>JAJJMC010019832.1:6420955-6655236 GCA_023531435.1 Papaver californicum
TGTAGTTTTGATTCGAGTTTTAAAGTATTGGAAGTTTTTTTGATTAATGAGTGTTTAGTGATTGCGCGATGAACAAATTCAGTATAATAATATCTTTTATTTCACAGATTTAACTAATTTCACCTACAAATTTAACCAACTTTACCAATTCTGATTCTGGATAGTCTTTTAATCGATTAGGGACAATCGAAGAAGTCGACTTTTGAATCTTGATAAACAAAATTGGAAGAAATATGTGTATATATATTTTATTGTTATCTATATTTGTATACATATTTTCTATTTTAGCATTGTTTTAAAAATAACTGAAATATTTTCGCTTGATTTCTTAAATATATCCACCTAACTTCCTTACAAATTGGAAAGATGATCATTACTTTAATTTTTTCGTCACAGTATATGATTGGGGATTTTGTTAAAGGACCCTCATTTAAAATACCACTAAAGTAGTATTCCCTCAGTTTTTTCAACTCTGTTAAAGTGTCCCCATGTTGACCATTTTCGTCTCGTTATTTAAAAAAGCAACTAAAGGCAATCGGTTATCAATTGTGATTTTGATCTCCAATCGGTTGCTCTATTTACTTTGTTTAATAAGCTTCCATCTCTTGAGTTACATGTAAGGCATATAGATGAGTCTTCTAGTTCTAGTTCAGGAAGTTCAATAATCATACCTTTTGAGCAGCCACGAAGTTTAGGAATTATACCTTTCGAGCATGCAGAACTTACAAATTTAGTTGGTTATGATGTCTGTAATAAAGTTAAAGAACCGTTGAAGTCTGCGCTTTAGTTAGGCATTTTTCAGGGTGTCAATCAGGTGTTTACGGGAGGTTTTAACAAGTTCGTTCTGATTTGTTGAAATATCATGCAGCATTTGGGTATTCATTTAAGACGACAAGGAATGAGAAGTTAAGGATTGGTGCATGTTGTGCTAAGAAGGAAGAAGAGAAATGTGAATGGCATATATATGTTGTTTCTATTGATGGTGTTGAAGGTAGTCCTTTTATTATCAAAGAGTTAAATAAGAAGCATACTTGTTGTGGTGGAGTGTAAACAGACCACATGTGTCGAAGAAAATAATTAGTAGCTTGATTCTCGAAGAGATTAAACAGAATCCAAAGAAAAAGAAAAAGGATATTATGAATCAGTTTACAATAGAGTATGGCTTTGACATTAGTCGTTATTATGCATATGCAGGGAAGAGGCATGCATTGAATATTACATGAGGATAGAACGAGAAATCATTTATCTACTTGAAATGGTATACAGACAAATTGACTGAAAGCAATCCCGGATCTCGTGTTGTTTTGGAAGTTAAAAATGGGACTCAAAAATTTCAGAGATTGTTTATCTCTTTCGGAGCATGCATTCGTGGATTCAATTAATGTTGTCCTTTATTATTCCTTGATGTAACCTATTTGAAGAGCAAATACCTTGGTCATATCATGGCAGCAACAGGATATGCCCCGCGCATCAGATTTGAAGTCATTTCGACTACAATTCATCGACTTACATTTTCAGTATTCGTTTAGAGTCTTTAGACTACTATATGTTTTAATATCCATTTTCTTATTTATTATTTTTTCTATATTTTTTACAGTTAAACATGTTAATTTATTGTAAGTATTTCATGTTCGTTTTTTTTTTCAGATTAAGTTTGTCAGAGTTGCAGGCTTTTATAATTTGTTGGAACCAAAATAGTTTTTATTGTTTGTCACATGCTTCAGGTTTTTTTTCATCTATAATATGATGGAACTTTTTTTGGTTCCATCATTGTTTTTCATCTGGAATAAGATGAAACCAAAAAAATAATGGAACTTTTTCTGGTTCCATCAGTTTTTTTTACGTCTGTGATATGTTTGTTCAATGCCTAAGGTTTTAGCTTTTCTGCATTATGTTGAAAACTTTTTGTTTTATCAACTGAGATCTTTATAACAAATTCAAGCCTAATTTTAGGGCATCCCAGGTAAAAATTTAGTTAAGCCCATCCTGGATCCGTCACTTCCGATATAAAAAAAACCAAAAAAAATAAAAAATAAATATCACAACATCTTGATTAAGAGTCGATATTTTATAAGACTGCCACCAGTAAAACCAAACATTCAACTTAATAACTTAAGACTAGTGATCGATGAAGATTCAACTTATTCAACCACCTTGATATCTTCAGTTGTGTTTGGAGTTATCTCCAACACTTCTACTATTACATTATATGTTGCTTGCTTTGCTTTGTTGATTGCAGATTCAACTTGCTCATCCACCTTCAATTCTTCAACTGTGTTCGGAGTTAACTCCGAAACCTCATCAATCAGCTGCTGAACTTTGCTTCAGATGATGAAACCTTTTCTGGTTCCAACAAACAACCTTCAAAATCTTTGATCAAACCTTGAATATGAACTTCATGTGCTGAAACCTTTTCTGGTTCCATTGCATCATCTTGTTGTGTTTCTTCAGGCAGATTCATTACCTGTAAGATTTACTGATTTCAAAAAAATCAGATTCATTGACAACAAAGAAATCAAATCAAATCAAATCAAAGTAAATTATCACCTCAGCATTATCTTCGAAAACAACATTGTCAGACTTTTTCTTTCGTTCACCATCTTCAACCAATAAATCTTTTTCTTGTTCAATCACAACATTGCCAGCATCTTGTTCTGTTTCTTCTTGCAGCAAAACCCTTTCTGTTTCTATCATATCATCCACAATATTTATAGCTTTGCTTATTATATCCTGCAATATTAACATATCTAACTTAATATAATTCTCCAATGAAACTTTTCAAGTTTCATAAAAAAAGAAATTCATACCAATCTATTCAAATGGAACTATCATTAACCCAACACACACAAATAAACAAGATCATATTTAACACATCTAAGATTTAACATATCACCTCCACATGTTCTTCACTGTTCAAAACCGTTTCAGGTACCGTTTCTTCAAGGTTCGAATTTTTTTTTGTTTCTACTCTTTTATGTTTTTGTCTCACGTAAGTCTTCATCACTAGTTGTAACCTCTCCTCAGCATCATATTTGTCCAGTATTGATTGATCTTCTTCAGAAAGCCTATTGTTACCAACGGTTGTAAGTTTTTCAATCAATATTCTCGCCCACTTATGTTTAGCCTTATAAGGGTTATCTTCATTTCCAGTTCCAACATTCTCTTCATTTCTAGCACCAACATTCTCTTCACTTGCACTACCCTCGCCATTGCCATCACCAACCTACAGTTCACGATCAATGTACTCTTCAACAAAAATATCTACTTCCTCTATGCGCTGGACCAAGCGTATTTCTTGTTCATTATATGGAAGCAAGAATGATCCCTGACGGTGACCCATATTCATCTGCAGAACATAAGAAAAGTTATGGAACTTTTTTTGATTTCATCATTTTTTTTCATCTGGAATAAGGTGGAATTAAATAAACGATGGAACCTTTTTTGGTTCCATCATTAAAAAGTATAAACAAACAAGAATTATTGTTGCTTTTACCTTGGAGAAAACTTCTGATTTATTGCTAAGATCATCAAAATTATTCACTATTATCCTGTTTCTCTTCGACTTAATCTAATTCGGATCGTTCTAAGAGGTTTGCTAAAACTGTAACTAGTTTCCTTTTGGAAGAATAGAAGTTGTTCTAGAAACAATCTAAGTGAAGCCATCATGTTTTTTTTTGCTAGATTCAATAGGTTTGATTTGGTTGAGTCGGGCTTGTCTGTGTATATTTAGAACCCCTTCATGTTAGGATTTATTTTCTTAGATTTTTTGTAAATTTATTAGGAAATTTTTGTTAGAAAATGTCAAGCTGGTATTACAATAAATATTCTACTGAGTTTCAAAATGGGCATTACCCTTACTATGATCATAGTGTGGATAGTACTTGGGACCACTACTAACCTTCTGAAAGTTATGGTTCATACCATGGAGGCCCCAATTACTATTCGTACGCACACCAGTCATATGAACGGCAAAATGAGCATAATTCGAGTTCTTTGTCTTGGAGGGATGCCCTAGAGAAGTTGCAACCTAGTACTCATCATGAACCTATTACACCTCTAGAAGAATCACTCAAGAAGTTATCTGAGATGACACATAGGTTTGGATTAAGTGTGAGGGGAACAATTAGTAGTCCAACTCTTTCACTAGAAGAATCCCTCAAGCAGTTGACTGAGAATTCAAAGCAGATGACTGAGAATACAAAGAAGATGATTGAGGATAGTAATAGGTTCATGTTAAATATGAATGAAATTTCTGCAAAGAATAATATTGCTCAAAATGATCTTAATTTCCAATATAGTGATACCCTAGATGATTATTCACCTATTCAAAAGGAAGAGAATTTGACTAGAGATACTACTATTTTAGAAGATGATAGACTTTTAAAGAATTTTAATACGATAGAGGAAGTTGAGTGTAGTTCTGACCTTAAGGACCCTAGAATCCAACCAACAGTTTTTAGTCCATCTTAGAGTAATGTCCACTCTAAGTTTGGGGGTACCGATGATTCTTTGTCTTGGAGGGATGCCCTCAAGAAATTAAAATCTAGTGATCCAAATACCTTTGTAGAAGAATCACCTCTAATGATATATGAGAAGTATTATAAACACAGACCGCTTAGTTTGGAACAAAGATTGAGAGTTCTGACAATGCAAAGATTATATGCAGATGATGATCTTGTAGTGACTCTCAGTTCCATACAGAATATATTGATAACCATGTGGATGATTGTGTAGATGATTTGCCTAATTCCATAGATGAATCCATCTCACAAGATCATTCACCCGACTTAGAGGTTGTTTCTAGACCCTTAGACTTCCAAAAATTACCTAATTTAGGGTTAGAATTGTGTGCTTCTCAAGTTTTGTTGGATCACTTTGCATCTAAATACCCAGAGGACTTGCATGTTCCTGATATTGTAATTGATACCTCTACCAGTTTTCAAGATCATCTTCAAACTAGATTCTCTGAGCCTATTGATGTCCAAAAAGAAGTTGAGTATTTAGAAACCCATCATATGGTCGATGTGGTTTACCTAGGAAATAATACCAAGATTTGACTTTGTTTTCCAACCAAAATATTTTTTTCCACATGTGGGAACTTTTGAATTTCAAATGTGTCAAGTATCAACTTTTGAGACTAAGCCTAATTACTTTAGGAGATTAGAATCGACACATTTGCTTAAGAATGAACACCTTCATTGTAGCCAACTGTGTGGGTAAAATATGATTGACTTTGAGGATCCACAATTATTCAGGTTATTAATATGTGCCTTAAATTTATTATTTGAGTTTTCCCGGACTCTAGAACCTGATCCTACGGATCCTACCTATGAGGAAATTCATTACAAAGAGATTTATCTAGACCCTTTCATAGAGCCCGAACCTGAACCTCAACTAGATGTAGTTGTCATAAAAAAAACACTAGATAGGGATAAGGTTGTACTCGGCTTGTTCACTTTATGGGTCTGCTGCAGTTTCCTTCTATTTTGGATAACATTGTTTTATTCAGATGACCCACAGTTGTTCCGACTATTGCTATATGATTTAATGAGGTGACTAATTCTTTCTTAGTCTGGCTGAAGACTTTAAACTTAGCACTTCTTGGGAGGTAACCCATGCTCATGCGACACGGTAATATCTTTCCTTAACTCCTTTCCTTCGATTGGTAACAGTTTCTCCTTGTTCATTCTTATAATAATTCATCTTTAGAACATTGAGGACAATGTTAGATTTAAGTTTGGGGGTAAGGGAGAAACTTTTAGGGAAGTATGAAACTCTAAAGTCTAAAAACTTGAGAACAATTCAGGATGACACTAACCATTCTAAGTAGATGGAAACTTAGCTCTTTTTCTATAGGAATAGGTGTGCCTAGTTAAATGGTATGTTCATAAAAGGATTCCTAGCTCAGGTATTAGAAATAACATGATAGTTGTCACCATATCTCGGAGTCTATCCCGACCATATCACCTTATTTTTTTATTTTTGTAATTTTTGTGTTTCTCTAAGTGATTTGGTGGGGCACCAGTATCAAATTGTCATCACCGCCAGGATGAAGTGTTTGAGATCAAGTCCCATTATTGTATTAGTTAGACCATTATCCAAAAAAAAAATTTGATTGACACTTTGATAGCAATATGTGTGTGTTCTCCCTGTCTCCGTCGCCTAAGCAAGCGTGGAATGCAGGATCCATGAGAACTATCATATACGATGCTGATAAGGAGCATGCGCTTGGGTTCATTTGATCCAATCATGTTGTCAATACATTTAAAATATTTTCAATAAATCGATCGCTGGGACCCTTGTATATACCAGTTGAGTCGATATTAGTTTAATGAATAAGACTAGTGGGAGCGTATCTCAAGCCATTCATCCTGGCACTGACCTTCAGACATATATGGGAAACACCGTTCACCTTAGTCAACACGTGCAAACTTCATTTTGTCTATATTCATCTTCTAAATCTTTCCATGTGATTGCACTTTGATGGATTTTGAGTATCGTGGGTGAACAACTATTTAAGTAGAGTTTATGCTGAGTGAAAACTCGTGTGCATCAATTGGACTCATATAGGGTAATGATTCTTATAGGCGAAGAATTTAGTATGCCAACTAAATAGTTTTTTTAGTGTCTATCCTCAATCGTTCACAGGTAGCTAGAATTTGGAGTAAAGGTTTTGTGGGTACACCTCTTGTAAACCCTCACGAGAAAAAACTCGTCCAGTAGGGACACCTAGGGGTTTAAAGGCTTATTACATATGCTAAATGTAGTCGAGATTCCTGCGAAAGTGAGTTAGGATTTTATTAGTTTTGCTCGAGGACTAGCAAAATATAAGTTTGGGGGTATTTGATAGACACATTTATGTGTCTAATTTGTTCCCAATTTATATATTTCTAAAGCTCGATTGTGTACTAATTGTGTCATTTTATGTAATTGTATGTATTTTTGGAGAATTAATAAGTGTGGAAAAAGTTGGATAAAAAGTTATAAAGGCACCCACTAAATTGATAAAGGCACTCACAAGAAGTTATAAAGGCACCCAGGCTTTTATAAAGACACCCAATCTTTTGAATTCAAATGAAATTCTTGGCGGGAAAACTCATTTTAATACAGTGATATTCTGTATTGATCTCGGAAGGGATTCTCACGTGATTTCTGGGATTAAAATCAGAGATTATTATGGCCATATCAAGATTGATTGCACATAATCAAAAGATACGCAAAAAATCAAGAGAAAATATCAAATCAGATCACGATGTTTATGAGAAAATATTCCCGAGTATCGTTTGTTGTTAATGATGATTTTTGGAGATTTGATGGCATGTGGTGTATAAATAGGATATCTTCGAGTCATATGAGGAGCATAGAGTATTTGGGGGAGCTCAGAGTATCCAGAGATCGAAAGAAAAAAAATCAGGAAAAATATTTCTTTTTCTGCTGGTGGGAAGAACAGGAAGAACATAAGGCGTCAGAAAACTGTCGCTGATAGTGTTGCTGAAGCAGTCTTATTTCAAACAGCAACAGAAGTCCGTCCTTTATTTCTGTTTTCTTTTCTTTCTTTTGTAACGCAAAGAACAAGTCTCTGTAACGCATATAAGCGTTTCTGTTCTCATGTGTTACTATTAATTCATCTTTCTAAACACTTTTTGAGCTATGAAAATCTATTTTGTGTGTGTTTCCAATACAATGAGGAGTTAAACCCCATCTCTGAGGCGACGGAGGAAGCTAATTTTCCAAAGATTATGTGGTAATGTTTATTTAATTAATTTATACAATTAATTTATGATTAATAGCCTTGGTTAAAAATTGAATTAATGGTTTTTGCTAAGCAATTGTGATTTCGTTAGATGGTACATGCTTTGGCCTAGGTTTTAGATGTTCCATGCTTTTGTTATACAATTGTTCTTTCGAAAATATACTTGTTGCTATATTTTAGAATCCAATTAAACGTAGAATTGCATAATTATAATTATTGAATTGAATCATTTTAAAAATTGGAAATTAGTGGAATCCTAGCCTCAGTTCTCTCTCAACTTTGTTAATAATTTTATTTGAGTTTTGCTATTTTTAGTCTTAGAAATTATATTTAAAAATAATTTTTCACAAGTTCGTAAACGAACTTTATTTACCACAATCTACAATCACATCACTCTCATTAACTTGAAACGATCTGGTTTCACACGCTTGACACTCTTATAATATGACCCTAAGATCATCTGATTGTTTTTGTCCTTTTCTTCAATTTTTCTTCTTGCAACGTACCTTTGTAGAACGGTTTGAAGACACGCAAAAATGGACAAGCAACAAGGGCCTTCATGTGTTGTTCCTTTTTTTGTATCAAAGCTTTAATGTTAGGTGCCTCCGCACACAAATGATGCAACGAGCACCTATACGGTTATGTAAGTCTTTTTTCCATGTTGTTAAATCATAAGTAAACCCTAAGCACCAACAGAATTGGTCCCAACTATAAGTGAAGATGATGAAACCAATTTTGGTTCCATAAAAATAGTCATTAAGTAAAAAACACCAACAGAACTGGTCCCAACCATACAGTGAAGATGATGAAACCAATTTTAGTTCCATCCAAATAGCCATTAAGTAAAAAACACCAACAGAGTTGGTCCCTACCATACAGTGAAGATGCTGAAACCAATTTTGGTTCCATCAAAATAGCTATTAAGTAAATAAATAAGGTGAAAACAGATGAAACCTAAAACCATGCTACAAACAGATGAAACCAAGATGAAAATCAGTGAAACCTAATTACAGAAAAATGTAATTGAAACCTAATTATGAAACCAGTGATTTCGAAACAGGTGAAACCTTATTACGCAAATTCATTGATGAAACCAAAATTGCGAAACCAAAAACCATTGATGCATGTTGATTTTCAACCATAAATAATCACTGAAGAACAATGAAACTTCGATTTACCTTTTGGAGAATCTTGTTTCTTAACTGTTTTATTAAGTTTTTTTCGATCTTTTTATCTTTCTTTTTCTCTTGTTTCTTCACCATTTTTAATGTTGTTCAGTGATTTTGTTTCGATGTTATGTTAGGTTGAAATTGTTAGAGAATAGAATAGACAGTGAATAGAATAGACAGATCTGAGTTAATAGTAGAAGGAGGATGTGTGAAAGGGAGTAAATCTACTGATGATGATGAACAACCGCTTCAGAATAGAAATTCAGTTTTTGATTCTGATTCTGAAGGTATTGGTGGTGATGCAGATGATGATGACGAGGATGATGATGATGATGATGATGACGATCAGGATGATATGGATGAAGATGAAGATGATGTTGTTTCAAGAGATTGTTCTGATGATTTTGTTTTATCGGAACGGGTGAAATTGGGGTAGTGGTTGAAGAGGGAAAAAATATCGTTACAAATTGAATGAGAAGAAATAAATGAAAGTGGTTTAAGGAAGGGTAGTTTAGACAGTTGATTTCAAATGGGTTTTTTATGAACAATTTGTTTTGTTGGATTTTTTGTTGTTGAATAGTGACATATTTGGGTTTATAACCCACGGACTGAAACTAATATGAGAAAACTTGATATTGATAACAGTTTTGTTCAAACCCTAATTTAGAAGTACCATTGAAAACAAAATAATCCAACTATATAGAAAACTTTAATATTTATAAATTATTAAATACAGTTAAAACATACACACTCAAACAAACTATCTCTATCTCTGTCATGAACCAGATTGAAACCAATTAAAATCCTAATTAAAATCCCAATTAAACCCAAAAACCCCAATCGAATTTTAATTGGAACCATATTGTTATCAGCTCGACCGAAATTCTTGTACTGTTGATGTTTTTGATATTTTTAACAGTCTTAATTTGTTTTGGTGCAATTGACTTTTGTAACACGAAAATTATCCAAACCTAGATTTAGTTACCAAATCAAGGATATGAAAAAGAGATGTGAAAATTAAGAAAATACAGAGTAAATGAACGAACCATCTTTTTAGAAAAATAACTATTTGAAGAAGATGGTGGTGAAACAGGAGGCATTGGTGGTGAATGAGCCGAAACATGAGATGGTCTTTGGAAGATTATGGTAACCGGTGAAACAATATGCGTGTTATCTATATATATACTAGGTATCACCCCGACTGCCGCCGGGGCTCAACACTTTTGTGTTAGCTGATTTTTTACGGTTAGCATAGTTATCAGAGAATTGGTTAAAAATGTAAAAATGATTTGTTAAGGTCGAAGTACCACAGTTAATATTATTGGTGCTTGTAAGGGGACACAAAAACCATTTATAAAGGAAGTCATGAACTACCAAAGTAAAATGGTGTATAGTCAACATTAGTCCAAGAAAGTCATTAGCAAGTTAGGATGAAATACAATGAGAACATAATTGTCTAGATTAGCAATTTATCTTACCATATATTGTTATTAGTGTTAAACTCTTCTCACAAAATCAGAATTCGAAGAAGGGTAGATAAAAAAGTTGCAATTTCAACTCCATTTAATCATTAAATGAGAACTAAAGTCTTAAGAATGGTTTCTATTTGTGCATATAGCTTTTTTATTTCCACACATGCTTTTAACTGGCTCTGCCCTTGGCCTGCCCCTGCTACATAACCAACCAATCAACAAAAAATAAGATATTAAGTTGTTTTGAGGTATTAAAATGCAAAGCTAAAACAATATTTGCAAAGCCTGTATATAAGGTTATCAGAGACAGTTGTAGAGGTTCCCCCATAGTTGTTGTATTGTCCATTTTTCGCTTGGGGTTATAGATTCGTTGTGATGAGTTCATTATTCTTGAGATTGACCGTGGGGGTTAACCATAATTTAGTGTGTGTGTGTGTGCTTGTTATGATATGTTTGTACTTTGCGTGCATGTAGGATTCATGAGCTAGCCTGTTACTTGATGAATTATGTATATGACGATAAAGATGTATAAAGATGATTCATGAGCTAGCCTTCTGCAAGTGGGATTTAATATTGACACTTAAGAGCAAATGATTCATACGCATAAAGCTGTATAACAAGAAGAGGGTTTACCCAACCCTTACTTCATACACACATACTAACCCAACAACATAATCATCTTCAATAGAGGATATTATGTTGAGAACAGTAGTAAACCTTCCCAAGTATGTACCAAATAACTCCATCTGTAATGTACCATGTTAAGCTTTTTACCTTATCTAGAAGAGTTGAAAGAGAAGAGCAGATACTTCTTTGCTTCCCATTTGATCACTTTCGTATCTTAGCATCTAATACCTGAGGTATACACAGATATAACAGATTAAAAATAAAATAAAAATGACATGAATCAATCAATCACCATCAACTGAAAGAAACAGCAACAGCAACAACACGTTCTTTGAAAAAGCGTTTCTATTATTATTGCATTTTTGTGTACCAAACAAAGTTGGAGTGAATGTTTCAGTCATTCTAAGTGAGTGACTCTTGTATTTTGCATTTCCTTCTCATAGTTTCGTATCCAAAGTCTAGAAGTAGCTTATGTATCATCTTGACACTTGTTGGTACTGCAATAGAGCGTACCTACATGAATCTGAAATTTCAAGAGTGCCACAGCTGCATTAAGGAAAACTCGACTCTTAAAAAGTATCTGCTTGAGGTAATTGTATGCCGGAAGTGAACCTCAGAACCTAGTATTTCAGACTTGGGGCTCTCCTGTTTTAGGAAATCTGTATAATGTTGCTCTTCTGTAAGGATGTAAGATCAAAGACATTTGTCAGTTTTGTTGTTCTAGTTCTTCTACCCTAATTTATTGTTATATTATACATGAATGCTTCAATAGAACCTGGTATTGAAATCATGCCGGTAGGTAAAAGTTATAGTTTACCTTTTATTTGAATTGCACTGTCTGTAGACTTTAACGGTTGATCTTCGGAAAGCAAAACCACTGAAGCTTGCAAAGGTTCAAAAATATCTGTGGTATGTACCTTCTTTCTGCACCAAGCAGATGCTGTAAAATAACCAAAGAACTTCGAAATGAACACCTAAATTCCCAGACGAATAAAAATAAACCATGCATAAATTCCCAAGCAAACAAATAAGAAAAAACCTAGGTGGGTGAACCAATCACATTAACAGTCCATATGATCGAAATAATGCAGCAACATACCATACATAGATCCAAATGAGAAGACCTAACTCATGGACATATTACTCAGCTACCATAAGCAACCAAGGAACGATGTAATACCGGACACTCAAATGCACCGGCAATCATAAACCACACTTGAGTTTCCAGAACCACATGGTTTCATGGGTACCAATCTCAGAATCAATTTAGACAAAACTCGTCACAGCAGCAACTCTCAGCAATCAAAAGTTAAGACAAATCTGCTACGTTTGAAGGATCATCCAAAACAAACGCAGCTAATGTCATGAACTTTGGATAAACTTGTTCCAGACAATTATCTGAACATAGCATATTTCAGTATCAATTTTCAAAACCATGCAGGATTAGATCAACCCCCATACACAAAATTCAGGAAATTGATAAGATTACCCAAGAAAGAAAGACAGACAGTAGCGAATCCATCCCTGTTCGTTCTTCCCGGCCTTGGATTCAGCACATAAGCTGCATTATACTACATGATAAGTAACACGACATATAACCAATACAAAGTTCTTTAATCCAGACACAACATCACCACCATACCCAAAACCGACTTGGGATTCAAATGTATCCAATCCGACAAAGCTATGCAAGGGATGGTATAAATTAGCTGCATCCAGATGGTTACCTGGAACCAACATATCCCAACACTTACATAACCATGTAGGACATGATGTTGTAGTTTGTAGTATAAACAAAAGTGCAACCTCTATAATTCCTATCCGCCCCTCACACAGACAACGTAGCCTCCACGCCAAAAGAAGAATGCACATAACAAATAAAATCCAAAAACAATTGGAATGAAAGTTAATAAAACCAAAGGACCACTGTCACAGTGAAGTAATTGGAAACAATTATACTTATACGGTTATACCATTCACTTTGTCAACTGAAGAAAATTTACAACAATTTCTCTCTTAGACACCAAAGTCCCTATTATCCCAGCAATCTTCTCAAGAGCAGGTTCCCCCGTTAATTACTCAGACCTTTAGAGAAAGTAGTGATGAAGAAATTAAACAAAACAATTAGAGTTCTTAGAAAAAAGAGAGCCAAGAAACAAACCAAGTGTAGTAAAACTGCCGAATCTAGATCAATCAACCAAAACATTATAAATTATCAGAAATCAAAGTATGGGCAAAAGAAAACCCAGACCAAAAACAAACCCTAATTGAACCCAAATCTAATTGAATTCAATAGAGAGAAAAAAACACGGAGACAACGTCTGGTCCTTGTAGTACATATTGCAATCCTTTGTAAAGAGAATACTAATGTAGATTATTCGTAACAGATTTTCAACCTACAACAGTGAGAGAAGCATTCCCAAATTTGACCTTTAAGAATATCTGAATGTATGGTATAAAGCATTGTGATAGATGTAATCACTAAATCAATCTCAACGATTGTATTGATAGAAGAATAAAGTATGAAGCAGGACTGACATCACAGCTAACACAGTAAATCAACCTTAGTGATTGCATAATTCGGAAATCTGTTTTCATTTAGGCTACACAATTCGAGCTAGCCCACAATTAGCGAGAGAGTCAGAAAATTAGTCGTGCAGAGACAGGTTAGCTATGTTATAAGCAACTCGGTAGTTAGGGCTAGCTATGTTTAAGTCTGTTCAGGTCAGGCCGGGCATAATCTCTACCGTTACTTATCAGATTATCACAATTATTGGAGCTGTTAGAGAAACTTTCCGAGTAGGAATTTTTAACATAAAGAAGAGTCTATCTCACTGTTGTGGTAGAAGGATCACCATCGGAAACCTTGGGAATGATGAACCATATGGGCAGATAACTACCTATATTAAAAGCAATATGACATCAAAATAACTACTCAAACATTAAAAACAAAACCACTAATCAGTGAAACTGCAAACAACCATTGGTCTGCAACTAACCCACAACTCTGATGTGCTTAGTTTTACTGCTTTAGCTCACATTCACTTTTGATGGGTTACTTGAATCCCAGTAAATCAAAATATTTCATTGGAAACTCAATCACTTTCAAGGAAAATTGTTCCCTGGGTTTCTAAAAATATCATTTCTTAGTATATAAAGTGTTAGTTTGTTAAAGCAAGTATCAATGACTCTAATTCACTTTGTTTGTACCAATCAAAGAATGAATCATATCCATACCCAAGAGAAAATTGGATGAATAATATCACCATGACTTAAAGAGTAGTAGACCACCTACCCTTTTCAAAGGGCTACCACTGATAGCTTCTAATGAGTCCAACCCAATCATCACCTATAGCATAAAATCAATCAATAATATGTTGACCAACACCTAAGAATCCAATAACAAGCAAAAAAGATAACATTCACCGATTCAATTTCTTAATCAAAAGAAGTACTGGTCAAGCAAAGGCATAAGTAGATCTTAAGAAGAACAAAACAAAGGCATAAATCAATCCAAGATAAAACCCATACTTCATGGCCTACAGATAAACTAATACAACGATATCGAGATAGAAAATTGGAGGTATTGAGTTTATTTACCTTTGATAGGGAAAACTTTGTCACCATTGTTGTTGATGTAGTACTGAAGATAATCTTTATCTATTTCAAGTGATTGATTTCTAAAGCCTGCAAAAACCCTAGGATTTTAAAGCCTCTGATCAATTGGGCATACAAAAAACTGAATGAAAAACTCGAATTAAGAATCATTAAGGAGTATAAAGAGCTTACACGTCGTAAAACCCTAACATCCTAGTTTTCTTTGAGGGTGAAAAGAGAAAGGATCGAAGCCTTTTTCATCTTCCAACAGGAAATAAAATAAATTGAGAGTTATCTTCTACAGTCGCTGCTTTGAAGCAGTAGTTGGAGGACTCGCATGCCTGAACTACGTTCCGTAATCTTCTTCTTGGCTGGATCGTGCAAGGTGCGAAGGAAAGAGAATTCGATTCTCACTACCAGAAGAGCTTTGAGAATCCAAACAAATAACTCCGTTTAAATTGTTAGGATTAGGAAATCGGTAATTATATTAGGAATTAGTATAATTAAGATATTAGGTGATGGAAATCGCAAATAATTTTATCCTGAGTGTTCATTATATTTTTCGGTTGATCTCACGCGTCCTTCGTCTTATCAGAAGACCGACATCGGGAGAAGTTTACTCAATAACAAACGTTGGAGAGAAATAAAAAACTAAGGTGAGAAATAAGAAATCGTTTAGGTGTTAGGAAACAATTCAAAAAAAAGAAAGAAAAGATACGTCGGGACTCTACCGTCAATGTGTTTCAAAAATAAAGATGAGCTTAGATTTGTCCCAAAGATAAACACTCGAATCCAATGATCGTGGTTGTCCATGATCAATTTTTAAGGGTCGAATTTATCCTAAAATAACACATCAATCTCTTTTATATTATATATTAGGTATCACCCCGGCTAGTCCTCAATCTCTTTTGGCTTTTATCTGTTGTTTGGTCGACCGATATGTATTCTCCCAAAATATTTTAGTCAGCATGTTTGTTAGTTGAAGTCTACGACCCCGGTGTTTAGTTAATCGGGTTATAGTATCATATTTAGTTAGTTGGGTCATAGATTCATAGTAGCCGGGACCTAGACCCCGACCATTAGGTATGTTAATAAATTGGTTTTATTAGAGTGTTGAATAGATTAGGAAACCGACCATATTTAGGTTAGTGGCCGATTTCCGGTATCACCCCGACCTACGACTGACGCTCAACCTCTTTCTACTTTTGTTTGTTGTTTGATCGATCGATTTGTATCCTTCTAAAATATTTTAGTCAGCATGTAAGTTAATGGGCCCACGGTCCTGATGTTTAGTTAATTTGGTTATAGTATTATGATTAGTTAGTTGGATCATGGACTAATTGTAGTTGGGGCCTACGGCCACGGCCATTAGTTATGTTAATAAACTGATTTCAACATAGTTGAATTATGCTTCCTCCTTTGAAAATATTGTACCTGAGTTGGTTAGCAGCATAATTGATCAAGTCATGGATGAATGGGTGGAGCCGCATTCGTATGGAAAATTGGTAACTGTTGACACTTTTGTTGCAAGTATGGTTATACCTGTATTTTTTAATGGTATAATAGATCAGGCCGATTCTGGTTGTGTTAGGAAGATATTTTATACTCGTGCTGCATTTCTTGAAGTTGTCAATGCGGACAGTAGGTTTGGTCATGTTGGGACTGTGATAAATACAAAGCGGGAAATCGTTGTGTTCGTTGCCCATGTAACGCATGAAACTGGATGTAAGTTGTTCGATCAATTGCCCTCTTTTTATTATTTATAGAAATATGGTTTTAGATTAGTTTAGTTCTTAGTTTAATTTTTGAGTTTCTAATGGTTCTTAATTTGTATTGTTCAGATTTTTGTTACCTCGAAAAAATTAATCGAGGAACCTATTGTGTGCGAAGCACATCGTATTCATGTGCTCCTAGGAAGAAATACTACGGGCGAGGGTCGCTTCAATTTACGTGGAACTACAATTTTAGCTTCAATGGCTTAAAGAATCCAGAAATCGTGGATACCGATCCAACCATCTCGTTCAAGATGGGAAATCGATCAAATTTTGGTCATTGGCCAATTAAGACTTAACATTCCTTCTCAAAGCACTCTCTACCTACATAATCATCCGTAGAATTAAAAAAGATGACTCAACCAAAACAAACATCATATAATTCAATCTTTCGTAAATAATGAAATGGTTCACATACAACTCTTAGTCCTCCATTTAGAATTAATCTAACCGCGTTTATCAACAATGATCAAAAGAGAACATGATCACCGAGACTATTCACCGCCTTCCACTTTATCAAGAAGAAATCCAATCTGGTTATAAGCATTGAGATTATGACCGTCTCAGATCCCCTTTCATTGTAATCCATGTCTATCTTTAAAAGTTCATCATGATATTCCACAAAAATTATTAGCACCATAGGATAGTCCCTTGCTCCTTGCAATGAAAACAAAGTGCAAAAACTTACCTGGAACGGAATTATAAAAAGGGTCAAACTATTATTATCATCATTAGCTCCAATTTGATGTTGCGTTGTGATCTCTAAATGATTCGCTTTCATACCCATATCATACAGCTTAGCTTTAAAACAATGGAGGGACTTATGTTCGCACATGCTTATAATATCTCGCGACACCAATTGAGTTCCCCATTGTCTATCTCCAGGTTTGCAAAATAAGAAGACATGCTCAATTAGTTCACATGCATCATTTTGTCTTAGAAAAAGAAATAGAACTATTGGATCATTATCGTCGCCAATAAGAACTCGAGGTCGAGGAGGAGAAGATAAAACACAATCAATCATTCTAAATTCTTTCTGTAGTTCCAAGCGGTGTATACTTCGGGATTAGTTTCTACTAACCGTGTGCTCAGTTTAACGACTTCTTCGGTATAAACCATGGAAGTAAAGACGGGGGGTCAGGGTCATGGTAAAGGTCAACTATTTGTCGGGTTGAGGCATGATTGCAGCCGTCGGAAGGCATCCGATCTCGACCGTCCTTTGTCTTGAGATAAAGCTGATCGTCTGATGCCTTTTTCGGATGATCTGGTTCATCTTTTATCTTATTATAAGACACACCGGTTCTTTTTATATTATATATATATATATATTTTCTATATATATATATATAATACAATATTGACAGCAAAGAATTTTTGCAAATTTACCTACAAAACAATATCCTACTCTACAATTCTCAACATGAAGACAACAGTGGAATGAAGTTTAAGTATGAACATGGTTTCAACAAAATTTCTTCAAGAATTAATAGAAGTGAAGAGTATTGAAGAGAATTGATGGCTCAGTAAAAAAAAAACAGTTGCCAGCTACAGGGTAAGCATGCGTTTATGCAAAAATCAAATTCATGGAAGCTCAATTCCTGTGGCTTTGTTTTGCAAGCATTATTTCTCACAACACAAGTATGCCTACCAATTCAAGGAAGATAAGTGTTCACTATATTTCTCAATTATTTGACTGCAACATCCACTTTACACCGTTAGCAGTGGCTTTAGCTATAACATGATTTCAAGTCATTATCTGTGAATGTTTGAAACATGAGCTTTCTTTATTCTCTAAGAACATAAGCGTATCATTTCATGCTCACAATGAAATCCTGCTTTAATGTTAGGAAAAAATCAAGTTGATAAACTATGAGAAAAGCATGATTTAACATGTTTAAGCTTAGATTTGTATGAGTTTTAAATATTCTTCAGTCAATCCAGACTTTGATACACTTGCATAATTTAAACATGAAATTGAGTTGAACTTATTTGACTCGAGTTATCTGTTAAATTTAATTATCAAGCTTTTAAAGCTTCTAGATTTGTCCTGCAACTCAGTTGAATTGTGTTTAAGCACTTACCATCTGTGGATGTTAACATCATGAGTTAACTTCACTGCCTAACAACATAAGCATTCCATCTTGTGCTCACAGTAAAATCATACTTGAATGATGTTCGTAAGTGCGAATACTTCCCTGTACATGTAGAATCCAGATTTAAGTCAGTAGCTGAATTTTCTTTCTATTGCTTCAATTGTTCCGTAGCCTCTACAGATGTGAATGATACCTTAGACATTCTATTTGATTTTCTTTGTAGTGTTCTCGAGAGTTAGAACTAGATTATGTTTGGACACTTGGTCTGAATTAATGAAAATGTTAATGAACGTCAATAGTAATAGCATACTAGTGGAGATGAAGAGTTTAATTCTTTGATCCTAAGACACCAATTCAAATTCTCATAACCCGGAGTCTAGTTGCTACTATCCAGTCAACTTATATGGCTTCATATTTGCATATATATGAATCTTTGATAGGAAGATTATGTTAAATTCATTTTTGTTCACTAATAAGTTTCTTGTGAAAGTTCATAATTCAGTGATAGATACTACACACCATTAATATTTAGAGGAATGCAACTCTAGAAGTCAGACTATCAATAAGTTCCAGATTATGCTGAGAAGTTCAGAATAGCCTTGGATGTGGGAAGTAGTTTCACTTCTGCAGCTGAAGTGTATATTGCCTTTAAGATGCTTGTGGGTGATTCAAGTTTGCTTACCTGCAAATGAAACTGGCAGCCCCAACTTTTGGAAAACACTCATCAACAGAAGTCCAACAGCAAATATCTAGGGCCAGCTACTCTTTTAGAAGATGCAGAAAGTCCATTTAAGAGTATGCTAGCAGTTGCATAACCGAATGCAAGGATGCGACTTAACAAAATTGGTTTCTGTTGGTTGTCATGTTCCGTTTAACGGTCACAGTTGAATGTCGCAGTTCTCACAACAAGTCTCATCAAAGAGCTAAGTATTTCTATGATTTTTTCACTAAATAGGTACTTAAGTATTTGATGTGATAAGATGACTGATTGTCTGCTTGTGACTAGACAGTGAATATTACTCATTATGATCATTCTTTTGTAAATTAAAATGTGAACATGAATAGTAGAATTTGGCAATCTGACATGATTGAGATCTCCATGATTTGTGAACGTAATTGATTGATTCAAATGTTGTATTTTAATATTAACATATAGTAATCAAAATATTAGCATAATTTTGAAATGAATTTATAACTCATGATGATTGAGTTTTAATTTTAACTCATGATGATTGAGTTTTATAACTCATGATGATTGAGTTTTAATTTTAACTCATGGTTCTATCCTTGTGTTTCTTCTGTAGCTCTCAAATAACATTGAGTTATCTCAATTGAATGTCTATTTTAAGTCAAATTGGATCTTTAGATGCATCAAACTTTGTATCTAAAGATTTGAGACTCATATGATATTTCTTATTTCTTATAGAATAAGTAAATTTTAGCATGAACTTCATGTGTGTTTATCATGAAATAAATGTATCAGTTGCAGAGCAGAACATATTGTAATAGCCAGAATAAGGCTGGAATACCCAGAAAACAGACTAGACTCTGCCGAATTTTCTTCCCGGTGAGTCGACTCACTGAGTTCGATCCAACTCAGTTGAACAAGACTGTTTAAACCGAGTCAGATTAGCTGACTCGGCTAGCTCCTCTTAAAAAACAATAATAAAAAAAATAGCGATAATAATAATAATAATTTTATTTATAGCAATAATAAATTAAATTAAATTATTATAGCTAGATAATTATTATCACAGCATGAACAGGTGGGTAAGGATATCCGCTGGTTTATAAGTATTATTAAAAAATAATAATAAATGTACTCTATCGTTTTAAATTTTTAATTTTCAATTATAACATAATATTAATTGCGTATTTTAAGTAGCAATTTAATTTTAAAAATAATTTTTAATTATCATTTTTAGATGATTCAATCATGACACACCTTAATTATTTAAGAAGCATGAGTTAATTTAATTCATCAATAGAATAACTTTATTAGATGATGAAACTTTTTAATTAACATCCATTGTTCATATTTTACTCGATTATTACAAAGTGTCATACAGTATGAATTGATCAAATGATTTCAATAGTATCTGAATCGCATGTGATATCATGCATCATGATAATTAATCACATAATCATAGAAACCTATTGATTTAATATGATAAATTTTTAGTCCGAAAAAATTCTAATTTGTTTGATGAGATTTAACAATAATATTCAATTAAAAGCATGAAAATCATTTTTAGCATGTACCCATTTAATATTATAAAATGTTTAAGACATTTTTATGAGATGTGAAGATACCTATGAAGGACACTTCAGAGATGCGACAGCTATGCAATAATGATGCACTGGGGGCATGCTAAAAAAAAATCAAAGTTTTAGCTGTGAAATGAGCTAAATACTGCACGCCAATTAGATATTTTATTTCAATAATTAATTAACGTTAGATAAATAATATTTTTCGCCATTTTACGTTATATGCCTTGTACTTCTTAACATAAGGCAATAATTGATATTTTAAATGAGCCTTCGAGAAATGATCTAAATGGCTCATATTTCACGAAGAATATTCAATGAATACTTCAATTTATTTAGGACTTCTTATATTAATTCGAAGGACGATACTTCTTATGCTTCGTATAAGTTACGATACGGATTTTCATTCGATATTTCTTATACTTCTTGCGGCAGTCAAAACGCTCCCACAGGAATTATCATTCAAAAATGGGTGTCTCTTTCAATTTATCATTAATATTTCTGGAAGGCAAATACTTTTACAGTCATATACTTCTGATCTTTTAACAGAATAAAGTTTTATTTGGATATTCCTCGTATCTTATTTAAAATATAATTCATATTTTCTTTCTATATATGCTTCTCATGTATATAGAAGAATATGGGATGTATCTTAAATAAGAAATGAGAAATATTTGGATGATTTTCAAGTTTACTTCTCATCTACGCAATACAAGCATTAGCTGGACAAGGATCTTGTTATCTTCAGAATATGCAAGGAGAAATCTTACAACATTCATGGAATGCACAGTATTTAAAGCTTTATTATCCATGAGAAGCAGTTTAGTTATAATGGCAAATACAAGTATATAAATTTTACTTAATAATTTATTTGTTAAGAAGGTAAAAATATATATGAAATATCAAATGTTCCAGGAACATTATATTCTGGAGAGCGCTCAAATTATTCCAGGAAAATCATATTTTGGAAAACGCAACGAGTGACGACTCGATTACTCCAGGAACATCTTATTCTGGATAGCGCTTCGATTGGCGACACAATCATAAGTAAATATCCTTATAGAATTTCATTAACAACGAAATTCTAATAAAGAAGGAGTTCCTTACTAACGGTTATCATTTTTCAGAGTACGGGTCGGGACCAACCCTGTATCTTACCCCTGGCTCGGGTTTGTTTCGTATGTGTGGGATCTCGATCCATTTGTACTCATGAAAAAATACGATTAACCTAAACTCCGTGGAAGGAGGTGCTTCATCGCAAAAAATTCCAACCCAGGGTTCAAAGGAATCTTGCGGTAGAAAACTAACGATCACTATATATATAAAATTTTGTTTTGCAGGGACAAAAGTGTAACGAGGCCATGAAAATACATAAGTCTGAAGTGCTGTTGATCCGAAGCATGGACCGCACCAAGGTTCAGATGAAATTTGCGTGAAGTTATTTTCTTAAGAGTTTTTCTTCAAATAACTCTCAAGAAAAGGGGGCAAGTTGTTAATACCAAAAAGTTGCTCTAACACGTGGCAGCAATGTCAGCGGAGCACAGTATCCCGATACATCAGTCTGAAGCACAGTCAAGATGTCCCGCTACTCAAAGTACGAATTACAAGATCGGAACGTACTCAAAGTGCGGAGCACAAGATGTCCCGATGCATGGATCGAAATGCTGTTGGATCGTACCAAGGTTCGAAGCATGGATCGTACCAAGGTTCGCAGCATGGATCGTACCAAGGACCGAAACATGGATCGCAATTTGATCTGAAAGCATCGATCGCACCAATCCCGCAAGCCAAGTCCGCAATTCATTTCCCGCAAGCCAATCAGATCAACCCAGACCGTATAAGGGAGGAAAGCTTAATCCAACAGTAAAGGGGACAGATGAACCTTGATGGACACACGTCGAGTAGTTGACGATGAAAGCAGCATACTAATCAACAAATAAAAGACTTCAAAGCTAAGATAAGGGTAGAAGGTAAAATAGACTTTCTACTTTCCTATATAAGAAAATGGATAGAAACCAAATAGGGGGGGTTTTTGGGTCGAGGGAGAGACTTCTGGGTCGGTTTCTTCTTCTCTGTTCTTGAGCGATAGTTCTTCTTCTTCCCCAATTTTTCATTCACTATCTGTAACCATCTTCAAATTCATCAATAAGATCCAAACCTTCTTACCCGTGGACGTAGGTTTAAAAAAGCCGAACCACGTTAGATCACATGTGTTCTTTATCTTTTCCTTTTCTTTTCATGATTTAAGTTATGATTTTGGTTGTTTTGGGTTGATAATATTTTTCGCCCAAACAGTGAATGTGAAGCTATCGTTTATTTTGGAGGTGATAGATGTTATTTTCACAATTTTCAAAGGTGATAACTACTCTTTTACAACAAGAACTTGTGAAAACAGCAATTTGCATACCATTTAATGAAGGACCAACATATAAAAAATGAATACACTTTGTTGCCGACCTACTGGAATTCAATAAAATAACCATGTCTGTGCGTCAAGAGGACTAACTTTTATGGATCAATTCCCAATTTTATTTCCAAGTTACAGCTTGAGGCTTAATTCAATTGTCTCCTAATGAAACCTTTTGCTATCGGGTTAATTGTTTATATCATTTCAAGATAAGAAATATTTACTAGTGGAATTGAAGACTAAAAAAAGACGAAATGAAAGAAGTGTTCTACTTCTATATGGAAACTCCATTAACTTCATAACACATCACACATCACACAAAAGTATGGATCCATCCTTCCGACTATAATGACACCAACTTCAAGCTTCAGCCAGAAATCTAATGCTTTAGAGGCCCCTCATAAGTCATAAGTTGGTGGCAAATAGGGGCAGCTCTCATACATTTTGGCGTATAGCTCAATAGTATTATATTGAGGCAACTCCATGCAATACTCCCCAAAAATATGGCAGAATGAGAGATGATCATTCTCATTCTTGTACCAACTCGGCAAACACCCGTGTTCAGTAATCTTGAATAATTTAAGTACGTATGCATCATGGATCTTTTAACAACATTGTAAAGAAAAGTGACGTTAAGATTGATAAAAAAGGGAATACTTTATTCGCAAGGTGAAAGAAATGTGGTTTAAGTATCAAAGTAATTGTGAAATACATAGTTCGGTGCATACCGTGAATTCGGTAACTTGGATAGAACAAGAAACGTCTGGCGCGTCTTTAAAAATTTCAAGCATGAAGGTAACACAAGTTGTTGATTTGCCATCATTCTACACCCGGTCATCTTGATCGAATGTTATACACGCTTTTCAGTCTCATCAACGGGTTATTTTTACTAGTTATTACCATTAACAGTATGATTTAGCACTTCATTAAAGAAGCTAAAAGACAAAGAACATATATACTCCAGCAGAACAAAGTAAATATTGTTTTTCAAAAACCATTCAGTGAAGGTAAAATCATGTGTACCTCAGTCACTAACCGTTTGTTTGGAGCTCCGTTAGTTGCATATGCAAGATGAACTCGATCTAGTCCACATGGAGACACAAACCTATAATTCCAGTGATAAATGTTATTTTCATATTGTCAAAGGTGAGAACTACATTTATACACGACAACCACATGTGAAAACAACAATTTGCACATGATTTAAAAGTAAAAATTGCATCTGTGACAACAATGATGATATGCCACCAAGAAAATAAAGGTATAATCGGTTGAAAGATGTAGATATCACGTTAAAACGTGATTTTCAATGCATTTACAATAAATAGTAAGGAAGCCATTCAAATCTCAGAAACTAGTTCCAAAATACAAGTAGAACATTATTAGCTTCCATAACTTGAGAATATGGTCCCAATGCCCCTGGTGCCTAATCTATTTGAGTTTCTTCCTTCTTGCCTAAGAAAGAAAGCATTGTATATTGAATTAAGAATCACAAGAAGTGCAAACGGTGCAATTTAATTAGTTAATGGAAGAAAAAAATTCACTCAGTCATTCTATCGAACAATCAAAAACAACTAACAAAACTTACAACTTACATAAAATTAAACTAAACAATCAATTTGTGTTTAATTTAAACTAACTAAATATTTTAAAATTCGTGAAAACAAATATTATCACATAAAAAATTAGAATGCAGAGGGGTGATTATTTGATTTTTCACTGTAACCCAAAATTCAGGAACAAAAACCCTTGAGAGGATTAAGTAATGAATCATAAACAAAATATAAAATCATTTACCTCAAAAGGACTTTGATCACGAAATAATGAATGTGATAAGTCAGATCTTCTTAGATTTTAGCTGAAATGACCTAATTAAAGAGATTGGCAAGTGAAAACCGAGATGAAAGGTGATAAGGATATGCTTAAGTGATTTTTGATTTTGATCCTGGAGAAACTACTGTGATAATATAACTATTCATTTCTTCTAATAGCAATGGTGAACATATAAGTTTTTTTTCTTCTAGTAGATGATAGTTGAACTTGATCATAAGTGATAATGGGGTCTTTAATTCGTTGGCTCGTTAAATACTAGCTTTAAAACAAAACAAAAAAACAGCGTGATAAACAATCAAAAAGATAAAGGTGGAAATTTTGACTGGGAAATTTTAACGGCAAAATATACAGGATAAAAAATACAAATCAATACGTCAATTTGGGACTCTTGACAGTTGTATTTTTTCTAAAAACAAAAAAACCTAATTTAAATAAAGGTTATTCTGGTAAAGTTGTATGACTATAACTAATTATGGACTCTGTATATTTAGTATCTTAATTACGGGTTTTAGATACATACAAAAATTAAATTGGGCTACAAGCATTTTTCCCCATAAATATAGTGATATATTAGGGCTTTTAAAATAGGGTAGTTAAGTAATTACACCAAATATCTTCACTTCTTATAAGATATTGACCATGTTCTAGACAAAAATAGTAACGTCAGAGGCATTTTAACGAAGTTGAAAAAAACAGGATTGTTTCAAATGGGGGTACCTTCCTAAAATTCCCTATATGGTTGTTTTTTCTGTCTAATACTATTCTTACGGCAGTACCCATCAAAATTTAAAGGATGCAGAGTAGATCCAAGGACAAACCAGGATAAAGATGACAGAAAATCATCATTACTCTAATATGGTGAAAGGCATGCTACTTAGCACTTGCTCGTTGCTTACTTAATCTCCACTGATGACTTGGCAAGCCCAAACGTCAGACTATGGCAATCACCCTTTAGGGTGTCTGTACGATCACCACAACAGCAGCGGCCTGCAAGTAGTTGCAACGTGCACCTTAGCAGAACTCTTAGGTCCAAGAGCAGCAAATTAACCTTCTACTTGCTCTATCAATTAGTTAAACCGTTTAAATAACTATTACTGTGAAGTGTGAATCGGTATTTCAAGAGAGTGAAGGGCTTCAAAGTTAACTTTAGGTCTTCAATGATTCACATTCCAGATAAAACACCCAAAAATCGTCTCATCTGATTTGGCACCGAGATATAACCGAGTGTCCTATATTTCAATGAAGAGTTGATTGGTATACGTGGTCCTAATGTTTACAGAAAGACCTAAACATCATATCCAGATGTGTGGTTTTATAACAACCACTGCTTCTTAACACTAAAACAGATGCTTTTAAATCATTGTCCAAGCACTCTTTTAAGTCGGTCCTAACGCCAATTTTGAAACAACCATGCGCCAGCATCTTACTCACTCTATCTGAAAATAAGCAAATTACAAACACCAATAAACCAATCAAATATGAATATTGGCTTTTGACATTCATGGGCTTGAAATACTAACACCAATTTTCATTGTTAATTGGAAACTGAAACTAAGAAAGACAACTTCTGAACCAAAGATCACATTTCAAAATCAAACAAAAATGAAAGCCAAGAAGCCTCCAAATAACAATGTTGATGATAAGCTGCTTAAAAAACAAGGATATATATATATATATATATATATATATATATGTATATATATATATGATCCAAATGAAGGCCAAACAAGAACCAATCTCAACCACTATGTATGTATAATAGAGAGAGAGCTACAAAGATATTAGAGACCTTCACATCACAGAGCATGGAAAAGGTGATGAAACTAAATTAAAGCCGCCACCTTCACATACCTTACCTTCAGCAGCAGTATCGGTTCATCATGAATAATCAGCTACAGGCTTTCAAAATCTAAAATCTTTTGCTGCAAAGGCTAAAATAGAAAGAAAAGCATGACTAATGTAGAGATGATGGGGGGGAAATGAGAAAGGCTGACTTATCTCTTCATGCCTATTTGCTTTTTAGCATCCTCTAGTCAATTTTGACAGACGAGAAAAGGTAATGGACGAAATAGAAGGAAATAAGGAAACCGATGGTGCCAGTAGACAACATGATTGCAATTGCCATGATCAATGAATAACCAAGGTAGAGCATAGCTGACACAGGCCCACTCAAACTCCTTAGGTCAAATATCAGGTAGTTGATAGAGTACATGAACACATACAGTGAGACTGAACCTGAGGCAAAGAACGCTTTCCACCACCACTGCCAGTCCTCCACACATAGGTGCATGTAAGTAAGGACAACAGAGACTTCGGCACAAACAACGACAAGCAAGATGAAGACCACGAGCAAAAACCCAAAGACATAGTAGAACCTACCCAGCCAGATGCTTGAGAGAATGAAAAAAAGTTCGATGAAGAGAGTTCCGAAGGGGAGGGTACCAGCACCAAGTACAAGAAGCCAAGATGGATATTTTCGTGCAGGGATTTCTCTTGGGATCTGGTTTGTTCGCACAGGGTAAGTAATGGGTTCTGCTTTTGTTCCAAGGTAACCTCCCAAAAGGGTTAAAGGAACAGAAATGCAGAACCACAGAGACAGTAGCATGAAATATAAGGAGATGGGAATGGCACCAGTACTCTTGCTACCCCAGAGTATGAAGTTCAATGCAGTAAGAATTACGAACACTATTCCTGGGAAGAAAACCGAACAGGACCAGGAAACTGATCTCCATCCTTCTGTAGTTCCCTTTATAGTTATCCATAGTCGAACACCAACATAACCCGCAACGATACCAAGGAAAAGATATAAAATTATCATTCCAGTCAAGAGCATTCCTCGAGAAGCTGGGGACATGAAACCAAGAGCTGCAAATATGATGGTTACAACCGCCATCCCCAAAATCTGGGTTCCATCTCCCACCATCACACAGAGTAGCTTTGAGCAGGTCGGTTCTCTAAAGACATCAGACACTACAAGTTTCCACCCAGAAAGCTCCTCATTCATCTGTGCTTGAGCTTCTTTATCCAGTTCCTCGTACCTTGTCAAATCCCTCCTCACCGTCCTTAAGAATATAACGAAAACGATACCAGCTAAAAAGAATATAACCATCAGTGAATTCATGATTGAGAACCAGTGTACCCGTGCACCTTCCATCTTCAAGTAAGCATCCCATCTGGAAGGCCATCTAATATCACTTTTCATGAATTCAACCTCATAAGTAAACGAGACTTGCTCTTGCTCCTTGATTATCTGAGACTTCTCGAGGTCGACAGGACAGTTTATAGGATCGACATTGTCATACATCATGAGCTTTTTCATTGCCTCGGGATCACGTTTGATACTGCAAGGAATGACCTCAAACCCAACAATTTCATAACCATTTAACTTCTTTTCAGGCTCTTGAACCACCGCCATAGTTTCATCTCCAGTACCAAGTAGCACCACACCACTTCCTTCATACTCATGAACCAATACCTTAAATTTCAAATGATTTATGATGTAATCTTGGTTACTTTGTGGTGGTGCATACCCAACTGGGTACCCTGTCCATTGGATCTTGATCCCATTTTGTGTAGCATACCTCATAGCTGGTAAATTATCCAGGATCATATTCACCTGATACAGATCACGGGTTCTCTGCTTCAAAAGTTTCACCTCATTCTCATTCAACGGATTCGTCGTACACAGATAAAGTGATTCATTCTGATTCATTTTAAATCTATAAGGAGAGTTATCAATCTGATCACCCATAAGAAGTTCCCCCAAATTTTCTGCACTCTTCTTAATTCCTCCCGGAGGTTTGCAGTAAGGAAGACTGTAATAACTAAAAGGAAGCTCTGTTTCGATAGAAGTCAAGGAATTAACTTTCGCAAGTATTGATTCACCATTTGAGTATGTGTGCATGTAAGTTCCAGGCAGATAAAATCCATCACAAACGGTAGCAAACACAATAACAAAGAGACAACAGAATCGAACCAACGAAGTTTTCTCCATTGTTAGAACAACAATATGAAAACAAATCCCTCGATCTCTGCTATATAT
Source organism: Papaver californicum (assembly GCA_023531435.1). Taxonomy (NCBI): domain Eukaryota; kingdom Viridiplantae; phylum Streptophyta; class Magnoliopsida; order Ranunculales; family Papaveraceae; genus Papaver; species Papaver californicum. Next base: position 6,449,989 of record JAJJMC010019832.1, read on the forward strand.
CCAAATGCATTATCATCAATTTCAGATCTGAATCACTTCAAGATGAATTAGCACACACTATCTATTTCAACTATAATATTTCACCAAATAGTTGAGATCTCCAGATCTACACAAATGAAACTGCAAAGAGATCCGAAATCAAAAAATTTATTCCGAATCGAATAGATCAGAAAAACAAACTTGCTAATGAAAAAAATTACCCCGTTCTTATATTAAACAACTCGTAAACATTGCTATGAGGTTAACAAATACAGATCTAACAGTAAGACAATCAAATTGCAGACGGGATATAAGAATCAATAGAAATTAAGGAGTAAAATAACTGTAAATTGTGAGGATTGAAATAAGAAGATTTAGATCTGAGGAGAAAGGAATACCTAGCAGATGATTCGAATCCGTTTCTGAATGAATCCTACAAACTATCGAATGGCGTCAAGAGGAGAACTAGCAACCCTAAGAACTTCTTCTGCAACTGTAAATTGGGATGAATAGGGTTCGTGAATCGAGCGTGATGTAGGAGGGGGTGTTCGTGTGTGTGACACTACTGAACTATAAAAGGCCAACACGAAAACGATTCTTCCCGACAATTTTATATATAATTCGAGGACTTTTTTAATAACTCGAATTTTAGAGCTTCTGATCCCACCATAAAAGATTTTAGCCAATAAAAATCCTGGGTTTCGACTTTTTTATGGTTATTTTTGTTACATACGGATTCTATTTGGGTGATATATAAAACTGTATTTTCAAATCCTAATTTTATTCTTAATTTTCCCTTTTACCACCGTATTTTCTCTTTCACCACCGTCTTTCGTCTCCCTGTTTCGATTCCCTTTTTCTTTCTCACGTCTTCTGCTTGATTGTTGTCAATTTTTTAAGGTTTATTGTTCAACTAAAAATTATGTTTTGATTTATAGTTGTTCAAGTGTTTAATTGGTTCTTCCAAAACGGAATCAGTTTATTGGACATGGATAAGAGAAACAAAACAAGGTTTAAAATCACAAGATTTTGATGAATTGTAGGTAGGTTGAGGTTCTAACTGCTCTAGGAAATGCTAAATGATGAGATTTTTTATCGAGTGGACCTGTTTTTACTGATCTTTATTAGGCAAGTAACTTCTAGCTACATTCATATTTGTTGGTGGTGCTTGCTTTTTTGTTTACTCTTTCCATGCTTGATTTGCTAATTAAGTATTCTTTAGCGTCATGTTTGTACCAACTATAAAAGGATGATCTAAGGCATGTCTATACCCGCTATAAAAGGACTAAGCACCAAGGAACAATGAGATAAGTTGTACCGCTGGCGTACATGATGCAAATAATTGGATGATATGCACTGACAGCTAGAGAACGGACATGGCTCTAATGTGAGTTCTAGTGAACGAGATTAGTGGTACACGCTTAAACTCTCAAAGAATTACTGAATTCATTATCTTTAGTTTGAATTTTAGAGCTACATTGTTCTTTCTCATCATTACCAATGACCTTAAGTTTCCTACTTGATGAAATTTGTTTGTGACGTTGATTTTGATTTTCATTCAGGGAGACCATATTTTCGTTTTTGCGTGTTATAGTTTTCATGACCATCTCCTTATAAAAAAAAAAAACACCAGCAACAATAGATTAATTGTACAGGTAATAACATCAGGTGCATTGAAATTGTGATGGTAATAACATGTTACTTCGTGCTGATAAATTAATCGTACGGTTAATAACATTTCTAAATTGTGTCCATAAGTCTACTATTTACATAAAAAATGATTCATATTGTGAACAAAAAAAACTAATATAACATTTAATGATTGTGCAGATAGAATAGAACTATTGTAGCACCAGATGAGCCAAATAACTGAGATAAACAGAATTACAAGATTTGGCTTAATTTCTCCAAACTTAAGAGAAAAAGTTTTCAAGGTAAGAGTGTTATTGATGGCTCAGGTCAAAAATGGTGGGATTCATCCTACAAACGGAATAAGACAAATGTGGGTTGATTTTTATTTATTTTTTGGAATTAACAATTTAAGTGAAATAATAAAGACGAACAAATGCAGGCACCGACAATCGACACTAGCTCAGCAGTGAATGTGAAAGGTCTTACCATACAGATTGGCTAAAAAATAAATTTTGTCATCTCTCATTGTGACAATATGCGTATAACCAATGCCAACGTCATCAGGAACCAGCCCAAACACCAACAATGTCCATATCACAAAATCGACCAATGTTCGGGTGTTGAACTGTAAATTTGGAACATGTTAGTTGATAGCATAGTTAAGTCAATGTATGGGAAATAACATCACTAGCTGGGAGACCTTGATAATGCATACAATGAAAATCATAGTAAGCTTTATTAAATTTTAACTAATTTAAATTATGCAATGCTATGTGCATTTGTTTATTTACATAGTTATCTTGAACACAAAAAATGATGGGTATCCTATCGAGAGACAGCGAAGTGGGCACTATGTGAATTATGATAGCATTTCAGTACGTCAATGCATAAAGTATTACATGTGTATAACTTGATCAAACATGGAAAAAGTCTCACCTCTTTCAGAATGGTCCAATGGTTCTATAAAAACTTTTTACTTTTTTAATATTTTCTTTATTCGTTTTTATTTCCTTTTTAGTTGATTGGTCCACTTGATTATGTTTTTGTACATATGAGAAACTTAAAAAGGAGATTTTAGTATCTTTGGAATGTAGGTTTATTGTGAAGTTCAATTATATTAACACTAAGGAGTTAGGTCAGTTAAGATAATCGAAGCTACTGGTAAAAGGATTGTTACTTCACATAAATTTATCGTTGGTAACTTGAGCAACATATATCACATATTGTGTAGTTGGTCTATGTACATATGAACTACTTTAAACAAAATATTAAGTTTTGAAACCAAGCCATTTGTAGGTTTCTACAAATAGTTTGGTTTTACTGCATTGTTCTTTTCAGTATGAAGGTTGTCAAAAATCATTCCTTCTCTGTTGTGTACATCGCGTTCGACAATGGTACGAATGATTATATATCCTTTTCAATGGTTAATGAACAGTGAATTGCAAATCTACTAATGGTTGTTTATATCCTTTTCAATGGTTAATGAACAATGAATTGCAAATCTTTTTACATCAGTAGTATAATTTTATGGGATGATGAATTTAAGCCCGTGAAAAGCACAGGAAGGCCACTAGTTCTTTGTGATTTAAGGCATAAGTCCCTTTAGTTTGAAAATTTGCAATTAAGTCTTTTGAGATTGTTTCCCCAAAGGTTTGAAAACCGGTCACGCCTATATAGCGTGTCCATGAGGATCACTAATAACCGTGTCTAAATAACATCGATAAATAGAGAGAGAAAAAAACGGCGTTATTTAGACCTGTTATAACGTTTTTTCTAAAATTGATTTTTACGTTTTTTTCTTCTAAATAACCTTTTAATATACGTTTTTTAGATCGTTTTTTTCCGTTTTCACACCCGTTATATCCGTTTTTTAGAGAAAAAATTTATGTAAATTTTTTTTACCCAATTTTTGATTTCTAAAATAAAATCTTAAAAATTGTAATTAAAAAAATCAAGATAAATGAATAAATAAATAAAATGAAAAAAATATAGTAACGTTATTTAGACCCATTATACCCGTTTTCACGCATGTTAAAATCATTAGATAGGAAATTCATATCATAATTTATCTATTTTTTCTATTTTACCATTATCACATGTGTTATTTAAAAAAAACGTCAAAAAACGAGTTTTTCCCCTAAACAACGCGTTTTTTGCCCGAAACGTGCTGACACCCGTCAAAACGCGTTATAATGATCATAGCCTATGGCTGTGACCCGACCTGTGACCCGTTTTTCAAACATTGGTTTCCCCTGTCTGAGCAACTTGGCCATTTTATATATTCAAATAGGAAATAACATTCTTAACATCACTATTGATGCTGATACTTTCGAAATTACTGTTTCTTGCCCATTTTATAGCCTTCAATATTACTAGTATTGTCCGTAAAATTTCTTTTGAACATTGTGATAGTTTTACATCTCCTGAATCATCTTGCTAAGTCAGTATGAACAATAACAAATCCATAGTGATTAGTATTGTGATTGTCATCACATAAAGCATCAGAAAAAATTATAATGTAGTCATTTGAGATATTTTCTATAGAAGGGGATGAGTCTGCCACTTATTGTACTGGTGTTTGAGAAGAGTTGTCCATTGACTCCACTCCTGGTGATATAGTTGTTTCATTACACAAATTGAGAGCTAGTTTAGCTAAATTTACAAGTAACAGAGTTTTATCTTGAAAGACCCTAATACATCTTTCCAACCATACGCACCAAGAAGTTGTGAAAGTGACTGCAAGAACTTGTATTAACTAGAGGTTTTTAAGTACATGGATATATATTTCTGATATGAGGTCATCCTTTACAAAAATAAAAAATCGGTTCTTTAGAAACTATTTAACTGTTCTTTTGAGAATAACTTCACTCCCCTATCTCTTGCTTCTTTATCCGTTTTATCCACTAAATACATAAAGATTTTAAAACTAATTGAATATTCTATGTGAGTTACTAAACATGTTTTCGCAAGATTCAATCCAGAACAGGTTCAAAGGAATACAAGAAGCTCCATTAACCATCTGCACTTGATTTTTACAGTCATTTCTAATATAACTTGAACTCAGATTCAATTCAGATATCCACCTAAGAGACTCTCCAACATGGCCTTTGCTTCAATATCTAAGCAGTATGACGCCCAACATGAACCTATTTTACAGTGCCTCAATTGTCCTGATTTATCAGTTAAATAAATAGCATAACCTATATAATAGTCAGATTCCATAAAATAATCATAAAAAAATGAATTTGATCAAAAGTACAAGAGTTTTCTTGATCTTTATACTGATGATCCTTGGGAACCAGATAGATTGGTATCACCATAGTAGGATCTCTAAACTCCAAATTGATTTTATTAATAAGATCACTTAGACTTTGGCATTATACCATTAAAAGTTACTGCATTCCTATATTTCCATAAGACTACAAAATGTTATTGAACCATGTTTATTTTTATTATCATGATTGAAAATAAACATATTAGAAAATAAAAAAGCAAACTACTGTATATAGTTTTGGAAAAATTGACATGAAGATGCATTTCATCCCCAAGAATATCATTATTGCATAGCCTATAACAAAGTTAAATATCTTTTTTAAACAGGAAAATCCTTTTCCCTAGAGGAAGAACCCTAGAGACTAATTTCCGACTGGAAATTTGGATGTATAAGTTTGAAATTAAGGTTCCAAAGTTGTTTGAGTTTGATCCTTGTTATAATTAGTTAAATTCATATAAATAGATTTATTAGTAACTTCCCCATACGTAGTTGATTTTCAAATAATTCCATCACATTCCCTTATGTAAGGAGTAATAGATTTAAACTAATTATGCAGACTATTATCAATATATTTTTGGATATGTCAATTTTAAGAATTCTAAATTCATCTAAAAGATGATTCACGTTTTTTTGGGTTTTTTCATAAATTATCAAAGGAATAATAAAGTTTAGTTGGTCGGGTAACCTGTGATATAATGGCCTTCATCACAAATTATTGACGTTTATATTTGTGGGCTTTCGGCATAATCAATAATGACTGCTTTTAGAGTTTTGTAGATTTTCTTTTGTTTATTTTCTTTTATTTTATAGCAATTTCCATGGCGGGGGAAAATAAAACAACAAACAAAGAGTAGCAGACTAACAACCAGAGCCAGAATATAGATGGAGAAAAGAGGGGATTTGATCAGATGTCGACCAAGTTTGAACTTTGTGAAGCTTATCGTAAGTTGTAAGATTATGAGCTAATGAATTGACTATCTTCGGAAAAACCTGGAAAATCCACCGAGTTTTAAACTTTGGTCTTGGAAACAATTTCATTAACAATGTGATGATTTTTTTATGAAATGGAGGTTGTTTTTCTTTAAAAATTAGTATAATCTGTTGGCAGTCTCCCTCCACAATTATGTTTTGGGCATTTAGACGATGGGTGAGGTCCATGGTTTTTAGACTCGTACGACTCACGAGTCGACTCGTACGAGTCAGGTCACAATTTCATAAATCGATTCAATTCGTGAAGAGGAATCAAATCTAACTTGAATCGTAAAGATTCCTTCATTTTATACGATTCTTGACCTATTTTGAATTTTGAAAAGTCAATTCCACTTCCCGACTAACCGTGTTAGTGTTCAAAAGAAAATAGGAAGCACGAGAGAATCAAACCTCCAAGATTGACTATTATCTCCCAGATTGACTTCTTAACTATTATCTCCCAAATCGACTTCTTAGCCACTGTTCCACGAGACTTTGTGTATTAATACTGAACTTTCATTAAATATATATGAGTATGAATAGTATTGTAGGGGTTTATAGATTTAGCTTCTTTTAGCAAAAATATATGATTTTTGTTCAATGTTTTACATAATTCAATTTACTTATAGGAAAATATACGATTCAAAAATCAATCATGAATCTTCGATTCCCGATTCAACATACGAATTGATTCTTAAAAATAAAAACGAGTCATGATTCGATTCACGATTTAAAAACCTTGGTAAGGTAAAAAGCGAGACGGAACTCTTTGCTTGAGCTACCATAGGGATAATGGTGTTTACTATAATTGTATGTGTGTACTTGTACTTGCACCAAGTACAACATCATTCTCGTTTCTCGCAATAGTTATTACATGAGCCTGTACAGAAGAGACAGACGCATCAACATTCATTTTGATATGGTTTAGGATAAGTGTTATCCTAGTATCTAGGTGGGTGACATACTGACATCTTAATATCATTGCACTTTACTACTTTCTCACAATTCTTACCCAAGCCTTCTATGTAAAATTAAACCAAAAAAGTCCCTCTTGAATGATTGCATGGATGTTGATCGAATGTTTCACAAATATTTTTCTTCTAACGAGCTTTCCGTAATGCCCACCATAAACAATCTTTCATATGAAAATTATCTCCACCATCTTGTTTCGCAAGCCAATCTTTACTACAAGCAAGGACTAGACATTCTAATATAGAAAAGGTATTGAAATACAATGGCGATAGCTTTGAAAAACTAGTGATGAACAAACAATGATCAACAATCTTAACTTCATTGTGACAAAAACGGAAATCTAACTCAATGCGCTTACCAATCTTAGCTAGAACCCCCGATCATTTTATCAATACTTTCCACATAAAGTACGAACATTAGAGCCATAGATTTTGGTTTCCAAAAGGATTTCCATGGAACACACATTCACTACGAGGTGAAGTCTTGACAATATTAGCTCGAAGGAATTTTTTGTAAAAATTATGAGGTAAACTTAATATGAGGAGTTGGCCACCAAATTAACATATCAATATCAGCCTCCTTATTTATATAGATACGTTCAATCTGAGCTGCTACATGGAGCTCGAAAATATTATTGTCAAAGATGAATTCCAGTTTTCTTCATTTTATATTAAATAATTAGATTACTAACTCTAGTATTTCCAAAACCTCCACCTTGAAGAAAGACTAGTTTGAAACCTGGGATAAAAGATACGCAAGGATCATATCAAACATTAATTGTTTTACCACTCCCAATAATCCATATGCATCATTCTTTCAGATGTTTCTTGCTCTCAGTAATGGCAGACCAAGTGGGGGAACACTTCTTTGGTTTACCAAACTCTAGAAACTTGAATTACAAAGGTACTTTGATGACATGATTTTCCCCCCAAAGAGAATTTGGATTAGTGAGGAAACTCCAACCAATGTGTGTCCAACTTCTCATAGGTTAATGATGCGTGTCGTATATCCACAAATTAATTAACTTATCTTCTACTTTACTCATGAGTAATATAGTAGTAAATAAGATTCGCCCCCACGAGGAGCAAAGAATTTTAGTTGTCAAAAATGTCATAAAAGGGTTTTTTTAGGTTAATTTTAATGAAAGTAAACAAAGCAATTAAAATTAATTAAGTTGTAAGCAATGGAGAGAGATATGATTAAGGAATCCTTTTTAGTTACTAAGAAATCATTAAATTAGTATACTCATTTATTATTTATTCATCACGAATTATTACCAACTGTAGAATAACAACTAGAGCAGTGCTATCCCCAAAAGTCATTTGGTCACTGGCTACCGAAGAGCTCGAATACCAAATTTTATTTGTCTAAACCACCTGGAAGTAACGCACTCTAAGTGTAATTTGGTCAAATGCTTTATATTTTATGACTTTATATATTGATTCTAGTAGTTAGACTCTTAGCGCAAGGTCCACCTTCTAGTTTTGTTTCTACACGCGATAGCTCCATAGAATCCCCCTACAAGGTCTCACATGTTCTACTTATTAAGCGTTATTAAACAATTACGGATATCCTAACCCTTACTAGCAATAGATCAATTAATAAAATGATTTAGTTGGCCACCTAGAAAAATCATAAACAATCCTCATAGTAGAAACAAACAATAATCATGTGAAGAACTCAAAACAAATTCATATATTAAATTAAATCATGTTTAGAACTTAGAATTCATACTCAATCAATTAATTTTTTGGCTACTCATGGATGTAGTAACACCCATGTTATACATATTAGAAAATATGGAAGAAATTGTTACGATAATGGAACCGCTCTGAAACCCTAGTTTTCTCCTATTGTGTTCTTCTCTCCTCCAAGACTTTCAAATTTATGTAAAATGCGTCTTATTAATGTCTTGGAAGTCTCCTTATATAATGTTCATGATATATAGGTCTTAGAATCTTTCTAGGCCCCTGTTCTTTCCAAAATAGAGTCAAAAACGTGTCAAAAGGGTCCAAGAATGATGTCAGGTTCGGCTGACTCGTGTATGGAGTACCAGCCAAACTTGACAAGTTATTTTTGCTCCAGGTGAGTGTCAAGTTCGAATGATTTTGGGTAATTGATTACCAGCCGAATTTCCTCTTGGATATTATTGTTTTTCTTCGAGAACGCTCTCCAAAGTTTGGCTCACTTTCTCGTTTCACTAATTAGACGAACATTCTCATGGATACTTTGTTCAAAACTCATTTTTAAGTTCGAATTGGACCATAGGATCAACTTCTATACGAATAACTCTTTGTATACTGTGTAAAAATTGATTTGTAAGCTCCAAGTTCGGCTGATTCGATTGAATGATTATTAGCCGAACTTCCCTCTGTAGACTCAAGTCTTTCAAAACTCGTTTTGCTAATAACTTCTCCGTCAGGGGTCGTCAGGTGTCGAAATGACCTCAATCTTTTTATGTTGGATTTGTCTTTAAATTATCTTAAAGATAAAGGTGAAGAATTTGGGGTTTCAACAAATTCCAAGTGGTCTTCATTCGTAGACTCCGTTTCCTTAGCACTTTGCAACCATTTTCTTTGATTTCGGATGATTCACCTAATATAAGACATAAGATATTAAAAAAAACGTAATAAAAAGTAATTTGCAAGCATTATAGCAAATATTAATGTAGATTTGGCACTAAAATCATATGAATTATGCACTCCTCATGATGAGTTTACCTCACAACCTTTTTAAGAACTCATTCGAGATAATATTTGCGAGACTTTACCTCGTAGTGAATGTGTGTTCCCATGGAAATCCTTCAGGAAACCAAAATTTATGGCTCAAAGGATTCGTACTTTCATGTGGAGAGTGTTGATAAATGGTTTGAGATGGTAAGAGTATTGAGTTGGATTTCCTTTTGTGTCACAATGCAGTTGAGACTGTTGATCAATTTTTTGTACAAAACCAGGTTACCAAAACCATCACTATTGTATCTCAATACCTCTTATATATAAGAATGTTCAGTATTTGCTTGTTGTAAAGATTGGCTTACGAAACAAGATGGTGGATATGGTTTTCATGTAAGAGTATATTTATGGTGGGCACTATAGAAAGCTCGTAAGAAAAAAACATTTGTGGACATTCGACTAACATCCAGGCAATCATTCAAGATGGACTATATTGGTTTAATTCTTACACAAAAGACTTGGGTCAGGATTGTGAAGAAGTAGTGAACTGCGATGATATTAAGATGCCACCTTGTCACCCATCTACTTGGATATCCATTGCCCCAAACCATATAAACTGAATATTGATATGGCCGTCTCTTCTATACAGGCCCATGCAATAACTATTGCTAGAGACGAGAATTTTTACTTGGTGAAGGTACATGTACAGACGTACAATAATTATAGTAAACACCACTATCCATATGGTAGCTGAAGAAAAGATTTTCTTTCTTACTTTCGACCTTAATCATGGTCTAAATGCCCATAACATAATCGTTGAGTGAAAGTCCCAACAAATTGTACTAATTCTTCAACGGAAAACAACGTCCATTCCGTGGAGAGTTCGTCATAATTTTGATGAAATTGGTACCAAAACCATAGTTTTAAAACTCGGTGGATTTCCAGTTTGTTCTGAAGAGAGTCAATTCATTATATCATAATCTTGCAACTTATGGTAAGCTTCACAATATCAAAGCTTGGTAGACATCTTCTCAAATCCCTTATTTTCTCCATCAAGATTCAGACTCTGGTTGTTAGTATGCTTTTCATTGATTGTTGTTTTCTTTTCCTTTGTCATGGCAGCTGTTAAAAAAAACCCTACAACAACTCTAAAAGAAATCATTATTGATTACTCTGAAATCCCCCAAAAATAAATATCGATAATGCGTGAAGAAGGCTATTATGCAACAATTTACCTGACCAACTAAAATTTATTGCACCTTTGATAATTGATGAATAAACCCTAAAAACTTCGAATCACCTTTTAGATGAATTTGGAAATTTAAAAATCTACATTGTCCAAAAATATATTGATCCTAGTCTGCATCTGCATAATAAGACTAAATCTATTACTACTGACATAAGGGAATGTGATAGAATCAGATGGAAATCAACTCAATTTTTGGAAGTTACTAATAAATTTGTTTATATGCATTAAACTAATTTTAGCAAGAACCGAATCAAATAAAATCCTAGAGAGCCCAGTGAGTGTAAAATCCTTTCTAAGTATATTTAGTAACTCACATAATATTTTATTTTAGTTTTAGAATCTTTATGTATTTAGTAGATAAAATGTCTAGGAAGCAGGAGCTATGGGAGTGAATTTATTCTCAAATGAACAACCAAATGTTTTCTAAAGAACTTATATTTTTGTAAGGGATGACCTCAGACCAAAATCGCATATCCATGTACTGAAAACCCGTTTAGTTAATACAAGTTCTTGCAGTCATTTTCATAACTTCTTGGTGTGTATGGAAGGAAAGATGTATTAGAGGCATTCAAAAAAAAATTATGCTACCTGTAAATGTAGCTAGACTAGCTCTCAATTTGAGTAATGAAACAACTATGTCACTGGGAATGAAACCAGTACAACAAGTGGTAAACTCACCCGCTTTAATAGAATATCTCCCAAATGACTGCATTATGATTTTTTGTGATGCTTCATATGATAACAATACTAATCACTCTGGATTTGGTTGTGTTCTTACTGGCTTAGTAGGAAAATTCAAGAGATATAAACCTGTAACAGGGTTAGCAAGGAATCTTGAGGAAGAAGTGCGTAACATTTTTGGAGGCTATAAAATGGCAAGAAGCAACAATTTCGAAAGTATTAACATCAGTAGTGATGCTAAGAATGTTATTTCCTAGTTGAAAAATAAAGCTAGACAAGTTAGTCGGTGCAGTGGCTCAATCCTAGATGACTGTAGTAGTCTCTTTTAAGTAGTTTTAATTTTGCTAAAGTTGATTATATTAGTAGAAACTTCAATTTTATGGCCGATAATGCTGCTAAATTTTGTAGGAGAAATGGTCGGTTGTCATCCAAGTAAAATTATTTTAAGTTCTTTTCACTCACAATTATAAATAAGAATATAGTGATAAGAAGAATTCGATCCACAGAAAGATATGGGTTGTTAGTTATATTTGAAAAGTTATGGAAATTGGGGGGATTTTGTTGTTTGAAAATAATTTAAATTAAAGAAAATTAAATTGAAAATGTTTAAGAAAATATCAGAAGAAAAAGTTGGTTAAGGAATTCGCCGTCCATCACTACACATGTTACTCAATTAAGCATCAATATTATCATCACTCTCTCATGTTACCAATAACCCTATAGTATCCCCAATCGGTGTCAACACTTCGTTACGTCTCCAAAAATCAACAAATATTGCAATCGCTAATATATGAATTCTTTTTCAACAAATAACGTAATGCTTTATCGCTAAGAGATTCAATTTGAGAAAAGCTTTTAATTCTATGAGACAAGTTATTCATAAATAATACAACCGTGGTATATTCAACCTGGGTCAATTTTTACTTATGATTTCCTTCACGATTCGCACCTCTAGTCATCACAAACTACTACTAATTATTAGAATTCTTTGTAAAAATACCTAAGACTCCTAATTAGCTACATATAAGTTATTAATATATTTAATTCATGACTTAAATATAAGAAATAACTAATAGTATTACATGAACACAATCATGTAATTATTATACGTAGTAAAACATGAGCGATAAATACGAAAGTAAATAAAAATCAATGCATTAATAAAAATAACATGTTTTTGATTTTAGGTTACATCCCTAACCAATATAAAGAAGTTTAGATACTCATAGTTTTACTAAAAACTATGAAAAAATATTATAGAGGAATAAATCAAGCAAACTGAATATGTGAAAGATAGCTCCGCCGTAGCCTTTAACTCTTCGCGTAGACCACAACCTCCTTCGTCTGTTTTTTCTCTACCTCCGTATATATGTATCTCTTTGAAGTTGGGATATATGGAGAGGAGCAAAAGATCCTCTCTGAATTGGAGGTGGAAAACAAGTCTGTGGGAGGTAGCTATCGACCCAGGGTTCTTTCCTTTTTATAACGTTGATAACTTCTTTGGATCCGACTATTTCTAATTAGATTATGACTAAGTTTCCTAATCAATTTAAACTCTTCAGACCGCTTAACCTCATCCATTGATCTCTAAAACCACCGACACAACCAAGTTTTCTTCATTATATTCTCTCTTTCAAACTCTGTCTATATTCTAACACAACTCATACCCAAATGTCGTGTTGTTCTCAAACTCAAAACCCTCAAAAATATCTATTGAACCCACGAACTCAACTGCTTCTTCATAATTATCAGCTACAACCACAAACTGCCACCATTCTTCTTTAGTTCATTTACCTGTATTTCTCTATTTTATTTAAAACTTCAAATCCTCATCACAAGCTCGTCATCACTGCCATCAATGGTATTATCATTCTCCATCAATTACTGTCGTGATCATCAATCACCGATGATTGATATAACAACATCAATCTGTCGAGCCCCCACTTCTAAGAGTTTACAGCCTTAACGAGCTTCTCACATTACTCGAACTTATCCATATAACTCATGACTAGAGTAACCGTGATGTTGGGACATGAACAGACAAAGAATAGTGTGATTACCAAAAATCTTGCATCTTTGGATCACAACCAATAGAATTTGAAGCATAGTAAGATTCGATACCTTATCATAAAATCATCTCATATTAACATTTATAAGATGGTAAACAATCTAAACTAGAAATGAATTGACTCAGACATTTAACGTGGTTCGACAATCAAATTGTCTACATCCACGGGTGAAAAAGATTTGTATCATTTTTATTATTCATCATCATAAGTTACAGAAGAATGGTATACTATAAAATCATAATCATGTTAATCAAGGAACAATTGAACTAAAAATTTACGCAAATCTCATACCTAAACTCTTGCTATGATTCTATGCCTTATGTCCAGTTTTTCTCCAGATTTTCCCGTCCCTTTTCCTGTTTATGAGCTTGGTTTTTATAGCCAAATTGATGGGTCCCCCCAATTTACCTTTCCATCTACTTGTTCTTATCCATTCCTTGGAATAAAATGTAATCCCGCAATACTTCTTTGTATTTTCCGCAAGGCTTGATCGTGCTTCCCGCAAGACTTGGCATGCGCTTTGCTTATTTTTCTTAGTTTCTCGTTAGATGTCCCGCAATTCTTCTGCGGACTTGCGTTCAAGTTGTTATTTATGGATTTGGATGAACATTGTGGTCTTATTAGAATCACAGCATGTCTGACACGTATCCTTTGAAAGTGATTTGTCACGCCTCAGTTTTCTTTGTTCCGCAACTTGTAAAGCTGATACGTGTCTCTCATGCATCGATGCTCATCATTTCCTTTACTGTGTCAGGCTTTCCCAAACTTGGGTGTCAGTCAGTCATCAAGGCTATCTGTTTCGAGCAGTGTGTCTTATTTCCCGCAACCCACGTGTCGATCATGCAACAATGCTGTCAGGTTCAAATCTTATCAAATTTTCAGATGTATGTTCAGTACTTCTCAAAGGGTTTTGTTTCAGTGTTTCTCGTCCCATCGTAACTCGTTACTTCTCCAATAATTTTTGAACACGTGTAGCTTGGAATTTATTCCCTCAAAAATAGCTAAGTCGAGTTTCTGTTCGTGAATTGAGAAGAAAATGATGGGCTGCCCTCATCAATTCCGTTGGTGTTTTTTGTAACATTTTAAATTTGGTAGCCCTGAATAAATATCTCAGGTGCATATCGAAACATTTGAATCTCAGCTTCCCCTTAGCGGACGACATAATTCCAATAGTGGTTTCCTTGAAATGACTATTTTGCTCTTAGTTGTCGTTTTGCTCATAACTTCTCATACGAAGTCAAAATGACTTCATTCTTTCGCCATTTGCTTCGTTTCTTCGTTGATGATGACAAGAAATCTTGGATTTGACTGAATTCTACTGGGCTTTGGCAATTATTTCCTTGTAAAGCTCTATTTCTACTTCTTCAGAGATGTAATTAAATAAAAGACACAAACTACAAAAGTAATAATAATACAAAGTAATTCACACAAAATCTAACAAATAAGTGTAAAAAATGATATTTAAAATATGTAATTATGCACTTATCAAGAAACATTTTGAGTAGCGAATGGTTGGAGTTAACCTACAGTCTAGATTTTCTTCGCCAAAATATAATAAAAACTACACAAGTTCTTATGCTTAAAAAACAAAAACGAGAAAAAAAAGAAGAAAAGGCTTCAAAAAACAAATATCAAAAAAATTAATAAAAACATAATAAAGGAATTCATAATAAACACTTTAAGTTATTAGCAAAAAATTTAAAAATAGAAAGAGTTATAAAAACTGATATTTTCCAGGCGCACCTTTATGTTTTCACCACAATAAAATCTTTAATTACCAACAACTTTTAGATAAATTCTATAAAAGAATTCAGGGTTGGAAGGCGAAGTTATTTTCCCAAGCTGGTAGTTGTTTGAATTACTTTTGTCACTAGTGTTATGCCCATGTATCAAATGATGTGTTTGCTTTACCTACTAAAACTCTCAATCATCTTAATGTTCTTTAGCGTGACTTCTGGTGGCAACACAAAGAGGGAAGTAAAGGTAATTATATCAAATCTTGGACCTCTATATGTACCAATAAAGCTACTGGAGCTTTAGGTTTTAAAAATCCTCAAAAATTTAATCTGGTATTATTAACTTGATTAGTTTGGCGGTTATTGAAAAATCAGGAACTGTTATGGTGTAAAATTCTTAAAAGTAAATATTTTCCTAAGTCAGACCCGTTTTATTATAAGAAGAAAAATATCAAATCTTGGATTTGGACAAGTATTTGTCGAGGAATAGATGTTATAAAAAAAATTATTGTTGGGATATAGGTAAAAGTACTTATATTTCACTATGGTATGATAAGCGGTTACCAAATGGAGCAACTCCTTCTCCAGGTCTTGTAATTTTTCTAACTCTATTCGAACTGTTTCAGATATTATTACCACTACAGGTCAGTGAAACTTTTCTCTCATATCTCATTTGTTTGATGATGTTACTGTTAATTCCATCCGTACTATAGAACCAACTGTTAATAGTAATGATACTAGGAAATGATTAGGAACCAAAAATGGTGAAGTTTCTGTTAAATCGGTTTATAATTTTTACTAATAATCACACTAGACATAAAGTTCCCTGGGATAGAATTTGGACTCTTAAAGTCATTCCAAAAGTTCAATTTTTCCTTTGACAAATTTAAATCAACTGCCTACCAGCTAAACAGATTCTAGACAGATTCAATCATATGGACACTATATGCCATTTGTGCAATTCTAATGCCATAATATCTACAAACCATTTAATTCTGCGGTGCACTTTCTTTGAAGCTATATGGAGGGGTCTTTCTTTGACTCAACTTTTAGTAAAACTATTACTGAGTGGTGTATAGATT
This sequence comes from Papaver californicum, assembly GCA_023531435.1. Classification (NCBI taxonomy): domain Eukaryota; kingdom Viridiplantae; phylum Streptophyta; class Magnoliopsida; order Ranunculales; family Papaveraceae; genus Papaver; species Papaver californicum. The sequence goes on from JAJJMC010019832.1 coordinate 6,466,304, forward strand.
GTCTTAAAGATAAGACTAATTGTAATACAATAACTTATGTTTTATGGTTTATTTGGAAATTTAGATGCAAGGTGATTTTCCAGGGCATTCATCCTAATCCAATCCATTTTCTCCATACTTTACCTTCTTTATTTTCTGCTTTATTATTATCTACCTCTAATACTTTAAATAACTTACCTCATATATCTCATTGTGATGTCTGGCATCCAGGTTCATGCATATCTCATTTACCCAATCCAAGTTCAGACTCTGATATTAACTATGTTTTCTTTGATGCAGCTTTTAATCAAAATACTCACAAGTATGCTTTTGCTCTAGTTCATTTTAATAATCTTGGTGAAATATGTGACTTTGTAGAAGGCAATGGATGGTGTTCCAACCCTTTGGAGGCAGAGTCCAGAGCAAGCAGAGCAGCAACAGAATGGGCAGGAAAATTGGGGCTCCGATCAGTGAAATTCTATAATGATAATAAGCTAGTAATACATACACTGCAATATCAACGGTTTGAAGTTGACCGGAAATCGCTTCAGTTTTGCTCCGTACTAAGCATCTCAGTCATAATTTTGCTTTCTTCTCCTTCACCTATGTTAATAGAACTTGTAATAAACTAGCGGATAGGATAGTAAGTTTACACATGGCAATATCAGTCTTTACTTACATGTGTGAATATGGATCTTGCTTTGAAACAAGATTGTCTAAATCACCCATGTAAACATAAGAACTACTGGTTAAAAAAAGAATTTGAAGCAATTTTCTATCTAATACTAGTATTATATATATATCCCGGTTTATCAAAAAAAAAAAAAAAAAAACAAACAAAAAGAAAAAAACAAAACAAAAATAGATAAAAGGAAATACAGACATTTTCCATCTCCACTATCGTCGAAAAAGAAAAAGAAAATCGGGAGGAGCAATTGCTTGAAACCTAGATCCCAACTAAGAAGGGATGATGCTTGCGGGACTGAGATCGTTGTTAAAGTTCAACAACAATAATAAGAATCTTGGATTATGTGTATCCTCCTCTGTCGGTGGTGGCATTAGTACATCATGCTACCACTACCTTAACAACAGAACTTTTTCATCTTCTTCATCAGTCAGAGAAGGATGTGATGATGGTGTTGGTGGTTACGTTATGAGCTTTGGAGATGGGAACCAAGGGGCTTTAGGATTGCCCTCATCTTCAATGGGAATTGGGGCAGGAGGAGGGGGTGATGCCTATGAACCTACTAAGATAACCGGCCTCCCTTCAGATGATATCACATGTATTGGAGCTGGACATTATCACTCTCTAGCTGTTACTTCTCATGGAGACGTTTGGTCATGGGGACGAAACAAAATGAACTTCAACTCGGCAGGGCTGCATCTGCTCTTTCAAGGTACTCACAGTAAATTATTCAATGTTATCACTATTAATCTGTTGTTTTGAAGATGGTAATTTTTAAACGCGATTGATACAAATTTGGATTGGCTTTTGAGCCTTGTTGGTTGTTCTGTTTATAATAGCAGAGATTCATGGAGTAAGCCCGAGATGGTACAAGGGCTGAGTCAAGTGAGAGTTAAAGCTGTATATGCATCTTGTGTTGGTTCCACTGCTATCGGAGAGGATGGTTCCTTGTGGGTATGGGGCAAATCAAAGCGAGGCCAACTCGGTCTCGGAAAAGGAATTACTGACTCTCCCATACCTCCAGGGTTGAGGCACTCACTGGGGAACACATTGTTAAGGTACATACTCATGGATCAATTACTTGTCTATAAATTGTTGTTTACAGTCTTTTGAATCACTATTCACAACACAGTGCCAACAGTAACCTGTCTATTAATATGTAGATTGCTTCAGAGCATGCTTTATATGTGTTTTCTATCTGATGTTCTGATCAGAATATGATCATTTCTCAATTGGTGGATCTTTCCACCACACAGGTATCTCTTGGGTGGGGGCATACTCTCGCACTTACAAATGATGGGAAGTTATTTGGCTGGGGTTACTCTGCAGATGGTAGGTTAGGACATTTTGGGATTTCACTAGAAGAAATGTCCATGTCACCTCAAATTCTGGGTGCATCCACATCAGTAGAAACTTGAGGAACTACTTCATCTCTCGAAGTCACGGAGAAGCTGGTCTTGGAGCAGATGCAAAAGGAGAACGACATGCCCATAATTTGGGAACCATGTCTTCTGCAAGAATTAAATGGTGTTAAAGTATCAGATGTGGCTTGCGGGCTAGATCACTCTCTAGTTCTTTGCTGTGAGTATTTCTTCTTCGCCTTTTTTAATGTATAAATGTGCTCTAGAAAATTAGATTCTTGAAGTAAATATTTTCTGGTCATTCACAGGCAATGGAGTGTTATTGAGTGGTGGAAATAACACGTACGGTCAGTTGGGCAGAGGTAAAGAGGAGAGCTTAGGATTATCTCCAGTTGACATGAGCTTCCAGCCATTAACTATATCTTCAGGCCTAGGTCATTCTTTAGCAGTGTGTCAGCAGATTTCATCATCACAAGAAGTTATGGGAGGAGATGTGAGTGGTACCGGGATTGCTTCGTGGGGATGGAATGGAAATTTTCAGTTAGGGAGATCTGGCCCCAAAAACGTACCAAAGCTGGTGAAGGGGCTTGAAGAAGAGACACCTTTGTTGGTGTCAGGTGGCCGTGTACATTCTGTTGCCCTCACGTCTAAGGGTGAAGTGTGGGTCTGTGGTTGTGGAAAAATTGGGAGGCTTGGACTAGGGAGCTCAATTGATGAAGTTGAACCTGTCCTGATAGAGGATTTGGAGGCTGTCAAAGTTCTGCAGGTTGCATCCGGGTTTGATCATAATCTACTGTTGGTAGTTAATCGGTAACAGCAAGTTGGACACAAGCGAAGAGACTAGCTAAGGGTATGGTAGCTTCCACTTTTCTGTCCCTGCACATCTTTTGGCATTTGACCAACTGGGGATTATTGATTCCTATCAAATGGGTACTTGTTCTGTTACCACATAAAACAGATAAGAGAAATAACAAAGAAATAGTGAAATACTTTTTATGTTATGAGGTTCGACAGGCGACAGACTTTATCGACATCGGAAATTGGAGTTAGCTGTAGGCTTTCTGCAACAACAACAACCAAGCCTTTAGTCCCAAACAAGTTGGGGTACGCTAGGATTGAAACCCATGTCGAAATTACCAAAAAAACAGAAGAGAATAATGTTGTTCCATCATATCAAATGAGCGACTAAGGAAGGGACCACAATGTAGATTGTTATGCTGGCCTTTGTCCTACTCATTGTGGTTGGAAATCTTGACAGTGCTTCCTTTGATACACAATGGGTATATAATCAGATCATTTCTTTCTATTTTCAGGTATATAGATCAAAGTTTGTTTTCTTTTAAAGTGATCCGTTTTTGTTTGATTTTTTGTAACAAATGATGTTTTGCCATCTTACTTATGCTTATACTGCCAGATAACTTGGTACTGTACTGTTGACAGGTGAAAGTGAAGAAGTTTGAATACAAGTACTGGTCGTTAAATGTTAGCATATTGCCAAGGACGTGGGGTTCAGATTTCATAGCAGGTGCAGTTAAAGTACCAATTTAATTACTTCATTTGTGTTGTGAGTTTATTCCATATTTCATTGTTGTGATAAACAACTGAAAATGTTGACTTACAATAGGTCGCTGAGAAAGCAGAAAACAGTGGAGTTTTAGTATAATAGAGGATAAAGGTGATTCTCCGTCTTGTTTCTACGTATATAATCCCTATGACAGTTTAATAACATCATTTTCTTCTCTTTGCTATAGAACTGCTAATAGTTGGAATTCAAACCAGTTCTTGATCAAAACTGACAAAAATTCAATTCACTGAGGTTCTTCTCTTCTAATTGTGCAAGGAGAGTGCAGCAACAGAGTTTGTTTCATGAATTTTGTAAAATGGTTGAATCAAGACAGCTTACATAGTGTATGTAGGATCTCTCTCCCCTCTGAAAGGAACAGCCAAACAGATGCCTCAACTTCTTTTAAAAGTTTTCAGGGCTGTCATCCAATTGCTTCTCATCTTCAATATCCACCTCCAAGATTTCCTGAGGATGTCTCCCATTAATTGTGCCACTGCAGGTTTTACTCGAAGAAGAACAAAACAGATAACAAAAAAGAGTATTTTTATGTTCATGTGAAAATTTTGATACTATAACAATAACACATAGGGAAGTGCTTACAGGAATCCTCTGCTTGAGATAATTGCCAAGCCTGGCCAAAACCAGGGAGCGTTCGTGCCAGAATCGGCCCCTGAGACTAATCTTCACATATGGGCCATCTACTTCAGAGAGCTCTGCCACTCCTAAATAATTGAAAGTGCAAGAAGAAATTGAACCAGGTAATATATTTTACCATAAGAGAGAAACTGAAGTTCAATTACCCATATGTTGATAAGTCGGACTACCTGTCATGCCAATGGAAGTGTCGAAGATTTGTGCAAACTGATTGAGAGAAATGAAAACATAAAGAAAATTATCGTCATCATTTATGTAGGATCAGCAATAATGCTGCTGCAAATTGAACCATTATACTTCGATTATTATGTGCTAAGATTGATATCATTATGTAAGGTGTATTGAGCGAGTTAATGAATTACATGAATTCGTGCATCAGCTAGGACCTCTCGTACATTATCTTCAGTTAGATCCAGTGGGGGCGGATGGGCTGCTGATATCATCATACCACCAGCACCACCATTGCTTCTTCTTTGTTGCCTTACTGCTGTTATGTTTTTTATTTGGATTCCTATTCTTGTTCTTGGTGGTGTTAAAGTGTTGAGGCTAGAAGTAGTAGTACTGATACTGAAGCAGAAGTTGGAGGAGAACGGATGAGAGGGAGAGTAAGGAACTGAGGTAATCATAGAGAGTGTTGCTGTAGTTTTTAACGCCATTCTCTTTCTCTCACTCTTTCTACATAGATATCTCTGCTTCCTTTTATCGGCCTCTGGCTGAACCTCTTCTTCTGTCGTTTATTGTTGTGGAGAAATTTTCTTATCCTGTTTATCTTTTTTCTTTAGCCTATAGTCTGTAAATGGTGGTATTTTACTTCTCGTCCCTTTCCTATTGGATAAATTTACAACTCATCCTTCATTTTCTTTTATTGGTGAGAGACACCCATTTCACCTCTTTGAAGTCCCACAGTAAGTAAGACCAAAAATTAACTTGGACAATTTGAGGGGTGCTCAAAACTAATTCAGGACTATTTATCTAAATTTATCTTAGGACCAAAGATAAAAATAAGAGGTGTTTAAAAATGGTACAAGTATTAAATTATTTTCACGAGTTCAACTTACACTTCTACTCTTTAAACTTTAAACCATTTATTTTTATTTATTTATTTTTTCAACTTTTTTTATTAATCCAAATATAAATAAAAAAGATAATAAAAATAAATTTATAACTAAATAATAATAACAAATTTTAAAAAATAAACTAAAAATAATAAATAAATCAAGTTATTTATATTTATTTATTTTTTATTTTTTCCGAATAACGAATCTGAATTTTAAACTCTCTACGGAGTTCAAATGGCCAAAATAATATAAGTTTTTATCAATTTTAGTGTTTGGGCTACTGACCCAGCATCAAAAGCATAAAATTCATATTTTTATATATGTTCCAGGAAGAGAATTAAGATATCAAACTCTCACTACATGCATCTCACACTGATCCCGTCCTTTCTTTGAAAGTACACAAATAATATTAGAGCCTCACGCGGTTGAGCTTTTGATATTTTACACACAACATTAGTACTGTACAACTTAGTGCTTACTCTTTCGTAATAATGGGACAACTCCTAGATGGATTAATCACTAGTAAAGAGCAACAATGTCCTCAAAATATCAATGGTTTGATTACAACTCTTTCCCAGATGATCTCTAACTATACAAAATATATATCCAGTACACATCTTTCGTTCCCGAGTGGATGCTAATGTTCATAGATAGATTGCCTACTAGTATAAAGCAACTTGATTCCTTTATACGTTTCCCGGTTGAATTTATAGAGTGACTTTATTCAATATTCAAACCTTAATTGAATAATACTGATTTATCACAGTGCATGACAAGTTATGCACAAATGTACTAGGTCGAAACACTACATCTTTGTGTAAACACCAAGTCGTTGTCGCGTCAAATGCAAAGCTAAGGGTCCATTAACCAATTTCTAATATTGGTTGAGCTTGAATCACACATCTCCAATATTGATCGCACTAAAATCTCAATATGGGTAGAAATACAACAAAACCCTAACAATGGTTGACACCAAGTTTCTGACGTATCATCATAGTCACCTTGTAAAAACATAGCAATGGGTGTAGAGTGGGGGAAAATTTTCTTAACAACATATATTTCCCTATATGTCTATTACGACATACTAAAAGGGCATCCCATTCCAAGTAACGGTCTAAGAGATATGGCCTAAACCCTAGATGAACTACAAGCTAAAAACTGTCAGAATTTCATCTAAAAATTCTTGGAAGGTTGTTTTTTGCTCCGTTTGACAGATGAAACGAGCTCTAAACCTAAATCCTTCCACGATGGGATGTAACCAGCGATTTTCCGATTCCGAATTGGGATAGATCATAAAAAAAGGACATCGTATGAAGAATTTACAGCGTTTTTACTAAAGGACGTCGTATCTGAATTATTCGGGCATAAAGGAGTAACACCTATAGGTAACAATAATGGTCTCCGAAGCAATAGCTCCGAAGAGAAAATAAGATGCGGGACTTAAAAAAAAGAGAGATTGTGAGATCGGTGCCAACCGGCCAGCCACCTTTAGCCGGTCCCTACTCTTATATTTTTTAGGTTTTGTTATTTTTATTTTAGGGTTTCCTCTTTCTATTGAAACTCTTTTGCTCCTTCTACTAAACTCAAAAACTCCAAATAGCTTCAAAGACCAAAATAACTGTCCACAACAATACAGAATGGTCCCGCAACCATCTAATATATTAAAATATCATTATTTTAATATTTCTAAAATTTTGGTCTTCACACCAATTGGTATTTGCATCAAAATTATCTATTTTAAGTATTATTATCAAATATATTTCAAAATATTGCTAAAAAAAGACGACAGTATACACGAAGCATGGTCTGGCGACCACCAAAATCGTGTTTCACATACAATGGTCTGTCGCACCATTGGTCGTTTATCCACCTTGGTCGGTCCTCCTTCTCTTGGACTTTCCCTCTTCTTTAGTCGGTCTCTCTACTAGTCCCTTATATGCCATTTGGTCCATCTGCCATTTGTTTCATCTGCCATATTAAGGTTTTTTTTTTCTTAATAAATTAAGGAAAATAATTTAATTGGTATCGCTACCAATAATCAAAATAACCTCAATTTATCTTACTCCGACGAAACTAAATATTTTACAATTGCTAACGCTAGCATTCGCACGAGTTGACACTCATACGAGTTGATACTCACACGACTTGCTGCTCATACAAATTTGCTTGACATATCAAACATTGTAAAAGATAGTCGCATATATATTGGTCTCTGATCGATCCAACAATCTCATTAGATCTACGTTTACTAATCCAACAAAATTATCCGAGTATCACTGCTGCCTCAACTGACACAATAATATGCCACTACCAATGTCAATATCAATTAGACTCTCTACGTATATGATCTATTAAGCATCACTGCTTTCTTCAGCATAGATCTTATGCTTCGTCCATCAATGAGTCAACACGCTAGACTCATCAATAAGCTAAGATTGACAGTCTAGCTAGGTCAACAACTGACCAAATAATACATGTCTATAAAATAAATTCAACCATGCTCGAGACATAAATTATGTCACATGGAGGGTATTCATTAGGGTTTTGTTCTGGCGGCCTACAACACGTGCGGATTAAGAATACACCCACGACGAGAAAGTATAGAAGTCGTGTTTGCAGTTGAAAAAGTGAATGGAATAGTGGTCGTACAACTGTCAAGTCCCACTTACATGATGGAGTCGGTTGTCACCATGATTTCCACTTCTCTACTCTTCCACTTCTTTGAAAATTTCACCACTTACGAGATCAATGTGTTAACTTCCTCTGCTATGCATAGGTTCTTCAACCTATCGACAAGGACAAGATTTTTATCTCAAAAGCACTTGAACAATCACAGAGTTATCATCTTAAAGATTATCAGAAAACTCAGACATCTAATTTTCGTCCTCACAGCAGTTCAACACATCCTACCATCATTGACATTCAACCTCATTGATCTCAATACCTTATCTGCTTCCCTCCCTATAAATCAACCCTTCACATTTCTTTGTGACCAAAACAAAATTGGAACAATCATTTGCTGATTTAGGCCAATTTCGTACAGATTGATCTCTCGAATCTTAAAAGTACTTATATAGTACAAATGTTTGGTGTTTAAACTATTTTTTCTTTAATGGATTTGCTCTTCGAATGATTTGCTTCGACTAGCAACATCCTACTCCATCACTTTCCCTTTTTTACCATTTAATCGTTTTTACCCACAACACTACCGTTCATGCACGATGTTCTTTATTTCTGAAGAACATCAACCATAATTGATAGGTTAAGTTAGTTATTATCTACCGACTATATCTCATAACTTCCTTTATGTTCCTAATTTTTGACATAACTGGTAGGTATTGTTTAATATGTAACGATTATAATTCATTATTAAGACTAATGTGACACAATTGGTAGAATGGGATTTTAATTGTTTACCGATTGTGACATAAAAATTAGTCAAGTTTTCTGGACGCGAAAATCTAACAGGGGTGTATTCAATTAGGATTTATATGGATAACTGGAAGTCCTAGAAACTCATGGGTATTCAATTGGGATTTATATGGAATTATTAAATATCCGAGTATTCAATTTGAATTATTTAAGATTCAACAAGTATCCTAGTGTAGATGGTGGGTTTTTGTCAGGGTAAAATAGTAAAGTACCACAGTTGTGCTCAGACACCAAATCAAGAATTGTGTTAAACACAAACATAGCTTCTACCACCTAAATTTAGCCTTGGCCACGTCAATCCTTGCTTAAGGAAGCAAGCGATGGCATAAACATCCTTCATCTAACATCCAATGCGCAAGAAAATGGCCCAGAAGCCTAAAAAATGCGTTTTTACACAAAGCTCGTCAGGCGCAATTCTGCATTGCCTTGTACAAAGTCATGAGATGGGAACACTTGGTAATAAATAAAAGGATGATTTATATACCAAACTCTTCGTATGGATAACCTCTAAGATATACTAAAAAATCACATCAATCGGACAAATGAGCTAACAAATATGATACAAACATTCAACCAAGTCACAGTTGAAAAATTCCCGAATTCTTCCCGGCTTTTGTCTGTTTTGCCTTTTTGAGGCTCCGAATGACCTCAAAACTCAAAATATTCCAAAGGGAGATATATGGTTGTCTTGGCATGAAAAAGTTGGATAGATCATCAAAAGCGGACTTCTTATGAAGATTTTACAGCGTTTTCAGTGAAAACCCTAAAAATCTGAATTTTCTAACGACGAAATTTCACAAGAATTTTCTTGTCCGTCCAAATCCAAGGTGCTGATGCCCCCTACCTTGTTCGTCTTAGGAGATATAAAGCTTGTCCTTCTTAGTACAAATATTTTCCATCATAGTCTCAAGACTAAGCATGTACGTCTGCGTCTCAAACAACCAAATAATACTTTCAAACCTTAATTGGAAAGAGAGACGTTTTACTCTTTCGTCCTCAACGTGTGAGGCTTAGTACAAAAACTAAAAACGTGAGCGTCTTGCCTCTTAGCAAAAGCTTGTCATTTTATTTTTTTTCCTCAACGTGTAAGGCTTAGTACAAAGAGTAAAAACGTGAGCGTCTTGCCTCTTGGCCAAAACTTGGTGTTTCACTCTTTTTGCCCTGAACGTGTGAGGCGTAGTATAAAAAGTAAAAACGTGAGCATCTTGCCTCTTGGACAAACTTGACGTTTCATTCTTTTTGCCATCAATGTGTGAGGTTTACTATAGAGAGTAAAAACATGAGCGTCTTGCCTCTTGGCCAAAACTTGACGTTTCACTCTTTTTGCCCTCAACGTGTGGGGCTTAGCACAAAGAGTAAAAACGTAAGAGTCTTTCCTCTTGGGAAAAACTTGGCGTTTAACTCTTTTTTCCCTCAACGTGTGAGGCTTACTACACAAAGTAAAAACGTGAACGTCTTACTTCTTGGCCAAACTTGGCGTTTCACTCTTTTTTCCATAAACGTGTGAGGTTTACTATAAAGAGTAAAACCATGAGCGTCTTGCCTCTTGGACAAAACTTGGCGTTTCACTCCTTTTTCTCTCAACGTGTGAGGCTTAGTACAAAGAGTAAAAACGTGAGCGTCTTGCCTCTTGGTCAAAACTTGGCGTTTCACTCTTTTTGTCTTCAGCGTTGAGGCTTAGTACAAAGAGTAAAAATGTGAGTGATGTGGTCGTCCACACGTCAAACTTATTTATTACTTTCTCAATAATTATGATTTATTATGAAGCAACAGTAAGAAAGGATCGTTCCCACGAAGAGGTCTTGGTTGTTATATGTTTCGAAAACTTATCTAAAAGGGGGGAATTTTCAGATTCAATTAAAGTAAAATAAACTAATTAAGAAAGCTAAGAATAAGTAAAAAGTAAATCAATAAGATGAGAGAATTGATTAGGGTCTCGTTTTCATTCACAAACATGTTCTTGTACTAATAATTAGAACTGATATTTAATCTCGTTTTATCAAAAGCCCTAGAATACCTTGATCGCAAGAATATCCCGTAAATTTCCTCAACTCATCAACAAACACATTAAAAGATGCGAATATGAATTCTACCAAGAGAACAACCTAACATGCAAAAAACACTAACCAAGTTTAATTCCCGAGGAGCATTAAGATTCATGAAATTAGGCTAATCAATGCAATTGAACGTGGAAAGCACACTAATTCAATTTAACAAAGGTCATGATCCACTTGTGATTAATAGGATTTATCACTACAAGCAATAACCATAATTATGCTACTTGTATTCAAGGAGTATCACTTTTGCGTATAATAAACCCTAAATTATCTATAGATATAAATGTGAGTTCAACCAATTGGCCACTCGACAAAACAAACAGTAAATCATACATGGCGATATTAGTAGTGAATCATGATCGATAATATTGAGACAAAACTAATTTATTATTCATAGAATCATGTATTGTAAAATTCAACTAATCCCTAAACAAAAATAAAATTAACTACTCATAAATTATTGGAGTTCACAAAATTGAATTGAAGAAATAAATTGCAAACCCCGCGCCAACCTACAAAAGGAAGTAGAAGAGGTTAGAAGAGAACTAGGTAAAAACCTAGATATCTCTCCCTCTTATTGAAGTTGCTCTTATATATCTTTCTCTCTTGTAGAATCCTTCTTAGAATAGAACTCTAACCCTGGGTTTCCATAATTAAATCAAGTCCACATACCCTTGGAAGAGATGCCACAAATCTGCTAAGCTCAAACTCACGACCATAATCAGAGGACCATAATCCGTAACAAGCCCAAAACAGAGTTAAAACCAAGTCTACATGGTAAATTCACTCACGACTAACTTATTTGTGGCATTTCATCGAACAATTCTTGTTCATGACTGGATATGAATTCAAGCAACAATTGTTGGTGTTTGCAACATCAACTTCATATCTTTCCCTGCAATCATTCACACATTCCCATTCTGGTCGGTTGTCAGCCAAGCAAAATTAATTCAAGTTCTTACTTCACTAATATAGATTAGTGTATAGTAATAAGAACAAGTTCGTTCCCACAGAGAGGCAGGTGATTGTTAATTACTTTCGATTACTTATATAAACAAGAGGGTTTTGGTTGTGATTGTAACTAAATTATACCAAAACAAATAGATTAAAATGAATATCAGAGATAAACAACAATGGTTAGAGAGTTCATCTTCCATCTTCCAACATGTTGTCAACTAAATCATACTCAACATTCATGCACTCTCATTATCAATAACCCTAAAGTATCCTATCGCAGGCTTACTCCGGCAAAACTCCTGTTATCATCAAAGGCGCAAGAGCCACTCTTTGAATCCTTTTCAACGAATAAATTGGCGCAAGAGCCACTCAAGTTTAACCCAATGAAAGCAATGGTATTTGTGAGTTGAGGTTATTCTAAACAATCCGGCGCAAGAGCCACACAGATTTAACCTAGGTCACGCTTCTACACATAATTGCATGGTAACATCCCGTCATTAACAACTATGTTATGCTACTTGTAACAAGGATCTTTCGACAATTCCGGATCTCAAACCCTAGTTTAGCTATAAATGTCAATGCATGCTCATCTAATTCATGACTTAAACAAACAAGCAATCCATCATACAAAGTGTTATAAACGGTAGAACATAAGCGATATTGAAGAGAGTATGAACATATGAGAATGAATACTTCAATTAATAAACATGTTTTCCAACTTAGGACTACATCTCTAACCAATAAGAAAGGTTTAGTTCATCATGGGTTTCTCAAAATCCATGAAAAATAATAAAGAAAACAAGTAAATCAAACCCTAGAAATCGTGATCTTCAATCCCAACTCCAAGCCCTAGATTCTTGTTCTCCTTGTTTTCAAGTGTCTAAAGTTATGAAAAAGATCCCTTCCTAAGGTTATGGAAGTCTTCTTATATAGTGTTCATCCTATCTAGGTGTTAGAGTCCTAATGGGACCATGATACCTTGTTTGGAAGTTAAAAACATGTCTTAGAAGTGGATCCCGTCGAGTCATAATCGATAGTCACAACACCCTCCTTATCTACCGATTGTAAGAGCTCAAAATATGACTTTTCTGTGTCCAAAACTTGCCATAATCGGTAGATAACTTTGCCATAATCGGTAGATAACTTTGCCATAATCGGTAGACTCGATTTCCGTTTTATCTACCGATTTAGGAGCTCAAAAACAAAGTTTTTCTGTACCCGAAACTGACTAAATCGGTAGATAACTTTCCCTTGTTATCTCCCGATTATGATGTTGAGTGTTTCACTATTTTCTTTCGGCTGTTTTGCTCATAACTTCCTCATACAGACTCCAAATGACCTCATTCTTTTTGTGTTGCCTTCGTCTTATCGTTATCTTCAAAATGATATTAAGAACTCCTGGATTTGAATGATTTTAGTTTGGTATTTGGCCCTTCTCCATTGGCAGAACTTAACTTCCTTGTTCATTTCGTGTCGTAATGAACTCCTTTCTCCTTCTTTGGTTGAATACACTTCAAAGATCCTAAGAAACTCATAAACAAACAAAATAAAAGCATAATGATGTGAAAACTAACAATAAATCAATGAATTAGAGTATCCAAATAATGCAAATAATGCACCTATCAAATTCCCCCACACTTGCCTTTTGCTAGTCCTCGAGCAAACTACAAATCTAAACTAACATAAACTACAACAACTCCATTTCGTTGAGGATACAGTTACACTTAGCATGTTTAATAAGCCTTTAAACCTCTAGGTGTCCTTAGTGGACGAGTTATAGTCTCGTGAGGGTTTACAAGAGGTATTGCCACAAAACCTAATTTTCAACTTCAAAACATTCCAGAGCACATGCATCCAAAGAGCTACGAAGACATAAAGTTTCTGCACACTAACAATAGGAAGTTAGAAGTATAAAGAACATTATTCTCATGTTTAACCCTTGAGTTAAGAGAAAACCACCATATGAAAGAATCTAGGTTCGAGAGCGATCGAATTTTTCTGCCTCACCAACAAGATTTATGAATTTGACACTCAAAAGACGCACTTTATGGTTCTCACATGTGTGCAGGCAGGAATGAAAATAGAAATCCTGCACACGTTGAATGGTAGGAAGGAAAGGTAACCTTCCGAATCAAATGAAGATGTTATCCCATAGAACGTGGGACGAAAAAGAACCCCTTTTTGTTTTTCAAGTGACCTCTAATAAAAGAAATCAACCACTATGCGAGGATGGGAATGCTTACTTACCTTCTCACCTGATCGGCAATCAACACCACTCTCACAACACCCAATAGAAACGTCTTCGGTCTTCAACTGCTGATGATGAACTCTTGAACTTCGTAGAACCTTGACAATTTGTAACTTTTTTCCTCAATTTCTTGTTGTTTGAAACTTCTTTATAGATTTTTTCTTCCCCTCGACCTTATTGATTGAATACAAAAAACAAATATACACTAAAGTAATGATAAACTTTTTTTTTTTGAGAAATATAAACTGCAAAATAAATAAAATGATGAAACTACTACGGTCGTGGGATAAAGACTTTAGCACTTGATTCTTCACAACTTGTATTTCCTTGATATCATGAACTTCACTAACTCACATCTTTTGATTTCTTTCGCTTTTGTACATAAGTCTTCAACATGTATATATAATTTTGCTAATTGTATTGTTGCTTTACTTGAATATGAAATTTGTTCTTTCTTGAACGGTTGCTTGTAAACCTTGATTTTCTTCAAATCTTCTTTAAAATTTTGATGTTCCGCTTGTTGATGATGATATGTTTCTATGGACTTATTATTGTCGAGAGAATGGTGCCAACTGCAAACAAGACTAGAAGATAGAGTTAGCAATTCTGATGGCACCCTCATGATTGATAGAAATAACACTCAAGAGATCAAAAAAACTAGTGCTGAAATTGGTGCGAGGTTAGGTAGCTCACCATTCTACCCGGAATTTGCACATATAAAACACTCTAAACGGACAATTGAAGGTTTGGTGCCTCATTCATGGGTATTAAATGATCAACAAATCTAATACTAAACTCTCTACCGATAGTTTAAGTCCATTTTTTCAGCTCTAGCCTCTTAACAACTAAACACTTCGAATATAGTTCTCTAATACTTCTAAGTTCAGTTATTTCGGTTAGAAATCTGTATATAAACATAGATAGAAGTATACTAAGTGACTCTAAAATCTCTAAATATTGAAGGTTTTCATGCAAATATGTAGAAAAGTCTTAAAATTCTACATACAAAAGCAAATACTAAAATTTCTATATGCTTAATTACTCCCCCGCACTTAAACTTTACATTGTCCTCAATGTAAAATCAAGATGGGAAATCCTAACATGATATGAAAAACAATCAAAAGAGAAAGATAGAAATACAAAACCAATGGGTTGCCTCCCATTTAGCGTTTAGTTTAACGTCTTCATCTCGACTTGGCATTCCTTACTACTCCTCCAGAGGGAGTGCATCTACTAAATTGATCTCAACCATCTCAGGTTCAAACGGTTCATAATAGAGCTTCAAACGATTCCCATTCACTTTAAGCTCCTTGCCAGTTAACAAGCTACGAATCTCCACTACACCATAAGTAAAAACGTTAGACACAACAAAGGGTCCTATCCAACGAGACTTCAATTTTCCAGGAAATAAATGAAGGCGAGAATTAAACAAGAGAACTTTCTGTCCAACAATAATTTTTTTTCTAGAAATCCTACTATCATGAAAAGCTTTTGTTTTCTCCTTCTAGATTCGTGAACTTTCATATGCATCATTACGAATCTCTTCCAGTTCACTCAATTGAAGCTTCCTTTGTTTACCAGCCCTATCCATCTCCATGTTGCATTGTTGAATAGCCCAAAAATCTGTATGCTCGATTTTAACAGGAAGATGACAAGGTTTACCGTACGCAAGTCTATATGGGGACATCCCAATAGGAGTCTTCTATGCTGTTCGGTATGCCCATAATGCATCATTAAGACGTCAACTCCAATCCTTCCTTGATGGATTCACTGTTTTCTCTAAGATGGATTTCACCACTCGATTAGAGACTTCTGCTTGCCCGTTTGTCTGAGGATGATATGTTGTAGCAATCTTGTGAGATATTTTATACTTTTCAACAAACTCTGTAAGAACTTGTTTCGAAAGTGTGATCCCCCATCGCTGATTATGGCTCTTGGAGTTCCAAACCTTGCAAAAATATGTTCTTTAACAAAATCTGTAACCACTTTAGAATCATTAGTAGAGGTGGCTTTAGCTTCCACCCATTTTGAGACATAATCAACAACGAGTAAGATGTAAAATTTATCAAAAGAATTAACAAAAGGACCCATAAAATCAATGCCCCATACATCAAAAATTTTAACAAAGAGAATAAACTTCTGTGGCATTTGATTTCGAGCATCTAGATTACCCGTTCTTTTTCATCTATCACAAGTTGTGCAAAATACATACGCATCTTTATATAAAGTGGGCTAATAGAACCCACTTTCAAGTACCTTCAAAGCAGTTCTATTTTCCCCAAAGTGTCCTCCACAAGCGTATGAATGGAAGAAAGACAAGATAGAGTTATATTCAGATTCGGTTCGCACCTTCGTATAATTTGGTCTGAACAATGTTTACACAAGTATGGATCATCCCATATATATTGATTTGCTATCTCTTTAAGTTTGTCCCTCTCAGTACGAGACAAATTTCTTGGGATTTGTTTACACACTAAATAATTCACAATATCCGCATACCATGGTTCTGAAACTGCAATTAAGAAGAGTTGCTCATCTTGAAAGCTTTCACATAATGGGATAACTTCTTCATCTATAGTAAGATGACTCAAGTGATCTGCAACGATATTCTCAATTCCTTTCTTGTCTTTAATTTCGAGATCAAACTCTTGTAGGAGTAGTATCCATCGAATGAGCCTTGGTTTCACCTCCTTCTTCGTAAGTAAGTACCTAAGTGCTGCATGATCAGAAAACACAACAACTTTCGTACCAAGTAAATAAAAATGAAATTTCTCAAATACAAAAATTATTGCTAACATCTCTTTTTCCGTGGTCGTGTAGTTTTTTTGGGCCTCATTCAACGTTATGGAAGCATAATATATGCATGAGATAATTTCCCAGTACGCTGGCCTAAAATTGCACCGATCGCATAATCACTGGCATCACACATTAGCTCAAATGGCTTGCTCCAATCCGGTGGTTTAATGATAGGGGATGTTATAAAAAATTCTTTCAAACGATTGAATGTCACCAAATATTTCTCATCAAAGTTAAAAACCACGTCCTTTTGTAATAAATGGTATAATGGTGATGCAACCTTGGAAAAATCTTTGATAAACCGGCGATAAAACTCTGCATGACCAAGAAAAGCAGGAATGTCCCTCACCGTAGTGGGAGGGGTAAGAGCACGAATAAGATCGATCTTAGATTTATCAACTTCCAAGCCTTTAAAAGATATAATATGGCCTAGAACAATGCCATGAGTTACTATAAAATGTCACTTCTCCCAATTTAGCACAAGATTAGTTTCAAGATATCGTTTAAGAATCAATGTAAGGTTATCCAAGCACAAGTCAAATGAATCACCATACACACTGAAATCATCCATAAAAACTTCGATAATGTTTTCAGCGTAATTTGAAAAGATACATACCATACACCTTTGGAAGGTAGAGGGTGCGTTACACAAACCAAAAGGCATCCTTCTGTATGCAAATGTTCCAAAAGAACAAGTAAAAGTAGTCTTCTCTTGATCCTCAGGTGCTATAGAAATATGATTGTAACCTGAATAACCATCAAGAAAATAGTAACACGAGTGTCCTGACAATCTTTCTAACATATGATCCATAAAAGGTAAAGAAAATTGATCTTTTCTAGTGGCTGCATTAAGCTTTCGATAATCAATACAAACTCTCCAACCGGTTTGCACTCGAGTTGGGACAAGTTCATTGTCTTTATTCTACACCACTGTAACGCCTGAATTCTTTGGTACAACTTGTACCGGGCTCACCCACTTGCTATAATAAATGGGGTAGATAACTCCCACATCTAATAACTTAAGTATCTTTTTCTTTACTACTTCCATCATTGGAGGATTCAAAGGACGTTGAGATTCTCTTGTAGGCTTTGTTCCCTCCTCAAGTAATATTTTATGCATACACGTAGAAGGGATTATTCCCTTGATATCAGCAATTGTCCATCCTATGGACGGTTTATACTCCTTCAATACCCGAAGAAGTTTTTGTTCCTACAATTCGTTTAGTTCTTTAGAAATTATTACCGACAACTCCTCATTATCACCCAAATACATGTATTTTAGGTGATCAAGAAGAAGCTTAAGTTATATTTCAAGAGCCTGCAAGACAGATGGCAACAATTTTTCATTAGTGTATGATACAGAGATAAATAAAATATCATGAGTTGGTGGGCATTGTTGCAATGAATTGAGTTCACATATAGCTTCCTCAAATTCATCCCCTAATTTAAGCTCGGTTCTTGGATCCGTAAGATCTTTAAAACCTACACTCCTCGTGATAATAGTCTCCAATGGATCATTACTCCCCAAATTAAACATCTGTTGAGCTAAAGAGTCAATAACATCAATAGAGAAACAAGAATGGACATCACTAAGGATATTGCATCGCCTCATAAATGTTCTTTAAAACCCAAACTCCTCGTGATAATAGTCTCCAATGGATCATTTCTCCATCAAATTCCATTTTCAATGTCCCACTATAGATGTCAATTGTTCTCGCCGTTCGCATGAACGGACGTCCCATTAGCAACGGTATAGACGAATCATTTGATTCATCTGTCATCTCTAGTACGCAGAAATACGCTGGAAAGACTAGATGATTAACGCCCACAAACACATCTTCAACAATACCTCTAGGGTATACATTAGAACGGTCAACTAATTGTAAAACAATTCCAGTTTCTTTCATAGGTCATAACTTAAGAGATTCATATATAGATGCATGCATAACATTTACTGGTGCTCCTAAATCAAGCATAGCCTTATTAAACGTTGTGTTACCAATAAAAATATGAATATCAAAACTACCGGGATCTTTACATTTAAGTGAAAGTTTCTTTTGTAAGATAGCCGAAGCATTCTCCCCCACTCCCGTTACCTCATTACCTCATTACCGGTTAATCTTTGTTTATTGGTGCACAAGTCCTTCAGAATTCTTGCATATTTGGGGACTTGTTTAATCGCATTTATGAGTGGAATATTCACATGAATCTTCTTAAAAATGTCTAAGATATCCTTATCTTGTTCCGCCCTTTTTCAAGTTAGCAAACATGCGAGGAAAAGGTAAAGGAGGAACATAAGTAGAAACAAGAGGTTTAGAGTTTTCTTTAGGTACCTTATCGGTTTGGGAAGAGTCAGTAATATCTTTCTCCAAAACCGGCCCCTTAGGGTCTTTGTTTTTCTCAGCTTCCTCTGGTTGCACATTTTTTGTACCACTTCTCAATGTAACGGCGTTGACATTTTCTCTTGGATTTATAGGTTAAGAAGGTAGTTTCCCACTATTCTGTGCCTTCAAATGATTAATCTCAGTTGCCATAGTGCCCACTTGCGTTTGTAATTCTCTGATTGCAATATCAGTTGTCTGCTGATTTTTCTGCATCAACATCGTCATATTTTTCATCATGGAGAGCATCTCCGATGATTATGAGTTTTGAGCTTGTTGTGGAGGTTGTACTTGCTGTTGGAACCCATTTGGACGATTGAAAACCGGCCCTGGAGCTGCAGCTTTCTTGTTCGCATAACTGAAATTTGGATGATCTCTCCACCCTGGATTATAAGTGTTGGAATAAGGATCATACCGTTGTCTCTGCTGATTTTGGAATACTGCATTCACATGTTCGGCTTCTTCTTCATAAAAGGGGATGATCACTGCTGCCATTTGGTGCATCATCTTTTCCATATTACCAATTCTATGCTCTAAATACGGTGAAGAAGTAACCTCGTTAACCCTCTTGACGAGTGCTTCTGACCCACGGCTTGAGAGTTATTGAGAGTTTGATGCCATGTTCTCAATTAACTCTCTAGCTTGAGCTACTGTTTTGTTCACTAATGCACCACCACCTGCAGCGTCGAGAAGATTTCTGTCACTTGCTTGAAGACCCTCATAGAAGTATTGGATGATCAATAAATCATTGAATTGATAATATGGGCAGCTAGCCGCCAATCTCTTGTAACGTTCCCAGCATTCATACGATATCTCTCCTGCCATCTGCTTAATGCCACAAATCTCTTTACGAATCTGAGTCGCCTTTGATGCAGGAAAATATCTCTCTAAAAAGACTTTCTTCAGACCAATCCAAGTTGTGACACTACCAGAAGGTAAATAGTATAACCATTCCTTAGAAGTATCCATTAAGGAGAATAGAAAAGCTCGGAACATGACTCCATCATCATCAGTCTCTGCTGGTAGCATGGCTATGACTATGTTATGGAAATCCATCAAATGTTTATTCGGATCTCCTTTAGTCATCCCATGAAACTTTGGGAGTTATCGAATCAACCCTGGCTTGATCTCGAATGTAGATGTCGTTTGAATACACCACTGTTGCGTATCTAACTTGTGACAAGCTAAGTATTTGAGTGTACGATTTGTATCACCCATTGTTTCTTGTTC
The DNA here is from genome assembly GCA_023531435.1 of Papaver californicum. Taxonomy (NCBI): domain Eukaryota; kingdom Viridiplantae; phylum Streptophyta; class Magnoliopsida; order Ranunculales; family Papaveraceae; genus Papaver; species Papaver californicum. The sequence goes on from JAJJMC010019832.1 coordinate 6,486,706, forward strand.
TTCCTCTACGTTTGAATCTGCGAATTCACTTAATGATGTAGTTGGAGGAAGTGGAGTGGTTGCTCGAACGAAATCTTTTAGTAGAGTGCCTGATCAAAGTCGTATACCAATGCGACCTGGTCTACCCTCTCTAAGCATTCACGAAAGAAATAATACCTGAAAAAAAATTCTTAAAACTAAAATAAAAACGAGAAATAAGAAATCAAAAACAAAATAACAATCCGCTATGCCTCCCCAGCAGCGGCGCCAAAATTTGATCGGTTGTCAGCCAAGCAAAATTAGTTCAAGTTCTTACTTCACTAATATAGATTAGAGTATAGTAATAAGAACAAGTTCGTTCCCACAAAGAGGCAGGTGATTGTTAATTACTTTAGATTGCTTATATAAACAGGGGGGTTTTGGTTGTGATTATAACTAAATTATACTAAACAAATAGATTAAAACGAATATAGAGATAAAGAACACTGGTTAGAGAGTTAATCTTCCATATTCCAACATGTTATCAACTAAATCATACTCAACATTCATGCACTCTCAATATCAATAACCCTAAGCATCATATCGCAGGCTTACTCCGGCAAAACTCCTATTATCATCAAAGACGCAAGAGCCACTTTTTGAATCATTTTCAACGAATAACTTGGCGCAAGAGCCACTCAAGTTTAACCCAATGAAAGCAATGGTCTTTGTGAGTTGAGGTTATTCTAAGAAATATGGCGCAAGAGCCATACAGATGTAACCTAGGTCACGTTTCACATAATTACATGGTAACATCCCGTCATTAACAACTATGTTATGCTACTTGTAACAAGGATCTTTCGACAATCCGGATCTCAAACCCTAGTTTAGCTATAGATGTAAATACATGCTCATCTAAATCATGACTTAAACAAACAAGCAATCCATCATACAAGGTGTTATAAACGGTAGAAAACAAACGATATTGAAGAGATTATGAACATATGAGAATGAATACTTCAATTAATAAACATATTTTTTCAACTTAGGACTACATCTCTAACCAATAAGAAAGGTTTAGTTCATCATGGGTTTCTCAAAATCCATGGAAAAGAATAAAGAAAATAAGTAAATCAAATCCTAGAAATCGTGATCTTCAATATCAACTGTAAGCCCTAGCTTCTTGCTCTCCTTGTGTTTTCAAGTGTCTAAAGTTATGAAAAAAGATCCTTTCCTAGGGTTATGCAAGTCTTCTTATATAGTCTTCATCCTATCTAGGTGTTAGAGTCCTAATGGGACCATGATACCTTGATTTGGAAGTCAAAAACGTGTCTTAGAAGTGGCTCTCGTCGAGTCATAATCGGTAGTCACAACACCCTCATTATCTACCGATTGTAAGAGCTCAAAATTTGACTTTTCTGTGTCCAAAACTTGCCATAATCGGTAGACTCGATTTTCCGTGTTACCTACCGATTTTGGAGATCAAAAACAAAGTTTTTTTGTACCCGAAACTGCCTATAATCGGTAGATAACTTTTCCTTGTTATCTCCCGATTATGATGCTGAGTGTTTCACTATTTTCTTTCGGATGTTTTGCTCATAACTTCCTCATACGGACTCCAAATGACCTCATGATTTTTGTGTTGGATTCGTCTTCTCGTTCTCTTAAAAATGGTATTAAGAAATCCTGGGTTTGAATGATTTGAGTTTGGTATTTGGCCCTTCTCCATTGGCAGAACTTAACTTCCTTGTTCATTTCGTGTTGTAATGAACTCCTTTCTCCTTCTTTGGTTGAATACACTTCAAAACTCCTAAGAAACTCATAATTAAACAATATCAAAGCATAATAATATGAAAACTAACAAGAAATCAATGAATTAGAGTATCCAAATACTTCAAATAATGCACCTATCACATTCATTCTCTGCCAACCCATTTTCCGTAACTCATTTCAATCACAATAACATCTAATTAAGCCATGAAACCAACAATAGCAGTCAGCTCGCTCATTCAATTCAATAACCCACTTCAATCACGACATCAATGACCTCTCTTCATCTGGGTTCTAATTCACGCCCTAATCAACCGAAGACCTGCATCAATCCAAAATTCAATCGAAACCCATCAACTCTTTACTGATTTCTTGTCTCTCCATATTTATTCTCCCAGTCTCCATAACCATTAGTTCTTGTAGCTGTTTCCCGGTGATCTTGTTCTCTTCAAAAACCTATCTCTGATTCGACAACTAGAACCCAATATTGCTAGCAAGTTCTTCAATCATCAACAACACAGAAACATCTACTTGAGAAAAACCCATTTTTCTACAGCAAATAACATCTTGTCTTTAAATCTCTTCTTAATCTTCTCTTTGATTTCGAGTCTCAGATGCAACCGAAGTCTTTCTTCCATGTCTCTAGCAGTAACCCCTTTTTCGGATAAAACCCATTTTTTCTCGGCTTCCACTAATGACCCAACGACACCCTTTCTTCTTCCTCTATGAATTTTGTTCAAGAAATCAACCCATCGAATAACCTAGTCTACCGACGATGTAGTTGTGGTCTTGGTCTGACTTAGAAGATGAGAGGGCAAAACTGGCTATACTCGACCTAGATTTCTAGGTTATGTCTTAGGGAGTTTTTAGACACCCTGTGACCCAGATATTGGCAGCCATATGCTTAACGGTTACACTTAATAATCCTATAATCTTAGTTGTTCTTAGTAATTTCTTGGTTTTCACCCTTTACAAGCTTCTAGCCTTGTGCGCTTTGAGTCCATTAACACCAGACGTCTCCAAATAATTCATGGAGCTCTTTGTTCTCTTCTTTAACTTCATGTGACTCCAAAAGACCTAGAAAATCTAAAACAAAAGTAAAACACATAAAATATAAGAGAATTAACTAAGAAAAGCATAAAAAATCGATATTCAAATAATGTATTTTATGCACCTATCAGTGAGCGTCTTGCCTCTTGTCCAAGCTTGGTGTTTTACTCTTTTTTCCCTCAACGTGTGAGGCCTAGTAAAAAGATCTTTTCGACCAAAGATATGCGTTTTTATTTTTTTTCCCCGAACTTGTATGTCTTAGCTAAATAGACGAACTTGTGCGTCTTAGTTCAAATAGGCAAGATCGTTAATTTTGTTTCATGGGAAAAACTCGTGTAGCTTAGTACACTCTTTTCAACTAAGGAGGCTCAGTAAATCCTTTCAACTAAGGAGCCTTAACATTAGCTTCTAATATTTGCTTATTTGGTTTTGCTTCACACGTACAGGCTTCAAAACCCTAATTTGCTTCTCAAAGGCCATACTAGACCTCACTCACTGATATATATGGCCTTTCATACATATATTTTTATATGTGGGCACACATACATTTTTCTCATGCTCAGCAGCATACACTTATTTCTACAAAATAAGCATGTCAATGCAAATTTGACTAAGTTGAACATATTGTTCCTTATACACAAATAAATGCATATTTATTTTATTGTTAGTCTGCTAGACTCATCAGGCTAGTCAAACAAGACATGTTTTAATCAAAAGACTAAGCAAGTCTCATTTGACTCAATAACAATAGTAATGCTTAATACTACAAGATTACACGAGACATAAAAGATGTCACAAATGGGGGGATACTCATTATGGTTTTTGTTTAGTGGTCTATGGCATGTGGTGCAGAAGTGCACCCACTAGAGTGAAACTCTAGAAATTTCGATCAGCAGTTGAGTAAAGGAGTGGTAAGTTGAGTAACTGACTATTCATTCTTAATCGAAATGGAGAGCAGTTGTCAACACCTTCTCCACTTAATCACTACTCAACCATCGACACTTTTTCTCGGAGAGGAGGTCAGATGAACAGTTATAATAGATATGACTATAAAATAGATTTCTCAATCTATTGAACCCAACAAGTCTAAGTTGGACGACAATTCCAAGTCTAAGTCTAACACTGAACAATTCAAATTGAACAACTGGATCATTTAGCTTTCTCAAATAGAGAATTGTTCATAGTTATTCATACCTACTACATCCTACAGAGTCTGATACTCTGACCTTAATGCTTCTCTCACTTCCCTTCCTAAGACCAACCCTTTTCCTTATCCTTTGTGACTGAAGCAAGACTGCAACGGTCATTGCTTGGTTTAGGCCAGGATTGTACAGATTGATCTCTCGAATCACTTCAACAGTACAAATATTTAAGGATTGACGAATTATCACCTTCTCACCCCACTTTTCCTAAATTTTACCCTTTAATTCGTTTTTCCCCATAAACGTTTTGGCGACTACAATGGGAGGTCAATCTCTCTAGTTGCAATTTCTTATTTTCTTGAATCCTCAACTTCAAAAGCGGTTGATTTTATGTCAGTTTCAATAACTAACTCCCAACACCACTACATCGCTGGTGCTCTTGATGCAAGAGACTCTTTCCTAGGCTCAGACATTTGGCTACAACACCTTCTTTGATGGAGAGAGCCAGACCTGCTACGAATGCAGAAGCATGTGTAACTTGTGCTAACAAACGACTCACAAGTAAGTGATACAACATTCAACAATCTGAAGAGGGTATTGTAACTGAAGGAGTACATAAAAACCCTCTCTCCATCAGTAGCTTCACTACCTGTGCTGAATCTGTCAACCAAACTGTTCAATCTCCTAGCGCATGTGTGAACTTCCGTACTTCTCAAAGGAACAACCATCATCTCTTTCAAGATACTAAAAGATGCAAGAGTCACTCGACATGAAGCCATCTACTCTCCAATGATGATCAAAGACCCTGAAGGGGAACTAATAAAAGCAAAAGGCTACATCATCCTTGGGATAACAATAGGGAAAGCTCAGACAGAAGACGAGCTCTATATCACCAAAGAAAATCGAGGCTGTGACATGGTGTTGGGGTGTTCATGGCTTCATACTAACTAGGTTACAATTCATACGTTACTTGCAGTGACATCTCCACATCCATAAAGAGATATTAAGCAACCGGGGAGACTAGATGAATTTCCATTAGACCTAGAAGATTATCATACTTTAATAACTATGAAGCAGGAACCTAGAGAGGATGTTGTCTCGTATGTCCAGAGATACCGCACTCAAGTTGGTTTTACCTGACACATCTTTCTGCCTCTGAACAAGCCTCACTCCTCACATATTGGGGACTCAACATTTGACATCATATTTAATATTTTGAATCGAAAAAGATGTTTCATTACCATCTTCATTCATTGGAGCTCCTTCTTCATCTTTTGGAGAAGATTCATTTGTTTGCTCTGCATCTACTGAGAACACAAGGTTGAAGATGACCATCGTATTTACAACATGATAAACAACAAGGCATTATCATATACTAAAGCATCAACTTGATGCCATACTTCCTGGTCAAATATTTTCACAAGCTTAGATCCATGTCCTACTCGTGTTCAAAGAGTTGAGCGTTCTTTTAATCCTTTCCCATTCTATCGACATCTACACACCAGTATAATATTACATTAATACTATTCAAGAAGGCGTAGCGCTGCCAAAGTACTACCCTTGTCGGCAATAAAGATATTACTAACCTACGCGTCGTGAGAAGCCTATCAAATAGAAGAAGTTTATACTCCTATAATATTTGAACGAGATGAGACTCAAGTCTATAAAATTCCCAGTGCAATAAGGTGCCAACGATTCAATATGAAGAAGTTGCGTACCTACTTCAGTTATTCATCCCATCAGCATATGACTATGTCAAGCCGCGTTTTCCTTCTCTCCTATTATAAGATTGATGTACCAGCCTCCTCACCCTATAAAGTGGATAGGTCCTGGTATTGTACAACCACAACCTACATCCACCCGTGAACCTTTGGGTCTCTTTCTTAGACCGACTACCTATGAGAAGAAGAGCTATCCATGTAAACTCCATCTCACGCTGCTTGATAGCCTCGACGCGGACGCCGACTTCGACTCCAATTTTCATCCAAGTTCTTGCTTCATCCACAGCACATCAGCAACAACCAATAATACGAGATTAACTTTTAGAGACATGATAATGATAAGTGCATAAAATATATTATTTGAATATCAATTTCTTATACTTTTCTTAGTTATTTCTCTTGTATTTTGTGTATATTACGCTTGTTTTATGTTTTGTAGGTTTTTTGGAGTCACAAGAAGCAAAAGAAGATAATTAGAGTCTCAAGGCATCATTTGGCAACTTTGGGTATTGGCAGAATTAAAGCTAGAGAGCACATAAATCTTTAATGTATCAAAACTGAAAATCACTGGGGGGCATCCAAATTTACAAAGGAATATAAAAGATTACTGTGGGAAGCCAAGTTTGGGGTGCCTATATCTAGTCCTTTCTATTAAGTTATTAACCTAACATATCTTATTTCAGACTAGTTACTCTTTCTCAGCAAACCAAGTCATGCTCTTTCAAGAATTCACACCGGCTGCAACTTGTTCGATAGGGAAACAGATAGAAGAAGAAGTGAAGGTCCAGGCGATAAAGAGAAGAAAGAACCAGATTGAAGCTATGGTTCAATCGAGACAAATATGGGAGAAAGCAACAGAGAAGAATCTTGGGTTTTGCTGGTTTCCGTAGAGAATGATAAGTAGGGAATAGTGGTTGTTTTAAAAAAGAGAATCCAAGATCAGATGTGTATTGATTGTTTTCAGTGAGAGTTCAAGAACAAGATAGAAAAATGGGTTTGGCTTGAATTGATGTTTTGAGTATTGAGGCCGGGAAATCAAGAAGAACGTGAACTCTGCCGTCGTTGATCTTGAGATGGTGAGATGGTGTTGGCCAGAAAATAGTGAATAGGAGAGCTCGAGAATATATAGTATGGGTACAAGCTGTGGACGATTTTTGGTGTTTTGGGTTTACTCAGTTGCATCTGCTGCGAATTGAATAAAGAAGAAGAAACGATATCGAAAAAGTGATGGGTCCATGAATTAGAGACCAAGCAAGAGACAAGAATTGTCTGCTGGTCGGAGATGAAAGATGAGAAGAATTAGGAGATAGGTTGTGATTTTACTGATGAGCTTTGTGGTATGTTTCCATGATCAACAAGAAGACAATGGTATTGCTGCCAATATGCTTCGCCGAGAAGTGAGGAATGGTGGTGAAATGAATGTATTTGGCCTGAAATTAATGATTAAATATTTATGTTGAATGGATTATGGGTTTGTTTAGAATTGCAGGGAAGGAGTGTGGATGCCTGAGTTAACCAACAGTTCAGGACTAAATAACCACCAGAGTTGCACTCCACTTCTTCGATAAAACGTCTCAACGACAAGCCGTGAATAGTATTATGTTTGGGTTAAGTCTTGGCAAGATTTCCAATGGTTGTGGGCTTTTCTATTAATCCTGATTTGGTACGTAGGTATATGGACTTGATTTATATATGGAAACCTAGGGATTTATAGTTATTTTTGGAACTGGAAAAAAAAGGAGAAAGCTATATAAAAGCAACTTCAACAAGAAAGGGATATCTAGGTTTTTAACTAGTTCTCTTCTCACCTCTTCTACTTGTTTCGGAAGGTTCGCGCGAGAAGATTTCTCACATCTAAGTTTTGTAATTTCTTTTCTTCTTCAATTGTGTAAACTCCAATTTATAAGTAGTTAATTTTATTGTTGGTTAGGGAATAGTTAGATGTCATAAACATAATTCTTTGAATTAATACATTAGGTTTGTCTCATATTTATCGTTCATGACTCACTACAAGTATCTAATTGATTGATGGTTTGTTTATTTAAGTTGCCAATTGATCGAACTCACATTCATATCTAAAGCTAATTTTGGGTTTATTATACGCAAAAGTGGTACTCATTGAATACAAGTAGCATAGTGTGGTTATTGCTTGTAGTGATACATCCTAGTAATCATATGTGACTCATGACCTTTGTTAAATTGAATTAGTGCGCTTTCCACGTTCAATTGCATTAATTAGCCTAATTTCAGAATCTTAATGCTCCCCGGGAATTAAACTTGATTAGTGCTTTTACACGTTAGGTTGTTCTCTTTGATATAATTCATATTCGCATCTTTTAATGTGTTTGTTGATGACTTGAGGAAATTTATGGGATATTCATGTGATCAAGGTATTCTTGGGCTTTTGATAAAACGAGATTAAAAATATCAATTCTAATTATTAGTACAAGAACATGTTTTGTGGATGAAAACGAAACCTTGACCAATATTCTAAACTTATTGATTCTTTTCTACAATTTATTTGCTTTCTTAATTAGTTTAATTTACTTTTATTAAATCTGAAAATTCCCCCCGTTTACATAAGTTTTCGAAACATATGACAACCAAGACCTCTTCATGGGGACGATCCTTTCTTACCCTTGCTTCATAATAAATCATAAGTAGTGAAAAAGTAATAAATAATTTTGACGTGCAGACGACCATATCAAATTTTGGCGCCGCTGCCGGGTAGGAAGCAGATTGTTATTTGTTTTTGATTTTATTTTTTTTTTGATTTTGATTTTTGATTTTTGATTTTTTTTCTTATTTTTGAATCTAACATAATTTTGATAATCTTATTTCAGGTACTTATTTTTCATGGAATGAGCATACTGCAACTATCAATACGGTTTTCAACATTGCCAGACAGACCTCCAATCTGCTCGTTTACCAGGTTCAGTACGAAGTCATAGATTTGCTCGACCAAGTATTGCCAGGCATTTGGCACTAAGTTGCCTCCTCCGTTTTTGGTTACAAAATGAACTAGAAGTAGGACCAAACTGAGAGTGAGCAACATAGACAAAGATGGATTTGTGAATGAGAAGTACAAGTTCCCTATCTTCATAGGAATGAGCGGAATAATGGCAAATTGCTCAAGTGGGCTGTGTACCATTCAGATTTTGCATTTTATCTTCCGCTTCTTGCTCTTTTAAGAAAGACTTATAAGAACACTATGACAATTTCCTACCACCTTTGGGGTACAATCAAAACCAATTTATTGGCTATGATCAAAATCCTAGAGAACCTTATGGTGATTTTTATACATATCAACAACCTTGTAGTCAGTATGTAAGTCAACCACCAAGGTGAGACAATTATACTTCCAATTGGATTTATTCGAGTTGTATGCATGTTATGAATGGATTATTAGACATCCAACGTAGACTAGACAACTTGATCGTGATAGAGAGAATGTTGCACAAACTGAATTTTACAATAGTTTACCTTACCAGACTCCCGATTGTAGTTATGATCATTCACCCATTCAAAGGGAAGAGTCATGGGCGAGAGATTCTATTGGAGTTAATGGTGTAAAGCGCGTGAATGTTAGGAAACTTGCTCAAAAACTATACAAGTTGGAAGATGACGGAGCCCCGGAAGAATTTCTCGAGAAATTAGTAGGACCATTCGTATGGAACTCAAACGATGTACTGATAAAGGTTGTGAAACTAATGAATATTCTGATTACAGTGAGTCTGAAATCGAAGAGGAGTATGTTTAGAATGAAACCGAATTGAATGATATTGTGGAAGACCCAATTGAACTTGCCGAGAATTTTAATGATAAAGTTGACGCTAAAATTTCCATTGAGGCAGAGATGGATGAAGATTGGTTGAAGAGTTTGATAGAGGACCATGATACACATGAGGTGAGTAATTCACTTGATTTTTTTAAGGATGAAGAGGATCCCGTAATACAAAAGATTTTGCAAGGTTGGACTAATCACTTTCCTATTGATTCTTCTCCTTTACCTCTCATTGGATTGAATTTATGTGCTTCAGAAGTATTGTTGAATAACTTTGCTTCTTGATATACTTCATTGGAGATAATGATTCTCATATCATGCAGGTTTGTGAAAAGGAAACCGTAGAAGTTTCCAAATTCTATGTTCTTTATACACTTCTGAGTATAGTAAAGACTAAGTGTGGGGGAAACTGGGCGATAACTTTAATTCTTTTTTCTTATACTAATATTATTGTGAGGCTATTGTTAGAATTGCAGATTTTTCTAAGAGTGGACCCCCAAATTTTCAGATTTTTGGTCTACGGGCGACTAGTGAGTCGGGCTGACGACTTTAAACCAAGGCGCTGCATGGGAGACAACCTGGTTTAGTATTTCTTTTACCTTTTCTTGTTTTTTTTCTGAATTTTCATATCATTATATGATTTCACACCTTGTTTTAGATTGGATGAGTAAATTAACATTGAGGACAATGTAAAGTTTAAGTGTGGGGGAGTGTTAAACATATAGAATTTCCCAACATATTAGAAGATCCACCATCACTGAAAGACTGGTTATTCAAAGAACTAAATCGTTGATGGAAAGGTCGAATAAAGTTCATTCACTCTATGAAGGCGCATTCATCAATTCTAATCAGAATCAATTGGATCATTAAGTTCAACAACATACAAATTTCCAACTCAATTAGGCTACAACCTTAGCATCAAAAGATGAATACTCATGAACGGAGGACTGTCTGTCTCCTCTAATTGCTTCTCCGAGATTAACATCGATTACTCTACCCTTATCAACGTTGGCTGATCACCTTATCCCGACGCCTCTACACCTGTGTTGCCACTCTTATGGGTACAACACACATAAAGTCGATAATGAAGCACGCCTAAGCTGGATTTTTGTCTAAATCAAGAAAACTATTAGGGTCCATCACCATCCTCTCCTGACTCTGTCTTCTACCTTGGTGCTACCAGCTATAACTCGAGTTATCATCTCACATTCACTGGCATTCCGTCTCTTGTCTACAACTACCTGCTACTGGTTGCAACTCCTTAGAACATCAACTTCATGACAAAGTCAGTCTTCATTGAATTCGAGTTCTTGGACCCCTCCAAGTGGTATACCCAAGATATTGCATACTTAGTCTCTAACTATAAAAAACATACTTATGGGTGAGGAATGGGGCAATGCATCCTTCACAAAAGTTGTTTGTACATATCTGTTCTACAACATATTGAAAGGGTGTGTCAATCGGATACCCGAGCTAAGAGATATGGCTCTTACATTAGAGTCTATAGAATCTGAAAATTTACACGGGATTAATAATCACGGATGTTCAATCATGATTGACCGACCTAGCAAACCCCAAATTAATTGTTTATGATGCATACGATAACTTAGCGTCATGGCTTCAAAAATTAAGGTCGAACGTATCAATCCGAGTTTGTATGAGGATTCTATGGCTTTTTCCGTGAAAACTATACATGTATGAATTTTCTGATGATGAGTCTTCACAACAAATTTCAGTTTATACAAGGTTGCATCTACCTCCTCAACTTATTCGAAGAATCATATACAAAAACATTAAGTCATGATGGAGCATGAAGCCCAATATACTTTCTCCATAAGATGCAGCATAACTTATCCATGGTCGTTACTTACATGCGAACCTTTGTCTTGTTGACAAACGCCTCCTGAACCTTCAACTCTTGGGGACTTCATCTTATTGGAAAGATCAAGTCAACTTTAGTGACCTCAGAATCAAGTCAGTAACACTCAATGCCAGCAGTGAGAATAACAAGGCATGATCAACAAAAGCTCTTCACACCAAGGCCGTCATACAACTAGGGAACTTACTCCTTCTGCTGATCACATATAGAATGAGCTACACCACTGCTTATATCTGCTTCAACAACACTAGACTTCCAATTGGAGATAAACAATGGAGTCAAAATCATCCTCCCAAGGGAAGATGATGTTAGTAAAAAAAAAACATGAGGTGTTGCTCCCACGTTTTACGAGAATACTACTTACGTAAAAAAGAAAATAAAGAGGTTACTCGGTGATGAACTAGATAAACAACTATTCCCTTTTAATGGAATTGCAAAGTCCGAAAAGGAGACGGTCTCTCACTTGTCCATCCATATATAACCTCTCACTTATCCGTCCAAGCATACCCTTATCTTCTTGTCCGTCCAAGCTGCCTCATATGCCTTGTCCGTCCAAGTCAAGACCCCTTGCTTATCCGTCCATCCATGGACTCATATCTTTCTTGGACGACCATGTGAGCTTGTGTACTCGTACTTACAAACCTGAATTAATGATGGTACATCCCTGATGATGATGTTGTGCCTCTTTATATCCCTGACTTACAGATCCATAACGTGACGTTATTCAGAGTTCAAGCCTACTGCAATATCTATGGTAGTATCTAAAAACTAAGCCTTGTTATTTTATTTTCGTCAATATTAAACCTTATAATTCTGCAAAGAATTTTAAGGCAGGTGTTCATCCCTATCCTCTCTCAGGTGCTCATCCCTATCCCTTCTCTATATGTATGGCCAGCTACATATACGACAAATTTAATAAATTGACCAACATTCATTACTGTAAAAAAATCATCAGAACAATACTGGTGCTTACTATGACATTCCCAGATGTTCTATGATTCTTACACGACAAATCTCAAGCTCCTAGATGGATTGTCTACTAGTATAGAGAAAATTTGAGTATTATTTGGTGCTATATTACATTATGTCAACATTCATTTTCTACTGAATAATATTGACTTACCTATACGGCTTTGTATAAACAAATCTCAAGCTCCTAGATGGATTGTCCACTAGTATAGAGCAATTTGAGTATCATTTGATGTTAATACCTGTCAAAACAGAGGCTCAAGTACCTGTCTCTCAAAATCTCAATCTCCTAGATGGATTGTCCACTAGTATAAAGCAATTTGAGTATCATTTGGTGCTATATCCCGCAGTTGGATTCCAAAAAATTAACTCATGTCAATATTCACGCTCAATTGAACAATATTGACTCACTAAAATACTTATATAGCTTACTGACTCACTAAAATACCTATAGAGAGTTATATAGAAGTTACATACGAGTTTACATCTTAGTGTTCTGATGGCACCACTGCATCAATACTCATCTTAGTGTTCTAGCACTTCCTCAAAAAATATCTAAGTGTTCTACGATACCACTGCCTCAACACAAATCTCAGTGTTCTGAGGCACCACCGCCTCAACACTCATCTCAGTGTTATGACAACAGTAATGCCTCAACACACATCTCAGTGTTCTGAGGCACCACTGCCTCAACACTCATCTCAGTTTTCTGACGCACCACTGCCTTAACACTCATCTTAGTGTTCCGAGGCACCACTGACTCAAACACTCATCTCACTATTCAGAAGCATCACTGCCTCAAGACTCACCTCAGTGTTTTGTGGCACCAATGCCTCAAACACTCATTTTAGTGTTCTGACGGTAGTATTGCCTCAACACTCTTTACAACCAACTAATGTTTCAAAGACCTTCCCGTTGTTGTTACGGCAGAAGAAGAATGCTCCAAATACCTATGATACAATTGTAAAAAGAGCAAAACTTGCTCAGCCAACTGTTACTCTTCTAGTAATATCTAACCATTAAACAATAAAAGTCATTTTTTTTTACTGGAAGACCACCATCTAATGCTTATCACACAACATTACTCGTTCCGCGTTATGCAGGGGACTTAATGTAGATGGTGGGTTTTTGTCAGGGTAAAATAGTAAAGTACCCCAATTGTGCTCAGACACCAAATTAAGAATTATCCTAAACACAAGACATATCTTTTACTAGCTAAATTTAGCATTGGCCACGCTAATCCATGCTTAAGGAAGCAACCAATGGCATAAACATCCTTCATCTAACATCTAATGCCCAAGCAAATGGCCCAGAAGCCTAAAAAAGGCGTTTTTAGAGCAAGCTTGTCAGGCGTTATTCTGCATTGCCCTATACAAAGTCGTGAGCTGGGAACAATTGGTAATAAATCAAGAGGTGAGTTATATAAAAAAGTATTTTTATTGATGTCCACAACAACATAATAAAAAATCGCATCAATCAGACAAACGAGCTAACAGATATGATAAAAAATATAACTAAGTCACAACTGAAAAATTCCTGAATTCTTCCCGACTTTTGTCTATTTCGTATTTTTGAGGCCCTGAATAACCTCAAAACTCAAAAAAATTCACATACGGAGATAACTGGTTTTCTGGGCATGAAAAAGTTTGGGTAGATCATCAAAAGCGGACTTCGTATGAAGATTTTACAACGTTTTTAGTGAAAACCCTAAATCTGAATTTTCTAACAACGAAATTTCACAAGAATTCTCTTGTCCGTCCAAATCCAAGGGGCTGATGCACCATACCTTGTTCATCTTAGGAGATATAAATCTTGTCCTGCTTAGTACAAAGCGTTTCCATCTTAGTCTCAAGACGAAGCATGTGCATTTGCGTCTTAAACAACCAAAGTATACTTTCAAACCCTAATTGAAAAGAGAGATGCTTTACTCTTTCGTCCTCAACGTGTGAAGCTTAGTACAAAGAGTAAAAATGTGAGCGTCTTCCTCTTGGCCAAAATTGGCATTTTACTCTTTTTTCCCTCAACGTGTGAGACTTAGTAAAAAGAGTAAAAACGTGGACGTCTTTCTTCTTCGACCAAAGATAGGCATTTTTAAATTTGTTTCCCCGAACTTGTGTATCTTAGCTAAATAGACGAACTTGTACATCTTACTTCAAATAGGAAAGATTGTGAATTTTTTTCATAGGAAAAATCGTGTAGCTTAGTACACTCCTTTCAACTAAGGAGGCTCAGTAAATCCTTTCAACTAAGGAGTCTTAACATTAGCTTCTAATATTTGCTTATTTGGTTTTGCTTCACACGTACGAGCTTCAAAACCCTAATTTGCTTCTCAAAGGCCATACTAGACCTCACTCACTCATATATGTGGCCTCTCAAACATATATTTTTATATGTGGGCTCACATATATTTTTCTCATGCTCAGCATCATACACTTATTTCTACAAAATAAGCATGCCAATGCAAATTTGACTAAGTTGAACATACTGTTCCTTATACACAAATAAATACATATTTATTTTATTATTAGTCTGCTAGAATCATCAGGCTAGTCAAGCAAGACATGTCTTTAGTAAAAAGACTAAGGAAGTCTCATTCGACTCAATGACAATAGTAGTGCTTAATACTACAATATTACACGATACATCAAATATGTCACAAATAGGGGGATACTCATTAGGATTTTGGACTGGCGGTCTACGACATATGGTGCAGAAGTGCACCCACTAAAGAAAAACTCTGGTAAGTTCGATCAGCAGTTGAGTAGAGGAGTGGTAAGTTGAGTAACTAACTATTCAGCCTTAATCGAAGAGGGGAGCAATTGTCAACACCTTCTCCACTTCACCACTACTCAACCATCGACAATTTATATTGGAGAGGAGGTCATATGAACAGTTACAATAGATATGACTATTAAATAAATTTCTCAATCTATTGAACTCAACAAGTATGAGTTGGACGACAATTCCAAGTCTCACACTGAACAATTCAAATCGAACAACTTAATCATTTAGCCTTCTCAAACAGAGAATTGTTCATATTTATTCATACCTACTACATCCTACAGAGTCTGATACTCTGACCTCAATGCTTCTCTCGCTTCCCTTCCTAAGACCAACCCTTCTTCTTCTCCTTTGTGACTAAAGCAAGACTGCAACGGTCATTGCTTGGTTTAGGCCAGGATTGTACAAATTGATCTCTCGAATCTAAAAAAAGTACTTCAATAGTACAAATGTTTAAGGATTGATGAATTATCACCTAATCACCCCACTTTTTTCTAAATTACTCTTTAATTCGTTTTTTCCCACAAACACCTAGGTATTCAATTTCTTAAGATTTTTTTTTGGATAATAGAGGGTCCAAGGTATACAAGGATTCTTATGGATATTTGCGGGTAAAATATGTATGTTATTATCTTATATCCATCTCAACCCAAACCATGAGAGTTTCATGGATTCTTATGGATAGATTACATACTTTTTTGTTTTTGTTTTGAATATAAAGACAAGCTATTTGTTCCCACCGGAACATATCATTTCTTCCAATTGATTTATGATATTCGATGATGTTGTTCATGAGTTTATCTTTTAAAAATAGCTTATCCTTCAGTGACTGGAACGTCATTGTATTTTTCTCTCATTCATTTCCATATGTTTCCCTTGTTGATAACCTCTTCGAATTAACTTTGTCATTTGATCCGAAATATAATTTTTTTTTGTAAAGCTCTCTTCTTTTTATATGTATTGTAACTTTGTTCTTGATAAACTATTTGGTGTTTGGAAATGTGATTTAATTTTTATAAATCTAAATTAATTCATTCTAATAGAAAACTATACATCTATAAGAATATAGGATTCTTTTAAGAAACCTAATTAATTCACTAGATTCAGGCAATCTGTAATCAGTTTATGTCCATATAAAACTTGATCCAATACACCCCTGTAAATAAACGACAGATAATTATAGTTCCTTTATGCAGATTGTATAATTCAAATATTTTAAACTTGGATTTTTTTTAAAGATAGGTCATTTTTATAATCGGTAGGTTTCGAACTTGAAGAAATCTACCGATTATAGGATTTTTTTTTAAATTTTTTTTAATTTGGGGCTATTTTCATAATAGTTAGATATCGGACGTGATGAACCTATAGATTATTAGCCTTTTTTTTTAATAAAAGCTAATTGAAAAAAAATAAAATGAAAATAAATAAATAAATAAATAATAATAATAAATTAATTAACAACTAATACAATCAATTAACTCTGGGTTCTTGAAATTACTTTAAAATATCCCTATTTTGTTTTATTATGTAACCCCAAATTATTTTGAAGTAGCCCTCAAATTAGAAAGGAAAATTAACATGGCTTAACTGGGGACTTGTGAGAATAATAAGGGGATATAGGAAAAGACAAAATAGGATCATCCAAAAGTAACACCCCTACCCCTTAGCCATATATTTTTATAAATGGCTAAACTTCCCACGTTTGATTAGTCTTAATACATGATTAGCTTATGTAATTAATTAGATTAAATTAATTATATAGATTATGGTTAGAACTAAAATTAAAGATTTTTTTTATGAGTGTAGAAGAAGAGGGGCTTTTAGAGGGAAAAAAGTGAAAATTAGGGTTTGAAAAATGAGTAATTCTAATGCTCAAAATGAAGAACGCTGAGTTCAAAATACTCAGGTAAACTACTAATATTGTACGAATGGTCGAACTTTTGGTTAAAACCGTCGAATCATTCTGGAAAAGTAAAGACACAGGGTAAGGGTTGTCATGGTCGTGAGGTTTTGACCATGATGATTCTTCATAAATCGTCATGGTCGTAACATCCAACAATGACGACCCTTACCTGCAACTTTACCAAACTATGAAAAATCGTTATGGTCAGAAATATGACCATGACGACTCTCAGGTAATCCATGACGACGCTCAGGTAAACCATGACGACTTATAGTTAGAAAATGATGACCCTTGGCAACATAAAAATTAATGTCGTCATGTTTTAAGGTAAAAACCGATGCGATCCTAAATATATTTTTCGTCTTCAGTGAAAATAACCATTCAGGATCGTCATGGTTTAAGGTGAAAACCGATGTGACCCCAACAAACTCTTCTTTTTCAGTGAAAATTAACAATAAGGGTCGCCATGGTCGAAAATCAAAGATCTCTCGTTTTTGCTTAGTTCCATTATCTGAAGGTTGACGTTTTTTCACACTTTTAACATGCATATAAAAAGTCGTCATGGTCTAAGGTTTGTGACCATTACGACGATTAACTGATTTCGATTCTGTTTTTTTTTCTTCAAAGAAATAAGGTTGTTAGGTTTTGGAATAGAGGAGAGGGTAAATAATTTTAGGTTTCAATTTTATAATAGAATGAGGACTGATAAAATTAAGTATAATAAAATTTTATGATTAATTATTAAAGAAGGATAAATTAGTATTTTTACAATCATTTACCACCACCTATAATTTCAATAGCACGGAGATTTCTAATAACCCCCGTTATTCTCACCAACCCCCAATCAAGTCAAAAAAATTAAGTGCATATGCATTTGTATAAATATCTTGTATCCCCTGGCCAAGTGGGCTGATCAAAGACATGCGTGTGCCAGGAATTTTCTAAACTTTTTCCAGTCTTTAACGCTCTCTAAATCATGTACAGTGATACGCAGAAGATACTACTGATGACTTTTGTGGTTTGTCTGGATACTTGGAAGATATTACAGATGACTTTTGTGGTTTGTCTTCGAATTTGTTTTTTATAGATGATATCTTCAGCAAGTTAAGTATTATTTTTATCTTTCTATCTAGAAAAGTCAGAAATTTAAATTAACCCGTCTGTTTTAAAATAATAAGTTTGTTTATACATAAATTTACACATAAATAAACTTATCATTTACGCATAAATAAATTTATCATTTTAAAACAGAGAAGATAGATGTTATCCTATTCCTTAGATCCTCAAAAAACAGGATTGACGGATTCTTGTGTGGTAAAAGAAATATAACTTGCTTACTGATTGTAAAAATTTGTACGGTGTATAATTTTAGTATTTCAATTTTTAAATAATACTATATTTGTTTATGGAAAAGAGTTATTATCACTTTTTCATTTTACGTTAAGAAGTGTAATGTTTAGGGGACAACACTAGTTTTCAACCGCACGACGTTGAGTAGGTGCTAGTTTCCTTCGTCTTGGGCAAGGTATCAGGGAAACCAATACGTAAAGCCAAAAATAAGACGATGACATCGCATTAAGATTGAGCAAAAGAGTTCCTACAGTTCCAAAGAACTTAACTACAGTATGACTATATAAGACCTCCAATATGCTCATTTACTAGGTTCAGTATGCAGTCATAGATTGGCTCGACCAAATGCTAAAATAAAAAATGATGGTAATTTTTTTCAGAAACGGAGAGAGTAGTATTTTTTTTTGTCTGTCTTTCTATAGGCTGACGAATGATCAAGGTCATAAAAACTGCACGAGAAGTGAGGAGAAAGAGGACAACCACACTCACCTTCAAAGTTGAAAGGTGGTTTGCTTTGCTCATTTTCTTTTGAATTTCCAAAATAATATACAGAGGGAAACCTTAAAATAAGTCTTTTCTTTTCATTTAGATGGGTTTATTATCTTTTATTTTATCACAATGAAAGTCTTTTTTTTCTTTCGCCTATTCTTTCATGGACATGTTAAACCTCGGTCTACCTAGACTATCCTAACTAGCTGATATGACTCCACTTTCTTTACTTTCAGCGGCTGAACCATATCATGTAATCGTCGCACAAGTTAGCCGAGGCTTCTTCCTCAACCTTTAAAGGACGAAATCACATGTTAATCCTCAGTCTAGTATATCACTGGCAGTCCCTAATGAGAGCGGCAAATGGAAGATTCCTCAGCCAGTATATCATTGTGTGATAAACATGGAAATTCCGCCCCCTCCCCCCCCGGCGCTACACGCCGTGAAGGCTGGAGCTCCCCGGTGCACCACTTTGATGATGGTAACCGGGACTTAAAGCTTCACTTCTCGCTGGGCGAATGCAGGTCAATTTACCTTTCCAAGCATGTTTTGTAAGCATAATATTCGAAACGTAGTTTCCATACCGTCCCAACTTACCCCTGTTCTGCAAATGGTGCAAGGCTATAAAAGCTAGTGATGATGCCTTTAGCATGTATCACCTACCTACGAGCATTGTCCAGGCCTGAGTCATTCCTTGGACTAGTACCTAAGCCAATTTAGGCCTATATATATATTTCATTTTGTTTCCTTACTTATGTTCCGACCATGCTCTGGGTGAATGCACCGACCTTGCTCTTTCCAAGGGTGCATCAACCAGGCATATACCATTTGTATCGTATAAATTGATAGGAAGTATGAACACCCATCAAATGGAAGTAATTACCTCATCAAGCGTGGCAACAATCATCTCTTGCTTCGCATTGCGGAGCCAAATGATATAAGTTACCAAAATGTCGCGATCATCTCCAAATTAGATGATATGAGTGACAAGATACTGCACCTCAGTGCATTGCATTACGGCTTCCTACGTACCCAACCGTACCTTGAAGGGATCAAGCATGACCATAGTTCATCCAAGTGGGACAAGCATCTTTAGCATATTAAGGCAAAGCCAACATCGAAAAGGGCCAATCATTTCGAAAGGATGTGCTTAGGCATATACAATTTACGTCCAAATATTTCTAACATGATGTAGCAAGGCTGAAGGCCTGGAAAAGCCTAGTCTGTATAGGCCAAGGGACTTTCGTAAGGTATGCACAAGCTTGTCATAATAATCGCTACTTAGTATGCATAATGCATTCTCGAGTACGCAACATGGATGAATGATGCTTTCGCATAATTCATGCTTCATCGGCTACGCCATAAGAATATTGACGCTTATGCATCAAGTATGCACCAACGTATAGGCCACATCGCATATATGTGCATTACCGCTCATGCACATTCAACCCAAGATCCCTCCCTATATATGTCTTAAGCGCATTTCTATATATTTGGAAAAGAGGGTTAAGGAACATTCACTACTGCAATTTAGGAAAATCCGCCAACTGGTTAGCATGGCTAGGCAAATCCGTCAACTGGTTAGCATAGCTAAGTATCATCGTTTTCCAACCAACACCTTCTCCCTATATATATTTTATTCACATTTTCACAAGTAAATAAAAGAAGAGGAAGGGGCATTCATCTACTGCATTTTAGGCAAATCCGTCAATTAGTTAACATGGCTAAGGAAAATACGCCAACTGGTTAGCATATCTAAGGAAAATCCACCAACTGGTTAGCACATTCGCTAATTAGTTAGCCAGCTGCTAGGCTAATCCGCTATCTAGTTACCGCTGATAGGCAAATACGCCAATTGGTTAACACATTCGTTAACTGGTTAGCCCGCTGCTAGGCTAACCTGCCATCTAGTTAGCATTGATAGGCAAATGCGTCAATTGTTTAGCATATTCGCTAACTGGTTAGCCCGCTGATAGGCTAATCCACCATCTAGTTAGCGTTGATAGGCAAATACACAAATTGGTTAGTACATCTGCTAACTGGTTAGTCATCTTCTAGGCTAATCCGCCATCTAGTTAGCATTGATGCTAATTATTCCAAGGTCGATGCATCAACACCCTGATGCATCCCTAAGTAAGCTTTACAAGCTTGAGATGAAACTTCATCCCATGCCATGACGCATCACTGAGTAAGCGTCATGCGGAAAATACGGGTGTTACACAATGGCTCATTAACCTTCTCAATGTCATTTTTTTTCATCCCAAATGGAAGATTTTTTTTTCCTAAGGTCAAGTATCCCGATTTGACATTTCATTGGAGAGCATCCTTTCTTCCCCCTGCAGGGGAGAAAAAGGAATAAGGGTGAGGGTTATGCACCGAGGAAAGAAGCATATAAAGCAAGCGCCTTTCAATAGTTTTTCATTGCCTTACGAAATGAAACTCTATTTTTTAATTCCACAAGTATAAATTGATTCCGGAAATTGGTTTGTTCCTATTATGATAGGTGCACCTGACATGGTATTTCCACGACTTGATTCAAATGGGGTAGACGAACGGGTTCACTCATCAAGATCATGATCTGTAGCGTCTTAAGATCGTCGATTGGACGACGAAACAACATCCAATAACGAGATCACCTCTTCCTGGAGTATTTTTGGTACCGCCCAAGGGACGGGAATTGCCATTCTAACTTTTCTCGGGGGATTCTATCCACAAACGCAAAGTTTGTGTCTAGGGGATAATGAGGGAAACTCCGGAAAGAAGTCTTCGTTATTGGGGTATTGTCTGATGGACAAAGCAAACAAACGCCTACACTTGTTTGCTAACCAAGGCATCCTTGCAAGCTCCGTCAGTTAGATTCTTTACTTTCTTATTAATATATAAAAAAAAATCCTAACCCGCGGAACATCGTTATCAAGTGCATGCAACTTTTGGAGGACCGTTGCTTGCTAGGTTGTATCTGATGTCATCCAGTGGAGCCTCTTTCGCGATACTTCAGGTTTACTTCTTTTGTTGGGTCTTGACTTTTCTGCTATGATCTTCCCAGTAGTTCATATATAACTCTAAAAGGGACGCCCTTAAATCATACGCTTAAGCCTTTGTACTCACATCCAGTTAGTGACTTTATTTTTGAGTCTATTTGAACCTCTACTTGACAAGGACACTTGATTTCCTTATCTCAATCGTTGTGCAAATAGCACCCCATGATGTTGTGACTAAATGACGCCCATGAAGCAAGAAATCAACCTTAGACTTTGCTGAATAATAGGCTTTTGTCTCGGGTGGGTCAGTCTCACTGTTTAAAGATATGAATGTCTTTCTTTACATAATATGATAACACAACAACTACCGGAGGATCCTTAAACGGGAGACTCCAACATCTAGAATAACGAGCATCCTCACTATTTAGGTTCTTGTTTAGATTTTATTTTGCTATAAACCTTTATCTATCAATTTAATTAAGTCATTTTTTCAATTCTACGTAAATTCGTGAGTATCAAAGTGTCGGGTATCGTAGATTTTTCTAGAAGTCTCCATTGTTTTGGTGGAATAGAAGCTACTCGAGAAGAATTTGATTTGCTCGTTTCTAGTCATCATGAGAAAGAAAGGCAGAAAAAAGAAAGAGATTATTCCCCTAGAGCGTGTCCAGTACCACCACAATACCAGATATGCATCTCCTCCGCCTCTTTCACCACTTGACTAGACTATAGACTTCTCAAATCAGCTTCATGATAGATTCCTTTGACGTAAACATGGGATAAATGGAAATGTAATCTTGTAAATTTATGGCAATGTGATTTTTCCTTTTGGTATCAACCAGATAGAATTAAGATAAATAAATTATCCAATGATTCACTCAAGATTTTGAGTTATCTTGCAAGTGTGCGACTTAACTCTCGGTGGGAAGGAGTCAAATGATAGTCGTTTTTGCTTTATTTGCTGGATTCTACTGTTGGGTTGGAAAAATCTCTAGGCGTACCTATCCTGAAACTTTAGGCCAAATCCATCAACTTTCCGAAAGAATAAAACCAATTTACAACAGTCTAAGAATATTGAATACAAAATAGAATTGACTTTATTTAAAAGAAAACAACTAGATCAAAACGTGGTTGATCTGGCAAAAAATTAGGATACATTCTGGGAAAATAAAATTTTCATTGAAGAGAAGCAAAAACAAGTTCATAAAAATTCTCATTCTGTCCTAGTTGATCCTAATTCGACATTAGAAGTATACTGATTGTTCCCCAATAACCGAAGACTTTTGTCTGCAAATACTTCATATTTTGTTCTTTTTACGAGACACAAACATGAGAATTTTTCCTGGAAGCGGAAGAACTGTTAAAACTTCGCGAAACCCTGGAATGGTTTATGTACAAAGAAGGATGGATTCTACTAAAAGATTCATAGATATGCCCCTAGAGGCACTTTTCACCATTACTGTCCATATCCAATTCATCCTTCGGAACCATATCACATCCCAGATCTGATGAAATAGGATAAATTGAGATGGCATTTTGTAAATACCTAATTATCTTGAATATATCAACCATTTCTTTATTTTTCGATCGTCTGGAAGGGACAAAATAAACATCTTGGGAAAAAGGGTCCAAACACTCTTTTTTCTCTATAAGAGACTGTAAAAAATTCCTTGAATATCTCAAAAAAGAAGGGGTGTGCAGAAACCAAGAAAACTAAAGCATCTGAACGGTAACAACGAAAATAATGTCTGTCAGCGTCGCCCGAAACAACAAAAACCTTTCCCGCGAAGCAACCAAATCTGATCCGCCGGCTCATTCTTCAATATCCATGCGTTCAGATCCATGGATCCTCCCACCATCGATCAACATGTACATCTTTCATTCAAATAGGTCTTGCTGACAGAACGAAATTCTTAAAGAATGTTTTTGAATAATATTAAAGAAAAATATTCTAGAAAAATTCATAGAATTATAGAATATCAAGCCCATATGTGAAGTTAAAAAAAGTAGGGGTAGCAGGTAATCTTTATGATGTCCCAGGAATTGTATCTAGGGATCAACAAACTTTATCTATTCGTTGGATTCTTGGCCAATTAATCATTCTCGGATGTACTAGTATTAGCAGTGCATCAAAGATGCAGACATAGATTCTCCCAAGAGGCTACAATCACCTACTCATTCGTCATGGTAGAGAATAAAAACGGCTAAGGGATCCGACAAAGGAGGATGCTTATTCTTTTATTCCTTTCTTCTGGGACAAGAAAGCCAGAAAACTTTCTAGATTTCACCAGATGCAAAAAGTATTTACATTTTCATTTTTAACCTAGAATTAATATTAGATCTAAAATAAATTTATTAACATTTCGCTCTGCGAAAAGTCATCTTTCGTTGAATTAGGATATAGATATGTTAGAAAGTCCACCACTTCTGGAACGGCTAGTATTTTCCAGAAGTACATATACATAATAAGGAGTCAAGTACTTAGGGTCAGTGAATTTGATTTGACGCACAATAATTTCTATATGCCTGTTGTAGATTTACACCCTATGGGCATCGTTTCTATGATTACAGTTTAAACGATAAGGTCCTTCCTACTTGTGTTTAACCTGGTATGACTTTTCGTTATTAGTCCTTCGATAAAAAAAAAAGAATCAATGTGTTGATTCCAACCCTCTTTGTTTCCCCTTTTTCCATAAGAGGATTTTTCTAACTCCTAATGAATCAAGGGCCAAAAATTTCAGATCCAATGCTAGTAACATTGATTCGATTGGCATTCTCAATCTGCATCGGTTCAGAAAAGATAAAGTTGTGCTTAATAGGTGCCATGAGGTTGAACTTTCTCCGCTTCACCTTTTTTCTGGTCGTACCTCTCTATCAACCAAAGGTAGATCAGTCATCCCCTGTCCAGACACTACTTTAGTATATGGTAACAGAAGTAGAAAAAAGATTGATCTAGTGATCCATCATCTGTAACATCTACTGGTTCTGTTATTCTGAATCAATAGATTCGTTGAGAAACTATTGATTCAAGTGTCTCGAGACGCGTGATAGAAAGAACTATATAAATAAATAGAACATCTATATAAACAAATATAAGATGTATTACCTTACGTCAGCCGTTTTTCTACATTTGTATCCATCAAGGACATAAATTCCTTGATCGATGCCTTCTCAAGGTCCAGTATGTCAGTGGCATCTGTAGCCCCATTTGAGAGCCTTTTTTTCTTATTTTTATGAATTTATTTCTGTCAATCAGAACCTACTTGACTTTGACCAAGGGGTCTTTGAACCCCATTTGCTTTGCTCTTCTTTTTTCAGACACATTTGGCATGGTGCTAGAACTTTTTCCAGAGATTTTTTTTGTTGGTATTGACCCAGACTTGGATTCTCAAGCTGGGATTTTCAAGACTTCAATTTTACACCGGAGTACTTTGATCCCGCTTCAGCTTAGCTCGAGGACCGGGGCGGGGCCTTAGTGATATGTTTTGAAAAAGACTTTTTATGTCATTCCCATTTAGGAACACAAGTATTACTGGCATAACATCTACAATTGAAGTTTACGTCCATCCCTAGTCGGAGTTTCCTTTTGATTTCTACTCCCTTGGATCCCTTCTACGAGCCCATATGCGTTTCCGATTGAAAAACTTAATCCTTTTTTATATAATAAGTATATCTTGGATTCACGATTTTATAGAGTAGAAACCACCCGATATCTTGACAATGCTCTTCAGTTTAAAGCGAGATAAATCCCTTACAACCTCCTACCCAGTTAGAAGCTCTCTTCAGTTAGTTAAAACAATAATTTTGGATTAACTGATTTTCCATTTTCCAAGACTTCATTCTCAATACCTATGCTATTACACTAGCTTGTTAATTCCTTTGCCATTACTCTTCCTATACCTTTGCTTTATCTATGCAGAAGAACCAGCCTTTCATACTTTTGGAGAACTTCCTGCAATTAAGGAGACTAAAAACAAAATGAAGTAAAAAGGAGACTAAAACAGAATTGAAGTAAAGAAGAAGGTAGCGTTATGAAGAACCTAATATAACTTTTTATTTTTAGATGGAATGTGCACTTTAGTGGATCTAGGTGCGGCTCGCTCAGTTAACTGGGAGGGAGATAAGACAACATGACCGATGGAGACTCAGACACTTTATGTGTATACGTGTACTTGTCAACCTTCCTAGTCGTACTCTCTTTCGTGGTGAGCCTATGCATTTTTAATAGAATTAGTATGAATATAGTATTAGTAATAATTCCATCTATGGAACCCTTCTTTACTCACATTGCCACTTTCCCCGGTTCCTTTGCTACCACGGGCCTTACTTATTTTGGCTTTTTGACCCCATATTGTAAGGTGGATTTGTCCCAAGGGTCTGAGGAGGCTAGGTTAAACGAAAGATGGTTATCAATGTTTACTTCTGGGTCTTTTCATTGCATTCACTTACAACAAGAAAAAAACACCAGCACGATATGGCGAAACACCTCGCGATGCTTACACCTCTCGCCTATCGAAGTTCTATTCTAAATCCTTGTACGAGAACTTATATTGAGAAGGATTTCCAACAAGTTGCAGTTCTTCCATACAAACTTTAATCACCGGCATTTTTGTGTACTCTTCTTCCTTTCCTTGGTATTTCGTTATGTCATATTCTTAAAGAAAATGGTATTTTTATTGTGTAGTTAAGAATGCAGATGATCATTCATCTGCTTCTCACATTCCGTGAATAGATGGGGCCCTTTAAATCATTCCATGAAATTACTCCTACCAGGACCCTCCTTCCTTTATGTGTTTCTAAATGTATCCGATCTTTCAAGATTTTTCTAGTATCCATAATAATACAATTCAATTCATTACATGAATAAAATGTGACCAATTAACCAACCAACAAAACTACTTGTTACAAATAACATTTTGTTGTTACATCGAAACATATAAATGTTGACTAATCTGGCTAACGTTGAACTTGGTAAAACGAAATGGTTTTGATCAAAATAGTTTTTTGACAATTCCAAGAAAAGAATTTCCTTCACCCATCGATGCATGGCGTTCTTTGACTTATCATTACTTTAGATGGTGAAGACGTTATTGACTGTGAACCTATATTGGGTTATTTACACAAAGGGATGGAAAAAATAGCCGAAAACGGAACAATTATATAAATAAATGTTGATTAATATGGCTAATTTTGAACTAGGTAAAATGAAATGGTTGAATAATTGAAAAATTATTAGTACATAATAATCGGTTAGGACAACTCAGGTGGCAATTATTCAATATACACCTCCTCTATTGAGGTCTTTGCTAAAACGAGAAATGCTATGCTTCTTTCTTCCATTGTGAGTTATTCCATATGTTGAATGTCTTTTCTTTCATAATCTCTGGAACTTGAACCTTGCTCTACCTAATTTCTCGAGTACGGGGTTTTGCCGGTAAAGATAAAAAAAATGGATTCAAGTTAAATGCAGGGTGTTAGTGTCGCACACCGATCGAGTCTTTTTCATAAACTAGCTCATTCATGTAAGAATAAGGAATACATATGCCAACAAGTCCTAAAAAAGGACTACGTTTACTAAATTTAGGCTACGTGGTATAGTTTGAACTGGTCATAGTGCAGAAGAAAGTCTTTCGTCGAACTGTTTGCAGAGATTGGCAAACCTACCTTTTAAAATGAATGGCTAGCCCTTTCTTTACTTAATCGGGAACTCTAACTAATGCCATTCTTCTGAACTTCTTCCACTGCATTATCTTATATCTCTAACATATCTGACAGCTACGCCACCTGATGTGTATCGTACCACGATAAAATTATATTCACTTTCTCATTTATAAAGGATTTATTATGAAGTTAGAGTAAGTAAGTGTTCGTGCCACGGGAGGCTATTGTTGTTATCCGATTTCAACTTCTTAAGTAACAAAGGAAGATTTTTAGAATTTAGAAAAATAATAAAAACTTGAAACAAAAGCAAAGTAAATAATTGAAAGTAATCAAGCAAAGTAAACCCTAATTTAGCTTTAGAAATGAAAATAAGTTAAATTGATTCCGGACTCAACCAACGAAGTGTTCAAATCATGCAAAAATTATAAACAATGAATCACAAACGACAAATATTAAGACAAAACTAATATATTAATAAAATACCATTTTTAAGAAATCAACTTAAACCTTTAGCTAATAATAAGAAATTTAGCTAGTCATCGCTATGGAGTTCGTACATATATTAAAGTAAAGAAAAAGATAAAAATATTGCAAACTCTAGATGCGTGAAGGAGAATGACGGCTCCTTGCTCTCAAAAATCAGATGTAAAAAATATAGAATAGTTGTAGAAGTCTCTCCCTTCTATAGATCTTCTTGCTTCCAGAATTAGGTCAAAATCACATTCTCCAAATCAAAATCCAAGTCCATTAAATCCACCAACTAGCCCATTGAGCCTATGAGTAAAAATAAATCATACAAAATTCTTTCAAAATTGATCGCCGGAAAATTGTTATCGACACCGGAATCCGGTCATCTGAATAGTGCCACCGTCCACCTGAGTCAAACTGACAACCATAGTTAAGTCTAAACAATCTACTAACGGTCAAAGGAGCCAAGGAAAAAAAATTGGCTACCGAGTCAGCTGGCCTGACTCAGATGACCGGGATGAGTCAGTATCAAATCATCGACTCACTGAGTCAACTCGCCTGAACCAGATTCCGACAGAGTTCTGTCTGTTTTCTGGTCTATTCCGGCCAAATTTAGGTCATTCTTAGGTCCTTACCTGCAATTCCAACACATATATCTACGCAAAACCATCCAATCATAACAGTTTCTCAATGATTTCACATCTAGAACTCAGAACTCACTGCAAAACTTCATATCCACGGCTGTTCTTGCGTTACATAATCAAGACAAACCCACCAGAACCATCTGTTTCTTCATTCTCTCGACTAACACTAATATTTATATTGTAATTTCTTTATACTCGCTGTCAGCCTTGTCTTGACCAAGAACTCAGATTCTTCACCATCTTCTTTCTGCTATTTCACGGCAACCTCACTCAACAAACCCAAACTTCATCTTCTTCTGTCAATTCAGATCACAACCCATTCATCCCGAACACCATATCAAAAAACCATCTCTGATTTCTTGATTCAAAACACAAAATCACCTAGAACTGGACTCATTCCTCTGCTATTTGTTCTTGATCTTGAAACAACACCAAGAACCTATCTTCGTTGTCATCACAATCTCCCGATTCAACCCACTCTTCACTGTTCTCGACCACATAAACTCTAATTCATCTTCTACAATTTAACAGAGAAACCACCTTCTCTTTTCAATGAATTTTTTTCTCTCTGAGTCTTTTATCTTCTCGAGTCTTTTATCAATTTAAGGACTCGACCTAGATTTCTAGGTATAGATAGAAATGGATTTATACACCCCAGTTGCTGCATATGCGACCCCTGTTTGGTTGCACATATCCTTTTCTTGTCTACCAATAAAACTCCCATATAAAATGATGCGTACCCTTTTTGAGTGATTTCTTCTTCTTTTACTCCAATTGACTCCAAAACACCTAAGAACTCAAACAAACGTAAAATACATAGTTAACAATAAAAATAACAAAGAAACCATAAACATTAGAACTAAATCAAGGTGTTTAAGACACCTATCAAATTCCTCCACACTTAGACTTTGCTAGTCGAGAAAACTAAATTAAACTAATCATAAATTAAACTAAAATGCAACAACTCCGTTTCGTTGAAGATACGGTTACACTAGCATGTGTAACATGCCTTAAACCCCTAGGTGTCCCTGGTGGACGAGTTATAGTCTCTTGAGGGTTTACGAGAGATTTACCCACAAAACCTACTCCAACTTTCAAATATTCAAAAGCACATGCATCCAAATATCTAAAAGGACATAAAGTTTCTACACACTAATAATAAGGAGTTAGATTATCAAAGAAGATTATTCTCATGCTTAACTCTTTAGTAAGGAGAAAACCACCATATGAAAGAATTCATGTTCGAGAGAGATCGAATGTTTCTGCCTCACCAATACGGTTTTATGATATTGACACTCAAATGAAACATTTTATGGCTCTCATGTATGCAGGGAGGAATGAAGATATAAATCATGCACACGTTGAATGGTGGGAATGGAAAACCTTCCGAATTATATTAGAATATCCCATAGAAACGTGGGAAGAAAAATACTTGTTTTCTGATGATCTCTTGATAAGTGCATAATTTACATATTTTTAGTGTAAAATCCATACAAATATTTGCTATAATTCTTTCATATTATTTGCCATTACTTTTTTTTTTTTAATCTTATGTGCCATATTAGACGAATCATCCAAAAATGAGCTACAAAGTGCTAAAATAAACAAGGAAGTTGAGTCTACAAGTGGAGAAGGGACAAATACCAAATTCACCTCGTTCAAATATAGATTTTCTTATCATCATCATGAAGATAATTGAAAGACGAATCCAACCCAAAAAGAATTAGGTCATTCCGAGTTTGTATGAGGAAGTTATGAGCAAAACAACTGAAAGAAAAGAGTGAAACACATAGCAAAATAATCGGGAGAACAAGGAAATTTAACTATCGATTATAGGCAGCTTCGGGCACATAAAAAGTCATATTTTGAGCTCTAACAATCGGTATATAAGGAGGGTGTCGTGACTACCGGTTATGGACGGTTTTGGTATCAGAAAACTCTTGTTTTTGGACACCAACAATCGGTGGAAAGTGGTTGAATGAGTCTACAGATTACGACTCGACGGGAGCCACTTCTAAGACACGTTTTTGACTTCTAAATCAAGGAAACATGGTCCGGGAAGGATTCTAAACCCTATAAGGAGAGGATACTTGAGGGTCAAGCATTGAAGACTATAAAAAGAAGATATGTAAGGCTCAAACAAGACATCTTTATCTTTTATATTCTAGATCTTTACATAATTCTACTTCTTATATCACAACTTCTATATCTAAACCTAGGGTTTACCCCTTTAGGAGGAAACCATTCTTATTTGTAATATGAGTAGCTAAACCTTTTATTGATTAAGGATGAATTCAATATTCTAAACGTGAAGCTTTGTTAGTAATACAAGTTTATTTGGAGTTTTAATTATTATCGTTTGTTTTCATTAAACCTAGGGTTTATGATTGGTTTCTAGATCGTTCAAGTGTACAATTGGATTAATCTAATGATCAATTTAATGCTAGTATTCAATTACTTTGTGAATACTAAAGTATTCAATTAGGTTACATCTTGAGTGATCTACTACTTGGTGGTTCAGACGAATAGAATCTGGTAGTCGAGAACTTCTGTATCCAGTGATAAAAGGAGTTTTGGGGATCACACTGATCTAGCTGTTATTCTACGGTTGGTGATGAATGATTCTGACGAAAGATAGATAAGTCTATTGGTTCAGTCAGCATTTGGTAACGGCGAAGGACTCCCTAATCATCTTTCTTATTTCTGTTTATTATCTTTTTAGTCAACATACAACCAACCCCCCTTTTAGTAATTATTCTAGTTTTACTAATCTGAATAACCTATCAATTACACAGCTCTCTATGGGAACGATCCTTACTATCACTATATTACTAGTTAATTAGTGAGAAATATATTGAGTAATTTGTTGCACTTACGACACACATCAAATTTTTGCATCGCTGCTCGGGGAGCAGTGGTTAATTGATTTGTTATTTGTTTTAGCTTGTTTTAGCAGTTTAGATATTTTCACGTTTTTCTTTAGTGTTCTTCAGGTTTTTAGGTTTTCATGGTGTTAACAACTCGTTGAAGGTGTTATCCGCTAGTCAAAAGGGGGAGGTAAATTCTGAAAACAGGTTGTCACTTTTGTTTTTATTTTTATTTGTTTTAGGTTTTAGTTATATTTTTCTTTTTCTTGTGAGTCGTCATGTTTCCTTGCGGAAATAACATGTACGGTGCACGGGATCAATCATATAATAGTGGTAATCGATATAGTTTTCATTCTCAGTCTTATGACAACTACCAACCATAACAAAGGTATAATCAAAACCAATCTTTTGGCTATGACAAATACCCTATGGAACCTTTAAGGGTATTATTCATATATACCAACCTTATGGTGGGTATGCAAGTGAGCAACCACAAGGATGGGAGGATAGTTATGCTTTTAATCATGACTCTTTTAGTTTGGCATATATGATACAACAATATATGAATAAATTGGACCAACACAGTTAAAATACGGAAGAGCACAACAAAAAGACAGAAGATACACTCCAAGAACTTCAAATGACTATGGATATCCTGAAGAATCACGTTGGTCAACTTAAAGAGGAAATGACGAAGGAAGAAGTTTGGTCCAAAAGC
Organism: Papaver californicum; assembly: GCA_023531435.1. Classification (NCBI taxonomy): domain Eukaryota; kingdom Viridiplantae; phylum Streptophyta; class Magnoliopsida; order Ranunculales; family Papaveraceae; genus Papaver; species Papaver californicum. The sequence continues at coordinate 6,518,838 of JAJJMC010019832.1, forward strand.
CAAAATAATTCTGACATTCCCACGGTTAGTAATGAATATATGATCGATGATAATTATGAAGATGATCAACCTTTTGGAAGTTCATGTAACAATGATAAAGTTATTCCAACTCCGGATCATAGTAATGATCATCCACCTATTCAAAAGGAGGAGATTGGGTATGACATATCTATTGTTATAAACGGTTTAACGTACTCAAAATGAAGATATTAGGATGTGCACCAATGAACTAAACTTTTTGGGAGAGGATTCTGATTTTGATGATGAGGAATGTAGGGATTTTTATATCTCTAAGGAGTACACATTAAAGGACGCTCTTACATATGAACCTAATTTTTGGTCCGATGACGATGATAAATATTAGCAACCTTTAGTCGAGAATAAAACCAAATTGATTGATTTCATAGAAGACCTAATTGAGCTTATCAAGGATTATAATGATGCTGAGATTTCTGTTGAAGCAGAAACTGATGAAAAAATGGTTTTTAAAGAGTTTGATAAAGGACCACGATATACATGAGGTAAACAATTCATTGGGTTTCTTTAAGAATGATGAGGATCCTTTAATACAAGAGATCGTGAAAGGTTTATCTAATCTATTTCATAATTCTATATCTTTTGATCCTCCTCCCCTGATTGAAATAGTTCCTCAAAGAGTTGTTAACCCGATTTTTAAGGAGCTAAAAAAAAAAACCTAAACTACGATTAGAAAATTAAAAATACTAATTACAATATTCCACAACCGCTCCCCGAAAGCGGGGACAATACTGCAATCAATATCTCTAATAAACTAATCAAGAATAATATTTTTGGAATTTTAGATTTATGAATAAAATAATAAAACAAACTAAATTAATAAAATAAATCAAATGAGAGAAACAGTAACCATGGTTTTTAGTATCCACCACTATTTTTATTTAATTACTGAAGTGAAACATAAATCCTGAATATTCATCTATTGTTCGTTATATAGACATCACCTATTATATGTATTAGAGTCGCAAATATCACTGGGACACCCTAAGCATGGCGCATCAAAGCTCTAAGTCTCATGCATACACCATCAAATTGGTTAGCGAGAAAATAATACGAAACTAATTATAGGTTCACAAATAATATCTGGCTCTTCTAAGCATACCCCATCTAAGGATTTAACCCAAGCATGAAATATCAAATAAGTAGACAAACATATTTGTTATCCTATTAATTCTACGCATATGTTACTGTATTGTACAGAACCGGTGAAGCAAAAACTAATTTTATCATTAAATCAATAAACAAAATCATGGAACTAATCTTATTCAAATCATAATAGTTTGTATCGAATAAATTGATTTAATTGATCTAAAACTTTAAGTGGTTTCAACATTAAATCCTAGCTACAAATTAATTAGCAAGACATGACAATGGGTTTCTTAAAACCCATAAAAATAATTACTAGAAAAGTTAGAAGATTAAACCAAACAGCATGTGTGATTATCTTCTCTCTGTCCGTATAGAACTCTGTCGTCGTACCCTTTTGGTACAGTCTTCTCTCCTCCTGTACGCCTCCTCCTACTTTCTCTTCGCCGTACATACAAAACCTAAAAAGAAAAACTCCCCTTTCTGTTCAATCACTCCTTGCTTTTATACTCCCAACAAAAGTCGTCTCTGACACCTCAGACTATCTTCTCTCTCTCACGTGCGCCTAACCCCAACCTTTCCGAGTTCAGCTTTTTCTTTCAATGACCCTTCAACTTCTTCTATCCCTTCACGCGTTGTACTCGGTCAAAAGCCTAGCCAATTCTCACTTCACTTTCTTTCTTTTATAACTTCACCTTCTCTCACCGTACTTCCCAAAAGAAAAACCTAAAAAACATGTCTAACTTCTCCCCACGTGGGTATGTCCCCCACTAGGTATAGGTAGCCTTCCCCCTTCTCTAGTTTCTTTCTTTTGCCCTCCTAGCCGTGCCTTCTTTTTCCACTAGCCTAGGTATAGCTCTTTCTTCTCTAGGTCCTCTTTCCTTCTAGCCACTTTTCACTTTGCCATGTTGATCACCTTCTTCTCTCACCTCACACATCCTCCCCTTCCAATCACTGACCTTCTCTCCCTTTTCGGTCTCCCTTTCCAATCTCTATTTATTCCAACCGAACAAGAGACCCATCCAACTTTAGAAACTCCACAATTAATCCTTTTAACTGTGTTTAACCTGTATTTTTAGATTTTATGCGAACCACCTATTAAATCAATAAAATGAATAACAATGACTAGAAAATATGAATAAGGTGGTAAAAATGTATATATTAAGTGCGTATCAGATATACATGAGGTAAACAATTCATTGGGTTTCTTTAAGAATGATGAGGATCCTTTAATACAAGAGATCGTGAAAGGTTTATCTAATCTTTTTCATAATTCTATATCTTTTGATCCTCCTCCCCCGATCGAAATAGTTCCTCAAAGAGTTGTTAACCCGATTTTTAAGGAGCTACCTCACTTATGGTTTGTGCTACTAAAATTCTTAAGAATTATTTTGCTTATATCTATATACCACTAGATGTGTTTGGTTCTAACACTGTGCACGTTCACCAAGAGGAACCCAAAGAAGTTCCCTTGTTCCATGTTCTTTATACACATCCAACTGTAGAAAAGACTAAGTGTGGGGGAAACTTCCACCAAATAACAGTTTCATTATTTATATTTTATGCTAACGTTTTTGTGAGGTTGTTATTAGAACTGCAGATTATTGTCTGGGTGGATCCCCAGATTTTCAGATTGTTGGTTTACGGGCGCTAACCAGAAGGTCAGGCTGAGGACGTTAAAGTAAGCGCTGAATAGGAGGCAACCCATTGGTTTTGTATTTCTTTCCCTTTATTTTAAGTTTTTCTTAGTTTTTCATATCATGTTAGGATTTCCCATCTTAATTTTATATTGGAAGAGTCAATTTACATTGAGGACAATGTAAATTTTAAGTGTGGGGGAGTGATTAAGCATTTAGAGTTTTTTTTTTTTTGAGACAAGAAATATGAAATACAAACAAAAAGAATAACAATGAAACTAATATGACCATAGGAGAAGGACTTTACCACTTGATTCTTCATAACTTGTATTGTCTCGGTATCATAAACTTCACAAAAATTCACTTATTTTAATTTCTTCACTTTTGTACTTAGTCTTCAACTAGGATATACAATTCTGCTCCTTGTATTGCTACTTCACTTTGAATCTGAATTTTGCTCTTTCTTGTAGTGTTGCTTGTAAACCTTGAACGTCTTCAACTTTCTTCAAATTTGTAATGCTTTGCTTGTTGATGATGTTGGTGTTTCTATGGACCTATTGTCGAGAGAGAGAGAGAGAATGGTGCCAACTGCAAATCAAACTACAAGGTAAGTTTTTTTCGCAATTCTGATGCCACCCTCATGATTGATAGAATTAGCACTCAAGAGATCAAAAAGTAGTGCTAAAATTGGTGCGAGGTTAGGTAGCTCATCATTCTACCCGGAATTTGCACAGATGAAACACTCTAAACGGACAATATTGAAGGTTTGGTGCCTCACTCATGGGTATTGAATGATCAGCTTCTCTAATATTGTATTCTTTCTGCACCTAGTTCGCCACCGACGGTTTAAGTCCCTTTTTGTCAGCTCTAGCCTCTCAACGACTAAGAAACCCGAATATAGTTCTCTAATACTTCTAAGTTCAGTTATTTCGGTTAGAACTCTGTATGTAAACGTATCTAGAAGTATACTAAGTGACTCTAAAATATCTAAAAGTTGGAGGTTTTATGCAAATAGTTATAAAAAAAAATTAAAATTTTCTACCTAAAAGTGAATACTTAAGAATTCTATATGCTTAACTACTCCCCCACACTTAAACTTTACAATATCCTCAATATAAATTGACTCATTCAATGTAAAACAAGGTGGGAATCCTATAATGATATGAAAATTCAGAAAAAACAAGTAAAGGAAATACTAAACCAATGGGTTGCCTCCCATGCAACGTTTGTTTTAAAGTCGTCAGCCCAACTCTCTACTTGTCTGCAACGCCTTAGCAAGCGTCTAACGCATTAGCATGAAAATCTGATTGAAGATTACTTGGGTGTCTCTTCGCCTCAAAGATATTGAAGTGTATGACCTCTCCATCAAACTTCATAGTCAAGGTGTCAGTGTGGACATCAATCTTCATTCTAGAAGTGCTATAAAATGGTATACACAATAGTAAACGTGTAGACGAGGATGAATTCTCATCACTCATTTCTAGAACATAGAAATCCACTGGAAATATTAGCCCTTTTACCTACATCAAACAACCTCAACAATCTCTTTTGGGCAAACATTAGATCTATCATCAAGTTGAATAACAATGCCAGTCTTCTTAAGGGGACCAAGATTTAAAGAATCATAAATTGAAGCAGGCGTATCATTAATAGCTGCTCCTAGATCTAGCATAGCTTTTGTAAACCTGGTTTTACCAATTGTGCATGGAATAATGAAACTACCGGGATCTTTCAATTTAGGTGGGAGTTTCTTTTGAAGAAACGCCGAAGCATTCTCCCCCACACTCATTACCTCATTACCGGTTAGTCTTTGTTTGTTGGTACATAAATCCTTCAAAATCCTTGCATACTTGGGAACTTGCTTGACATCATCTATGAGAGGAATGTTCACTTGTATCTTCTTGAAAATATCCAAAATCTCTCTGTCTTGTTCCACCTTCTTGGAACATCAAATAAGCGAGGGAAAGGTAAAGGAGGAACGTAAGTAGGAATAAGAGTTTTGGGTTTAGATTTAGGTACCTCATGATTTTGGGGAGAATCAGATTTTTTTTCCCTCCAAAATTGGCTCTTTTGGGGTAGCCGTATCGCATGTATCATTAATTTCAGGTTGCACAAGTTGTGTACAACTTCTCAATGTAACAACACTAACATTATCTCTTGGGTTAACAAGAGTTTGAGAAGGGAGTTTCCCGCTATTCTTTGCTTTCAATTGATTCAACTCACTAGCTATCGAACCCATTTGTGTTTGCAAGTCCTTGATGGTGCTCTTGGTTTCTTGCTGACTTTGTTGGAAAATAGATGTAATGCCTTGCATCATGGTGTTGATTTTCACATCGAGACTAGAATCCTGAATTTGAGTTTGTCGTTGTGGTTGTATTATTGATGGACCCCACTCGGATAATTAAAAACAATACTTGTATCTGTAACTTGCTCGTTATCATAGCCAAAGTTGGAATGGTCTCTCCATCCTTGATCATAGGTTTTAGAGAAAGTATCATACCATTGATTTGAGAAGATAACATTAACGTGCTTTACTTTCTCATAAGCTTGGTATGAAGGTTTTACAACTGCAACTGCAATTTGATGTGTTTCCAGATGATTCAGTCTACCATCCATAGCGCTCATATGTGTCTGCAACTCTCTGATTGCACTATCAGTTGTCTGCTGATTTTTCTGCATCAATGACGTCATATTCTTCATCATAGAAAGCATCTCCGACATTTTGAGTTTTAATCTTGTTGTGAAGGTTTTACTTGTTGATGGAACCCATTTGTGCGATTGAAAACTAGCCCCGGGGCTGCATCTTGCTTGTTTGCATAACTAAAGTTGGGGTGATCTCTCCATCTCTGATTATAAGTGTTGATCGTCACATGAGGGTACAATACAACATCCATATTTTATATCGTTCTCTCCATAATACCCATTCTTTCCTCAATGTGTGATGAAATAATAACTTCGTTAACCCATCTAACCATTGAATCACCTCTTGTGTAGAATTGTTGCGTATTTCCAGCTATGCTTTCAATCAATTCCGTATCTTCTGCAATTGTTTTGTTGGTTAATGCACCACCACTATCCGCATCAATGAGATATCGATCTTGAGGAATCATGCCTTCATAGAAGTTCTGAATAAGCAATTGATCGTTATATTGGTGGTGTGGACAGCTTGGTAGCAATTTCTTGTACCTTTCCCAATACTCATAGAGAGATTCACCTGAAATCTGCTTCATCCCACTAATTTCTTTACGAATTGCTGATGTTTTTGAGGCGGGAAAGTACTTCTCTAGGAATTTCTGCTTCATCCCGTTCCATGTTGTAACACTCCCAACTGGTAAATTACAAAACCATTATTCCGCAGAATTAGTCAAAGAGAATGAAAAAGTTGTCAGTAAAGCTCTTTCTGAATTTGTCCCAGCTGGCCTAAGACTCTTCAACCTATGTTGAAATAGTTGCAGTGACGGTTAAGATCATCCCCTGCAAGCCCCTTAAACTTTTCTAATCAATCTATCAACTGAGATTTGAGATCAATTGAATCGTCTAAGTTGATGAAGAGTTCTTGTTGGTTTAACGATGAAGATGTTAGATCCTTGATTGTCCTTCTAACCGGTGGAGGATCCGTTTCACCATTCATCTCTTCTCGTCCTTCCTCTTTATCCGAATCTGAAAATTCACTTGGTGAAGAACTAAGAGGAAGTGGAGTGTTCAATGCTCGAACGAAGTCTTTTAGTAAAGTGCCTGATCGAAGACGTATACCAATGGGACTTGGTCTGCTCTCTTTAAGCATTCACAAAAAAGATGGTACCTGAAATAAGATTCTCACAAACTAAGTTAATAATTAAAATAAAACAAGAAATCAAAAACTAAATAACAATCGCTATGCCTCCCCGGCAACGCGCCAAAATTTGATGTGTGTCGTACCACGTCAAAATTATATTCACTTTCTCACTTATAAAAGATTTATTATGAAGCTAGAGTAAGTAAGTGTTCGTTCCACGGGAGGCTATTGTTGTTATTCGATTTCAGTTTCTTAAGTAACAAAGGGGTATTTTTCAGAATTTATGAAAGTAATAAAAACTTAAAACAAAAGCAAAGTAAATAGTTGAAAGTAATCAAGAGCTGAGAATATATCTTTTAAGTGATTGTATCATTCACAGACATGTGTTTGTATTAATAATTAGAATTGGTATTTAATCTCTCATTCTCAAAACCCTAGAATACCTTGATCGCAAGAATATCCTGTTTATTTCCAAAAATCATCATAAACAAATTAAAAAGATGCGAGTATGAATTCTACCTAGTAAACAACCCAACGTATAAAAAGCACTAATCAAGTTTAATTCCCTATGAGCATTACGTTTTTTGAAATAAGGTTAATCAATGCAATTGAACGTGGAAAATGCACTAATTCAATTTAACAAAGGTTATGATTTGTATATGTTTGCTAGGATATATCTCTACAAGCAACAATCACACTTATACTACTTGAAATCAGAATTCGTCAACGTTTTCGTATTGAAAACCCTAATTTAGCTTTAGAGACAAAAACAAGTTAAGTGGATTCCGGACTCAACCAACAAAGTGTTCAAATCATGCAAAAGTTATAAACAATGAATCACAAATGACAAAACTAATATATTAATCAAATACCATGTTTGAGAAATCAACTTAAATCCTTAACCAATAATAAGAAATTTAGCTACTCATAGCTACGGAGTTCGTACACATATTAAAGTAAAGAAGAAGATGAAAATATTGCAAACCCTAGATGCGTGGAGGAGAATGGTGCCCCCTTGCTCCCAAAAATCAGATGTAAAAAATGTAGAATAGTTGTAGATGTCTCTCCCTCTTATAACTCTTTTTGTTTCCAAAATTAGGTCAAAATCTCCTTCTCCAAATCAAAATCCAAGTCTAATAAATCCACCAACTAGCCCATTGAGCCCATGATTAAAAATAATTCATATAAAAATTCTGTCAAAATTGGTCGTTGGAATCCGGTCACTTGAATAATGCCACCGTCCACCTGAGTCAAACTAACAACCACAGTTAAGTCTAACGGTCAAAGGAGTCAAGGAGAAAGAGTCAGCTACTGAGTCAGCTGGCCTGACTCAGATGACCGAGATGAGTCAGTATCAAATCATCGAGTCACTGAGTCAACTCGCCTGAACCAGATTCCGACAGAGTTCTGTCTGTTTTCTGGTCTATTCCGGCCAAATTTAGGCCATTCTTAGGTCCTTCCCTGCAATTCCAACACATACATCTACGCAAAACCATTCAATCATAACAGTTTCTCAATGATTTCACATCTAGAACTCAGAACTCACTGCAAAACTTCATATCCATGGTTGTTCTTGCATCACACAATCAAGGAAAACCCATCAGAACCATCCGTTTCTTCATTCTCTCGACTAACACTAACATTTATCTGTGCAATTTCTTTATACTCGTTGTCATCCTTGTCTTGACCAAGAACTCCTATTCTTCACTATCTTCTTTCTGCTATTTCACGACAACTTCACTCAAACCAAAGAAAAACCCAAACTTCATCTTCTTCTGTCAATTCAGATCACAACCCATTCATCTCGAACACCATTTCAAAAACCCATCTCTGATTTATTGATTCAAAAAAAAGATCACATAAAACTCGAATTCATTCTTCTGCCATTTATTCTTGATCTTGAAGAACCCATCTTCACTGCCATCTCAATCTCCCGATTCAACCCACTCTTCACTGTTCTCGACCACAAAAACTCTAATTCATATTCTACAATTTAACAAAGAAACCACCTTCTCTTTTCACTGAATTTCTCTCTCTCTGATTCCTTCATCTTCTCGAGCATGCGTGAAATAATGGAGAGGTAAATGACCTAAACTATTAGGGACTCGACCTATATTTCTAGGTATAGATATAAATGGATTTATACACAAAACACCTAAGAAATCAAAATAAACATAAACTGGATAATTGACAATGAAAATAGCAAATAGAGCAAAAATAATTGATACTAAATCAAGGTGTTTAAGACACCTATCACCACCCATGAAATTTAAGGGGTAATCGGTCAGTTGTTTTATGGAAGTTTCATCTATCAGTTTATTGTGAAATACCAAATTGACGGGTTAGTGTGAGCTTATCCATGAAATTATCACCATTCGAATAAGAATCACTGTCATCGCTACTCATTCTTTTTAGAATTTATTTACAACATGTATTTATATTACTACGCAATTCATAAATGGAATACCTTATAAGTAACTGAGCGTGAGAGCCAAATGAATCGAAAGATTCATGTTTGGTTCAGGAATAGATCGTGGAAGTTTTGAAATAAATGAGAAGATAATCTACACTCTATTTTCCACTTTAAATAAACATGATTGACTCATTGAATGGGTACGTCTCCTAATTGAAAAAGTGAAAGATGAATCTTCATTCTCTGTGCTCGCTCACACTTCGCTCACTCAAGGTTCAGGATGACACTTGATTGTAATAGGTAGGTGTATAAACTGAAACATTCTGGAGCTACAAAGATAGTTATTAAATCGTTAGCACTACATAAATACATTCCTTCTAGAGTAGCTGCTAATACGAATAAGAGAAACTCTGTTATAGCCAATGTACTCTACGGATACATTCCTTAGAAGTAGCTTGATACGAGTTCTGATGAAAAGATATATTACTAATACCGACTCTCGTTAAAAGTGTGGTTCTTCCAGAGTTTTTGCGCATCATTTTCTACTTCTTTTGATTCGAGGCGGCGGTAACGAGACTTGTTCTTGCAGATGACTACTCTATCACTGAGCTACTTAGGATCAACGGACGAAAACTCTTATGATTCACTACTGGTTTACTAAGGAAAAAGCTCGTGCACCTGAGCGATTCCTGAGAAGTGGTGGTATCACGCCCTTCTCAAAGGAACGACATTGAGACAGTTATTAAATGTGCTCCGGTGGGAACATTCTTTTCTAGGAGAAAGTATGCCTAAATGCTCCCAAACAATTAAGTACGAGTCGCGGCAACAGTAAATTCAGTTACCATATTGAGAACCTCTATGCTCCAAATAATTTCATCTTGAACTTTTTGGTATTTTTTATTTCTTCATATGATAGTATGGGTCAATCATTTGCTTCATTGGTTCCAACGGTGGCAGCGCGGGTTCCTAGGTAAGTTATATTCACTGAGAAAATTACATTTGTAAGAAATTCATACTAATCCATGGAATTGCTCGAATTTGAATGTAAAAGGTTTGTATATGGAGTTAACGTGAAATGACATTAAAAAAATTTTCTTCAACTTTTTATTTATTTATTTCGTCATTGTAACTTTTTTTGTCAGTCTTTTTTTTTTAAAATATAGGGAAAATTGAGGCTTCTTCGCCTTCCACCTAAGCTGCACAGGAAAAGCCGAAAGCCAATCCCAGAGAACAGGGACCTGATCCACCAATTACGAATTAAGCCAACCCAACATTTCCCAATCATGTAGCTAACCAAGTCAGGGAGTCTCATATTCAGTAACTAAGCCTTTTGAATCTACATCGACCCATCCATTTTGAATGAAAGACATGGGCTTTTCTAGAGCTCAGTAGGAGCCATCCAGCCATTTTTTATTTCACAAGTAACTTGTTGTCTCTTTGCATATGATGAGGAGTTGGTCGCGTTCCCAAGGAACGGTGTCTTATTATATTTTCTTTTTGAGGTCCAACAAATGATGATACCAGTTGAGAACGTCCCTTAGCTTGAAAGAGATGACTTAGATTCAAGCAGTAAGCGAAGTTCCAAACGCAAACATGTCCCTCTTTTTCTCCATTAGATCCAAGAAACTACCTCATATGTCAGCAAAAGTTCAACAACCGACTCATGTGAGGTTTGAAGTTTAAACACTCATTTATGCAGTTGTTTTTGCTCGATCGCAGCTATGAAAAATAGTCGAAGCGGCTTATGGCGTAGTACGAGTCAACCTTATTAAAGAGCTAGATTCTACAAACTACTCTTATGAGATCAATTTGCCCGTGCTTAGGAAAAACCTTTTTTCTAGGTTCTCCGCTAAAGGTTCCTACTTATTGTAATATTATCTCTAATTAATATTTTAAAGAAGTGACCCCTATTTTATAACAAAATTTTGGGTTGTTTGATCAAGTACCAGAAACTCATTGGAGTTCATAATTGTCTCCGTATTATTTATTTTTTATTTTTATGAACATCAGTCCTGGAAGTTTCTGATGTTCAAAATCGTACAGTTCTAAGTTATGCAGTTTCCGTTTTTTCGAGAGTTTCTCACTCAAATCCCAACAAAAATCATAGATCTTTCTGACCCACTTCGAGTAGTCGATATTGAATCGAGAATCGAGTTTACCCCCTTGTAGATGGTGGATTTTTAACAAAGGATAAAATAGTAAAATCATCTCTACTTAGCAGTAGAATCAAAGAAATAATATAATTTTATCTATGATGTTGACCCGACATCAAAAAATAAAATTCTTATTTTATATTCCACAAGAAAATAAAAAAAATATTGAATGCTCACCACTGACATCTCGTACTGATCATGTATCCTCTCTGAAAATACACATACGATGATAGGGCAGCTTCTAGATGAATTAATCACTAGTATATAGCATCATTTTCCTCCAAGTATCACTGGTGCTGATTATAATTCTTTCCCAGGTGATCTCTTATAATACAAAACAAGCATCCAGGACACCTCTTTGTTCCTGAGTGGATGTTAATGCTCCTAGACAGATTGCCTACGAGTACAAAGCAACTTAATTCCTCTTTATATTCCATAGTTGAATATTTAGAGTGGCTTTACATCGATATTCAAACTCTAATTGAATAACATTGATTGATCATAACGCATAACAAGGTGCGGACGGATGCACTAAGACGAAACACTGCGTGTCCGTAAGTCACCATTACGCGAAATGTAAAACCCAAAGATCCGATAATGATTAGTTGAGCATAAATAAAATATTCCCAATGTTGGTTGCATCAAAAGTCCCAATATTAGTCGAAATACAACGAAACCCTAATTTTGATTAATACCCAATTTCTGACACATCATCATATCACCTTGCAAAAACATGACAATGGGTGTAGAGTGGGACAAAATATGTTCTCGAATCTGTCTACTACAATATACTAAAAGGGCATCTCATTCCGAATAATGATCTAAGAGATATGATTCAATTCCTAGATGAACTACAATATAAAAACTGTCATAATTTCATCTGAAGGGTTGCCGTTTTCCCATTTGACAATCGAAATGAGCTCAAAACCTAAATCCTTCCATGTGTAGCCAGTGATCTTTGGATTCTGAACTGGGGATGATCATCAAAAATGGGTATCGTTTGAAGAATCTACAACGTTTTTTATGAAGTATGCCATGTCTGAAATTTTCACCTACGGGTATAAATAACAAGGATGTTCTTCGGTTGAAGACCTTCAGTCGAAGAAGCACATAAGGGAAAGAATAAAATAAGGATTTTGGGACCGGCCGACCCCCTTGGCCGGTCCTACTCCCCATATTCCTTTTCCCCAAGCTTCTCCAGTTAGCCTCTTTTGGTCACTCATCTAGCATTGTTCATATGGCCCTGTTTATTTTCTATTGACTCACTGCCATATTAAGATTTAATTCAATCGGTCCCGCTACCAATATTTAAGATAACCACAGTTTTGTCCTACTCCGACGAAACTAAATATTCTACAATTTGCTACTGCTCACGCGACTTAGTGCTCGCACGTCCAAGCGCTCACGTGACTTAGTCCTCGCACGACCAAAGGCTCACGCGACTTAGAGTTCGCAGGACCAAGCGTTCACGTTACTTGAGTCTCAAACGACAAGCATCTTGGAGTATTGTTACTCCTCAGCTGACATGATGATACGACACAACTACCAGTGTCAACATTAATCAGATTCTGTATATCCACAATCTATTAAGCATCATCGCTTGACTCAGCACGCAACTAGTGCTTCATCCATCAATGAGTCAACATGCAAGACTCATCAACATACCAAAGACTGATAGTCTAGCTTGGTTAACGACTGACCAATCGTCTACGAAGTAGACTCAACTTTGCTCGAGACATCAATTATGTCACATGGGGGGATATTCACTGGGGTTTTGGTCTGGAGGCCTACAACAAGTGTGGTGTAACGATACACCCACGACGAGAAATTATAAAAGTCGTGTCGATGGTTGAAGAAGTAAAAGTAATAGTGCTTGCAAAACTGCCAAGTCCCACTCACACGACGGAGTCGTTTTCACCATGATTTCCACTTCTCTAAGACTGTCACCGCTTACGAGATCAATGTGTTAACTTCTTCTGCTACAACTAGGTTCTTCAACCTATCGATGAAAAACAAGAGTTCTATCTCACAAACACTTGAATGATCACAGAGCTATCATTCTGTCTTTACAGCAATTCAAACACATACAACCATCGATATTCAATCTCCATTAATCTCAATACTCTCTCTGCTTTCCTCCTTATAGATCAACCCTTCTCCTTCCTTTGTAACTGAAACGATATCGGAACGGTCATTTATTGATTTAGGCTAATTTCGTACAGATTGATCGCTCGAATCTTAAAAGTACTTCTACAGTACAAATGTTTGGTGTTTAAGCGATTTGATCTCACAAGTATTAACCTACTCGATCACTTTCCCCCTTTTACCCTTAAATCTTTTGTACCCACAAATATTTTGGAGACCACAATGGGAGATTAATCTCTCAGTTGTAATCGTTCAATTTTCAATTTTATTAATTTCAGTACTTGTACTAGCAGAATTCACGTTAAGAGTAATTCAAGGGATTTATCCAGAGTAGAAGGAGGTTCTTACTGAGAAGTTGACGCCAACAGAACAGACTAGAAACACTTCTGAAGAAAATGATGATGCCAATACTTCAAGGGGTCATGCTCAAGACGACGATGAAGTTCGCATTCTCGCTGATCGTCAATAACCCAACTTCGTCACTTGTGAAGACTTATAGTGACTTATCCAGAGTAACAGAAAAGAGAATTTGTTTGATGTTCATCAACATCATCCCCCTTATCTCTCTGACATACAGAGGATCCTTCTTTACAGGGGATATTCATCAACTTCATTCTCACTCTATGATGGAACTGGAAATACTCGTGAACATATTTCACGATTTTTGGAATCACTAGGGGAACATGAATATAATCATGTACTCCGCCTTAGAGAGTTTTCCAAGTCTCTTACTGGAAGATCATACACTTGGTATAATAACATCACTCCCAACAGCATCGCTAACTGGTGCAAGATGGTCAATGCCTTTTATAGGAAATACTTCTCTGTGTCTGAAAAAGTCATATTATCAGACTTGGGAAGGATATTTCAGTGATCGAATGAAAATCCTAATGATTATGTGATGTAGTTCAGGGTCCAAGCACTAGATTGCCATGACCCGAATGTCAGTGAGCTTCAATTGGTGGAACTATGTATAAATGGTATGATAACAGTCTATCATGCTTTTCTGGAGAATCTTCGTTTTCAAACATTTTATGAGTTACATGAAGCTGCTAAACGATCATCCACGACTGCACCTGCTTTGTCATAGAGGACAAGGCATACCAAGAGTGACTGAAGGAGGCAAAAGGAAGGCTCCAATGCCAGAACAACGGCCCAAGTGTTCAGAACCAACACCGGCTTTAACTCCTGTTTTACTAGCAGCTCGATCACCACAGAGGGTCAACCAAGCATCCACAACACCACCACTGACTCAACACCAGCCTCAACAACAACTAAGAGAAAATCCAGCTACTACAAACTTTCCACTTCCAATTGAAGAAGTTATTGAACTTTTGGAAGTGTGGATACAAGACGACCCTATCAACTTACCTCCTGTCCGACGTCCACCAACTGAATAAGAAATGGCAGACCCTAAATATTGCCGCTTCCATAAGTTCATTAATCACCCCACAAGTGACTTTAATAGATTAAAGTGGATCTTTAAAGAGAAGATCGAATCACGAGAATTGGATCTGGGGACTGAAGGTGTACACAAAAACCCTCTCCCTGTAAGGAATTTCACTATGTCCGAAGAACATACCAATCAAGTAGTTCAGTCTCTGATGGAACGTGTATGTGAACTTTTCTACCTCTCGAAGCGCAATGGAAGGACTTGTTCGCTGCTCTTAATCATATTGTGTCTGGAAGAAGGCTACCTCCGCTCAAGGCCAGGGACGCAACGAATTCGCACAGATGACCAAAGATAGAGAGAGATGTTACTGGGGAATTCTCACTACAGCTGGCCTCAGAAACGCTGAATTTAAGAAAACCCTGATTGATGCTGGCACTATTGTCAACATTATTCCTATCAAGAGCCTCAGAGCCGATGGGATCCCACGAAGCGAAGCTGTCCATGCACCTACTACTATCCAAGAGCCTGAAGGAAGACCTATGAACGCCTACGGCTACATTGATCTTAAAATTCAAATGGGCTCTGCATGTGCTGCAACCAAATTTTACATAATTAAGGAGAGTCTGCATTACAACATGATTTTGGGTCGTCCATGGCTACACAACAAGAATACAACCACTAAGGCAACTTTATTACCATATCCCCGTCAACCAGACAGCTCTGCACCTCAGTAGAAGTTTATGACAGATAACCCTCTTCTGTACCCAAGAAGAGTATCAAGAATTGACGGCTATGAAGCAGGAGCCATAAAAAAGTAAGACATCATATATGGAGAGATATCGTACTCAAGTAAAGCTTACTGAACTCATCTCTTTACCACTCAATATCCCTCACACCTCTTATGATTGGGGACTTGCGTTTGTTGGAAAACTTAACTCTGCGTTAGCCAGGCGTTATGAATGGATAGCTTCGCCTCTTCAATATTTTTTTGAGTGGATGAAGCAAACTCCTCTTCAAGTCCAATACCGTATTGAGTCATTTATCACTCATCTGATGTCTAATCACGGCAAGGAGCATCATAGATATTTCCCTGTGACACTACAGGAATGTCCACATATAACCCCTCTAAGAAAACTCCTACACATCCATATGCGTGGAACACAAGAGCTAGCACAAATGTGAATGAAACGCCTTATCAACAACATATATTAAGAGTTAACCTAGTGAGAGTTAATGCTTTTCAAGTAGGGTACTGGTTTATGAAAGTAGTGAAGCGCAATCGCCGCTTTAAGACAAGCTCTAACTGGGAGGGACCGTTCATGATTTCCAAAGATACTATCGCTGAATAGTACAAGCTAATTGATGAAGACGGGAAATCGGGAGAGGTAGAAATACAGGAAAAATGGCTCAAGGCATTTGATCGTGAGGCATTTGGCGTTTGAAGCATTTACCATTTGAAGCATTTGGTGTTTAGGGCTTTTGATGTTCTGAGCATTTGATGCTCGAGACATGCGATGACATAAGTACTTAGGGATTTTTTTTTATTTATAATTTCAATTCCTTCAAAATTGTATGCAATACATTTTGCATTCAATAGTCAAATTTCTTTTCAGTAATCAAATTCTCAATTTCACTCATCCGAAAATCCTTATCATTCCCAAAAGAAAATCTTTGCAATCATGCCAACTAAAAGCCTACTTATTCAATTTCAAAACAAAAGAAAAGTCAAACTAAATAAAATCTCCCATCTCTCAACAGTCTAAGTAAAATCCTTTATCTTTCAAAGCATGTAAAATTCCGAAAATAAGGAAAATAACTAAGGAAAATTAGTTAAGAATGGCTTCTGCCCATCATCAAAAGCCTTCTTCATATCATCAAGGGCATTATTCTCCAACTCCAACTCTTGAGTCAATCTTGCGACCTTCGTCTCTTCTTGTATAATATAATCACTAGAAGGAGTCACAACTGCAGAGGCTCGGGACTCTATGACAACATCAATCCCTCGACAAATCCATTCAACATTGAAGTTATAAAGCTCAGAGGTCTCTAAATGAAGTTCTCAATCAGCCAATATCCCATCTGAAATAGTGGTCCTCGTTACAGTATGCATCTCATGAATGACACGCAATACAACTTCTACCTATCTCGCCAGAAAAGAATGCAGCTTGCTCTTCTTGGCAGAAGCAATGTGACCATACTTTTGCCGCACCTGAGTATACAACTAGGTATATTAAATAGGTACACCAAATACACCAACAATTGCATGAGAAGGGAGAGGCTCACAAAATGAGGGATTAAAAGGACGTCCAGCACCAGGATATTCGATCATCTTTGTATCCTCTTCAATCACTGTAGCGCTCCTTTGGACGTTTATTGTCAGACGCAATTCTGCACTAGCCTGTACAAAGTTCTGATATGGAAGCAATTGGTGATGAATTAAGGTGTGATTTATACATCAAATTCTTCGTATAGATGTCCTCTATCACATATCGAAATTTCACACCAATCGGAGGAGTGAGTTAATAAGGACAAATAAAACAGTTCACTACATGATTGCTGAAAACCTATAAAATTCTGTCTGGAAAAGTTCTGGACGCTCACTGTCAAGTATTTTTTCACCTAGAAAACGGACTCCAAATTGAGAAACTATTTTTCAAAAATTTATCTCTACCTCTTAACTAAATAATGAAGGGTCAACCACCTCATTCCAACTTCGTACGAAGATTCTACAACTGTTACGATAACAAGACCTAAATCTGAAAATTTTCTGACGATGAATTATAACGAAATTTTTCATTCATTCACATAAATTTCCATTCATTCTACCATTAAGGGATAAATTTATGTTACTATGAAGATACATTAAGAAAAGGACTTACTTGAATGTCTCTCAATCCATTTGGAGAGCTAGAATTGCTATTATTACGATTCGATTCATCATTCTTTTCCCCCGCTTCATAGTCATGTTGACTTCCTTCCTCATATCCTGAGAAAGCTTGAAGACTTTCATCGTCTTGATTATTAGATGGAATTTCCTATTGCAAACAACAATAATTATGAGTACTTATATTTCTTCTGAACATCACGACAAATAACCATACGAACAGAGTACTTACGTTAGGACTCTCGTCGTCAACAACAATTGGTTCTTCTCGTAGAGCAAATCGAAGACCATCAAGGCTCGAACGAGCAAAAACCTGGAATTAAGATGAGTAAAGCTTAGTTTCACATTTTTAAATGAGAAAAGAAGAAAGTTTTTATAAAACCCAAGTATCTACCACTAACTGAAGACGTAAAAGAGGGATTCATAATATTTGAGAGCATTATGTCTTACCGATTTTTGCTCCTTATCTCTCTAAGCTGGGGACTTTCTTCAACTTCAACAAACTCCCAACTATTGCGGGGTCTCACGAAAGGGTCATCCTACAATAAAGATTGACAGTTTAATCAAAATACTGTCATTCTATTTCTGCAAAGATAAAATAAATAGAAAAAAATATTTACATGTGGAGAGGCTGTGAATAGTTTACGTTTATTAACGGGGAGTAATCTCAATCTTGGATGACTAGATATGACTTCTGGAGTAGGAGGACCACGCGTTGGTGGTGGAGCCGCATATACAAAGTCACGAAGACGCTCATGTTGTTGATTCCAAAAGTTTATATAACCCGAAGTTACGAATATCATTCGCTCTGGAGGTAGAGATAAATACTTACTCCCTTATACATGAGTTTGATCAAGACGAGACATAAGCTCTTCTGTAGACGGTTTCTCAACTCAACAAGACGGAGTACCTTGATCGAAACCTATTTCACGAGATGCTCTGTCGATATTATACTCTTCTACGATATATTTACTAATCACCGCAGATAATATGTGACCAGGTGTACTACTTAGCATAAAAGTGATCTCACCATCACTGAGGTTTGCACCGGAGAGTAACTCAATACCACGATTAGCATCAAAAGTAGTCAGCTGAACAACATGTGGAGGAATCGGTGCCCATAGGCGAAAAGAAAATTCACATTCATTGTCTAACAAATCAATAAGCCGTACCTTAGCTTG
Organism: Papaver californicum; assembly: GCA_023531435.1. Taxonomy (NCBI): domain Eukaryota; kingdom Viridiplantae; phylum Streptophyta; class Magnoliopsida; order Ranunculales; family Papaveraceae; genus Papaver; species Papaver californicum. The sequence continues at coordinate 6,537,541 of JAJJMC010019832.1, forward strand.
TATCATTTCATTTGACCATCGTAATATCCTAGAATTATCATCACATCCCTCTGGAAAAGCATTACGAGAGTTTACTTTATCCACTGGAGAAGAAGTACGGGGAGAAGGTGTATAACTGCTAAAGTGTTCCCACAACCATGCTTGAAGAATCAGTGTGTTCGCATATGATTCGACTTTCATGTAACCGTTGGAAACACTAGTATCAACAACCAAAGAATCCAAGTGAGAATATAAAGAGCCTAGAAAAAAGCTACATATGGGAAGTTTATGGCCTTGAGCTAGTTTCACAGCGATAGGAGCTATGAACGGTTTCATTCGAGAACCACCTTCAAGTATGTCTCTGGATAACCATAATGACAAGAAAACAACTATAGTCAATGTACCGTCATCAGATCTATTCAGATCTTTCTTCACTAACCACCAATACTTCATCCATCGAGCATAACAATCACTTGGACTACTCGATGCATTATTAAGTTCAACCATCTTAAGAACTAAAATAACACCCATCGTTTGTTCCTCTTCTGATAACTCAACATAAAGGTTACCAGTAACTGGAAGATACAACAGAGCTGCTACGTCCTCTAAAGTAATAGTAAATTCTCCCCATCTACATGTAGATGTATGGGTAGGCACACACCATCGAGAAGCTAAAGCTACAAGACCCTGAATGTCATGATAAATAAAGAGTTTTCCAGATGCTCTCATAGCTTCAGTAATTTGTGCTCTGTCCAACATAGTTTGAACATGTTCATGACCAAGCATATGTCTTGTCCATCCTGAAAAATATACCAGAGGTATTTAAGTAATTTTAAAGCCAATTGGAGAAGCAGGATAATGTCCCCCTTGCAAACAAAATTATAATTTGTGGAGAAATTACTTTTATTCTAGTAATGTCATTGGGGTATATGGGAAAGCGAAACTGATAATCATACAGACTTCTAACAGGTTTATGAAGCACCACAAAAAACTCATCATCCTATAAGGTGTATTCTTAACCACTGAGGCATCATCTTCATCATGGCTAGACCCACAATCATCGCCATCATACGACATCTTGGCAAGACAACTGAAAATTCTACAATATTTCTATTTTCAATGCCCCTTACAAAAATAGAGACACAAAATTTTTCAGAAAAAGTAGCAGAATTGCAGCAAGGCAGTACTTTACCCATATATCTATTAAAACGATGTAAATATATAAAAAATGGTAAATCCAAATTTTACCTGTTTTAGTAGTGTCACTAGCAATTGGTGATGCCAACACAAGAATTAGTACTTTGAAAGCCTTCCCGTTGCCGCAAGAAGGATGCTTGAAGACCTAATGGTGAACAAGTAGTCAATGCAATATTGGCTAAAAAAACAAACCGAAATATAAAAAAAACAAAAAAACTTTCGGGATATTTTGGCCGGAACTTGACCGGAGTTATGGACGTCGGCGAGAGGAGCACCTGTTGCTGCCGACGGTAATGAAGAAGGAGGAAGAGAGAATGGTCGGTGAAACAAAGTAAAAAATAAATAAGGTTTACCCCTTTTATAGCAATTAACTTCCAAATCTTAGCCCAACAATATAATGTGCCTGTGCTGCACACGGGTCAGTTTTGGTCTCTCTATCACGCCAAATTCAGCTATGCTTTACCGGTCCATGCTCTCTAGACGATGCTCTATCTACGAGCACCACTACACCAATCATTGCTCCTTTAACGATTGATTCGACATCATTGGAATATCGCCAAATCAGAGTCTCTGGTAATATTTAGCGACTAGGCTCATTTATTTTATTTTGCTTATGCTAGTAAAGAATCACCATTCAATTCTTACTGCGGCACATTACTATACCTCACTAAGCAGGGGACTTAATGTAGATGGTAGATTTTTAACAAATGATGAAATAGTAAAATCGTCTCTACTCAATAGTAGAATCAAAGAAATAATATAATTTTGTCTATGATGTTGACCCGGTCCGTAAAAGAATTAAAAAAATATCGAATGCTCACAACTGGCATCTCGTACTGATCATGTAGCCTCTCTCAAAATACACATACGAGCTCTCAATATTCCACATACAACATTAGTAATGTGCAACTCAGTGCTTACTCTTCTACAATGATAGGGAAGCTTCTAGATGAATTAATCACTAGTATAGAGCATCATTGTCCTCCAAGTATCACTGGTGATGATTACAATTCTTTCCCAGGTGATGTCTTATTATACAAAATAAGCATCCAAAACACTTCTTTTGTTCCTGAGTGGATGTTAATGCTCCTAGATAGATTGCCTACTAGTACAAAGCAACTTAGTTCCTCTTTGTATTCTCTAATTGAATATTTATAGTGGCTTTACATCAATATTCAAACTCTAATTGAATAACATTGATTGATCATAACACACAACAAGGTGCGGACGGATGCACTAAGACGAAACACTGCGTGTTCGTAAGTTACCGTTACGCCAAATGCATAACCCAAAGCTCCGATAATGATTAGTCGAGCTTTAATAACATATTCCCAATGCTGGTTGCATCAAAAATTTCAATATTGGTCAAAATACAACGAAACCCTAATTTTGATTAATACCCAATTTCTGACATATCGTCATATCACCTTGCAAAAACGTGACAATGGGACAAAATGTTCTAAACAATATATGTTTCCCTATTTGTCCACTACAACATACTAAAAGGGCATCTTCTGAATAACAATCTAAGAGATATGATTCAAACCCTAGATTAACTACAATATGAAAACTGTCAGAATTTCATCTGAAGGGTTACTGTTTTCTCCATTTGACGATCGAAACGAGCTCAAAACCTAAATCCTTCCACGAAGAGATGTATCCAGCGATCTCAGGATTCTGAACTGGGGATGATCATCGAAAATGGACATCGTATGAAGAATCTACAAAGTTTTTTCTGAAGTACGCCATGTCTGAAATTTTTACCTACGTGTATAAATAACAATAATGATTTTCCAAGCTTCGGTCGGAGATCTTCGGTAGGAGATCTTCTGTCGAAGAGTTTCGGTCGAAGAGCTTCAGTCGAAGAAGCACATAAGGGAAAGAATAAATTAAGGATTTATGGGACCAGCGCCAACCGGTTGGCCGGCTGACCCCCTTGTCCGAACCCACTCCCCATATTCCTTTTCCCCAAGCTTCTCCAGTTAGTCTCTTCTGGTCTCTCATCCACCATCGCTCATCTGACACTGTTCATTTGCCATTGACTCACCGACATACTAAGATTTAATTCAATTGGTCCCGCTACCAATATTTAAAATAAATACAGTTTTATCCTACTCCGAAGAAACTAAATATTCTACAATTTGCTAGCGCTCACGCGACTTAGTACTCGCACGACCAAGCGTTTGCGCGACTTGAGGCTTGAACGAAAAACATCATTCGAGTATTGCTACTCCTTAGCTGACATGATGATACAACACAACTACCAGTGTCAGGATTAATCAGATTCTCTACGTCCAGAATCTATTAAGCATCACCGCTTGGATCAGCATGCAACTAGTGCTTCATCCATCAATGAGTCAACATGAAAGACTCACCAACATACTAAAGACTGACAGTCTAGCTCGGTCAACGACTAACCAATCGTCTACGAAGTAGACTCAACTTTGCTCGAGACATCAATTATGTTACATGGGGGGATACTCACTGGGGTTTTGGTCTGGAGGCCTACAACACGTGTGGTGTAACGATACACCCACGATGAGAAAATATAAAAGTCGTCTCGACGGTTGAAGAAGTGAAGGGAATAGTGGTTGCACAACTGCCAAGTCACACTCACACGATGGAGTCGGTTTTCACCATGATTTCCACTTCTTTACAACCGTCACCACTCACGAGATCAATGTGTTAACTTCTTCTTCTATAAATAGGTTCTTCAACCTATCGACGAAAAACAAGAGTTCTATCTCACAAACACTTGAATGATCACATAACTATCATTCTGTCTTTGCAGCAGTTCAAACGCATACAACCATCGACATTCAATCTCCATTGATCTCAATACTTTCTCTGCTTCCCTCCCTACAGATCAACCCTTCTCCTTCCTTTGTGGATGAAACAAAATCGGAACGATAATCTCTTGATTTAGGCCAATTTCGTACAAATTGATCTCTCGAATCTTAAAAGTACTTCTACAGTACAAATGCTTGGTATTTAAGCGATTTGATCTCACAAGTATTAACCTACTCGATCATTTTCCCCTTTTTACCCTTCAATCGTTTTTATCCACAAACACCCCTCAACGAGGAAATAAGGTAAGAGTTGTAGCTCTTGTAATTTCCTCCACTATGTATCCCCTGCAGAGTGCAGTTAATAAAGATTGAAATTTTGTTGTTGATTATTACAGAGCGGATGCAACAATCAAGTGACTGTAGGATGGACCAGATAAACTAAGTAAGAACTCTCGATAACAAAACCGGTTCCCACAGTAGCTTAATTGTTCTAAACATAGAATTTTCCTTGTTAGGAACAATGTTACTAGCATTTAAAAAAATTATGAGCTAGCAAAACAAAAATTCTTTACGGACTGCTCAATGAGACTACACGAAAATTGTCCCCTCACAAATCTTTAAATTGTGGGGTCCAAAAGTGGCCCCATGCTAATCCCAAGTGGAGGGAACCCACCAATATATGAGGGGGCGGTTTTTGAGTAGTCTATTTGGGAGGTCCGTTAAGAACCATTGCTAGCAAAAATGATGACAAAAAAATTACAGGAGAAAGATGAAAAATTTGCTATAGTAATAATTACACCTCATTTGGTTGGAAGAATCAGAATCTTAGGAATTCAATTATGGGGTAATCCAAATTGGATTCAAATCCCAAAAAATAACATTTGGTTGAGGTAATTCAATTATTTTTATTTTTACCTCGGAATCCAATTCCATTACAATATTTGACCAGTACAATGAAAATTTATTATTTCGGAAGGAATCAGATTCCTAGGAATCAAAAATCTTAATTACACAAAGTTGATTTGTCCTATTTGGTTCAAGTAATTGGGTGCATTCTCTAAGAATTGGAGCATTCTCTAAGAATTGGATTACATATCCTTCAATTCCTTGAACCAAACATGCTATAATTATAATAGAGTGATAAGAAGTGGAGAATTTTTTCCTGTAAATATGAAGTTCAAAGGCCTCCTACCAATAAAAAAAAAAGGCTCAAAGACCTCATACTTCCTAACCATTTCTATCCCAAACAAAACCAGCACTAGTTGATAAGTGCATAATTTACACGATTTCAGTGTCAAATCCATACTAATATTTGCTATAATTCTTGCATATTTTTTGTTATTACTCTTGTTTTCTTTTATTTGTTTCTATTAGGTGAATCATCCAAATAAGAGTGAAAATGGCTATAAAAGAGCTAAGAAGTGAAGTACTCCAAGTGTTCAAGCATCCCAAGGCCAAAGAAGAAAAAAAGAGTTCATTGCGACATAAAATGAACAAGGAAATTGAGTTCTACAAGTGGAGACGGGCCAAAGACCAAATTCAACTCCACAAAATCAGGATTTCTTAATACTATTTTGAAGATAACGAAGAAACGAAGAGAACACGAAAAGAATGAGGTCATTATGACATCAGACGAAGAATTTATGAGCAAAACAAGATAATATTGAAGATTTAGTTCACCAAACGTAGAGGTTTGCAAACCGTACCATTCTGAATTTTGTGAATTTGGCACGCGTTTGGACTTCTAAAACAAGGAAAACACGATCCCGGAAGGATTCTAAACCCTAGAAAGAGATGATACTTGATACCCAAATATTGAAGGCTATAAAAGAAGACTTCTAAGACTCAAACAAGACATCTTTAAGTAATTGCATATACTCTACCTCTCATATCACAACTTCTACATCAAAAACCTAGTGTTTACCCCTTTAGGGGAAAACCATCATTCTTCTTCGTCTTATTCTTTCTTGTAACATGAGTAATTAATTCTTTTGTTGATTAAGGATGAATTCAATGTTCTAGACATGAAGCTTTATTAGTTATACAAATCCATTTGGAGTTTTAATCATCTTATCGCTTGTTTTCATTAAATCTAGGGTTTATGATTGTTTTCTAGATTGTTCAAGTGTACAATTGGATTATTATATTGATCATTCTAATGCTAGTAGAGAGTTGAACGATCCGTAATTTTTGATCATCTCCTACACAAGTAGAGAACGTGAGACCTTGCAGAGGGATTTTGTGAAGCAATCGTGTGTGAAGACAACACTAGCAAGTTGACCGAGCGTATTGAGTCTAACTACTAGGATCAAACATAAATTCACAAATCTTAAAGCGTTCGATCGAGTTACACCTTGTAAGCATACCTCAAGGCGGCTCAGTTGGATAAAATTCGGTGCCTAAGCGTACATGTTATGCGTGATATAAGGAGTTTTGGTGATAACTAAGCGTACCTGTTATTCTAAGGTTAGTGATGAATTTTTCTGACGAAAGATAAATAAATATATTAATCAAGTCAACCTTTAGGAACAACGAATGACTCCCTAATCATCTTTCATTTTTATTATTTTCTCTACTGTTATTTTTAGTTAATTAATTAACAAACCCTTCTTTTTAGTATTTATTCTAGTTTAGCTAATCTAAATAACCTATCAATTACATAGCTCTCTGTGGGAACGAGTCTTACTACTGCTATATTACTAGTTAATTAGCGGGAAATAACTTGAGTAATTTGTTGTACTTACGACACGCATCACTAGTCTACAAACCTCAACAACAATGCAAAGGCACCTGATTTATTAGACTTTACCTCTGTTATCTAATGAAGGTGCAATCCTTCACTATTTACAGCTCATCGCTCACATCCTATCATCAGATTTCAATGCTCGAATAATATCAATGTTGTTTACTCTTAGACTTACTGAAATATAAATCACTGATATACTCATTATTTTCATTAGACTCGACACTAATCATTCTATTTAAATAAAATAAGCATCTGGCCTCAACAAGTCATAGTCATGATTTAACCAATAATAATAACAGTACATACACCTTACTAATTTTTACGAGATATCAAATATGTCACACATGGGATATTCATTAGGGTATTGGTCTGGCAGTTTACAACATGTGCGGTGTAACCGTATATCCACAATGAGAAAGAATCAAGTTGTGTGAATGTTATTGGATGAATGGTTAGTGTGCGTTACGGTTTGTAGAGTCTTTCATACAATCACTTGCACGACTTCAACCACGTTCTCCACTTCTTACAAAATCATAAGTGTGAGTTCAACACTATAAATAGATCACTTCATCTATTTCCAAAGACAAACTAAGTTTATCAAAGTCACAACAGACTATCGTAAACAATTCTATCTTACATACGAACTCAATAACAAACACTCTGCAACTAAAATTCACCACACTTTGGTCTCATCTTTCTCTGCTTCCTTTCCTAAGATCAACCCTTCTCCTTTGTGACCGAAGCAACGCTTGAACGACAATTTCTTGGTTTAGGCTAGCCTTGCACGATTTTGATCTCTCATATTCATTACGATCTACTCTTCAAACTTTTATATGTTTTTACCCTAGAACATGTACTATACCCTATAATGTGAGACTTGATATTCATTAACCTATTTATTCGTCACCATCGTGGTTATCACCGTAAAGTTAAGTGTATTTGACAATACAGTCCAGCAATACCAAACTAAACTAAGCCTTTCGGCTGACATGCCTCAGAGAGTAAAAAATAGGATAAAAAATCTAAAAAATAATATACTTTTAAGGGTTATTTATATTTTAGTACCCAAATTTTGACCGTAACTTTAGTTTAGTACTCCGTTTTTTAAAAATTAAGGATTAGTAACTAGACCAACCATTGACGGCTAAAATTCCTCTTTTGTCCAAATTATTTTTCTTATATTTTTTATATAATTTTTTTTTAATTAATTGCTTGACCATTATACATAGTTGCTCATTTCTATTTCATCTTTTTTTCTTTTCAAAACCCAATCTTTATTTTTCGACCATGCCCTTTTCCATTCAGACCATCCAATTCTTTTTTTTTTCTTGTAAAATAGTACACTTAGTTAACTAAAGTAAAATGGATTCTTTTTTTGTTTACAAAGTCCAAAAGTGGGGTCCTGAAAGAAAACTCGCTGAAGAAAACATGGACAAACATGTAGAATAATTAATGAATCAATTAAAAAACAATATAATTTTTGAATACAAAATTTAACTTGTCAACAGTTAATAATTATCCGAGATACTTATCTCAATTTATTAAAAAAAAACTGAGTATCAAACCAAGTCTGTGGTCAAAGTCGGGATGCTGCAAATAAACCATAAGAATTAGGAAAGTGCGCAGTGGACTGTAGAGAGGCTAAGGAATCGTTTGAAAAGGAAAGTGGGCAGTGCACTGCAGAGAGGCTAAGGAATCGTTTCTGGATGCTTACGTTTAGTTTGTTGTTTTCTTTTTTTTTCTTACTCGACATAAATATGATTAAGTTGGTTTGCGGTTGCACGCAGTTTTAGGGGGTGAGGGTAATGTTTGTCAGGGCACATAAATCAACGAAAGGCTGTCACTGAGCCCTAAATATCTATCATCATCTTCGTCATCAAACATCAAATTACATTGGAACTTTGGATGATCCACTATTCCCATCTTCATCAAGCAGTCCTCCAAGAAGTATTTGCCCCTCTTTCTTTTGCTCTTGCTGGAACTTCTGCGTAATTGCTAGGTAAGCTTTCAAGTATTTTCTTAGGAGTAAAACGAGAATGATAGTCAAGAAATGCTTTAGTCCAAGGTTTCAATTTCATTTACCCCGAAAAATGAAATGGGAATCTGCCGTATTAAGCTTACAAATTTTTTTTTTCTGATTTTGTTTGACTTCGATTTTAACAGTATGAATATCGAAATTACATCTTGGAGATCCATGAACATGAAAACATTTCGAAATGCTAATCATCTTTTTCTTTTTCTTCTTATAGTAGTTCCACTGTTCCAGATACCAGTAGTGGAAACCAAGTAAACCTCTTTGTTTCTTGATGTCAAAATTAGAATAGAATTTAGTAAGGTTGAAATTTCTTGATGTCAAGTAAACCTCTTTGATCTTGTTGCTTAGCTTGGATCTTGCTCTTTCTAGAGGTTAATGGTAAAGATTACATCCCTAACATTGCACTCATCAATGGTGTTGAAACATTGCTTCCAATTTACTTCTTTCCGAAGTGTTGCATGTGGCTGTGTTCATAGGGTGCTAAGAGGGATAAATTAGTTTTTTTTTAATTTTTTTTTTATGATCTATGCATATTAAACTAGATGAGAGATCATCATGAATTGTTGTCTGTCATAGCTCACTTCAGCTAAGCGCCTGAAACTGTTGAAGGTCCAATTAACTGCTGTAGATAACTTGGTATCTGCATTCATGTCTCTGTATTTTGTTGTTGTTCTAATGTTTGCATACTAACTGACGCTTCCTCAATGAACTGTATACATCATCTGCAGGAGACATGGCCGCCTTAGCAACTGCTGAAGTCTGTGACTCAAATGCGGCACTTTTACAAAGTGGTGAACTGCGTGTTCTCCACCCAATTTTCCAGATATATGGGCAAGGACGTGCATTTTCAGGACCGATAGTCACGGTTAAAGTGTTCGAGGACAATGTGTTGGTACGGGAACTGCTCGAGACCCGAGGAGAAGGAAGGGTCCTAGTTATTGATGGTGGGGGGAGCATGCGTTGTGCCATTCTTGGAGGGAACTTGGCACAATTAGCTGTGAACATGGGATGGGCAGGTGTTGTAGTCAACGGCTGTGTTAGAGATGTCGATGAGATTAATGGATGTGATATCGGTGTTAGGGCGTTGGCATCTCATCCTTTGAAATCAAACAAGAAGGGTGTTGGTGAAAAGCATATACCTGTTTACATCGGAGGAGCTTTTATCCGTGAAGGGGAGTGGCTGCATGCAGATAGCGATGGAGTTCTTATTTCGAAATCAGAGTTGTCAACCTGAAGGATTTACAAGAATTACAAGAAAATGAGGGATTTCCTAGTTCTAATATGTGATGCCTCCCAATAAACATAAAGCGATGATGCAATTTTATTTCAAAATTTGGTAGCTTTGTTTCTTATTTGTTTGCTCATTCTCTTTAGCATCCATGCACTAGGAACAGTTACTCCTGGATAATGATATCTTTTTACCTCGAATATATTTCACCTTCTCTAAATGGGTAATTAGTTTGAGAATCGACAATACTGGGAATGCGGAAAGTAAACCTGTAAAGATAAATAAATAGAAGGAGATACATACAGGGCACAGTAACTCACCCAACCGCAAAAAAAAAACATTTCAGAAACTGGTAATTAGAGAGAGTCTTGGAAGTTACATACTTACATTATCATGTTTTTTGTGGAAAGGAAGGCACATAGAACATCCATAGATGAACCTAGATAGTTGCAAATTTGTACATTCAATAAAACCTCCTATCTGTTTCTGAATGGTTGCAAATTTGTACATTCAAGTTCATCTATTTTTTCTTCATTGCTGCTTTCTGTCATACGATTAACCTCCTATCAACTTCCACTCCAGATTACAAGTTCCGTCTCGTCTCCTGCTCTAATTACTTGGATGGCCTACAAAAATGCACTTACCCACCCTCCTTTATGCAACAGAATGTTGGGAAATAAAAAATGTATGTTACTAAAATTAATGTTTTACTACTTAAATTAATTTTTGTTACTATAAATAGATTGATGGGTGTTTGGATCACTAGTTCCAACTTGGATGGAATTATAGCCATCCATTTTCACTTCTTAGTGAATGAGAAACCTTTGGTTGTCCCACATTGGGCAAACCAAGGAGCAAGTTCATGCATATTACCACATATGTTCTATATAAGGAAAAGAACTAGTGGATTGGACATGGACTTGGGAAATGGACTAGTGGGCAAATGCATACATGTGCGGTGCTTCGCACCGAAGCACCGCAGGCCGCGGGCTTGCGGAGCTTGCGGTGCTTGCGTGTGCTTTTGCGTGTGTTTTTGGCGTGAGCCTTGGCGCGACCCTTGGTGCGACCCTTGGTGTGAGCCTTGGCGTGAGATTGTTGAAATTAAATTTTCACCGTTTTAAAACTCAAAGGTTTTCTTCTCCTATAAAAGAACAACTTGTCTAAGGTTTTTCTTTACCCCAGTCGCAGCCACTGTCCTGACGACTTTTCCCCTCTTCCTGCTTTGATTTGCGCACTAGTTTACTTTTCTTTACTTTCATCTACTGTTAAGTTCACAACGGGCCAACGAGCTTTGCTAGCTGGGTTGGTATCAGGTGATTTTATCCTGAATTCAAGTTTGTCGCTTAAAGGGTATAGCAGCATCTTCTTGAAGGTGTACCTGGCAAATATTGAGTTAAGGGCAGTCTGTTGAACAGGCGACTTCACCTCTTTGTTTGAGTGTGTGTGCAGTGTAATTCTAACCCTCCCTTAATCATCTACAAGTTCTCTGTGTTTGTTACAGGAAGGTTCTTTTCCAACAATCTTAACTCAATATCTGTGCATTCAAAAATCTTCTGTAACAATGGCAAAGACTGATGTTGAGAGACCTCAGAAGTTTTCTGGTAAGGATTTTAAGAGGTGGCAGTCGAAGATGCTCTTTTTCCTGAGTTTCCACATGCTTGATGAAATAGTGTTGAAACCATATAACAAAGCTCTGGATGCTCCTGAATCATCCAAGGAAAAAGAGACCTGGACGAGAAATAACTATTTGGCAAAAAATCATATTTTAAATTGCCTTGAAGACTCTCTGTATGATTTTTACAATGTTAAAGATGATTTTTCTGCTCACAATTTATGGACTGCACTGCAAGAAAAATATGAAGCAGAAACTGCTGGAAGTAAAAAGTTTCTGGTTGCACGGTTTTTACAATACAAGATGCTGAATGAAAAATCTGTGGTTGACCAGTTCCTGGAGTTGCAGAAAATTATTAATGAAATCATTGCTGAAGGTTGACTATTTCTGAAAACTTTCAAGTATCTGATGTGATTGAAAAGTTACCAAGTTCATGGGCCGAGTACAAGAGAAGACTAAGGCATGAAACTGGTGAGATTACTATGATAGAACTGGGCAAGAAAATACAAGTTGAAGAGTTGCTGTGCACAAAGGACAAGAATGTTTCCTCTGGAAGAGACATGTCAAACAAAGCTCATGTGATTGAACACAAGTTTGCTTCACTCAGTCTGGACCACAACAAGCGCAAGCCTGGCCCTCAAGGAAAAGGTAAATTTCAAAAACCAAAGTCTGCTATTGGTAAGATTAAGGGAGCTTGTTATGTATGTGGAGTGTCTGGCCATATGGCAATGCATTGTAGAAAACGCAAAGATGCGAATTTTAAGAAACAAAATGTAAACCTAGCTGAAAGTAGTAAAAATGAATTTTCTGGCACGGTGTCTGAGGTGAATTTAGTTACCAATGTGAGGGACTGGTGGGTAGACTCTGGAGCTACCAAACATGTCTGCGGAAGCAAGGATATGTTCACCTCCTACCAGACAGTAGGAGAAGGAGAAAAACTCTATATGGGTAATTCTTCTGCAGCACAAGTTGCAGGAAAAGGAAAGGTTTCGCTGAAGCTTTCTTCTGGGAAAATCCTCACATTGAACGAAGTATTACATGTACCAGACATCTGCAAGAATCTCGTTTCAAGTGGTGTGCTAGATGACAAGGGTTTTAAAATTGTATTTGAGTCTGGAAAAGTGATTATCACTAAGGGTAGGGACTTTGTGGGAAAGGGCTATAAGGCTGAGGGCCTTTACAAATTATCTGTAATCTCTACTGAAATTAATAAAGTTGATTCTTCTTATGTTGTTGTCTCATTGAATATTTGGCATGGTAGACTTGGTCATGTAAATTATAATTCAATGAACAAATTGGCAAAATCTGGCTGCATTCCAAAATTAAATTTGGAATATGAACATAAATGTGAAGTTTGTGTAGAATCAAAATATGCAAAGAAGCCTTTTCAGAAAAATGTCCACAGAGTTTCTAATCCCTTAGAGTTAATTCACTCTGACTTAGTTGATATGAAATCAACCCAAACCAGAGGTGGAAAGAAATGGTTTGTTACCTTCATAGATGACTGTACTAGGTACTGTCATATCTACTTACTTAAAGGAAAAGATGATGCTCTTGAAGCATTTAAATTATATAAATTAGAAGTAGAAAACCAGATGAGTACCACCATTAAAACTGTTAGGTCTGATCGTGGGGGTGAATACGTAACTCCTATAGGAGACTTCTGTGCACAACATGGCATTATTCATGAGGTAACTCCTCCTTATTCACCACAATCTAATGGTGTGGCTGAACGGAAAAACCGAACCCTAAAGGAGATGATGAATGCCATGTTAATCAGTTCAGGACTACCGGCGAACTTGTGGGGGGGAGGCCGTCCTCTCAGCTTGCTATATCCTGAACAGAGTGCCCCTTAAAGGAACAGAAAAATCACCGTATGAACTATGGAAAGGCAAACAACCCTCTTATGGATACCTCAAAGTGTGGGGGTGTTTAGCCAAGGTCTCTATTCCTCCACCTAAGAGGACTAAAATAGGACCTAAAACCGTTGATTGTGTATTTCTAGGATATCCCGAGCACACCACTGCTTATAGATTTATGGTTGTGAGTTCCGATAACTCAGAAATTGGTGTGAGCACCATTATGGAATCTAGAGATGCTTCATTTTTTGAAAATATTTTTCCAATGAAAACTGAATCTCGCATGATACGTGTAGATCCTCTAGATGTCCCTTCTTCTAGCCATTCATTGCCGGTAGAAGAAGATGAACCCGTTTATGAGCCAAGAAGAAGCAAAAGACCTAGATTAGAAAAATCTTTTGGGCCAGACTTCATTACATGTTTAGTTGAATCTGATCCACAAACCTATAAAGAGGCCATGACTTCGTCTGAAGCTCCATGGTGGAAAGAATCCACTATTAGTGAGATGGATTCTATTATTCAAAATGAAACCTGGGAAATAGTAGATTTACCTCCAGGGAGCAAAACCATAGGTTGTAAATGGATCTTTAAGAGAAAACGTAAGGTTGATGGAACCGTGGAAAAATATAAAGCTAGACTTGTAGCTAAAGGCTATAAACAAATAGAAGGTGTAGATTTCTTTGACACTTATTCACCTGTCACTAGAATAACTTCAATTAGGTTGCTAATTGCAATTGCTGCAATCCATAACCTAGAGATACATCAAATGGATGTAAAAACTGCGTTTCTAAATGGTGAACTAGATGAAGAAATCTATATGGATCAACCCGAGGGCTTTGTGGTGAAGGGTTATGAGAAGAATGTGTGTAGACTTAAAAAGTCTTTATATGGCTTGAAACAAGCACCTAAACAATGGCATGAAAAATTTGATCATGTAATGTTCTCTAGTGGTTTTAAAATAAATGAAGCTGACAAATGTGTTTACACTAAATCTGTCAATGATGCTTGTGTGATGGTATGCCTGTATGTTGATGATATGCTTATACTAGGTACAACCTTAGAAATCATTAATTCCACTAAGAACATGTTGAATGAGAATTTTGATATGAAAGACTTAGGTCCTGCTGATGTAATCCTAGGGATGAAAATTAGAAAGGAGTCTAATGGATTCAGTCTCAGTCAATCTCATTATGTTGAGTCAGTTCTGAAGAAATTTAACCAGTTTGATAGTAAACCTGCAAGTACTCCTTTTGACCCTTCCTGTAGACTCAAGAAAAACAAAGGCAATAGAGTCTCGCAACTTGAATATGCACGTGTCATAGGAAGTCTGATGTACTTAATGAACTGCACGAGACCAGACATTGCCTATGCAGTGAGTAGACTAAGTAGGTATACCTGTAATCCAGGACAAGAGCATTGGGATGCACTTTTCAGAGTGCTGAGGTATCTTAAATACACTTTAAACTTTCGGTTAAGTTATGAGAGATACCCTGCTGTTCTGGAAGGATACTGTGATGCAAACTGGATAGCAGACTCAGAGGAGTCTAAGTCTACGAGTGGATATGTTTTCACTCTAGGCTGTGGAGCAGTGTCTTGGAAGAGTTCCAAACAGACCTGTATCGCTCGATCCACTATGGAATCCGAGTTTATAGCGTTAGATAAAGCAGGAGAGGAAGCCGCTTGGCTAAGATGCTTTTTAGAAGACATTCCTCTCTGGCATAGGCCTGTGCCAGCTGTATCTATACATTGTGATAACCAAGCTGCAATAGCTAATGCTAAAAACAGCAACTATAATGGAAAATCCATTCATATAAGGAGAAGACACAATTCTCTAAAACAACTAATCTCAACTGGCGTTATTTCTGTTGACTTTGTGAGGTCTAAGGAGAATATCGCGGACCCTTTGACGAAAGGCTTGTCCAAGGAGGTAGTTAGTAATGCATCGAGGGGGATGGGACTTAAGCTCATCAATTAAAACTTGCCATGAAGGATACTCAACCTTGCTGACTGGAGATCCCAAGATCAAGGTTTTGAATGAGACAACTAATTTGTGGCGGGTAAAAATTAAACACTATCAGAGAATTATTTTCTCTGTCCCTTCCCTATGGTGTAGACGTGATAGTGTGACTGCAAGTGAGGATGACTTAGAGTAAAGTCTTAATGAGTTCTATAGTTTCAATTTAAGATTGAAATGGGGTGTAGCAGTTAAACACTCTTGATATAACTCACCTATCTGAATGAGGAAGTGGGTCGCTTCCTATGAGAACTGAGCTGATTCTCTAGAGCATTCTGAGAAACGGGATACGTCCAGGGCCAAAACGGACACAACGGCGTGAACTTAACAGCAATTTAAGAGATATCTCGCGTAAGGAGTTATTGAAGAATTACACTAAACGATGGCAGTTCAAGACATCACGTTCACTGACCATCAAGTAGTTCCGGTGCTTCTCACTAAGCAAAGGTTCAATTCCAAATGGTCACCTTTTGCTTAAGAGGTATTTCTCGTGTTTTCCGTTTTTCCGATTTTTCGGTTTCGTCATTCATGTGGGGGATTGTTGGGAAATAAAAAATGTATGTTACTAAAATTAATGTTTTACTACTTAAATTAATTTTTGTTACTATAAATAGATTGATGGGTGTTTGGATCACTAGTCCAAACTTGGGTGGAATTATAGCCATCCATTTTCACTTCTTAGTGAATGAGAAACCTTTGGTTGTCCCACATTGGGCAAACCAAGGAGCAAGTTCATGCATATTACCACATATGTTCTATATAAGGAAAAGAACTAGTGGATTGGACATGGACTTGGGAAATGGACTAGTGGGCAAATGCATACATGTGTGGTGCTTCGCACCGAAGCACCGCAGGCCGCGGGCTTGCGGAGCTTGCGTGTGCTTTTGCGTGTGTTTTTGGCGTGAGCCTTGGCGCGACCCTTGGCGCGACCCTTGGTGCGACCCTTGGTGCGAGCCTTGGTGCGAGCCTTGGTGTGACCCTTGGTGTGACCCTTGGTGCGAGCCTTGGTGTGAGCCTTGGTGTGAGCCTTGGTGTGACCATTGGTGCGAGCCTTGGTGTGACCATTGGTGTGACCATTGGTGCGACCATTGGTGCGACCCTTGGCGTGAGCCTTGGTGTGACCATTGGTGCGAGCCTGACATGTGGCTGGCGCGTGCTTGGCATGTGCCTGCGTGTGCACACGAGTACCCATCAATGAGAAAACGTTTCTTTAATTCTAATTAAATATTTTACCGTTTGTATTAAATGGAAAAATAAAATCATAAATATTTTAACGTTTGTTTTAATGGGAGTTAATTGTTGAAATTAAATTTTCACCGTTTTAAAACTCAAAGGTTTTCTTCTCCTATAAAAGAACAACTTGTCTAAGGTTTTTCTTTACCCCAGTCGCAGCCACTGTCCTGACGACTTTTCCCCTCTTCCTGCTTTGATTTGCGCACTAGTTTACTTTTCTTTACTTTCATCTACTGTTAAGTTCACAACGGGCCAACGAGCTTTGCTAGCTGGGTTGGTATCAGGTGATTTTATCCTGAATTCAAGTTTGTCGCTTAAAGGGTATAGCAGCATCTTCTTGAAGGTGTACCTGGCAAATATTGAGTTAAGGGCAGTCTGTTGAACAGGCGACTTCAAACTCTTTGTTTGAGTGTGTGTGCAGTGTAATTCTAACCCTCCCTTAATCATCTACAAGTTCTCTGTGTTTGTTACAGGAAGGTTCTTTTCCAACACAAAATAATGAAAATCTAAACATTTCAATATACTGAATAAAAGCTTATTCTCACTGAAATAAATCAACTTTACATCAAAATTACAGAAATTATAGAGCAACCCAAAAAAATCACACTTTGATGAAAGAGCAGTCTCATTACCTGCCTGAAAGATGATCAGGTCTATCAGCAGAAGCGTTAGGTTATTTAGTAGGTTTGATGAATGGGCCCAGAGGACCCAAACAGTTCAGAAGAGGGGAAGAATGTCCCGCATGTACACTTCACACGTGTAAATGTGTGGGCACGCGAACCAACACCGATGTGGTTTTGGACTGGAGGAGATGAACGCAGAAGTTAAAAGAAACAAGATAAAATATTACATCGATGGCCAACAAAGAGGCCAGAAATATAAACCAGAAGAGATTTAACAAAAAAAAAACAAAACAAAAAAAAAGGAGACAGGAGGAGATTGAGATAATAACAAACAGACAGACATCTGAAAGAGAGAGTTTCTCTCTTCCTCCAAAATCAAAATTTATTCTTTTCTCTCTATTTATCAAGTCGTCTTCAATTTCAGTGGGAACAAAACTGAAATAAATTATTATTATTAGAAGAAGAAAGCGAGTGAGAGAAGATGTCGATGAGAGAACTGGTTACAGGAGGAGCATCCTGTCCTGTACCTGGATCATCATCATCTTCAAATCCAGTTGCCGCTCTTGCGGAAAACCTATTCGGTGCTGCTTCTAAAACACGTGTATGTATTTGAAATTTGATTCCTTAAACATCTTTTACTTTAAATTTAATCTTTTTCTTACTCGTTGATCTGTGAAAACTTTAGCCCTAACCTAACCTAACCTTGCTTACCTATTACAAGAATACTCTAGTATATTCTAACAAACTAGCTTAGGATTTTAAATTCAAAACCCTAATACACCATACTCTATTCTGAATTGTGTAGTCCTAATTTATTTATTTTTAATAACTTCAGCTTGAGGCATTATTTCCCGTCCACTAATTTCATACAATTCTCATTGTTTCATTATGGTTTGATTAGTGTATCTATCTTGGTTATTCCGAACAGGATAGTGTTAGGGAGCTTCCTGGAATAACACGTACAGGTCATCCAGATTCCTCTTTCTACCCTGGGAGCGATGGCCAGTCAGCAGCAGCCCTTCCAGGGTTAGAGTATGATCAGCAACCCGGAGCTCAGGTTTATAATGTGCTTGTATATTTATTTATTTAAGCGGTATTTGCTAATGGTGATTAATTCTCTGAACATTATTCTAAAATTCTTCCTTTCCAGGGCTCCGAGTTCCTTCATGCCTATCGTGCAGATCAGGCAGGTTTTGGAGGTGTTTGGGATGAAATCCAACGTCCTCAACTTCCTCCATTTGCACATCCAAGAGAAATTCAAGGAGCACCTCATCTTGCTGATTTCGAGCAGATTTATGACCATGGTGGAAGTTCTCAGCTTCAGCCCACTTTGGATGGTAAGCCTTAAGAAATTGTTCCATTGTCATTTTTGGAATTATCTATGCCCAAGTATAGCACTAATCATGTGAAAAATGTTTTTTCGAACTATCTTGTTTGGTATGGTAACAATCCATTTTGAAAAGAATGACGAAGGTTCATACAAAAATTTGATCTGGATGAACAGTAGAAAAATAAATAAATCTAGTTTCACTAGTTGAGAGCCTAAAGGAAACCTCCACATCAATGGAGGTTTGACCAATTTCTCTAGTGACGTAACTCACCTTCATCTCTTTATTATACTGTAGTACAGACGATTTTTTTTCCATTCATTTCAATTCTGAAATGCAGTCGGCAGGCTGTAGTCCCTACATTCAGATTGGTCTCTGTACCGTTCATTGAGGGAAGTGCTTCCTGGCTTCCCACGCACCATATTGTGAATAATGGATGGCTGGATGCCACACCCAATGCAATGAAAATTGATATTGCTACACTGACATGCAGCATGTGCATGTCAAAATTGTATTAATAATTGAAAGGAACTGATAATTTTTTCTGTCTGTTGCTTTATCCCGTAACCAGTGGCAAAATTATATTGAATCTGGTCTGATCCATCTGAATTTACTTGTAGCTACTTCTGAATCTTGCAGGACCTCCACAAAGAGTATTGTCGAGTTTCTTGCACTCTTTTGTAGGAAGTAGCCGAGCTGGTATTCCTTTTCGTCCTGTTGCACTTCCAGTTTTAGGTCTATCTGAAGGTGACAAACAGTGTGTACGTGATCGTAGCAGCATAATGGCACGACATTTCTTTGCAGATAAAAGTGAAGATTTTATCAATTCACAGGTTTGACATAAATTTAAAAGAACTAGCTGTCAAATATTGGAATTTATGTTTACTTTATAGTTACAGAATCAATGAAATAAGTGTGTTGCTGGCTTAGTTTGTGTAAGCAGATTTTAGTTGCTCTGACCTAGGTTATTTCTTTGCTCTCCGTCGGCCAATAGGGCCAACTAAAAGAATCTACTTCTAAAAATTATATATGCATTTCATCGCTCTAAGTGCTCAGCCTGATCTCAGATTCTGAACTCCACAATTGAAGCTCTCTTCTTATTATACTTGCCATTAACTTCAATTCTCGTTGACACTTTTGGGTTCGTTAATAGTTGTTCTTTTACTCAGGTGAATGCACTATTACATTCTCTAGAGATTGATAATGATCTTCGTGCAAAGGGACATTTGCCAGGAAGATTCCAAGAATTTGAAGAGCATTGGAATGAGTCTCAAGGTGCTCTAAGAGCTGGGCCCTCTCATTCTTCTGATAGATGGGCTGCTGAATATAACCAGCAGATTGTATCACGTGGGGATCCTGAATCTTGGGCACGTTCATTTGAGCAGCAACATGGCTCTAATGGTTGGGCTTCTGAATTTGAACAGGTAAGAAATTACAGAAGTTAATAGTAATCTATAAACCAAATCCTTTTATCAATTATACTCAGCAGTGCAACAGGATTCTCATTGGTAGGCACCCATTCAATAATAAGCAGCGTACACACTTTAATGCCTTGATCATTTCAACTTGTTTTTCTTTACAGGAACAATCTCAGATGATAGCCACGGGTCAAATGCAAGGTGCAAATAATTCTAATTTAGCAGCAATGCAGCAGACCCGTATGCTGGCACATACATTAGCCCAGAATGATGACCCAAAATTCCAGGTACATCTATGCTGCAAGTTTTGATTACCTCCATAGGAACTTAGAAGTAGTTGCTGAAGAACATTATCTAGTATGCGTCCATCTATGTCTAGAATAAGTTCCTTGCAATTTTTAGGAGCAATTATTTGAATCTCAAATTGTTATCTGTAAAATGCTGACAGGTCACTCATATCTCAATTTTTCCTTGTGTCCTCAGAACTCGAAGTTCCTCCAGTTTGTGTCAAAAATGAGTCGTGGTGAGCTTATTATTGATGATAATCAAGTGAAGCCAGCCGAAGCTCCTGCTTCTGGTGATTGGGCAGATGAGTATCAACAGAAACATTATGGTATTCATAACTCTTGGGCCGATCAGTATGCTCGCGATGAGGTAAACCTGTTTCTTAAAACGTTACTAAAACTCATTATGAATTTCCTCACCCCTCCCACAATATCTGAAGTTCGAAAGTAGGTGCATGCTCCTGAATAGTTACGAATATAGTCAACTATAGTCAGTTGACGGAAACAGCCATTAGTGTTGAATTAATGAATTTTAAGTGTCCTTAACGGTGTGAGTGTGGAGTGGAGCAACATAATAAGTTTATTCTGATTGTTTTGTTCCGAATTTGTCCTTATCCACTGTTCCTGCTATATGATTCTAAAATGCCTATTTTTGTTGTTTTTAGAACCTCTAATCTCTGTTTGTACCTGCTTTCTGTGATCAAGTCCCATGGGATGACATAGCGGGTCAGTTTGGCATAAAGGGAGCACATTCTAGAACGTAGAGGTTATTCAGAAATAGAGACTTCATGTCTTTATCTTTCAAAATTATTGTGGGGCAGATTCTTGGAACCACAATTGTTATATTTGTAGCAGTGAGCTGTTCTTGTGGGGCGCGCTTTATAGCAGGGCAATAGTGGATGGAATAGGATAGAAGAAAGGGTGCAACTGAACTCCATAGGATGGGGATAGAAATTAGTTCTCCTATTTGAAGAACTCATCTCTACCTGAATTTCCTTAGTCAAACAACCAAACATGTAACTTTCCTTGATTATCTTCTTCAACTCTACTTCTTCCTCCTATCTTACTGTGGCGAACAAACCTTTAGCTAGTTCTTTTGACTAACTCAAGTCAAGTTTGTGGATTCTTAGGATTGATCATGAGGATCTACCTGAGTATGTTTATAGTTCAATAGACCAGTACGAATTCGTAAGATGTTCGATCCTTATCTGTTATGTAGTTAGTTAACTCTTTGAGTTTTGACCCATGTAATAATGCAATGGGTACTTCTGCTGGCTAGTGGTGTCCAACACTGGTACGAGGTGTCATGGTGAGATGAAAATAGAATAACCACCAAAGTGTTAACATGTTTTGGAAATGGTTCCCCATGTGTCGACACTGTAAAAAATCTAGTAAGTAGGTTGTCCTTTTACGTACATCATGCTTTCTTTGAACACACACCCTGTGGAATGAAATATTATTCTTTTTTGGTATATTTTTAGCATTCTTACGGGGCAGATACATGGGCATCTGAGTTCGCCGCAGAACAGGAAAAAACTGGATTGGTTGATGATCAGTGGGTCAATGAGTTCTCCAAGTTACATGTTCAAGACTGGGCAGAAGAATTTGTGCAGCAGGTTGATGAAGGAGCTCTGGGGCAGAATTCGGCTGACAACTGGGCAACTGCATATGATGAGTAAGTTGTCAACTATCATTGAGAAACCTTCTTAAGAGTTGACACCTTCACAGGTTACTTGCTTTTTCAATTGCTACTTTTATTGTGTTTTTTTCTTGTGCCTTGGCGTGATTCGCTGTGCTGATTATGAACCTGAGCCTGTTTGACATTTATCATTAGAGACGAGGCTAATTATTCTAATGCGGCCTTTACTTGAACAATTGTAATAGATACCTAAATGAGCAAACAGCTGCCAAACAACGGTCAGATGCTTCAAGGGGAGTTTATGTCTTTTCTGACATGAACCCCTATGTTGGTCATCCTAACCCTTTGAAAGAAGGGCAAGAGCTGTTCCGTAAAGGTCTTTTGAGTGAAGCTGTGCTTGCTTTAGAAGCTGAAGTTTTGAAGAATCCCGAGAACGCCGAAGGTTGGAGGTTGCTTGGTATAACACATGCAGAAAATGATGATGATCAACAGGTAATTTCTACATATTAAATTCTAGCTTGAAGAATTTGATCTTAGGGAGGGTGCAAAATAAATTGGAAACAGTGTCCCTCCTAAACTACTTGCCTCGGGCTATTCCCTCTTAAGTTTTCTCATTTGGAGGTGCATTTTTGCGTTCAGGGTAACTGAGTGATGTTTATAGGTACAACAAGGGAGAGGAGGGGTCTGTGTTGATCATTATTTAGCTGTCAAGTGGTACTAAATATTCTTCTTTGTTTGTGAGGTGGGGTCTACATCAATGATCTAATCTGCATGATGAGTAGAACGACCTCACCAAACATCAGAACACTCTGGAACTTGCATCCGATCATTTTTCTATAAAATATTCAAATTATATAAACGTAGTGATTAACAATCTTACTGTTGACTGCAGTAAACGTATAGGGTTTGAAATTTTAGAATAGAACCATTTTTACGGCCAGGATGGTTTACAAGGTAAGCAGAATATCCTTAGAAAAAAGGCCTTTGTTCATCTCGTGTGGTCACATCCAAATGTATGCTTGGTATCTAGAGATGGGGAGTGTGGATGCCTCATTAATAATCTATTTAAACAATTAATTATGAAGCAGAAACCGCATAGGGTAACTTAGACAGTTATAACTTAAAAAGTACCTAATGTTCATGCTGGGAAATGCATGAGTTCACTGGTGAAGCAATTAACTTCATTTAAGTCGACTCGGCTATGCCTATTTATCTAGTGCACATTTGCTATTTTGTAGGCTATTGCATCCATGATGCGTGCGCAGGAGGTTGATCCGGCAAACCTAGAAGTTCTTCTTGCTCTTGGCGTGAGTCATACCAATGGTTAGTGATGTTGTGATGTATATTTGAATGTAGAAAGAGGTCCAGCTAATTGTATACTGTTGTTGCTCATGCCACCCTGATGTTATGTGCTCCTCTCCTTCAGAAGCATCACGCAGCCTTTTTCCTTTTGGGGCAAATTACAAGCCAAATTTATTTTCTAAGATAAATATGTATTTTTGAATATTGGTTGGTGATTAGAAAATTCTACCTTTCTTCACAACGTTTCAGAGTTGGAGCAGGCAGCAGCAATAAGATATTTATATAGATGGCTTCAACATCACCCTAAGTACGGCCATCTTGCCTCTCCAGAGAAGTCTGAATCTCTGTACTATGCAGATGTAAGCTTCCAGTTCAGAAAACACAAATTTTATTATATGCCTTGTTGTTTCATATAGGAGTTTATTTTCTTTTTCTCAAGTCTCGTGCATTTCTGGGAGTTCATATTTAAACCAATAGAAGCATATTCCTAGTAAATGTTATGGATATTTTCGGAACTGATGTTAAAGGTTACGTATATGGTTTTCTTTTTGTAGGTTGCTAGGTTATTCAATGAAGCTGCTCAGGTTTCACCTGAGGATTCTGATGTGCACATAGTTCTTGGTGTGCTCTACAATTTATCTAGAGAGTATGACAGGGCAATAGAATCCTTTCAGACAGCTTTAAAACTTAAACCACGTGATTATTCTCTTTGGAACAAGCTTGGTGCAACTCAGGCTAACAGTGTTCAGAGTGCAGATGCAATATTAGCTTATCAGCAGGTAAGACACTTCCGTAAATGGGAAATACTAGTTTTTTATATTCATAGGGTTCTGTGGGTCAGAGAGAACAATTATTTATACTCAATGATGGTGACCAGACTTATACTTGTTAGGTAGTAATGTTGATTTATGCTAAGCCGAGATCTCAATATAAGCTTATCAGCAGGTAATACAGTTTTCTAAATGATAAATACTAGTTTTCTATGCTTAAAAAGGAATCAGTGGGACTTGGGGAATGGTAATATATACTTCAACTTCAAGTTCATGATGGTTACCAGACCTATACTTATTAGCTAGTGTTTCTGACTTATGTCAAATAAAATCTCAAATACTAGTTAATCTTTTCTCCGACATCTTTCTTTTTCCCTCCCTTGAACTTATCTCCATGGAACGATTGATTATTTTGAAAAGTTGTTACGAGTAAACCTGCACAGAATTATGCAAAGGTGTAATTGACCATCTTGATGTGGTTATTAAACTAGTATTTTCTTTGATCATTTCCGATCGCACTAATCGAATTGCGCTGTATGTAGTTGCTTCCTTGAGCCTGTTCAGTTTCCTATCCTAAATTCTCAAGTATGGATTTATTTGTGATATGATCTAATATGCATCTTTCTGTGTTCCTAGGCCCTTGATTTAAAACCCAACTATGTTCGTGCATGGGCAAATATGGGCATCAGTTTTGCCAACCAGGTTTGATCCCTCATTTCTGTAATTCAGTTATTCATTTGGCATCTACTAAAGAGTTAAAAGATTTGAATTACTGTTATCTGGGCACTATGGAAGCTAAATTGATGGTTTAGTAGTTAGTTTTTGGTCTCTGTAATTGATGGAAAGATTTGATGATTGAGTAACTAATCAACATGTAAAATGAACATCGCAACCAGGGGATGTACGAGGAATCTATTCGCTACTATGTGAGAGCACTTGCTATGAACCCGAAGGCAGATAATGCTTGGCAGTATTTGAGAATTTCCCTCAGGTAAGTTGGAGAATAATCTTCTCTTCTTAAAAGTAATTGTGAAAGCAGGAATGTACCTTGTATTCACCAGCTGATAATTTTACTCATACTGCACCATTTGATCATATGCAGATGTGCATCCCGAAATGACATGCTTGATGCCTGTGACTCGCGGAACATAGGTTTTCTCCAAAAGGAATTTCCTTTGTGAGACCCTATTGCACTGGAAGGAGTTATGGAAGCTGTGCGATTAGCTAATAAGCCTGTGTCATCTCGGTTGATATGGGTACACAATTAATTTTGTATTATGGGTTCGAAGAAACAAATAGTATGATTTAGCTGCTGTCTCTTCAACCCTTCAATAATAATCAATAATGCATAATGGCTTCCCTCATGCTGATTTCTAGAAGCCCCTCTCACTTTACTGAAAAATCAAATGAGGATATACAAAGCAAAAGTATACAATTGTATATAGAAATTAACAATGGGGCTTGAACGTTGTCACCTGTTCTTTAAAAAGATGAAAAATCATCAGTGCTATTAGCCAAGTTCTAAACGTCTTCTGCTTTGACATATTTGATTAGGTGGATATTCATAGTTTATTATTTTAGAATTTTGCTCATTGGTGTCACATTCCACTCCTATGATTCTCTTGGGCGAGTGACATGGCCATATCAACATGTGCACATCTCAAGTCAAGCCTATTGATTTGGTGACTGATTTGGTATCCTTATCGGTCTAGCCTATTTGACTTTTAAGTTAATGTTGGGTGGATTTAAGAATAAGCTTTCCCCTACAAAAAAAAAAAATTCATTAGATTTTAATTTCACATCTTATCATTTACCCTACGTTTAGCCCTTGACTGGCATGATTACCGCACTACGGATTGGTAACACTAGCACCATTCTCACATGTCAAGTTCCAACTCTACATTATCAACTACAAGGTCAATTATATAAAGTGAAACTTCAATAAATTAATAGTTTTAAAACTGTTGAATTTTATTAATTTAATAAAATATTAATTTATCGATAAATTAATAAATTATTAATATATTAAAATATACCAAATTTAAATTTTAAAAATAAGTGTGTAAAGCATCTTTTTATAATAATAAATATCTAAAGATTTTATATTTAATTCTAATTATTTAATATTTTATATCATAATATAAGATAATATATCGCATATTATGTGTGTAAATTTATATACTTAGCTGTTAAAATAAAACAATAAGAAGAATAACATAACAAAATCACTTCGGAACTTCTCAAAAGACTAAAAAAATTAGATATGAAGTCTAATGCTATATCAATGTGAACAAGAAACAAACAACCTTTGATCCCTATTTTAGTAAGTCATCATAATTTAGTGCTCCTACTACACTGATTATTAATTTATATATTAGTTGGGTCTTATTGAAAACTTAAAAAATTTATTATCTTATAAATTTAGCAAGGTTATTAATTTAGCACATTGACCCTAATCAGGACTGAAAAAAATAGTATTTTGACGAAGTTATTAATTTATCATGGATTAATTTAACGAAGTTCTATTGTAGCAAATTTATTCAACATATTTTGAAAACCTTACGCATCCAAAACTTTACTGAGTACCTCATATTTCGGCCACAAAAGTAAAAACGCTTGAATGTAAAGTCTTGTTATACTAACTTAATTATCTACAATTCCTCAAGATAATGTTGATCATGGGTTTTTCAATTTTATATGGATGCGATAAATAAATCCTCGGACTAACGAAGATGTAATAGGATTCACTAATCAAGCAAAAAGGTATATATCTATGAAATCTATCATTGGCACCAACATTGATATGCACCAAATATCCCTATGTATTGAATCCATTGTATCGCTCTTGTAAAGAAAACCTCCATTCAACCATGTGTCTTATATTAAATCAGTTGTATGATAATCTTTAATTCATTATATGAACTAAAATCTATAATAATTTTCTAGAGGAAAAAGCTTAATTTTAAATCCACCAAAATCAAATGGTTAGATCAGATTCAAATAGTTTAGTGCAAGGTTTGTGACTGATGTTGTTTCGTGGATGGTGTGTCTGATAGACACAATTTTATATCTAAATTGTTCTCAATTTTTTGTTATTATTAATGCTTAATTTGTATTTATCGGGTTATTTTATGTGTTTGTAGGTATTTTTGGGAAATAAAAATTTATGAAAAATTGTCTTAAAAGTGTTAAAGGCACCCCCAACTTTGGATAAGGGTACCCAGTGATGAAGGCACCCGAGTTTTGGATTAGGGGCACCCTCCTTCTTAAGTTCAAACCCGGAAATGGCAGGAAAAGGTTGGTTATCGTGTGAAGAAGTTCTGTGGATTGGGGATCGAATTATAGGGGATTTAAAATGTGTTTTTGACTTCTCAAAGGGTAGAAACAACTAAAGCGAATCAAAACACGTTTACGTAAGTGTTTAAATCCCTAAAACATGGTTGCAAAGTCGTATCACATCCGGAAAAGGGAGTTCTTCCCTGATTTGGATAAAGAACGAATCCGAGTTGGTTTGAGATGGTTAGTTTTAGTCCTTATCGATTAGGATTGGTTGTTAGGGTTAGCTGAGCATATATAAAACAAAGATATCGAGTAAAAAGGACAGAGCTATAATTGAAAGAAAAACAGGAAGAAAAATAATGGTGCTGCTGAACGTGAAGAATAAGGATACGCCGACGATTTCTTCAACTGAACAACAACGGATATCTTCGCCTTTGCTACATTTATCTTCAGTTGTGACGGTTCCTTCAGCCATTTGTAACATATATCTTCAGAACAGCAACGTTTATCTTCGCGGAAGCACTTTCTCTTCTGTAATAGTGAAAACAGTTGTCTGCAACGCCATTACACCGTTGCAAACTCCCTGTTTTACATAATTTTCACTTTTTTCATCTTTGTAAACAATTTTTGAGCTGTGAATGCATATATTGAGAGTGTTTACAACATGAGGAGCAAGACCCCATTGCTGAGGCGACGGAGGAAGCCATTTTTCCAATAATAAAGTGGTATATTTTTATTTAATTAATTTTTGTAATTCTTTTATGATTATTTGCTTTGAATTAAATTTGAAATAATGATTTTTATCAATTAGTTATTTTTTCTTTTGATAGGTCATACTTAGTTTAGGGCTATTGGTGTCTTATACTTTCGATTTACAACTATTATTTTGAAAATCTAACTTTGGCAATATTTAGAATCAATTGAATGTATGAGTTGCAAGATAATTATTAATACTAAATCACTTGAAAAATTGGCTAATGGTGGAATCCTTAGTCTCAGTTCTTTCCATAATCTTATATCAATTTTAATTTAATCTTCTTTATTTTAGTATTAAAAATTAGGTTTAAAAATAAGATCTTCACAAGTCTGAGTATCGAATCTTTTACCACTATTTCTAAAACACATCAGTTTTTGGCGCTGCCGACGTGGATTTGTTTTTAGGTTAGATTTTTAGATTAATTTTTGTTTTTAGTATTAGTTTTATTTTTAGATTTTTATTATTTTGTTCTATTTTACGTTTTTGGGTATTTCTCTTTTGCTATAGGTTTTGGAACGAAAAACAAAAGAAATTGAGCCAAAGATTTTGGTGATTAAAAGACTTGGAGTAAAGTTAAAGCTAAAAGAACAGAAAAAAAGACAGAAAATTTCTTTTTATTTAATTTTTACTTTTTATGGTTTTTATTTTTTATTTTAATTTAGAAAAAAACTGTATTAGGAAATCTTTAATTGTTTTTGTAATTTTCTTTTATTTTTGGACATTTTGGACATTCTGGGACATTATTTTTAAACCCTACGGAAGGGTAGCATTAAATATAAACTGCACAGGGAAGGACGACAATTACGATAGTGTCTCATCTCCTTGGGTTCGTACACTGACACAGGAGTCAGTGGCCCGAGTCGACTTCAACGGTTCATCACCCGTCTGGTATGGGAGGTAAAACTCTATCAATCCACGAAACCCATGCAAGTGGATTTTCTGTATTCCTTAATAATGCATATATGTTGAGGACTGAATACAAATTTATTTTCTAGTAAAGGGCAAGAACTGGCCATACAAGATAAGGACTCGGATTTCATCACCGTTTCCTTCTTGCCCACCTTAGGAAAACGTTACCAAACGCAAAATCAAAATTTTTTAAAAAAAGTATCGTTTACGTATTAATCTAGCACTTCTTCTTTGGAATATCTGCCAATTTTTTGGTTTGCTATGACTTTTTACTATCGTCCGACCGTTACCGAGGCTTTTGCCTCGGTACACCGAGGTATCGACGTCGGTTCTCAAATATCGCAGAACAGAATGTGATACCTAACTTAAAATTTTGACTAGAAAGAGACCGATAGGGTAACGAGCTTATAAGAAAGTCATTCAAAAGGACTAAATTGGTTACTCTGTAAGCCTAACTCAAAGTTCAGGAAGATTATTTTAAGAAGATTCGAGCCGCCTTGTAACCCAAGGAAACATTGCCAGAGACAGGGTTATCAAAGCTCCTTAAAGCTTATCATGTTTCTATTCGACTTAATCTAATTTAGATCATTTTAAGAGGTTTTCTAAAACTGTAACTAGTTGCCTTTTGAAAGAATAAAAACTAGTCTAGACAATCTAAGTGGAGCCATCATGCTTTTTGTTTGCTAGATTCAATATGTTTAATTTGGTTGAGTCAGCCTTGCTTGTGATTGTTTAAAATTCCCTTTTAATTAGGATTTATTTTTTTAGTTCTTTTTAGTGTATACCAAGACCGCTCGAAACCATCACTGAGCTAGCTTGGTGTCGTTTGATTAGTGACAAACCTAGTAGTTTTGTCCCTAGAAACGAGGACCTCGAAGACTCTTCTTTTGAGGGTTCTGTTTTTGGATGTTTCAGTTTTGAGAACTTGACACTGTGTGAAGAAGTTACTCCTAGTCCTTTGATAGCGGGCAACAATGGCAACTTTAAAAGATTTGTTGAACTGACTAGGATTTCTCGTCCATCATGTATCAAGTTAGCTGAAACTGAAGCAAACTAAACATGGGACCATACAGATGCTCCCAATCTTCTTAGGGAAAGAAAATGAAAACCTTTATTTCCATGTTAGGGGTTTTGAGGAAATATGTAGTACCATCCGGATCAAGGACCTAGATGATGAATCATTGAAACTTAGATTGTTTCCTTTTTCAATAAGAGACAAAGCCGAATCTTGGCTATATAGTTTGACTTTTGAGTCCATTAAAACCTATAAACAACTTAAATCTGCCTTTTTCCAGATTTTTTTCCCTAGGCACAAAACATCATCTATTAGGCAACAAATTTGCATATTTGCTCAACAAGAGGGAGAATCTTTGTATAAGTATTTGGAAAAGTTTAATGACTTATTATCAAATGTCATCATCATGGTTTAGAAAAATTAAGGCTAGTTCAGATCCTCTATGAAGGTTTAGATTATTTGAAAAAAACCATGGTTGAGTCTTTATGCACATGTGGGTTTGAAAAATAAAATTATCGATGGTGCGATGATTTTTTTAAATGAAATCGCCGAAAAAACCCAGTAATGGGAAATAGTAGGGAGCCCCAGAAAACAAATCTTTTAAGTAGAGGAAATGTCAATAGGGTAGAAGGATCTTTTGAATCAGATGTCAAAATAACAGCTATATAAAAAAGGTTAGAACCTTTAGAACCGAGTCAATCTAGTTGTGGAATTGAGCCCAAGTCATTTTGGGAAGGACAGACTGTTGAAGAGCAAGCACATGCTCTTTATAATAACACTAGATTTCATAACCATCAAAAGTTTAACCCTTATTCAGAAACCTATAACCCTGGTTGGAGAAACCATCCTAACCTTTCTTGGTCTAAGGGCCAGAGTCAAGGTCAATCTAGTAATTTTAAGGTTCCCCCCAGGTTTTGGCTATACTAAGAATCCTTCAGGACCAGCACAATTTCAGAACCATTCAGATAAGAAGATCATGATTTTAGAAGAGTCTCTCACCTTTTTATCTCATAACACTGCTAATTTTCAGCAATCGGTTGAACAAAATTTAGAAGACAATAAAAAGATGATCCAGGCTAACTCTCAGGCTATTTACGATTACGAACCCAGTTTAGTCAGTTGAATGAGTCTTTGAGAGAAAAAGGTAAGTTTCCTAGTCATACCCAACCCAATCCTAGAGGAGTTCATGAAGTATCTTCTGGTGAGAAATCATCAAATCATGTGAACGAAATTAGAACCCTTAGGAATGGTAAAATGGTAGATAACAAGGTAACCATGCCTGATAGTGAACATATTATAGTTCACATTTCTGAACCAGTAGCTGAAGAGACTGATGAAGTCTCTAAAGAGCCCGATACAGTTCCTTATAAGCCAGATTTTGTGTCCAGAGCCCCGTTCCCACAACTGTTAGTACCAACAAAAAAGGAATCCAACGTTAGTGACACATTGGAGGTTTTTAAGCAAGTCACTATAGACCTTCCTTTATTAGATTCAATTAGGAAGATTCCTACTTATGCCAAGTTCCTTAAGGATATGTGTACGCGAAAGCGAAAGCTTAGTGTACAACATAAATCCTTTTTAGGTAGTCATGTGAGTTCAATTATCCAGAACAAATACAACTCCTAAGTACAAATACCCAGGTTCCCCAACCATTTTTTGCACAATAGGTAACTACCGTGTTGAGAAAGCGTTGCTTGACTTAGAAGCCAGTGTGAACTTACTTATATACCATGTGTACCTCCATCTAGGACTTGGTGATTTGAAACTTACTCAGATAACACTGCATTTAGCTAATAGGTCTGTGAAAATTCCTCTTGGTGTCATATAGGATGTTCTTGTTGAGGTCGATAAGTTTATTTATCCGGTAGATTTTGTTGTCCTTGATTCCTAACCTGTACCTGACCCAGAGAATCAAATACCTGTGATATTAGGTCGTCCGTTTTTAGCTACATCTAATGCGATCATTAACTGTCAAAATGATATTATGAACTTATCTTTTGGTAATATGACTATTGAGCTTAATATTTTCACTATTAATAAGAAACCACCCGAGCTAGATGACACGTGCATTGAAGAGGTGAACATGATAGGAACTTTAGTTCATGAGTCATTACCAAACACTTTTTTAGAAGATCCATTAGAAAAATGCCTAACCCACTTTGAGTTTGATTTTGATGATGATAGTGTGATTAATGAGTTCAATGCTTTGTTAGATTCTGCCCTTTTGATAGACACTAATAATGGATGGAAATATAAGTTCGAACTAATACCAGTTTCTAAGTCTACCCTAATTCCTTCTTTAGAAGAGCCACCTAAGTTAGACCTTAAACAACTACAGATACCCTGAAGTATGTGTTTTTAGGCCCATATGAGATTTTGCCTGTGATTGTAGCATGTGACTTGGATAGTAACCAGGAAAGTAGGCTAGTGATCGTGCTTCAAGACAATAAGGAAGAGTTAGGGTGGACCATAACATACATTAAGGGTATAAGTCCTACTGTTTCTATACATCAGATTCATTTAAAGGATGATAACAAACCGTCTACGGAGATGCAACGTCGACTTAACCATAACATGAAAGAAGTATTTCGTACTGAGGTGCTTAATTTGTTAGATGCGGGTATCATCTACCCCATTTCAGACAGTAAGTGGGTCAGCCCTGTTCAGGTTATTATCACTGTAGTCCAGAATGATAATAATGAGTTAATCCCAACCCGAGTGACCACGGGGTGGCGTATTTGTATTGACTATAGAAAATTGAACAAGGTCACAAGAAAGGACCACTTTCCCCTTCCTTTGATCGACCAAATGCTTGAGAGATTTTCTGGACATATCCATGGCTACCCTGGTTATAATCAGATTGTTATTTCCCAAGAAGACCAAGAGAAAACCACTTTTACATGTTCCTTTGGTACCTTTGCATATAAATGCATGTCTTTCGGGTTGTGGAATGCACCCGCTACTTTCAGCAC
This sequence comes from Papaver californicum, assembly GCA_023531435.1. Classification (NCBI taxonomy): domain Eukaryota; kingdom Viridiplantae; phylum Streptophyta; class Magnoliopsida; order Ranunculales; family Papaveraceae; genus Papaver; species Papaver californicum. Next base: position 6,570,529 of record JAJJMC010019832.1, read on the forward strand.
TGTATGATGAACATATTTTCTGACATGGTAGAACGGTTTTTAGAGGTCTTCATGGATGATTTTTCAGTATTTGGGTCATCTTTTGATGAGTGCTTGTATCATTTGACATTAGTGTTGACTAGGTGTAAGGAAAAGAATTTAGTGCTTAATTGGGAAAATGCCATTCATGGTTCGATCAGGAACTGTTTTAGGGCATATCGTATCTTCTAAGGGTATGTAGGTAGACAAAGCCAAAGTTGACCTTATTAAGACTTTACAGGTTCCTAAAACTGTACGAGATGTTAGGTCATTCTTAGGGCATTCAAGTTTTTATCGTCTATTCATTAAGGATTTTAGCTTGATTTCTAGACCTCGTTACACTCTGCTTGCAAAAGATGTTAAGTTTATCTTTGATGATGCTTGTTTAGAGGCTTTTGAGAATCCCAATACCTTACTCACTACCGCCCCCATAGTCCAGGAACCTAACTGGAACCTTCCCTTTGAGATAATATGTGATGCTTCAGATTATGTTATTGTTGTGGCGTTATGCCAGCAAAACTCTGAATGATGCCTAACTGAACTATACCACCACAAAGAAAGAATTATTAGCCATTGTTTTTGCCTTGGATAAGTTTAGATCCTAATAGGTTCTAAGGTCATAGTCTTTACTGATCATGCTTATATGAAGTATATTTTGTTTAAGAAGGATACTAAACCTAGATTGATTAGATGGATCCATTTGTTACAGGAATTTTCTCTAGAAATTAGAGACAAAAAGGGTGCAGAAAATGTAGTAGCAGACCACTTGTCTAGGATTGTAATTGATTCCCCTGATGATTCCCCTCCTGTGAGAGATAATTTTCCTGATGGACAACTTTTCTTTGTTTCCCAATTACCTTGGTTTGCAAATATAGTGAATGATCTTGTTACGGGTCGAATGCCTCAACATTGGGGTAAACAAGATCGTTTGAGGTTCTTAGATGAGGTTAAGCATTTCTTTTGGAAAGTTCCTTATCTGTTTAAGTATTGTCCAGATCAGATTATTAGGAGATGTATACCTGATAGTGACCAGACCATTATTATTTCCTTTTTTCATGATCATGCTTGTGGAGGTCACTTTAGTGCTAAGAAGACTGCTGCAAAGATATTGCAGTGTGGATTCTACTGGCCTTCGATGTTTAAAAACACCCACAGTTACTGTGTTGCTTGTGAGCATTGTCAGAAGTTAGGAACCATTTTCCGTAGAAATATGATGCCTTGGAACCCTATTTTAGTTATTGAGGTCTTTGGATGTATGAGGCATTGATTTTATGGGTCCTTTTCCTAATTCTCTTGGTTATTTTTACATCATTGTTGTTGTAGACTATGTGGCTAAGTGGGTAGAGGCGGTTTCAGGTAAAACAAACGACCACAAGGTTATGGTCCAGTTTTTGAATGATAACATATTTGCATATTTTGGTACACCGTGAGCTATAATTAATGATGGAGGGACACTTTCATAGAGCTTTTAGTCTCTTGATGAAGAAATATGGTATTACACACAAAGTATCTACCCCATATCACCCGCAAACTAGTGGTCAAGTAGAGGTTTCCAACAGGTAAATTAAACGTATTGTAGAGAAAACAGTTAATCCTAATAGGAAATAGTGGTCATTGAGGCTTACTGATACCTTATGGGATTACCATACATCGTTTAAGACACCCATTGGAATATCACCTTATTGTCTACTTTTTGGCAAGGCCTGTCACCTTCCCGTCGAGTTAGAACATAGAGCATATTGGGTTGTAAAACAGTTAAATTTTTCACTTGACAAGGCAGGAGCTCACAGGAAGCTCCATCATAATGAGTTGGAAGAGATTCAGAAAGATGCATATGATAGTGCTAGGGAGTATAAGAACAAAATGAAACTTGTGCATGATAGAAATATTTTTAAGAAAGTCATTTTCTCCGGGTCAAAAAGTTCTTCTAGTATGATACTCGTTTGCATCTTTTCCCCGGGAAGTTACGCTCTCGGTGGACCGGTCCTTTTGTTGTTCACACTGTTTTTCCTCATGGTGCTATTGAGATTGAGGCTCAAGATGGTAGAAATCCTTTCAAGGTTAACGGTCAGAGATTTAAACCATTTTTAGAGCCTTTTCCGACAGGTGATTTTGAGGAGGTCCCTCTAGAGGACCCTGTTTACCTTGATTGACCATCAAGGTTGTTTATGTACATTAGTATATATTTGTAGGTTTTTGTTATTCGTTTTTAGGTTTTGATTTTCTGTCTTCTTCTCCGTAAAAGGATTATTACGCTTCACCCAAGTATTATCTTTCTGACTTACCTCTTTATTCCTCTTTTGCATATCTTTTGGTACTGCTCTTTAATTTGAAACATTGAGGAAAATGTTAGATTTAAGTCTTGGGGTAAGGGAGAAACTTTTAGTTGCAATAATGAAACTCTTAAAATTTAGAAACTTGTGAACAATTCAGGATAACAATGACCATTCTAGGTAGATGGAAACTTAACTCTTTTTTTTATAGGAATTGGTGTGCCCATCTAAATGGTTTATTCATAAAAGGAGAAAGTTCAAGTGTTAGAAATAACATGATAGTCGTCACTATATCTCGGAGTCGTAACCATATCACCTTCTGTCTTTACTTTTGTAATTTTTTGTGTTTATCTAACTGATTTGGTGAGTCACCAATATCGAATTTTTATCTCCGCTAGGATGAAGTAAGAGTGATTGAGATCAAGCCCCATTTCGTATTTTATTTTTGTTTAGACCAATTATTTTTATCAAAAAAAAAAATAAAAAAATTTGACACTTGGATAACAATATGTGTGTGTTCTCCCTGTCTCCGTCGCCTAAGCAAGCGTGGAACGCAGGATCCACGGGAACTATCATGTAATCTGTTGACAAGGAGCATGCGCTTAAATTCAAAAGATCTAATCATGTTGTAGGAAAAAAATTGATTAATTGTGTATATTCAATAAATCAACCATTGGGGTCCTTGTATATACCAGTTGAGTCGATATTAGTATTAGGACTAAGACCAGTGGGAGCGTATCTCAATCCATTATGAGTCATTCTGGCATGGACCTTCAGACAAATATGGGAAACACCGTTCACCTTAGTCAACATGTGCACACATCTATCTCATTGTCCATCTTCTTAATCTATTCATGTGATTGTGGTCTGTTAGATCCGAGTATCGTGGTCCATTGTACGATTATCTGAGTATAGCTTTGTTTTCTTATATATGAATTTTAGTATGCTTGAGTGCAAACTCGTGTACAATAATTGGACTCATATAGGGTAATGATTCCCATTGCCGAAGAATTTAGTAGCCAACTAATTAGCATGTTTAGTGTCTACCCTCAATCGTTCACAAGTATCTAGGGTTTAGAGTAAAAGGTTTTGTGGGAACACCTCTTGTAAACCCTCACGAGATTATAACTCGTCCGATAGGGACACTTATGGGTTTAAAGGCTTGTTGCACACGCTAAGTGCAATCATGATGCCTGTGAAAGTGAGTTAGGTTTTTTATTTTTAAATTAGATTTGCTCGAGGACTAGCAAATAATAATTTTGGAGGTATTTGATAGACACAATTTTGTGTCTAAATTGTTCTCAATTCTCTGTTATTATTAATTCTCGATTTGTACTTATTGAGTTATTTTATGTGTTTGTAGGTATTTTTGGGAAATAAAAGTTTATGGAAAAGTTGGCTTAAAAAGTTTAAAGGCACCCCAGTGATGAAGGCACAAGAGTTTTGGATTAGGGGCACCCTCATTCTTAAATTCAAACCAGGAAATGGTGGGAAACATGATGGTTATCGCGTGAAGAAGTTCTGTGGATTGGGGACCGAATTTTAGGGGATTTAAAACGTGTTTGTGACTTCTCAAAGGGAAGAAACAACTAAAGCTAATCAAAACACGTTTACCAAAGTGTTTAAGTCCGTAAAACATGGTTGCAAAGTCGTATCATAGCCGGAAAAGGGAGTTCTTCCCTGATTTGGATAAAGAACGAATCTGAGTTGGTTTGGGATTGTTATTTTTAATCCTTATCGATTATGATTGGTTGTTAGGGTTAACTGAGCATATATAAAGCAAAGATATCGAGTAAAAAGGACAAAGCTATAATTGAAAAAAAAAAACAGGAAGAAAAATACTGCTGCTGCTGAACGTGAAGAACAAGGATACATCGACGGTTTCTTCAAATGAACAACAACGGATATCTTCGTCTTTGCTATATTTATCTTCAGTCGACGGTTCCTTCAACCATTTGTAACTTATATCTTCAGAACAACAACATTTATCTTCACGGAACACTTTCTCTTCTGTAACAGTGAAAACAGTTGTCTGCAACGCCATTACACCGTTACAAACTCCCTGTTTTACATAATTTTCACTCTTTTCATCTTTGTAAATAATTTTTGAGCTATGAATGCATATATTGGGAGTGTTTACAACATGAGGAGCAAGACCCCATTGTTGAGGCGACGGAGGAAACCATTTTTCCAATAATAAAGTGGTATATTTTTATTTAATTAATTTTTATAATTCTTTTATGATTATTTGCTTGAATTAAATTTGAAATAATGATTTTTATCAATTAGTTATTTTTTCTTTTGATAGGTCATACTTAGTTTAGGGCTATTGATGTCTTATACTTTTGACTTACAACTATTATTTTGAAAATCTAACTTTGGCAATATTTAGAATCAATTGAATGTATGAGTTGCAAGATAATTATTAATACTAAATCACTTGAGAAATTGGCTAATGGTGGAATCCTTAGTCTCAGTTCTTTCCATAATCTTAAATCAATTTTAATTTAATCTTCTTTATTTTAATATTAAAAATTATGTTTAAAAATAAAATCTTCACAAGTCTGAGTATCAAATCTTTTACCACTATTTCTAAAACACATCAGCGTCAGAGATGGTTAGCAGTTAAGGCTAAGTATATGCGCATAAGCTTTAAACATGTGTACATGGATATCACTATGACCCAAAATCTTAATAATATATCAAAATATTTTTCGGGAATCAAAATTTTCCTCATGACTCCAAAAGTTTTCTTTGTGGAGGCATAGATTTTGCCGAGTGAGTTTATCGAATCTAAATATTAACTTGTTAAACAGATAATCTCTCCAAAATAATATTCCTTTTATCTTTCTTTAAAGTCCTCTATTCTATTTCCGTCCGTCTTGAAATAATTATCAACTTCTATTTATAGTAATATTTTTTCATTAATTTATCAAATATATCCTTAATTTATTACAATTATAAAATTATTTTTTATATAACCAAATCTAAAGTCTTAAATCAACAATTCTATTTAATATCTTTACTAATTATCTCCATACCTTTTTAAAAATAAAATATCTATAATTAGATTTTTTATGAAATATTTATACTACACATATTATTTTTATTTTTACTAATAATGTACTCCCTCAGTTTCTAAAAAAATACAAGGTTTCCATTTAAGAGTATGTTAAAAGACAGGCAGGTTTCCATAAATAGTAAGTCAACTATTATAATTTTACTACTTTACCCACAATAGGGACTACATCTCTCTCTTTTAACAAGTTAGGGGACCATTTCTTTCTCATCTTTTTCTCTTTAAAATATCAAGAGGACCACTTTTTTTTCTTAAGGATAAATTAGAAAAAAACATGAAAGAAAGTTTAAATGATTGGTTTTCTTATTTTTTTGTGTATAACTAAAAATATTTATTTTTTAGAAATAAAAGGAGTAGTATTTAATAGGGGTAGATTTAGATATTCCTTCGATCTTCTTAATATTTCAACTTTATAAAAACGGACTAATAAAACGAGACGGAAGGAATAATTTTTTTAGTTCGTTAAGCTACTAATTTAAAAAAGTCATGATGATCTCCCGTCTTATATATTGATCTAAAAAAATGGTTTAGTAATAACTGGTTTTCCAATTGACATCCTGCTTACTTGAAGCTTGTTATTGAAAACACCACTAGTATCTTTATGTTAAAAGAAACAACTAATGATACAATGTTTTTTTTACTATTAGAGCATCTCCAATATTAAAGGTCAAAGGTCTTAAAAAGGACATCACACCTAGACTTTAACATTTTTTTCTATCAAAGGTTCATCTGCATCACAAGTATCAAGGCCAATAAGAAAAGATAATATATCTCTCGCCTCACCAGAAAGTCTAACGGTGAAAGTCATTCGCATTGGAGATGTCTTTAGTGATTGTTACGGTAAGTTTTAGGGTCATGCCTTGTCATATAAATGGTCACGTGTGCTTGTTACTTAATTCAGCTATTAATTTCATCTTATTTGTCAGCATTGTTTGCACTTGGGCGGGCGCATTCACCAACTTGTTAATTCATATTCATTTGTTTCGTTTCTTTTCCCCTTGGACTGTATATATCCCTGTGTCGAAGCAAAAACAAAACCTTCACCCATCATCCGGAATTCGTGATGGCATTTATTACTTTCTTTTTTCAATTTCACTATTTTTAGAGAGAAAAAAGAGGAAAAAAACAACAAGGTAGCTTTTCTCAGTGTATAAGATGCTGTCCATAAAATTTTAGTACTTGCCAGTAGCAGCTATCTTACGTGGAAGAATACTTTATTAAATTTATTAGTACTTCATAGTATTTTGTGGGCTGTGTGAAAGTAGGAATTGAAAGTAGGAATTGAATAGCTAGACGTATATTCTTGTATCTTAATTATAGGCTTATAGCTTACCATGCACAGCAAGGCATATTAGATTATTACCCCGACTGCTCAATGCTAATCATTTTGAAGTATCCCTTGTTTAAGAGGCGATGGCTTTATCATGTCTACAGACTGTGATTATAACTTATATGTACGTAAACATATGTTATCTCATCCATCATGCACATATGGAAAAATATGGGGATAGGGATGATGAGTTAACTGTTGGAATTTGAGATTCCTAGCTTAGTGCCCATGGACTATTACATCTATCAATAGGTAGGGTTCAATGTATTCAATAGTTAATAATCGATTAACTATCTGTTCCTATGCTCGTAGGTAATGTCAGGGGTCATTGAAAGGCTGGCTGGGTCTTCTTGTTGATCTTCGGGATTCTACTATATGGTCTTATGAGTTGATTCCCGAGGCTGCCGTTACCCGAGCCTATGAGGTCACACACATACAAGAAGCTGCAAGTTGTTCGAGTATTGACTCGGATTAATCAAGGGGATAACGAAAGTTATAGAGGGAAACTCAATTGAATTGTATTGCCAATTCAATTGAACCCAAATTGAATTAAATCAATTCAATTGGGAATTTGGGAATTGAGATTGAGTCATGGGTTCAATGGTTGAACCATGACTCATCAACTTCCAATTTGATTCTCCATATATAAAGATAGGGTTGAGCCAAATTAGAGACATATGAGTCATTTGCAAGAAAAACTAAAGAGAGAAAAAACCCTAGCTAGAGAGAAAATCAGTTTCTCTCTCCCCTCCCTTTTGGCAAGTTTTTCCCTTGGGAATTCTTGGAGTTTTTCCTTCCTTTTCTCATCCCAAATCACCAAATATTCTAGCCTAAACCCCTTAACAAAACTTGTGAAGCCTTGGTGTGGACTAAATCATAGTTCATCAACTTTGTACAACAAGAAAGGTGTCAGAATTGCTTGGAGGTGGGCTTAAACACACAATAGCTGTGTTTCATAAGCAATTCAATTGCTTCCGATGAGGTATTCTCATAAACCTTTTTAATTCATGTAAAATATAAATTGCTTATATGTTTACATATTTTTATATATGATTTAATTCATGAAAAACGCATGTAGTGTAAAGATCGTGATGTTTATATTGTTTATATATATAAAACGTTTTTATTAAACAAACAATATGAATATAGGGATCCAACAGTGGTATCAGAGCCTAATTACATCTTTTTGCATGAATTCATCTTTTATGAATGTTTATATGAATATTTGTTTCATACATATTATGCTATCCCTTGCCTATATTTTTTATTTTCAGACCTTTATAAAAATTAAGATTTTATTTTTTTATTATTATTTTTTTAATTGGCCTGAAAAACTTAATTACGCATTTAATTGGATTAAATCTTAATTAGGGAATATTTTAGTATATTAATTCACAAAAAAAAAAATGCGTTTCGGATTTTGTTTTCGAAAATAATAAAAAATAAAATAAAATACATGGCTAAAATATTTTTAGGAATCTACTGTAATTTTTATTATTATTATTATTTTCATAATTTTTAAAAAAATTTTTTCGTGAATTAATTAATTAATTTCGAAAGTTAATTAAGGTAATTAAAATTTCGAGATTTGAACCCAATTATTCAGAATAATTATATTCCTTTAAGATTCGCAATGCCATAAATTTTAGGATTTGATTGAATAAATTTAGGAATTTAATTCAATTAAAGATTGTTAATAATTATGGTAACTAGAATAAAATTCGAATTTTGAATTCAAAAATTATTCTTACCTTCTATATTGGGCTGAAATATTGGATTAGATTATTAAGAATATTATTAGGAAAATTACCATAAAATTTTAGATTTAATTGACATAATTAAGGAATTAATATCAATTGAATAGAATATAACGGTTATGGTAATAAATTCGAATTAGTAGAATTCAATTTTTGGTAACCCCCTAATAATTTGCCTTAAAATCTAATTTTTGTTTCCTTTTAAATGAGATTATAATTGAATTTGAATTAGAGATAATTAAGGCAATTAAATCTAATAAAAGGGGAATAAATTTAGGAATTAAAAGATTTTGACTTTTAAAATTTCAATCAATTAAAATCTGATTTATAGATTCGAAATTTGATTTTTCAATTAATTAATTTAATTAATAAATGTTTTAAAAGCTTTTAATTTGATTTTTAATTAACTAAAATTATTTAAATAATAAAAAAAATTATTTAAAATTCATTTTCGAATCTTAGAATCTGTAATGGATTTTAGTTGACTTAATTAGAAATTTTTGAAATTTTTATATTAATTATTAATGTTAAAATCTATTTATTCCCAAATATAGGCTAACTAATTATTAAGAATAATCAGGGGATAGGCTTAATATGTTGCAACTTGTTCATATGGGCATTATGCATGTATTGTGTGAATACTTGCATGGAAATTACTTTCCTTTTAGACTATACAATTTTTTATAAAATGTGTTTATATTGTAGTATAAATGGTAGTCTGAATGGAAAGGGGTGTGATATGACTTAGTTTTTATTTTTGAAATACGGTCTGCGTACCGTTTTTATTTAAATACGACGCCTGTGTCGTTTTCATTTATTTATTTAATTAATTTTATTTCGCGGGTCTGCGTGCCAATTGTGCGAATAAGAAAATGTAAATAGCTTGTTTTAGAAATAGGTTATTTCAAAAGTCATATCACGCCCCTTGAAGTTGCTTTAATTTATTTGCTTATATTTCATGCATTATATATATTTCTTGAATTTATATAATAGTTAAATTGTTGCATGAAACTAAACGTAAGTGAATAAATATAAAAGAATCCCTCCACTTCCCTATAAAACCTGGCCCATGTTATGTACAACTTGTATAAGCCGGATCTCGGGGATCAGCTTTGCATATAAGAAGTATGTGACTTGTTCCAAGTTCAAAGCTTTGCCAAACCTTTTTTTTTTTTTTTAAAAAGTTGTCACGACTTCCCCTGTCTGGAATGGATCATCCCTAGGTGGACATATCTGGATCTGGAGAAGGAAGGCAATTGGACCATTAAGTTTTAGGGTTAGCCCATCGAACCCGAGCCTAATGATCCAATCCAATCAGTTGGTTAAAAATGGTTGCTTTAAACGGAGCTATAGGTTAGCCCATCGAACCGGCCCCGCTAGGCATATAAGTCTATATTGATAGACGTCAAGAGTTATATATAAGATATAATAGTCTAGTAGAACTTACCTGTGGACTTGGACTATGAGGATGAATGCGTGTGCCGCTCATACCCAAGCCCATGGGGTCTTGACATTACTTGTACTGTTTTTGAGGGATTATTAAAGTACTTGTAAAATAACTTGTCTATTTGTTTAGATATTAAATAGATTATATTACTGAATGTCTTTTGTTTGCATATTATCTGTTTAGATGTCATCCCTCACTAAGAACTCAATACGCTCCGCACTTGAGAAGTGCAAACTCAATGGCGCTAATTTCAACGACTGGTCTCGTAATTTGAGAATCATTCTCAAACATGAGAAACTGGAATACGTTCTTAGCACCAAGCTCCCATCCAAACCCGAAGAGGGCTCTGACGATAAGGAGATCACTGCTTACCAGGCTCATGAGGATGATGCGCTGGAAGTCCAATGTCTTATGTTGGCCAACATGGAACCGAATCTTCAGATCCAGTTCGAGCATGTCTCGGCCTATAAGATGTATAAGAAACTGGAAACCTTGTTCCAGAAGCATGCCAGGAATGAGAGGTACGACGTTGTCTGTACCTTGATCGACAGCAAGCTTTCCAATGGACAACCAGCAAGTCCACATGTCCTCAAACAGATAGGTCTGATTGAGAGACTAAAGTCACTTGGAACAGATATTCCTAAGGACTTGGCCGTGGATATCATCCTCAAATCCCTTCCTGACCAGTTCAACAACTTTGTTATGAACTTCAACATGCACGACTTTGATAAAACGTTATCCCAGTTGCATGGAATGATAACAAATGCTGAAACAAGTCTCAAGAAGGGAAAGAACCCTACTTCTTCTGTTCTGATGGTTCAGAACAAGAAACAGTTCAAGAAGAAGAAGAAAGCAGTGGGGAAGCCAAAGGAAAAGACTGGAGTGTCGACCCCAGCCCAAGCCAAGGCAACTCCTTCTTCGAAGAAGGGTCCCAAGGGTACTGACAACTGCCATTATTGCCAGGCACCTGGTCATTGGAAGCGAAACTGCAAAAAGTATCTCGCCGACAAGAAGAGTGGGACTCTTCCTGCAGGTATTTATGTTATTGAAGCTTTTACTACTTCAAGTAATTCCGCTTGGGTACTTGACTCAGGAACATAGAAGACTCGGAAGAGGAAAAGTAGACCTGCGAGTAGGCAATGGAGCAAAGGTTGCTGCTTTAGCTATTGGCAGGGTAGATTTGAAGCTACCATCTGGGATGGTTTTTACTTTGAATAATGTTCATTGTATACCTACTTTGAGCAAAAACATTATTTTCATTTCTGCTTTAGACATTGATGGTTTTGAGATTTCGATTAAAAACAATTGTTGTTCTATTTATCGAGATAATGTTTTATATTCCACTGCTTCAAATCAAAGTGGTCTTTACATTTTAAATGAAGATCATGAGATTCTTAACATAAACTTGAAAAGGAGCAAGCCTAATGACTTGAACCCTACTTACCTGTGGCATTGCAGGCTTGGTCACATAAGTGAGAAACGCATCAAGAAACTTCACTCTAGCGGAATTCTTGAGCCATTTGATTATGAACCATATGACAAATGCGAATCTTGCCTATTAGGAAAGATGACCAAGTCACCCTTCACTGGAACCAGTGAAAGGGCAAGTGATCTATTGGAGATCATACATACTGATGTATGTGGACCAATGAGCACTCCTGCAAGAGGAGGTTTTTATTACTTCATAACATTCACAGGTCGTTATGGGTATGTATATCTGATGAAGTACAAACACGAATCCTTTGAAAAGTTCAAGGAATTCCAAAATGAAGTACAAAATCAACTCGGCAAAAATATTAAGACTCTTCGATCAGATCGGGGAGGCGAATATTTGAGCAACGAGTTTGAGTCTCATCTAAGAGATTGTGGGATTGTCTCACAACTCACTCCAGCAGGAACGCCTCAGCATAATGGCGTATCCGAAAGGAGAAATCGGATCTTATTAGATATGGTGCGATCCATGATGAGTCGAACCACCTTACCAGTCAGCTTTTGGGGATACGCGTTGCAGACTGCTACACTCACACTTAATAATAGTCCAACTAAATCAGCTGAGAAAACCCCATATGAGATGTGGTATGGGAAACGTCCCAAGATAAGTTTTCTCAGAATTTCGGGATGCACTGTCTACGTCAAGAAGTTGAATGTAGACAAGCTAGGCCCAAAGGCTGATTTATGTTACTTCATTGGTTATCCAAAGGAAACCAAAGGGTATTATTTCTACCTGAAGCCTGAAAATAAGATTTTCGTGGCTAGAACGGGACACTTTCTGGAGAAGGAGTTCTTATCCAATAAAGTGGGAAACGATAAAGTACAGCTTGAAGAAGTTCAAGCAAGTGATGGAGTTGAGTTAACTAACTCAACTGGAGTACTACAAGAAGTAGATCCACCGTTCACGGTGGACACTCCACTGGACCCTAGATCCATGGTGGAGGAACCTTCTGAAGAAGTACGAACCCTTAGGCGATCGGATAGGACTCGTCAAGCTCCTAGATGGCATGGGGAATTCTTCTTGATAGATGATGACGAGCCAGCTACCTATACAGCTGCCATGAAAGGACCAGACAGCAAGAAATAGCATGAAGCCATGAAATCCGAAATAGATTCAATGTACCAGAACGATGTCTGGACACTGATTCACTTACCCGAGGGTGCCAGACCCATCGAGTGTAAGTGGGTCTTTAAGAAGAAGCTGGATAAAGATGGAAACGTCCATGTTTATAAAGCAAGGCTAGTGGCGAAAGGTTTCAGACAAGTTCATGGAATTGACTATGATGAAACCTATTTACCAGTAGCGATGTTCAAATCTATTCAGATCATCTTAGCCATCGCATCATTTTATGACTATGAAATCTGGCAGATGGACGTAAAGACTGCTTTCCTAAACGGAAATCTTGAAGAGGATGTGTATATGACACAACCTCCAGGCTTTACGAGTCCGAAAGGACCTAAGATGGTGTGCAAGCTTCAAAAGTCCATCTATGGACTGAAGCAAGCATCTCGCAGTTGGAACCTCCGCTTCGATAAAGCAATTAAGGAATTTGGATTTATCAAAAGCGAAGAGGAACCTTGTGTCTACAAGAAGGTGAGTGGGAGAAACATTGCATTTATAGTCTTGTATGTCGATGACATACTAATCATTGGAAACCATATACCATTACTTGAATCTGTCAAGGCATGGCTATGTAAGTGTTTCTCAATGAAAGACTTAGGAGAGGCACAATTCATCCTCGGAATTAAGATATATCGAGATCGAGCCAATAAGATGATTGGCCTAAGCCAGAATACTTATATAGATAAGGTTCTGCAAAGATTCGATATGACTAATTCCAAGAAGGGCTTATTGCCTATAGCAACTGGCACTATTCTCAGCAAAAGTCAGTGCCCCACTACTGATAATGAGAAAGAAAAGATGTTAAGAGTCCCTTATGCTTCAGCCATAGGCTCTATCATGTACGCCATGTTATGCACACGCCCAGACGTATCGTACGCTCTGAGTGTGACTAGCCGATACCAAGCAAATCCAGGTGAGAACCACTGGACTGCTGTGAAAGCTATCCTAAATTACTTGAGAAGGACTAAGGATATGTTTCTGGTATACGGCGGGGATGAAGAGTTAAGAGTGAATGGATTCACCGACGCCAGTTTCCAAACCGACAGAGACGACTTCCGTTCTCAGTCAGGTTTTATATTCTGTCTAAATGGTGGAGCAGTATCTTGGAAAAGCTCCAAGAAAAGCACTGTTGCTGATTCTACTAAAAAGGCTGAGTACATTGCAGCGTCCGAAGCCGCTAAAGAAGCTTGCTGGATTAAGAAGTTTGTGACTGAGCTCGGTGTAGTTCCTAGCATTGAGGGACCAGTAGAGTTGCTATGTGACAACACTGGTGCCATAGCTCAAGCTAAGGAACCCAGAGCTCACCATAAGTCCAAACATGTACTCAGACGGTATCACCTCATACGAGAGATGTACGAGAGAGGTGATGTCAAGGTGTGCAAGGTTGATACAGAAAACAATGCAGCAGATCCACTTACTAAACCTTTACTTCAGACGAAACACGAGTTCCATACCTCCTTCATAGGACTTAGATGTATGTCTGATTGGTCTTAGTCTAAGTGGGAGCTAGTTCAGTATTTATTATCTGTTTTTATGACTAATGTATTGAATAATTTTATTATCAATTTCAATTCTTGTTTATTAATTGCCTTGGCATTTATATAAGCTGTTGGTGTTTTATATGACAAAAACAAAACCAGTTCCCAACGTAATCACAAGTTCTTGAGAGGAACCAATGGTTGGTCAAGAAACCCTCTTTCAAGACGAGAGCTGTGTTGATTACATTGTCCCTAGTTTCGTGCCCCAGAGATATGGGAACGGGCACGAGTTAACTAGTGTGCAATGATTTGTTGAGACCTCGTTTCTTGGGTCGAAATGGATTGTCCGAATCATTGCATGGGTTCATTGTCATGGAACTGTCCCGACGTGGTACTGGACAGTGACCGTTGTGAAATAAAAGAAGAAAGGTATACCTTGTGTCCTTCTTTTCACACGAACCATACGATAGCGATTCTTGAGCTTACAGGCATATCATTTTCATGATATGCGAGTAGAGTACTCGGCTGTGACAGGACCCATCCGTAACTGGTGGCTATTGTGCATGCAGGGCATCTTACAAACGTAATAGTGGAATGATCGTTGATGCATTGGTAAGGACTTTTTCCAACCTGGTATACAGGGAAGGTTTCAGGCCTCTCGGAGAGTAGACTGATTTGTCATCACCCGTTATTGAACGGACATCAGACTATCTTGTAGACCGAGAAAACTATGTCATAGGAGTTGGCGACACGCTTTCTTGCTTTAGCCTATGACGAAACCGTGGTCTAATGGAATTGAGTGACTGGGTGTAATTGGACACCTAACTCACTGGTAATTGTTCAAGGGCAAGTGAGAGTGTTGGAATTTGAGATTCCTAGCTTAGTGCCCATGGACTATTACATCTATCAATAGGTAGGGTTCAATGTATTCAATAGTTAATAATCGATTAACTATCTGTTCCTATGCTCGTAGGTAATGCCAGGGGTCATTGAAAGGCTGGCTGGGTCTTCTCGTTGATCTTCGGGATTCAACTATATGGTCTTATGAGTTGATTCCCGAGGCTGCCGTTACCCGAGCCTATGAGGTCACACACATGCAAGAAGCTGCAAGTTGTTCGAGTATTGACTCGGATTAATCAAGGGGATAACGAAAGTTATAGAGTGAAACTCAATTGAATTGTATTGCCAATTCAATTGAACCCAAATTGAATTAAATCAATTCAATTGGGAATTTGGGAATTGAGATTGAGTCATGGGTTCAATGGTTGAACCATGACTCATCAACTTCCAATTTGATTCTCCATATATAAAGATAGGGTTGAGCCAAATTAGAGACATATGAGTCATTTGCAAGAAAAACTAAAGAGAGAGAAAAAACCCTAGCTAGAGAGAAAATCAGTTTCTCTCCTCCCCTCCCTTTTGGCAAGTTTTTCCCTTGGGAATTCTTGGAGTTTTTCCTTCCTTTTCTCATCCCAAATCACCAAATATTCTAGCCTAAACCCCTTAACAAAACTTGTGAAGCCTTGGTGTGGACTAAATCATAGTTCATCAACTTTGTACAACAAGAAAGGTGTCAGAATTGCTTGGAGATGGGCTTAAACACACAATAACTGTGTTTCATAAGCAATTCAATTGCTTCCGCTGAGGTATTCTCATAAACCTTTTTAATTCATGTAAAATATAAATTGCTTATATGTTTACATATTTTTATATATGTTTTAATTCATGAAAAACGCATGTAGTGTAAAGATCGTGATATTTATATTGTTTATATATATAAAACATTTTTATTAAACAAACAATATGAATATAGGGATCCAACATTAACTTCATTATATATTCTCTTCGGTTTAACTAGGCGCCAATTGAATGGGTCTCTTCTCCATCATCCATCTGTCTAGTGTCTTAAGATTCTTTCAAATCTCTCGTGCCATTACGTATATTCCTACCGAAAAGTAAAAGAAAACTAGTAGTATCTATCGATTGATCCGTTATCTCACTCTCATTCTCTCTCTAAATCATTTGGATTGGATTCTGTCCATAAATTTTTGCTATAAAAATGTCTAGGGTTTTATATATAGTACTATCTCTTTAACCCTTTTTCTCTCTTTCTGCAGGTTACCATGTGCACCCACCCAACCAAGCAAAGTAAAAATTTATTACCATCTATCTCCTGCTCTACTGCTGCTACCACTACTTCTGCATGATCTTTCCTTTGCTTCTCCCTCACGGTCCCTTTCTCTCTCTGTTGCCTCATGTATAGACATACAGATAACTCACCTAACCTGCTGATTCCATATTATTGACATACAAAAATTCAGATGATATAGATACAGTGTAACCTGCCCTTCTCCCATACCCCACACGCACATCTCTAGTTTTCTCCATTGTCACCCTTTCTGGTTTTCACTCTCACTCTACAGTCCAAATAATCATCATCACTATCTCTTTCCATGGTACTCATATTCCTCTATCTAATCTAGTTTCTTGATTCTTCCACTCGATCCTTTTTTTCACTCATTATATACGCAAAAGCGTCTATTTAATTATCCCAATTATTAGGCCTTTCAATTGCACTGCAGGTTATGCATGTATATAGTGGCGGAGCCACGTTGGGACTAGGATAACTATCACCTTAGTTTTCCAACTATCACCTTAGTTTTCTAGGGGTTTTACAGATTTGTCCCTCTTTAGATTTCTAAAAAAAATACTGATATAAATTAATAAAATATTTTAAAAATATTAGTAATAGATGTAATTAATATTAAAATTTATTTATAAATATCAAATTTTATCGTGATATCGAAAGATATCCTAAATTTAATAACAAAAACATCTAAATTTTTTGAAAGATCTACCGTCGCATTTCTATAAAGTGATATCATTTTTTATCATATGGATTTGTTCCCAACCAATTTTTTTTAGCTTCGCCACTGCATATATGTAACTTCACTAAATACACAACTGGGCGTCAAAATGCCGTTTGGATAGTATAAACTTTGCTCATGCATATAAGGGTAGGCCGTACGTGAAGGCTGAGTTGATATTAATTGCCAACACTACTCTTGCAGCTCTAGATATATGCATCATAGGATATTCTAAATTTCCACCATTAATGTTGGAGCTGGGGCATAAATCGTTCCCTGCATACCACATTAGGGGCTATTAGTCGGCTTTTCTACCTATAAGACTTTGCATCACTTACAAAACAACTATGGTCCCTAACTAGGAGATCCTTTTATAATATGTCCTACACTTGACTCTGGGGATAATTAAAATGAAGGATTTTATAATGTCCTAGCTACACTTAACTCTGGGGAATAATTAGACCATGTTTTAATTATCTACCTATATTGATGATCAGATATCGTTCTTATAAAGATGGAATCTGTGAATGGAATCTCACTTAAGTCATCACCATATACGGTTATTAGAGGGATCACCTAAATATACTATAGTGGGGTACTGTGTCAAGGAACATAGAGAGAAACCCCTCCATCTATCTTTCGTGTAAAAATATAAAAAAATCTTTCGTGTTACAATATCTAACAAGCAACCACGCATATGCATCTCTTGTCTATGTCAGCCCTCCCCCATAAAGAGAAAAAACAAAACGCTACCTAGAGCTAGCTAGCTTGGGTTTAATTATGATGTATATATGATCGATAGGACGTTGACATAGATATAGATGGAGAACAGGTATATGTGGAGAGAGGAGTGTTGTATTACGACGTAATATAACACGTTACAATTCGAATGCAATATAACATAGCATGTGATTCGACGAGACATGATATAACAAGTTAGTTTAATAGTGGTGTTACGTCAGATTAACATGCACATCAACAAAGCACATCAACAAAGCACAACACGTGGCACAATAAATCACAGTATGTTAAGAAAATATGTTATATTATGTATAAAATACTATAAACATTAATTCTAATTCATTTTTAATATTTTATATTTAATATATTAATTTATTTTTATAGTGATACTTATAATATTTAGATATCTAAAAATATTTTAGAAAATAATATAAAATAAATGTTTCGATACAACACAACTCTATATATCACGCTTGAATCTCTACTATAGGATAACACGACACACTAAACATATAATCTCATAAATTGGACTATGTTGGACTGATACGTTTTACACCTCTATAATACACAACGTATATTCTTAGTTGATCATCATTATTGCCGAATAAAGAGAAGATTGTATGGTCTACTATTGTGAATATACATTATGCATATTAGGATTGCATATATCTCTTCGTTGATGATGACCGTGATCATCTAATCACAAGTATATTCATCAATAATAACACAATAATCACATATATTTAAACTTATTTGGAAAAAATTATTTACGTTTTCCTAAACTGATGACTAAAAAGCTGCTCATAAAAAGAAATTGGTAACCGAAACTCTAAACGCTAACTATATACTGTATGATTTTTCTAAAAGAAGAACTCATCGATAGACAAAACCGATCGACCGAGAGAGTAAATATCTACAAAGACATAGGTGTTAATTGTGTGAGAATTAATTCATGACCTACAAGTGATCGTCAATCGTATTTATGTATAATAAAATATAATATTTTCGTTTCAGTAAAAATATAAGTGATAATATTTTTTTTAAAACGAAAAGAATATTTTCTGACGTTAGGGACGTAATACACTAAAAAAGAAACAAAAACTGATGAAGCAAACAAAGAAATATCCGTTGTCTTTTTTTTGGGACAGAAATAACATTATTAATTAGTTAGCTTTTATATTGGTAATCATCACTAGTTGCTACCATATTATACTATTTTTTCCACTTCCCACTACCATGGTCCATGACTTCATGGATGAATATGAGCTAACTCTTTTTCTTTCCTTTCCTCTCCTCTCCTCTCCTCTCCTCTGGGAGAGAGAGAGGACTAGTTAGCTATAATTTGTTTGTCTAAAACTACTCATGAAGTAAGGCATCGGCATGCATAAACACAGAAACAAAAAACACACTTGCACTCTCTCGTATCTAGCTGCTAATAGGTATCTGATGGATGGATTTGTCTGTTTTGAGAACTTTGATGGTTATGTTGAGGGGGACAAAAGACAGAAATTAGGGAAATCTTTTAGTTAATTAGCAAAACAAAATAAAGAAAACTACTGAAATGGTCTCCTTAATAGCCTGATTGTCAAAGACAACAATAAGCATATCCTGGGATTTATACATTGCATGCTGCTTTGCTGGTTCAAAAAACAAGAACCCCTCGTCTACTCACGCACCTCTCTCTCCGTATCTCAACTATTAATTAATTTATCAATTAGCACTGAACAATTTTCCTACGGATACAAGGGAATTTTATTCCGATCAAAAATATTAGAATAATGCCATGATAAAGAACAGGATCAGGAGATCCATCGACAATTAGTTGATGATTATCTGTTACCATCAACTAGTACTTAATTATAATAAAATATGCCTTTCAAGTTGAATAGAAACGTAAGACCATTTGGTTAACTTTACATATTAACAACTATAAGTAAATTTTTGGGACCAAAGCAAAATATAATAGGTATGGTCATTTCATCATGTCTTTTTTCTTGATTAAAATATTCCATACGAAATAAAATTAGTTAAAAGACCTAACTTGATCATAGTGGTGGGGTGTCATCATATGAGTTATAGCTAGCTGTGCCACCATCGATTTACTCAGTTCATGCCCAAGTAGCTGCTACAGTGAAGCACCCATTTTGATTTTTTGTAAATACAAAACCTTTTATGGAAAAGGAAAAATTAGATTTAGAGGGTGCCAAAAAAGCTAAAAATAAGAGATATTAGTGTTTAAACCACCCTCATATAACGCAACGATTATTTTTATTTTTGAAATAGTAATGCAAGGATTATCGTCTGACTGCATATGAATGCTAAAAAAGAAAAAGAAAAAAGAAAATATGTCGCATATGCATAATATTCTAAGAATGTATCCCCAAAGCATGTATAGTAATGTGACTTTAGAGAGACCGAAAGATCCATATACGACGATCGTAACAAATTAATTTGTTCTCAACTGAGTAGAATTACAATATGGAGAGGGTTACACATTTTGAATATACAAAAAAAAATGAAAAGAGAGAGAAAATCATCTTTAGTGATCCATTCATGATCAGGATATTTATAAGTTAAGCACTATATAAACTAATTAATATTTAATTAACATTAATTAATTAGCTAGATACTTTCTTTTTGGAAAGGCAAGATTCATTATCAAAGTGCTGAGGAAGCACGAGGAGGGACTAGCTAGATACTCATCTAATCATAGACTACAGTTTATAATAAGCAAGCTGGGCTCCAATTGATCAGCTCCTTCTCACACTTGTTCATGATCAGAGTGATGAAGTAAAAGGAATGGATCATGCACCATGCACATATACGATCATTACCTTTATTATCATTGCTAGCAAGAACCGAAAATATCTCATGAGCTAGCTAACTAGAGACTAATAAGATTGATATGCTTAATTTATCTTGTGCGGTATGGGCATTGTATTACCAGCCTCCACTATATTAAAGATCAAATTCATGCATTCATTTGCGAGTACGTAGTTTAATCAGTAGGGCAATACTGTTACGTACATCCTACTACTATACTCATGCATGTGATCTATCTTCACTGGCTATTATAGCTAGAAGTGATGGTAAATGGTAATGGTGATCTTGTTGATTCATATATAATGTAAGCTAGCTTATATTATTGAGCTCAATAACTAGAAATAAAATAATTAATCAATCAGGAGTAGCTAGCTAGTACCAGGAAGAGACCGTGAAGAGGGACTGATTCTGCCAACCAAGAAAGAATGAGTCGTTCAGAATCTGAAGCTGATATCCTTCCGAAGGATAATGCAGCCGGAGGAGTAGTTTAGCCTGCGACAATGCGTAAGGGCTCAACGGAAGTCTAGTAAAACCTGAGCTCGTTAACTTCTCCGCCCAGTAAGTCTCCAGCCTTTCGTGTCTTTCCTTTCTCTCCTCTCCTTCGCCGGACACAATGTCAGCAATCTCCCTCCCAAACCAAACCTGCTCTACCGTTAGCCTCTCCTGGCTATTTGGTGGCAGTGTTGCTTCTAATGAATTGAACAAGGCCGTGTAATGGTCCAAGGCCTCCACGAACCTCTTCATGAAATTTGGGTGGTTGTTGCTAGCTTCTCTCTCTGCCACAGTTACCACCTTCGGGTTCATGGACTTGATGGTACGAAGGAAGAGACACACACCGTCGTCATCATCCCGCCTAGACGATGATGATGAATAGTAGTACCGTGTAGTGTTCTTCTGCTGATTGTAGTACTGCTGATCATGAGGATGATGATGATGGTGATCATCATCTCTGCTACTTAAGAGCTTGTGAAGATATAGCACACAGTTCACGGCGAGAGTCTCATGAGGAAGAAGGGCAATGGCCGAGGGGAGTTGGAGAGCAACCGAAGAAGGATCGTTGAGAAGGAGGATTAGGGGATGGAATTGAAACCTAAGACCAAGGGATTGCGCAAATCTCTGAAGGCGATCTCCAGTTTTACGGAGGGTATCGATATCTTGTCCCGTTCCAGTGATTCTAATCATTGGAGGTACTGGTGGGTGTGGCAATGAGGATGATGTTGAGGTTGGGTCGGATGATGATAATGACGATGAAGTATAGTAACGATCGGCGATAGCTTGCATCAGTGGAGGCCATTGCACACCTTGCATGGTGTCGAAGTCCAGGATGTGAATTGATTCTTGGCCTTCAATGGCTTCTAAGATGGCCTGGTTTGCTGTGAGATGACTGAATCTTATGAAAGGTGTGATCTGGTTGAGGTAGAGGTAAGATGATTGAAGATCACCGTGAATATCATGATCAATAGCAACCACCTCATCACTGTGCAGTTCATGTATCTGATGATGTTCAAGATCAATGGCCTCAGAAGCAGATGTAGAGACAGTTGGATTATCAATCAAGTTCACCATGTCAATATTACTAGTAGTTCTTGATGCTGCTGATGCTGCAGCCCCAGCGACAATCGGGGTAGAGTAGTATTGATGATGATGATCCGAGTCGGTGAGCAAATTTGATCTGATGAAGTTGGCAGTAGCAGTGTTGGTGTTGTTATAGTGGCGATTGATCCTCAAGGATAAAGCTTTATAGAATTGGTGAACCAACCTTTCTGTGGAGTCACCAAAAGGAGTAGATGAAGTGGAGAGGAGAGACACAAGGCGGTGAGCAGCTGAGAAATCAGATTGAGAAACCAGTTCCGCACAACTTAGTAACAATTTTCGCATCTGATGATGATTTTGATCTTCATGACGAAGATGACTTGAGACTGTTGTGTGCAGCTGATGGGGCTTTAACTCATGGTGGTCATGCTGTGTTTGTTGCTGCAGCTGGTAGGAGGAGGGAGATAAGTGGTGTCCACTACCGTGGCGGTGATCTAGTGTTGGATGGCGGTCGTGGTTTGTATTATCTTCGTGAGAGTTGTTATTACCATCAGTACTAAACGAAGATGAGCTAAGCATCTCTAGCTGGTTAGATCTAACCAGAGAGACAAAGAGAATAATTAAGATGGAGAAGTAAAGAAAGAATAATAAAATGAGCAGGGGGTCTTGTGATGTTACTTATGAGGATGATAAGCACTGAAACTAATACTACAAGTAATGCTTTTTTGGATAGTGGAAGGAAAAGACTAAGAAATTGGCGAAGAAGAAGTATGAGCAGAAGAAAAGAAACATGGGGATGGGAGAATGTGGCTGCAGGGGGAAGTTTTGCAGAGCAGCTTCCTTTCCTTCACTATTACTTTTAATAATAGTAAAACTTTTCCTTTAATAGAAGAAGAAGAAAAAACCACATCTGTTGTTGATGAAGTAGATATTAATGCAGTAGGACCCAAGGAGTGGTAGCATTTCACTTGATAGGACATCGTCTGCCAAAACACACATACAATTCGGATATTTTGGATTCATAAAGTAGCGTACAGTAATAGCAATGTTTAGGGAAAGAGGCCGGATTATACATTTCTGTCTATTTCTAATTTATTCAGTCCCAAACACATCTTAAAGTCAAATTCCCTTGGCCCCTTCAAATAGTGTATTTCTACACCTCCGTAATATCCCCAGTAGTGTTTTACCTTAATTAATTCATCACATTAGGCAAGTACTATGACTTGTTTGATAGAGAGTGATTGTCATAAAGTTCAAAGTTAGTTTGTGCAAGTTGAGTCCGACCTAAATATTTAATTATTTTAAAAATATTCAGTTATTTTAGAAAAATTATTAGAGCATCTCCACCAGAAGGTAAAATTTTTATTTTCTCATAATATATAAGGTTTAGATTTTCGTTTGAATTAAATTCATCTCTAATAATAGGTCCTACAAA
The DNA here is from genome assembly GCA_023531435.1 of Papaver californicum. NCBI lineage: Eukaryota > Viridiplantae > Streptophyta > Magnoliopsida > Ranunculales > Papaveraceae > Papaver > Papaver californicum. The sequence continues at coordinate 6,593,924 of JAJJMC010019832.1, forward strand.
ATAAAAGGGATGTTAAAATAAATACAAAGGTCTTAGAGAAAGTCTTATCTACACTTTCAGAACGACCTCCATGTCATTTTTTAAACTATTTTTCTAAATAATTTTTTTCTAAACCAATAGAATAAAGGAAATCACCTTTATTCTTTATCCATAAATCAAATCATAAAAATAAGACCCCGCAACATTGGAGATACTTCATGATCAAAACATTCTTATTTTTGTCACATATATAGAACCCTATAAATAAGGGTTTAAATAAGACCTTCACATATGATTTTTAGCACTCACTAGTGAAGATGCTCTTAGCGAATCGAGCATTCATTTAAGCTTCTCTTAAATATAGCTCATACATTTATTATCTATAATCCAATGAGCTAAGTTAAAATTAAAAATCAAACAAGTCTTTGTTCTCTATTGGCAATCCACTTAAACCATACTTCTTCCCCAAAATTAAAATATAAAACCCTAACCTTGTTTTTTTAAAAAATAATCCAAACTAAATTATATTTCAAATAATTTTTAATGGTTCTCTTACGATTCTCACAAATTGGCTAATTATAAATCCCAATTCTTTCTTTTTTCTAAAACAAACTAAACCCTGATTTTTACCTTTCTCTAAAACGATGTTATTTTTTTTTTTCAATCATGATTACATTAATATCGATTGTGGGTATATATTCCAATTAATCCCTTGAAAAATCTCCATAACAACAACAATAGTAATGGACTTAGCAAAGGTTTTTATCTTTTTCCTAAAATCGATCTTCTAAAACTCGCATTGACTAATCCAATAAACTCGAACCATTACAATATAATTTATTTAAATGAATGCTTCTCTTAAATGTAACACATGCTTTTATTAACTATAACCCATATACAATGAGTGATTAAGGTAACCAAACAAATCTTTATAATTGTTCAACATGACCCACAAAATTATACACAATTATTATATGTAGCCCAAAATAACTGAATATAATTATCAAATCCATAAATCAAAAAAAAAAAAATAGTTAACTACATAATTTTCATAATGAAATTTATATAAGAACTGTGACATAATTGATAATTTATAATAATAGTCAATTTTAATGTAATCAAGATGGAGAAAAGAGAACATCATCTTAAAAAATAATAATATATGAGACAACCGTTTAACATGTTTCAATAATCTCTTATTCAAACCTCAAGGCTCAATCTAAATTTAGGTATTCCCCCACCCCAATCCAAATAAAATAAAATAAAATAATAAATAATAAATAATAATGAGGATATTTTTCAAAACTTTTTTTTTTCTTTTTTTTAAAGGTGAATGCCACTCTTTAAAAGACATAGAAAGTATTATATTTTTCCATTTAGGTAAATAAGTGTTCAACTGACTTTTAAATTTGTGACTGTCAGTTGGCTTCTGTGGGGGAAAATAATATGTTGTTCACTGATGCATGTCATAAGTGTAACAAATTACTCAAGATATTTCTCACTAATTAACTAGTAATATAGTGATAGTAAGGATCGTTCCCAGATAGAGCTGTGTAATTGAGATGATATTTGGATTATCAAAACTAAAATAAAGTAAAAGACAAAGGGGGGTTTTGAGATTCAATTAACTAAAAATATAATAAGAAGAAAAGATGAAGAATTCCTTCGCCGTTACTAAATGTTGACTGAATTAGTATACTTATCTATCTTTCGCTAGAATCATTCATCACCAACCGTAGAATTGTAATAAGCTTTGTTATCCCTCAAACTCCTTGTGTCACTGGATACGGAAGCGCTCGACTACCAAATTCTATCCATCTGAGCCACCATGAATAAGCTATCAAGGTGTAACCCAGTCGAACGCATTAGGGTTTGTGAATTTAGGTTGATCCTAGCATTAAACGTATAAGTTCGGTCTGATTACTAGTGTTGTATTCACATACGATTGCTCCACAGAATCCCTCTGCAAGGTCTCACGTTCTCTACTTGTGTAGGAGGTGTTCGACTATTACACGTATCTCACAACTCTTTACTAGCAATAGAATGATCAATAGATTAATCTAGCGTGCACTCCAAACAATCTAAGAAATCAATCATTAACCCTACATATAGTGAAAACAAACGATGATGATAATAACTTCAAACAAACTTGTATTAACTAATAAAGCTTCGTGCTTAGAACGTTGAATTCATCCTTAATCGATAAAAAGTTTAGTTACTCATATCACAGAAAAGAATGGTTTCCCCCTAAAGGGGTAAATCCTAGGTTTAGATGTAGAATTTGTGATATGAGAGGTAGAGTATATGTATATTGTAAAGATGTTTTGTTTGCACCTTTGATGTCTTTTTTGTAGCCTTCAATGCTTGGCCCTCAAGTATTCTCTCCTTCTAGGGTCTAGAATCCTCCCCTAACCATTTTTCCTTGCTTTAGAAGTCACAAACGCATCAAAATGGAACCCTTGGACTTGCCACAGTCGGCATGGTCGATTTCCATGAACCGTGCCGACTCTAGGGCCAAAATAACTCCAATTCACTGTACCCAAACTTGCTCCAGTCGGCATGATCGATTCCCAATGAACCGTTCCGACTTTAGGGCTTAAAAATCTAAGTTTTCTGTATAAAAAAGTGCTCCAGTCGGTATAGTTGGGAACCGCACCAACTGAAATGTTGTATGACTTTCTCTTTCTTCGGTTGTTTTGTCCATAACTCCTTCTTCTGAACTCGGAATGACCTTATTTTTTTGCGTTCACTTAGTATTCTCATTCTCTTCAAAATGGTATTAGGAACTCCTGGATTTGAATGAGTAAAATTTGTCTTGGAATCCCTTTCACTTGTAATGCTTTACTTCCTTGCACTTTGTAGCTCCTTTTTGGGTGATTCACCTAATTTAAAACATTAGATAGAAAACAAGAGTAATAACAAGTGATATGCAAGAATTATAGGTAATAAAAGTATGGATTTGACACTAAAAACATGTGAATTAAGCACTTATCATCCACGTGTAATGATATGAAGATATGATGATACTGATGGAGAAAGGCGACGAAGCATGAAATCAAAATTTCACTTTTGTTTTTTACTAGATTCGAGATATCTACCACTGACGCCGCGTGAAAAGTCGAATGATGGAGTTTGAAGGGGGTATCTAAGAATTTTCTGAATTGCAGAGAGAACATGTTGACTAGGTACAAAGATAGAGGATACCACAACATTAGAAAACAAGGTACGAGATTGTTCAGAAGCAAAAACTATCAGAGCTCAGACATGCTCTTCGGAAGACTCCCGAAGCACCATAGTTGATATTTTTCATAATATGGTAAAACATACCAAGCTTATCTTAAAAGCTATAAAAGGAGAACTTGTATTCTATTTGAAGGGTTCGAAAGTATATCAAAGAACAAAAGAGAGAGAGACCCTAGAATTTGTACGATTCTAACTCATCTTGTTCTTGAGATATTTTTCATTTATTGTAGTTGTAATATACTACCAAAAATTATGAAATCACCTTGTGTATATTGGTTTTAACGCCTAACTAAGGAAATTCTTGCGTACTACTTAAATTATAACTATACTTTTTTTCTATGAATCCTTTTTATCTTGATTGCTAGATTAACTTTGAGTGTGTAGCTAGATTCTTATAAACATTTTTGGGATAAAAACAGGAAAAAAATGTTTAAATTGATTTATTCTACCTATCTTAAAGAGATTTATCACCTTTGTTGCTGAGTAGATCTTGAGAACAACAAAGACCTTTAGATATTTGTCATAAGTTAAAAAAGATCTTCTGTTTAAAAGACTACAAATTCATTGATTTGTTCTAATCAGTTTTAAGTTAATGTTAGTAATAACTCTAGAAGTTCTTAAGAAATTCAGGGTTTCAAGGAAGTTAAGATCTGGAAACCTTAAGTTTTAAACTTCGGTTCAATATGTTAAAAACCCCATCAGAGAGAATATATATATATATGTTTATATCTTCCCAAAAATGGTAACTATAGTCGCATCATCTTTAAGCTCTATTTAAAAAAGAGAATATTACGAACTTCAGAATCTTCACAAGTCTTTTCACAACAAAATCTGGTTAGGGGATCAGAACATATTATGAAATTTTTCATAATTGCATCGAAAGTTTATACAAATTTTTTTTTTTTGAGGTTATTAAAAGTCATCATTTACTTATTCGATCATAAAAATTACTTTCTAGAAAGCATCATTACTCGAATTAATAAGAGAGATTGCGCATGAAACAAAATATTCGGCATAGTGAAGGAGCCCCTTTTGGAACCATGAATAACATTATGGATCTCATTCTCATCCACGGAGGTTCCTTTGAATGGAAAGATTCGTAATGATCTTATTGTAATAACTTTAACAAAGGGAAAGTATGCAGTTACAAGGATATTATTGGTCAATGAATGAAACTTAGCATATATCCTCTTCTGTAATACTGTAGATGGTGAGTTTTTGACGAGGTCTATAAGTGTAAAATTGCTCTCTGCCTAGCAGCAAGAACATAAAAGTACATATTATTTATGCGCATACTTCTAGCAATGTATCAAAACACGAAATATTGTATCTCTATTAATATTCCGCAAGAGAATTAAGAATGCAGTCTCTACAAATAGTTACAGGTACTCTAAACTGATAATGTAGCCTCTTAAACACTCACAATATTTATACCATATAAACCAAACTCGATTCGCATAATTTCCATGGATGAATTCCTCAAACTTGTCTTGAATGCGCATCTACCGTCCTGGCTTTACAAAATATATGCCACTTTATCATTATAAAATACGCGACGTTCCTCTTGAACGCGCCACAATCAAAGAGCAATGCCTCTAAAAGAGCACATGTGCCTTAGCACTAGGATAACCCTAGCTCCTCCACACTAGCACCTAGGATAACATTAACCCTATACCTAAGCGCTAAACAACGCTAGCTACATACGAGGATGCACAATTCCTTTGCGCTAACAAGCGCTAACTATTTAAGCCGTTCTCGAAGACGCACCATATTTCTTTGCGCTAACAAGCACTAACTAACTAGGACGTCCTCGATAACGCACCACATTCCTTTGTGCTAAAAAGCGCTAACTATTTAGGTCGTCTTCAAGGACGCACCACATTCTTTAGCGCTAACAAGCGCTAACTATTTAGGCCATCCTTGAAGACGCGCAATATTTTTTTGCGCTAACAAGTGTTAACTAACTAGGTCGTCCTCGAGGATGCGCCACATTCCTTTGCGCTAACATGCACTAGCTAATTTGGGCACATCCATGAGGACGCGCCACTCCTCCTTTGGGATCGGCGCTAACTAAATCAACTAGCAATTAGGCCATGTCCCTGAGGACGCAACACTTATAAGCGCTAAGATCTGCCTAACCTAACCCATGTCCCTGATGACGCACCACTTTTAGGCCATGTCCCTTGAGGACGTACCACACTCTCAAACGCAAGCCTAATGCTAGCGCTAGCCCTATATGACTATCTATAAAACCTCGTTCTTGAGCGCGCAACAATATTTCTTGAGAACATTCACACAATCTTGGATTCAAATGTCTTCCAGGTTTATGCTAAGTCACTCCTAAGATAATACTTATCCATTAAATACACCATGTTACTCCTAAGATAGTACATGACCACTAAACTTACTAGACTCGAAATCAGTCTGATTATCAATCTAGTGAGTTGTGCAACTTTCCTCATCTACTTAATAAGCCATTGACTTGACTTGACCTAATCAAAAGTGATAGACTCCGACTTTACTATTTTTACAAGATATCAAATATAAATCATGGGGGGGGTTCCTATTGGGGTATTGGTCTGACGGTCTACGACAATCGTGCATTGTGGCAACACATCCACGAACAAGAAGGTAACAAGTAGTGGGACGGTTATAGGGAAGTTGAAAGTACGAGGAGTAGTGGCCATGCAAGTCCTCCCTATTTTTCAGACATGACTCCACTACAATCTCTACAATCGTTACTCCTCCACTTCTTTTGTAATTTCCACCACTTATGAGAAATCAGTGTGTCTGCACCAAATATGAATAAATAGCTTAGTCTATTCAAAATGATAAGAACATAGAAAGAGACAAGATATACATAATTAACGATTAATCCAAGAGATAATCCATTCTCTACCACATAATTACTCATTACACTAAAACTTTCTCAACCTTCTTTGCTTCCCTCCCCTATGACCTACCCAATCTTCTCCACATTTGTAACCGAAGCAGGACGTGAACAACCATTTCTTAGTTTAAGCTCATCATGTTCGATGTTGATCTCTCGAACTATCTGAAAATACTATTTTGCAGTACATTTGTTTTTACCCTAAAATAATTGGTGACCAAATTGGAAGATCAATCTCTCAATTACAAAAGCTAATTACTCAATCATTCAAGATAGTCGGTCTCAGATAGATATGATAATCACTGGTCCCAATTATGATTCTTCTGGTACCAATAGTAACCTCCCTGAGGGTGCTCCTCCTATAATCAACGGCGCTCCCAACGAATTTCACTCTAACAAAGTAAGAGGAATTATGAATGTTTCAGACCCAATACCACTCATGATGGATGTTCTTTAGCGGAGACAAAAAATCATGTCAAGAACCCTAACAAGGTTGGAGAGCTCGTAAAGCTTCATTCTTGATTTCCTTCACCGAATAACAGAAGAGTTGCGACATATTGTTATGTTCATGGTAGACTTTCCGTTTCTGGTATTGGGGACTCCTCCCCAAACAAACATGTCCCCTCCTCATCACATCAGGAGCTTTACTACATGTGAGAAACCGGTAAATCAAGAAGCTAACCGCCTGGTGGAAAGCTTATGTAGATTTCTGCACTTCTCAAAGCTCCAATACAATGACATATTTGCTGCTCTGAATCGTGTTGCTACTGACGTGCATCTGACCCAGCTTTCTGAAAAGAGACCAGAGGTACATGCGTCACATCGCCTTTCTATGAGTGGTGTTATGTTCATTGAAGAAGGCATGATGGATGAAAAAGGGAACAATCGAGCCTTGTATGTGAATGCTTATCTCAAAGAATTTGATTTTCAGAGAACGCTTGTCGATATAAGTGATGCAGCAATATCGTGTATTGTGCTATCATAATGAAATATTTTAAAAGGAACCACAAAAGTACTTATAGACATGTCTTCTTAGGGCTCAAGGTGGGACCCATCCGATCAAAAGTGAAATTTCATGTCCTTGAGAAGGAGCCTGAATACCATATGTTACTAGGAAGATCGTGGCTTCATGAAAATAAGGTCGTCCCATCGACTTATCATCAGTGCATGAAGATCATGCTAAATGAGAGAATAATCCGAATTCCAGCATCTTCGTCTTATTATGCTCTAGTTTGTGGTGCCGAATTCTTCGAATCAAAGAATGATGTGCTCGATTTCTCCGGAAAAATCCACAGAACACCTCTGCTTAACTGGACGAATTTTGAGGAGTTCGACAGAGTCGTATGTGGCAAGGGAAGTTTAAATTTTTTAGAAATGAATCTTACTGATTTCAATGACAATTCTTTAACGACAATGGTCGGTTATCAATCAACCAAAATAATTCAGGTTCTTACTTCACTAATATAGATTAAAGTATAGCAATAAGAACAAGTTCGTTCCCACAGAGATGCAGGTGATTGTTAATTACTTTTGATTACATATGTAAATAAGGGGGGGGGGGGGGGTTTGGTTGTGATTATAACTAAGTTATACTAGAACAAATAGATTAAAACGAATATTAGAGATAAAGAACATTGGTTAGAGATTTCATCTTCTATCTTCCAACATGTTATCAATCAAATCATACTCAACATTCATGCATCCTCAATATAAATAACCCTAAAGCATCCTATCGCAGGCTTAGTCCGGCAAAACTACTATTATCATCAAAGGCGCAAAGCGCCACTCTTTGAATCCTTTTCACCGAATAACTTGGCGCAAGCGCCACTCAAGTTTAACCCAATGAAAGCAATGGTCTTTCTGAGTTGAGGTTATTCTAAGCAATCCGACGCAAGTGCCACTCGGATTTAACCTAGGTCACACTTCTACACATAATTGCATGGCAACATCCCGTCGTTAACAACTATGTTATACTACTTGTAACAAGGGTCTTTCGACAATTCCGGATCGAAAACCCTAGTTTAGTTATAGATGTCAATGCATGCTCATCTAATTCGCGACTTAAACAAACAAGCAATCCATCATACATGACGTTATTAACAGTAGAACATAAGCGATATTGAAGAGATCATGAACTTATGAGAATGAGCCATTCAATTAATAAACATGTTTTCCAACTTAGGACTACATCCCTAACCAATAAGATAGGTTTAGTTCATCGTGGATTTCTCAAAATCCATGGAAAATAATTAAGAAAACAAGTAAATCAAACCCGAAAAGTCGTGACGATCGATCGCCACTCCAAAGTGTTTCTGTCCGCGTCTATACGTGAAGCTATCCTCCAATTTCTGTCCGTCCAGGCCCTTTCTTTCTGTCGGTCTACGTCCGGGTCTATCTCTGTACGTCTCTGTAGGTGTCTCTGTACAGGTCCCGGTCTGTTGTATACGTGAGAGGGGATGATCTTATATATAGAGAGGTCATCACCGCATCTTCTTAGAGGTTCACTTGATTTAGTAAACTCAATAACACTACCGACCAGCTCTATTTTCCGTGTTATACACGGATACAATTCTTTTCTCATGCCAGCGGCACGCCATCTCAGCCTCACCTGGATTGTCGCTCAAGTTTTTGTCTTCAAAAACTCTTCCCTGACTTCTCTAATTAACTCAAGCAACAGCATCAACTCCATCTCACATACCTCCTTCTATGCTTTCGAAACCACCAACAACGTAACCATAGCAGCACCTCCATCGATCCTCCATATCATCAACTCAAACCATAAAACCATCATCCACCGGTCACCATCTAGAAATACCATTAACTTCGATCATATCCCGTCTACACCATCATATCGAACCCATCACAGCAAAACCCGCCATCAATGATCAAGCTCAACACCTCACAAAGGCAACTCCATCCACTACCTGCCAGGCTCGAGCTCCACTAGTCAGCAACCCATTATCACTACAACTGCCGTGAATATCAAACCCAATGAACCAGCACAGTTCCATCGACAGCCCTCTCCATTCTCTGCCAAGAATAACGACATTCATTCTCTGCCAAGAACAGCGACTCACCATTCAAAACTACTACTCGAGCTCTATTTTAACTTCACCTTCATGTCTACAGCCTCCAGCAACCTTTCTCATCATTTCCATGGCGAGCTATATTCTATGTTTGTTTCAATCACAGTCACCATGAGAACCACCTCCTTTGCGATCAACCACCATCAACTCTGTCACTTCCATGATGATCAGACACCGAGAGTCCTGCCATGAAAACAGTTACTCAATCATTCATCAAGCCTTTCTCAATTTCTATCACAGACTCATCATAGCCGCCATCGATCATCATGCTGTTACTCCTTAAATCATCATCATCAGACTAATAAACTCCATCATTGATGATCACAGATTCACCACCATCCTCTACTGCAACCCTAAAGTCAGGCCATATGTCGAGCCATCTCCAGCCCCATTAACGTAACAAACAAAGCTTGAATTTCAGTTCTTGTATTTGGGAGAAGATGGTGGTGCCTTTATAACTATTCAAATGTGGCTGCCCTGAGTAGAACGGCTGGTGCCATTAACAACATTTGAATTTCAGTTGCCCCTTATCGTCTGACAGAGCGCCAATAACGGTTTTGCTTGAAATGATCGTTTTGCCCTTAATTCTTGTTTCGCTCATAACTTTCTCATACGAAGTCAGAATGACCTCGTTCTTTCGCCGTTGCCTTCGTAATTCTTCTCTTGTAAAGCTCCATTTCATTTTTTTCAGAGATGTAACCTAATAAAACATATAAACTACAAAAGTAATACTAACACACGGTAATTCACACAAAATCTAACAAATAATTATAAGGAAATGATACCTAAAATGTATAAATTATGCACTTATTAGACTACCAATGCACCAAGTCATGCTCATGGAAAGAAAGGGAATAATTTTGTAACAAGTTACGACACCGAAGGAAGAATTGTTTAGATTCGCCGCCGCTGTTAGCAATTAACAGGGGAGACTAGTGGAGGGTCTCCCCGTCCAAAATGTACTCATATCATAGAGCTTGGTGAAGATGAAATCCCTGATGCTCTATGACAATTACAAGATGATACTGAATCCACTACAGACGCCTTTGAGACAGTCAATATTGGGACAGAAGAAGTCCCCGGGCCATTTCCATTAGCTCCTCCTTGTCATTAAAGGAATGGGCAGGACTTGTGCAACTTCTTAAGGATTATCAAGACGTGTTCGCCTGGACCTATGAAGAGATGTAGGGACTCAATGACAAGCTGGTCACTCACCATTTACACATCACTCCTGGTTCTAAGCTTGTCAAGCAACAACCGAGGCAGTTCAGACATGAAGTTGAGAAGCAGATCAAGATCTAGGTCCAAAAGATACTCACGTCAGGCTTTATCAAACCCATTCAACACCCTACCTGGCTGGCTAACGTGGTACCGGTCAAGAAGAAGGGTCAAATCAGATGTTGTGTTGATTTTAGGAACCTGAACAAATGCTTCCCCAAGGATGAATTCCCACTCCCCAATATAGACATGCTCGTAGATGCGGCTAGTGGACACAGTATGTTCTCATTTATGGATGGCTACAATGGTTATAATCAAATAAAGATGTATGAGCATGACTCCAACAAAACTTCATTTCGAACTCATATCATAAACTTCTATTACAATGTAATGCCTTTTGGCTTGAAGAATGCCGATGCTACTTACCAGCGAGCCATGACATCAATCTTTCATAACATGATGCACAATCAAGTGAAAGATTACGTTGATGATGTGGTCGTAAAATCCAAGACACGAGAAACCCACCTGGAAGTTCCACGACAAGTCTTTGAAAGGTATTATGAACAAAAATTGAAGATGAACCTTTTGAAGTGCGCTTTTGGTGTCTCTTCTGGTAAATTCCTTGGGTTTCAAGTGACATCAGAAGGGATCAAAGTAAATCCGATTAAGACTCAAGCCATCACCACCCTAGCCCCCCCCCCCCCCCCCAAAGACTGTGAGAGAACTTAAAATTTTTATGGGGGTAAGTATCATATGTATCCGACGTTTTATTCGAGGGCTAGATCAACTTGTCGCTTCTTTTACGCCACTACTAAAGAAAAGGGCGAGCTATGTATGGTCCTCTACGCAGCAAGAAGCATTCTCCAAAATCCAATAATTATTATTATCTCTATCTGTCATGAGGTCTCCAGTCCAGGGACACCCCTTACTTCTGTACATGGTTTCAAGTGAGGTTGATACAAGGGCTCTCCTCGCTCAAGAAGATGAAGAATGAGTTGAGTATCCAATCTACTACATTAATCGGTCACTAAGACATTACCTACTTTTGAACAGAGTAGTGCTAGTTGCTAAAGCCGACCCCATCATATTCCTACTTTCAGAACCGGCCCCTGATAGACAGACCTGCTAAGTGGCTACTTCAGATGTCGAAGTTCGACATAGCATGTGTCTCCCTAAAGCAGTCAAAGGACAAACAACGACAGATCTACTAGAGGCTTTCCAAGGAGAAGATATGACTGCATTACATGAAAAAATACCTAGGGAATTCCCTGAAATTTCTATCATCAAATAAGAAACATGGGTGATGTACTTTGATGGATTTGCCACTCTCAGTAACAATACTAAAGGAGCTGGTGTAGTTTTGGTGTCTCCGACCGGGGAAGTCTTCTCGTAATCGTTCAAGCTCGACTTTAAATGCACCAACAATTTCGCAGATTATTAAACCTTATTGATAGGACTCTTATTGGCAAAGAAAGCAGGCGCAACACACCTGGAGATAAGAGGCGATTCTAAACTACTTTTCAATCAGATAAATGGAGTTTACTTGCTTAAAGAGGTAACATTAGGTTCTCACATATCAGAAGCTCATAAGTTACTAGCTTATTTTTCCTAAGTTGTAGTGGTCCATGTTGGTCGATGCAATAATAGACATGCTGATTGACTAGCCACTTTAGCTTACAAAATACAATTTGAAGGGTCAGAAAAGACTCTAATGGTGCAAGGCACACTGTTCCCTCAACGTGGCTGAGTCAATATGAACATAAACAAGCCGCCGATTGGAGGACGCCAATTATAGAAAAACTTAACAACTCACTCCCTTAGAGGAAATTCATACTCAAAGACTTGAAGAACTTCTTCCTACTCCATGAGGAACTATATCACAGAAATCCAGACAGATCTCTTTCAAGATACCTTGGAGATGAAAAAAAACAGCTGCAGCTTAATCGTGTTCACGGTGAAGTATGCAGAGAGACAACGGTCGTGACTCTTTATCGTCGCCTCCAATGCCTAGGATATTACTGGCCTACGATGGAAACCCAATTGAGCACTTCAAGGGTCTTATTCCAACTTCCAAGCACAACAACATCAACTGGAGGCCATGACAATCCATCATGCTGGAGACTGAAGAGAACCCTACATCAAATATATTCGCGAAAACTCCCTTCCTATTGAGAAACAAGAAACAACAATACTAAAACAAAAGGCGAAGAGGTTCATCCTTCATGAAGGGGTTTTATATCGCAAATTTTTGGAGGGAATCTGCTAAGATACCTAGCAAGGCCCGAAATCCTGATAACATTAAAAAAAGTTCACGAAGGAGAGCATCATGAAAGAGGAAGTTGTTCCTTCAAATCCATGAGAGGTATTATCGGGCGACTATGGAAGATGATGATGCCACATTTGTTCAAAGGTGTCATCAGTGTCATATCCACGGGAACCTCATTCATACACCGTGTATTCCTCTACACTCAGTAAGTAGTCCCTGGCCTTTCTATAGTTGGGGACTAGATCTCGTTATCAATCCAACCTTGTCAAAACAACATGATCACATCATCATAACCACTAAGTACTTCACCAAATGGGTCGAGGCCATCCCTCTTAGTAGAACGACTGGAGTAACCATAACGACTTTCATAAAGGAATACATCATATGCAGGTTTAGTGTCCCAAAACATTTCGTCACAGATAATGGTACTCATTTTGCTAACTAGACTATGAACAATTATTCCAAAAGTACGGCATCAAGCAAGTATTCTCCACTTCATACTATCCACAAGGCTATGGGCTAGCATAAAGTTCCAACAAGATACTGATTTGGATCCTTAGTCGCACAGTATACAGTACCCAAGATCATCATGAACAACTTCCCATGGCACTTTGGGCATATAGGACAGTATACAGTAACCCAAGATCATGGCATGAACAACTTCCCATGGCACTTTGGGCATATAGGACAGTATACAGTAACCCAAGATCATGGCATGAACAACTTCCCATGGCACTTTGGGCATATAGGACGGAACCAAGAAGCTCCATGGGGAATTATCCTTATTCACTTGTGTATGGAGCCGACGCCATCCTTCATGCCGAGATCAAGATCCCATCATCCAGGATCGCAACAACTAGCAGAGTTCACTGGGATGAAGCCAAAATCCCCAGGTTCCTGGTCGCGGAACTGGATTTCCTGGAATCAAAATGATCCAAGGAAGAAAAATATGCAAAGACGTACCGACGAAGAATTTCCAGAGCTTACAACAAAGAAGTGCACCCCATAATATTCCAAGTTGGTGACCTGGTACTCAAGACGGCCAAACATATTCAACAGGACATGTCTGCTCCAAAGTTTTCCCTAAAGTGGGAAGGTCCCTACGTCATCTATAAACTAGTAGCGAGTGGGTACTACAAAATCGTAGATATGAAGGGAGCATACATAGGAACGGTAATCAATGGAAAATGGTTAAAGACATATTACGCCTAAACAAACTCTTTTATTTTTTTTTCTTTCTATTCAAGTTTAGAAATTGTTACATCAATCCAAAGACTCATCATTAATTCAAACCTTACTCACTCAATACATGACTCCCTAGAGCAAACCTTCAAGCAATTGATATTTCCGCTTATACAATATCTCCATTCTTTCCTGAAACCTTATTGCGTGTCGTAGGTACACAATTTAATTCACTTATCTTTTATTTTAATAATAAATATTATAGTAGTAAATAAAGTTCGTTCCCACGAGGAGCGATGTGTTTTAGTTGTCAAATGTCACAAGGGGGGGGGTTGTTTTAGGTTAAAAATAACTGACAAAGAAATTCAAAGTTATTAAGATGCAAGCAGTGGAGAGAAATATGATCGAGAAATCCTTCTTCGTTACTAAACATTCATTGAATTAGTATACTTATCTATTATTCATTCATCACATATTATCACCACCGTAGAATAGAAGGTACACTTAGCTATCCCCAAAATTCCTTATATCACTGGATAAAAGGTACGCTTAGTCTCCAGATTCTATCAAACTGAGCCACTTTGAGGTTCGCTTACAAGACGTAACTCAATCAAATGCGTTAAGGTTTGTGAATTTAGGTTTGATCCTTGTAGTTAAACTCAGTACGTTTGGTCCACTTTCTAGTGTTATTTTTACACGCAATTGCTCCACAGAATCCCTCTGCAAGGTCTCACGTTTCTAACTTGTGTAAGATATTATGATACAATTATGGATACCCAACTCTTGCTAACTTTTGATTAATTAACAAATCAATTTATTTTGCCACCTAAACAATCTATCAATCAAGCATGAACATTCGTATTAGCAAAAAAAAACGATAATCATATGAAGAACTTCAAAATAAATTCATATATAATAACTCAAATCATGTTTATAACTTATAATTCATCCCCAATCAATTAGGTATTTAGCTAATCATGGATGTAGAAGCATCCATGTTATACATAAGAGTAAGAGAACTCGTTACAATAATGAAACTGCTCCAAACCCTAGCTTTTGCTCCTTGTGTTTTTGATCTCCTCCAAGACTTGCAAAGTTGTGTAAAAGGTGTCTTCTTAGGGTTATGGAAGTCTTCTTACATAGTCTTTATAATATCTACGTGTTAGAGTCCTAATGAAACCATGATAACTTGAATTAGAAATCAAAAACGTGTCTTAGAAGTGGCTCTCATCGTGTTATAATCGGTAGACTCATTCCCCACTTTTCTACGGATTATTTTTGTAAAGTATATAAAGATTTTATGTTCTCAAAGCGTCCATAATCGGTAGTCTTGACCCCCTTATTATCTACCAATTATTTTTTTGAAGTATACATATATTTTTGGTCCAAAACAACCCATAATCGACAGGCACGGGCTCCCATTATCTACTGATTATTCTGCTGAGCGTTTTACTTACTTCATCTCGGTTGTTTTGCTCATAACTTCCTCATACGAACTCGGAATAACCTCATTATTTTTGCGTTGGCTTCGTATTTCAATTATCTTTAAGATGGTGATAAGAAACTATGGATTTGAACGAATTTAACTTGGTAGTTGGACCTTATTTACTTATAGAACTTAATTTCCTTTTTCATTTCATGTCGCAATGAACTCATTTCTTCTTCTTTGGCCTAGGGACACTTGAATACTTGTAGTACTTCACTTCTTAGATATTTTGTAGCCACTTTCAATCTTATTGGGATGATTCACCTAATAGAAACAAATAAAACAAAACAAGATTCATAACATGTAATATGTAAGAAGTATATCAAATATTAGTATGGATTTGACACTAAAATCATGTAAATTATGCACTTATCAAACCACTCAGTCCTAGCTTTCAGATCCTGGATCGACTTCTCAATCTTCGTTGATTCTCTCGACAATATATTCTCCTCCTCCAATATGGATTTCGAAGAAGGAATCACCTTAGCTCCGATGGTTACATGATCTGTTTCAATGATTTCAAGACGCTGACGGAGCCAACTCACGTTGAACTTCAAAACTTCACAGTTGGCTATCATTTCATCCTACTTTTGTATCTCCTTGCTAGTAACTTCATGAAGTGATGCCTTCTTCATGTCATTGATTATAGGAAGAATGCCAGCAACCATCGTTACCAGAACAGGAGAAAAACCCTTCAACAACTCTGAAATCGTAATGTAACCATATCGCCTCCAAATTTTGGTGTAAAGAGATGTATAACACTTTGGCACTATAAAACCGCCTACGCCATGGTTCTTAAAAGAAAAATACTTCATGTGCATTTAGAAGGGAAGACCCGCAGCTGGATATACATGAATGGTAAGACCAAGATCACTGCCTGAGAGATTGACTGGTGGATCAGGAGAAGATCAAACCTCAGCATCGATGTCCCTATCCTCCTCAGTAGGAAAGGACCCTCTAGCCTTCCTCTTTCATTTGTGCGTATCTACAATCTCCATCTATTGTCGACAATATCAAGTCCTACACTTGCATCAGGATGTTTTCTCAGAATAAAACATGAACAACAAAAGAGAAAAGTAACTTACAGTAACAGGTCGGATAAACTTGTAACATTTGAAGAGGACCTAATACGGTTCTAGCTCTCAACATGTATGGGGCATTCTTAACTTGTGGTTCCTGAAAACAAATAAATGATCATCAAGATTGTGAAACACTTATTTATAATTACCAAGGAACACACAAGCACAGACGAACTCCTTTGACGGACTAGGTACACATGAGCTGCGCTTAACAAGAAGATGATCATGATCTGATCCGATGTTATCAGACATGATGCTATATAAGGCGACTGAGTTGTATAAGTGTTGAATATGGTGAGACTAGTGAAAGGAATAAGGAAACAATAATCTGTTTATTTAAATATAGGATATGTGAAAACCCTAAATCTTGGATTTCAAAGGGTTCAACGGAGACTCATTCTGAAGGGGAAGGATCTGAGCTTAGTCAACAAAACTCCAAAGCCGACCGTTGAAATTTTAGGATAATGACGAAGCATACAAAAATTCTGCTGACAGAGAAAGCTTCACCAGATAATGAGCCACAATCAAAGAAAAATGCCTCTAAAATAGAACGAGGTGCCTTAGCACTAGGATAACCCTAGATCCTCAACGCTAGCACCTAGGCTAATATTAACCCTACACCTAAGCTCTAAACAACTCTAGCTACATAAGGTGCATCCTCAAGGATGCGTTATTCCATTGCGTTAACAAGCGCCAACTAGGTTGTTCTCGAGGACGCGCCATATTCCTTTGCACTAACAAGCGCTAACGAACTAGGCCGTCTCGAGGACGCGCCATATTCCTTTGCGCTAACAAATGCTAACTATTTAAGCTGTCCTCGAAGACGTGCCATATTCCTTTGCACTAACAAGTGCTAATTAACTAGGCCGTC
The DNA here is from genome assembly GCA_023531435.1 of Papaver californicum. Classification (NCBI taxonomy): domain Eukaryota; kingdom Viridiplantae; phylum Streptophyta; class Magnoliopsida; order Ranunculales; family Papaveraceae; genus Papaver; species Papaver californicum. The sequence goes on from JAJJMC010019832.1 coordinate 6,611,224, forward strand.
CTCGAGGACGCGCCATATTCCTTTGCTCTAACAAGCGATAACTATTTAGGCCTTTCTCAAAGACGGGCCATATTCCTTTTCGCTAACAAGCACTAACTAACTAGGCCTTCCTCAAGGACGCGCTATTCTTTTGCGCTAACAAGCGATAACTATTTAGGCCATCCTCAAAGACGCGTTCTTTGCGCTAACAAGCGTTAATTAACTAGGCCGTCTTCGAGGATGCGCCACATTCCTTTGCGCTAACAAACGCTAACTATTTAGGTTGTCCTCGAAGACGTGCCACATTCTTTTGCACTAACAAGCGCTAACTAACTAGGCCATCCTTGAGGATGCGCCACACTCATTTGCGCTAACAAGCGGTAACTATTTAAGCTTTCCTCGAAGACGCGCCACATTCGTTTGCGCTAACAAGTGCTAACTAACTAGGTCGTCCCCGAGAACGTGTCACATTCCTTTGCGCTAACAAACGCTAACTATTTAGGTCATCCACGAAGACGCTCTACATTCCTTTGTGCTAACAATTGCTAACTAACTAGGTCATTCTCGAGGACGTACCACATTCCTTTGCGTTCCTTTGCGCTAATAAGTGTTACCTAATTTAGGACATCCCTGAGGACGCCCCACTCCTCCTTCGCGCTCAGCGCTAACTAAAACAACTAGCAATTAGACCATGTCCCTGAAGACGCGCCACTTCTAAGTGCTAATCCCTGGATAACCTAGCCCATATCCTGAGGACGCACCACTCTTATTTTTACTTTGACCAAAGTGCTAACTTTGCGTTAAAAGCGTTAGCCAAATTTAGGCCACGACCCTTCAGGATGTTCCATACTCTCAAACGCAAGCCTAATGCTAGCGCTAGCCCTATATGGCTATCTATCAAATATTGTTCTTGAGCGCGCTACAATTAGTGCTTGAGAATATTCACACAATCTTGGCTTCAAATGTCTTCCAGGTTTATGCTAAGTCACTTATAAGATAATACTTAGACGTTAAATACGCCATGTTACTCCTAAGCTAGTATATGACCACTGAACTTACCAGACTCGAGACTAATCAGTATGATCATCAAGCTAGTGAGTTGCATAACTTGCCTCACCTACTTAGCAAGTCATTGAATTGACTTGACCTAATCAAAGTGATAGTTCACGAGTCCACTATTTTTACAAGATATCAAATACAACACATGAGGGGATTCTCATTGGGGTATTGGTCTTCCATCTACAACAACCGTGTGTTGTGGAAACACATCCATGAACAAGAAAGTAATAAGTAGTGGGACGGTTACAGGGAAGTTGTGAGTACGAGGAGTAGTGGTCATGCAAGTCCTCCCTATTTTTCAGACATGACTCCACTACAATCTCCATAATCATTACTCCTCCACTTTTTTCGTAACTTCCCCCACTTATGAGAAATCAGTATGTCTCCACCAAATAAAAATAGATGACTTCATCTATTCGAAAAGATAAGAACACAGACAGAAATATGATATACAGAATTAACATTCATCCCAGAGATAATCCATTCTTTATCACACAGTTACTCATCAGAATGAAAATTTCTCAACCTTCTTTGCTTCCCTCCTCTAAGACCTACCCAATATTCCCCACCTTTGTGATCGAAACAGGACGTGAACGACCATTTCTTGGTTTAGGCTCGTCCTGTTCGAGCTTGATCTCTCGAACCTATCTAAAAGTACTATTTTGCGGTACATTTGTTGTTACCCTAAAACAAATACCTACGCTTAAAAGGATGAATATACCCAATAAATGCTTAGTCACATCAACTTACAACATATACGACTTTTATTGATCAACATTAAAACCAAAATGGAGAAATTACTTTAGAAGTATGCGTCAGAATAATGGTAAATGCCACAACCTTTTGTGTGGTGGATGTGCTTTTCCCGTAAAATGTGATCATTAGGAGTCCATGGGTGCATGCCACTATAAAAATAATTATTTTTAGCCAGACCAATTGTCTTGAATTTGAATATCTGTGGCTATTGGTCACATTTTGCCATGCCAAAATGGTAGTCGTGGCAAATAGGTAACTCATTTGCTAAGTCGGATAGCTCTAAGTATAGAGTATGAACCCAATGATCCAGTAATTGATCCCATCAAGTGATTCATACTATAGAGAAAGATGCACCTTTCTCCTTCCCTAAATGAAAGAGAGATACCTTCTTTTAGCGGGATCAGATTGAGAGATAAGGAGTTTGATGCCTTTAGCCGGGCTTCTTTCACTCCTAGGTTGAATAAAATACTTCCATTATTTGGCTTAGGACTCAATCATTAGCTTTTTCGGAGGTGCCCCCGTCGCATTCAGAAGAGGAGGTACCTCGACATTCTTCAGAAGAGAATTGAAAAAAAGAGCGACTGCCGACCAGAAGAATTTTATGAAATAGATAAATTGATCCAATTGAGGCATGATGGATAAAGATTGATTGATTCACCCTATATAGAAAGATATAGGAGTTGTTTGAAATGCTCGTTGGAATTAATCCTCTACCGACATCTGTAGGTGTTGCGAAGAAGAAAACTCTCTTTCCAAGATCTCAATACCAGCGAAAGAAGGGATAACACACTTCAACAAAGGTGAAACCAATACCATTACCTGTTGAGCCTCTTCCCCGGGCTGGATGGAAATTTCCCACGCGTCAAGCTTTATAATCCGGTAGTATGCCAAATGTCCTCTACTCACGATAGAGTGGGTCGTGGGTATTGTGGTCCTTTAGCTTCGGGACAACTAATAGTCTCGTAGCTATTATTTACCAGAAAATTCTCCTAAAGATACAAATCGTGTTAATAAACCTAGAGGAAAACCACGATCCCCACCTGAAGAAGTAACTTCCCAGTTCTTCCACCCCCTCAAATCCCCTCTTTCTTTAATTATGCATACAATGAAATCCATTAATACTTTGAAACCCACAACATAGAGAATATAATATTTCAAGTAAGTAAGTTGGGTTTGTATAGAATTAGAACTTCTTATTTTAATTTTTTGAAACTAGCGTTTTAAAGTAGTAAATTAAAGTATTAATTGGTTATGTATGAATCAACCTAGTTGTATATTATTCTTCAATGTTTACTAATTTGAACTATTTTATGACATTGGGTCAGATTTTTGGAATAAGGAAATCCATCAATTTCTTCTTTCTCTGCAAAACTTCATCGATTTTGAGCTCAAATTGTATCTCCGCAAGCTGGTAAGTATTTTGATCTATCATTCCCTTGAATTCCTGGTGCGAATGTCATACATTTTGAGTTTCTTTTATACCCAAAGTTTGATTTTTGTTTTAAAATTCCTGTTAATGTTCTTGATTTATAACATCAGATATGTTAGGTTTTTGTTTAGCACGTGATTCTAATTTCAAGTGTAATATGTCTATGCAAAAACCCACTGGGCATGTCTTTTTAGGTTAGCCAATTGCTACTTTTGGTTAATCCTTAAGAATAGTTCTTCTTTGATGTGCATCTGGATGCTCATCAAGTCTTTATTCTTATTTAACTAGTTGTTTGAGGATAGGTTGTTGGATTTAATTATCAGGAGTTTATGTAAGTGCTTTTCTGTCTGGTATTCTATCTCTAGAAAGGAAGGAAAAACCATGGTCGAGTGCGCTCTGTTTGTGGGGATTCAAGGTGGAGGATAGTGAGACACGGGAAGAAGAAAAATACTAATTCTAAGATACTCCACCATTTCCCGTTAAAGCCCAGGATTCATCATTTGTTTATGTCGTCCAAAACTGCTAAGGACATGAGATTGTTGAAAGAAAAACGCACTTTACTTATGATCCAAGTAGTCCAAGGAACAATATTGATGTGTACTTGAGACCTTTGAATGAAGAACTTAAAAAGCTATGTGCAGAAGGGGTTGATACTTATGATTCAATATTTATTTTTGAGTACTGTGATTATTGCCTTGTTGATGTCAAAATTCATTGTTGTCATACTAGTTGTTCACCATACTGAAGGGGAAGAAAGCATGTTAGTCTGAGTTTATAAAATTTATTCTTGGTAATTTCTATTCTTTATCCTTATAGTAAAAAGTTAATGTCCTTCATTTATTTTGAACTTTATTGTTGCTTATCTAGATACAATTAAAATCTTTTCCCTGTATTTTATTATTATCATGCATTTGTGTATAACTGATACATTAGACTATTAACTATAGACTATGAAATACAACAATAAAATGAAGTTTCATATTAACCTAATGTATTTTTTGTTTTTTTTTTCTTAAATATTTGTGTGTTAACTCAGGTAATTTTGATTAGTCCTTCCTGCATTTTGGTGTCCCTATACTGCCATGCATCTCTACAACATCCAGACTTTAAGCCTTGTATTCATGGATAGCTTCTCTCCAGGGTGTTAGCTTAGGGAAGAACATCAACAACGATGGAGAACTCATCCTAGTTCTTTTGTAGTGTTGTTACTCAATCTTTTTTTTATCATAGGTATTTCTTTGAGGTGTTCGCAAAGCGTGGGTTTCAGAAGAACAAAGTATCCCAAGGATTTGATGTTTTTTCCTGGGCTAAGTATCTACTTAAAATGAGAATTACCTTAGGGAAAATGCCATTGTTGTCCCAGATATCCATTTTAAAGTTTCTTTATCAAATTTTTTTTGGTCATTCACTTTTTATGAGTTTCTCCATTTGTTTTTGGGGGGATATAAATATGTTGTGGCTCCCTTTTAAAAAATTTGCCTGGAAGTGAGTTTCTGATAGAAAAATCGCTGGAAGATCTTGCAGCTTCATGCATGTTGGAGCTGTTGGAATGCCATACACACCTGAAAATGTTGAACAAAGAAGGGGAGCGATTTCTGCGTCGCATGAACTACTCAGGCAAGACCTTGATGTTGAAATTTATTGCAGAGTGCAAGACTGGTCATGCTTTTTGGACAAGCTCTAATTAAGCTCAAGGCCACTGAAACTATTTGTCTTATTTAATTGGAAGAAATAGTTACTTTATGCAGAAATAAAAAAACCATTGAATTACAAAATCAAAGATGTGTATCGATTTCAATTGTTTCTCCATCAACATAATTGCTAATGTTGTTGGATTTTCAAGAAAGCGGACGGATCTAGTATATACCTCTGTTGCAACTTTTGACCAGTGTGTAAATTCTTGGTATGTTTTTCTTCCACTTTGAAGGCTACATTTTTATTTTCATTTAACTGGAATTTATTCTGTTGACCTGTAGATTACTAAAGCAAAAACCATATGTCCTCTGGTAGCATCAGAGGGTATTGATTTTAAATTTGAGGAAGCTCTTCTTTCAGTCATTCTTGGAAAGGTGTAGTTTGTTCCCTCGTTTCCTGCTATCATCAATATCATATATATTAATAATGGGGTCTTATTTCAAGTAACTAGTATGACGTAGATGGTTTCATTGAAGGTAATTTTTCTGTGGATATTCTTGAATGAAGTTAATATTAGATTTAAAAAAAATGATGAAAAAAATGATGTGTGGCATTTAACTGCCACATGCATTTTCATTGAGCTCAATCGTTTTGATTATTTTTGTGTACCATTACTCTTCTTTTTTCTAAATCTACTTGTGTATTTTATTTCACTAGGATAATCTTGACTTCATGGACTGTGATTTTTCTCCATATTTTAACATGTTATGCTATTTTGTTATTAGTGTGATAATTGCATTTGTTTCTTTCTTTTTACTAAGACGGGATGATATAATATGCATTTAAAACCTCTATAGGGTACAGTATGATGCAGACATGGTAAAAATCTTGGATATAAATGATAACTCTTCTTGCTTTGATATGGGGTAGTTAGTTAATTTGGTACTGCAACAAACTAAAAACCTGCTTAGCTTAAAAGTACCGTTAGTGCAAGATTTTAAATTATTTTATGTGTTATTGCATTCGTGTTTTATGAAAACTGAAAAATATTTCTTTGAATAGCAACGGTAGCGGTTCAACATGTTTATGTTATATCGTATTACAGTGCTTGTCGGAGAGGATGGTTTCTGGCTAAAGAGGCTGATGAGCTTCTTATTTGCGTAGACGAGGTTTGGGATTTTCTTAATCAATATTGAGCCACCCCAAGGTAAATTAGCAATAATTTATCGGTGTAAACATGTTTCGCTCCTATTTTATGGTGATGTTTATTTTTTATTCCTGAACTTCATTTTTATGTGTCTCAATCATACATATACTAGTAGTACAATTAGCTACCAAAAATCATGATAATAACAAACTTTTAGTAAATTTTAAAACAATTTGATTTCGTTCCACGAGTTCATCGTCATCCGTCCACACCTGACCTGATCTTGATCTTAATGTACAAATAACTATTTTAATATAAATATGCAAAAAGTATACTCTTTAAACAAGTATTAAATTTGATAGACTCAGTTACTAATTTGAATCACTTGATACTAGTTCCATGGAAAAAAACTTTATGAATGCATGAAATATGATAAACAAACTGCGAGAATCCTAGATCAGGACATGTTCACATATGTTATTACACTAATGTCTCTCGGATCCTAATGATATGTGTTATTACGATAATGCTTCTGGAATCGTAATAAAAGTTTGTTTATGAGCAGCAATATGGGTTGGGATGACTGCCTTTTATTTGAACCACTTATGAGTATTATATTTACTAAGTTCTTTTATGTTATTTCTCATTGATGTTAAACTTGACATTTTCATGTTGCAGGATGTATTAAAAGATATAAGTTCAAGGTTTTGTCGGATGATATATGTTGGTTAACTTTGGAAGTAAGGAATATTGAAGCATACATCCGCTATAATTTGTTATTTTTTATATTTTTTCATGTTATTCTACTAAATTGACTGAAATACTTGCAGCATTTAATTTTTATTTTCCTTTGTTGAATGTAATCAATCAAACAACTTTGTAGTATTTCTTTTATTTTGAATGAATGGATTCTGTTGTTGAAATGGTTCTAGTGAAAAAAATATTGTTGATACCTATATTTCCACATAGCAAACAGTGATCTGAGGGAAATGATCATGGAGCGATTGCCACAATCTAACTGTGGCTAATAACTGGAAACGTGTGAATTTCCATTGTTAATCATCCACGATCAGATCTGTGGTAAATGCTCATATATTATTAGCTACACAATAAAAAACCGTGGCTAGCATCGTGGCAAATAGTATTAGCCACAGGACTATTTATCACGACTATCCAGTCGCGGAAAGTTACCTCTTATCACGGATCTTTGATTAATTGCCACGGTTTCTTGACGCCATTAACACTCAGTATTTTCGTAGTGATGAGACTAAAGGATTAGCTTTTTCATACCCAACGCCATAAGGAGTGTAAAAGATCATCGAAGACATCAAAGAAGCCAAAAATACTCTAACGAGATGTTCGTAGAATAAAATCTATCTCGGGTACAAATAAGAAAGTCTCAAAAAATAAGTTAAGAAAGAAAATTACTTATTTCACTAATATCGCGACCAATAAATAAGAAGAGAAGGAGAAGGCCAGCAAAAGTCGAGGAAAAGAAGGATCAAACACTTGCAAAACCATAGCAATTATAGAACCAGATCCCTATCAGGGCCCCATTGACAGCATTGGAACCTACCAAGGATCTGGACATTGTGACTCAAGATCATCCAAAAGTCGTCGAGGTAGGGACTCTGTTGGTAGAATAAACAAAAAAATAGTTAGAACAACTACTGAAAGATTATGTAGATGTGTTCACATAGAAGATGAGACATACCCAGGATTGATCCCATCATCGCATGCCATTACTTGAGAACCAATCACTCAGCCAGGACCTTCTAGCAAAGGGTTTCAAAATGGCAACAACATTCTATGAGGTGATTGAAAAAGAGAATCACAAAAGATGGTGGAATCCGGTGTTATAAGAAAAATAGAGTATCCCACGTGGATCTTCAACATGGTGGTTGTCATAAAGTGTTGATATGCCTTGAATTAGTCGTTGGTCGGAATACTATGGGGAGTCCGAAGGGTTGGAATAAAACCTCCAGCGAGGTACATGTTTGACGATTTGGTGGGTTATGCATTGCAGGTGGCCGAGGAGGTGGAGGATCACGAGCCGTCCACCTACAAGGCTGCAGTATCTGGAAACGAGTCAGCACAGTGGCTGTATGTTGATGATATGCTGATTGCTGCTCAGAATAAGTCAGATATTCATAAGCTGAAGGGGTCTCTCAGTGCGGAGTTTGAGATAAAAGATCTGGGTGCTTCTCGGAAAATTCTGGGAGTAGAAATCTATAGGGATAGGAAGAAGAGAAAGCTTTTTCATATCACAGGAAGGGTACATCAAGAAGATTTTGAGCAGGTTTGGAATGTCTTCAGCCAAGCCTATAGATACTCCAATGGCATCTAACAGCAAGTTGGGAATGTACACGGTTCAGACTTATGAGGAGAAAGAGTACATATCTCGAGTTCCATATGCTAGCGCAGTTGGAAGTCTGATGTATGCTATGGTCTGCACTCGACCAGACTTAGCATTTGCTGTTAGTGTGGTCAGTCGTTTTATGGTTCAGCCTGGGAAGGAAAATTGGCAAGATGTTAAGAGGATTTTCAGGTATCTTAGAGGTACTTCAGATGTCGGTCTCTGTTATGGGAACGATACTCGATGTTTAGTGGCTGGTTTCTCAGATTCTGATTATGCTGGAGATGTGGACAGTAGGAGATCTATGACTGGTTATGTGTTCACTCTTGGAGGTTCTGTTGTAAGCTGGAAGGCAACTCTACAACCTACAATTACTTGTCTACTACAGAGGCAGAGTATATGGCCTTGACAGAAGCTGCTAAGGAGGGAATTTGGTTAAAGGGGCTGGTTAATGATCTAGGCCTACATCAGGATCAGGCTATAGTGTATTGTGACAGCTTGAGTGCAATATGCTTAACCAAGGATCAAGTCCATCATGAGAAGACGAAGCACATTGATGTCAAGTATCACTTTCTGAGAAATGAGAAGAGAATTGAAGTGAAGAAGGTAGGGACAGCTGATAACCCTGCTGACATGTTCACCAAGCCAGTTCCTGGGAGCAAGTTCCAACATTGCTTGGACTTGCTCAATATCACAAGTCAGTAGTCTGAGCCCTTGTATAGGGGCATCTGAGGCATAGAAAGGTTCTGGCACTGTCATGGTGCATTTGTTTCTGTTGCTGGGAGGATTCAAGTTAAGGTGGAGATTTGTTGATATGCCTTGAATCAGTCGTTGGCCGGAATACTACGGGGGGGCTAGGGGGGGCAGCGCCGCCCGCCTAAACGGTATACGCAATGTATTATAGCTGGATTCGATCTCTCGTTACAACATAAAGAAAAAAAACCAAAGGGTCCGAATTGCATCGACTTCAACGACCTGCATAATAAGGCATGCCTGGAAGTTAGCTTCTCTATGCCAAACATCGATTCACTCGTGGATGGAACAACATGACATGACTTGTAATCGTTTATGGATGAATATGATCAGGATACAACCAAATTCATAGGCGGTGAGGAACAAGAGTACACGACATTCTTTACCTCCCGAATTTGTATTGTTATACCTGAATGCCTTCTGGATTAAAAAACACAGTGACATGCCTTTAATCCGGTAGTGTATGCAACAACATGACACGACTTGCACTCGTTCATGGACAAATATGATCAGGCTACAACCAAATTCACTGGCGGATGAGGACTAGGAGCACACGACCTTTTTTACCCATCGAGGTTTATATTTTATACTTGATTAATGCCTTTTGGATTAAAAAATACATTGACGTGCCAACATATGGCAGAGGATATCCTCAAGCAGTGGGTGCATAAGATACTCGTAGTCTACGTGAATGACATGTTGGTCAAAAGCAAAGTAGCAGTGAACAACATGAAAATCTGCGATGTACATAAAAGCCTTACAGCACTTGACAGACTCATCTACAGATTCTCAGACAAGTACAAGCCGTTTTTTAACACCTTGACGAAATGAGGAAAATTAAGGAGCGAGAAGTGTGAAAAAAGCCTTTAAAATCATAAAAGAATAATTAATGACATTACCAACTCTGCAACAACCAGATACAGGGAGATTCTCACTTTGTATCTCGTTGCAACTCCGTATTCGATCTCTGTATTCCGTCAATGCAGCGTTATTCCGCATATTAACGGACGAAGATAAGTCAACATATTTTATCAGTGCAGCGTTAGTCCGAAACAAATTACACCAAGACAGAACTCATCTTAGCATTAGTATGTATAACGCAAAAATTAAGAATCTACTTTCAGGCTCATACCATCAGCATTCTAACTGAAATTCCTATTAAAACAGTCTTGGATAGTTCCTAGCGAACCTCAAAATAAAATACCCAGATAGAACGATTCGAAGTACAGTGCGAGACAACAACATCACGAAGGTTCTGGGTGGTAAATTTTGGAAGATTTTTCTATCGAAGAAGATACTGAAATAAAAAAGATCACGGGGATGGAAGAGGAGAAGCCTGCAGATCCAAATGGCCTGTTAAAAGAGAGTCACTTGCGAAGATGGGAAGTGTCCGTAGGAAATATCTTATGAATATAATAAAATAGAAATATTAATTGAAAAAGTAAAAGAGGTTTGTGGGAATAAAATATTCAAACATATTTCGTTATAATTTTATTTAGTTCCAACCGGTTTTATATAGCCTACACTAAAATAAATCCTAAAATTTTAAGATAAATCCATTAAACATAATATTCCTAAACTATAAGAAAATTCAGATAAATTCAAACGTAAATGATGATTCCCTAAAACTAGGATTACATCTAGACTAAATTCAAACATATTCAATATTCAAATAAATTAACTTTATTAAATGGTCCCTCCCATAATTCAAACATTCTTTTTCCACCATCATCTCCACTGTACATCATCATATCATCATTGTCAACATCATATCATCATCTTCATCAATGTTATCATCATCACCAAATTTTTCTCATCATCAAAATAAAACTAACTCTTCCTCCTCATCAGACGTTCCTACACATAAATTTGCATGATCCTCTTTTGGTTTATCACGACACTATTTTTTAATATGACCAAACTTTTTAAGTGGTAGTATTGCAGTGGCTTTTTATCTTTGAAGTGACAAACATCAGCAGTATGGTTTTTCCTTTTGCATATTGAACATGATTGAGAAGAAGGATTTTTAACTTTTTCTCTAGCCATAAGAGCTTTCTCTTCGTATGCTTCCAACTTTAGTAACATGTTTAACCTTTGCTCATGTGCTTGAAAAGACTCAATTAGTTCATTTAAAGAATACACAGATAAATCTTTGGATTTTTCAATAGCAGCTACTACATGCTCAAATTTAGAGGGAAGAGAACGTAATACCCGTTCCACAATTTTTTGATCAGAGAGTTCTTCACCATAAGACCTGATTGCGTTCACGTTTTCTGTAACTTTGTCGAAAAATTTCTACACTGGTTCATTATTTCCCATGGAAAAGGTTTCAAACTCACGACGAAGAGTTTGTAGTTTCACAGTAATCACCTTATTAGTACCTTCAAACTGTCCTTGCAACATAATCCATGCTTCTTTTGTTGTTTTGCAGTTAGAAATATTTGAAAAAATTGAATCATCCAAACCTTCTTGGATTAATGACAAATCTTTAGTATCTTTCTTCACTTTTTCTCTATACTCATTCTTTTGATCTGTAGTGAGCCTTTCATCTGAATTCACTTCATCATAACCATTTTCTACTAGTTCCCTCAAAGCATGAGAAATGAAAATAGTTCTCAATTTGATAGACCAGAATTTGAAGTTATCACATTTGAAAATAGGAATGTGTGGTTGTGGAAATGTGCCATTGGTTGTCATCTCCTCAGGATCTCCTGGCTCTTGATGCCAAATGTAGGAAATATCTTATGAATATAATGAAATAGAAATATTAATTGAAAAAAAGTAAAAGAGATTTGTCGAAACAAAATGCTCGAACATATTTCTTCATAATTTTGTTTAGTTCCAACCGACTTTATATAGCCAACACAAAAACAAAATCCTAAAATTTTAAGATAAATCTAAAACTGATTAAACCTAATATTCCTAAACTTTGGAAAATATTCAAATAAATTTAAACGTAAATTACGACTCCCTAAAACTAGGATTACATCTAGACTAAATTCAAACATATTCAAAATTCAAAATTATTAAAACCTAAATATTTAAATTTCAAATAAACCTAATTAAACGGGTTAGAGTTAATTCCAAGTGTCTGTAGACGGTTCATCTAATAGCGAAGGGGAAGGAATGGGAATCGTTTTCACATCACCTGCTGATGGAGCCTAGATAATTCATACCTTTGAATTGGAATTTCTAGCAACAAACAATGAAAAGGAATATGATACAGTTATTCATGCCTTAAGCCACATTATATAGCCTATTAATTACAAAAATACGAACCAGTGACTCCCAGTTGGTTGTGAGGCAAGTTGGAGGACAATATCAAGCATATGACCCATCTTTGCAGAACTATTTAAAGTTAGCAAGATAATATTCGGTGAATATACCAGACCTTTAGTATATGCATATTTGCAGAAAAGATAACATACATGCAGACGTTGCACCATACAACTCCTCTATTCTAAATGACCCCAAAATGAGGACTGTAAAAGTGGATAGAGTCTGTTAATATTTCATTACATATATGGAGAAACTTGGCGTCGCAAAAGCTGAGGCCTTGGGTAAAGGAAATTCTAAGAAGACTAGCGAATACTAATCATAAAATATTTGGAAAATGACGAACTAGCTCCAGAGAAAAAGCTATCCTAGAAAGTGAAGTGTAGATCGACAACTATTTGTTGAGAGACATGATCTTTTATCTCCAATCATTTTTTTGGGACCGTTGTTGTGGTGTGTTTTTAGAAAAGAAGGGATGGAAATCTTGAATCCAAAACACTATGAAGATGCAGGTAGTCACGGTGGAGGACAATCTTTGGCTCACAGTATAAAACATCATGGATACTTTTGCCTATACATGCACCTGGACGTGAAAGATTCGTGAAGAAGATTAAAACACAATCGAAAGTCTGAACCCTATTTTTATCCATGGCCATTCGCCTAGTAGAAGATCGATATCGCAAGGCCCTTCATAAAAAAACCCAAAAACGAAAATACCTCATAGTCGTTATCGACGATATCACCAACTAAGGCAAAGGCAGCATATTTGAGGCATATTCTTGACAAGAACGTGATTGAGTTCATTTACAAAAGTATTGTTTATGTCAAAATTCCCATTGGCATCAACAACCAATGATTTGATGAAAAAACAGTAAACAGAAAGATTTTAATTTACAATTTGATACATAGAATCCTCTTTTAAATCAATTAACGAGATAGATTTTAATAATCCATTTATTTACAGATCATAAATCTGATCAAATTACAGTCACAAATCCATAATCTTTTTGAATATAGAAAATGAATCATGATAGTGGAACTTATAAATCCTATCTTATACAATGTATACATACCTAATGATCTTTTTCCTTTTTTCTTTGGTTACTTTTCCTTAACCTTTTCTTCACTTCAATTTTCCGACCCTTCTCTGTTGAATGCTCTCTTCTATTTATAGATTATCTAATGGGTCCCTTTTGTCCCGATACCCTCTTTCGTTCTCCTTATTATCTTTGGATCGGGATGATTGTACGATTGACAAGTCATGCTTTTTGCTTTTTGGTCCGTTACCTTGCATGATTAACACGTACTCTTCGTTCCTTGAGAATCAGCTTTGTCCCGATCATATGTGTCAAGCGTGTGATAAAAGTAATTATTGTCTTACTTTCCCGCTCCATTTTCATTATTACTCTTACTTTCCCGTTCCTCATTCATCATTACTCCTACTTTCCCGTTCAATAAGCATTTAATGCTGTCTGTTTTGATCAGTGTAATATTACTTTCCCAATCTTATGTGTCAAACATGCAGGGATTTACTCAGTCTTTCACATCTGTCCATTTTCGATCCTTTGATACGGCTTTGATTGTGTGCTTCTCATTCTTGTTAGTACCACTGTCTCCTACGTTAATCGTCTTACATGTGTCGTCCCTTTTATTTCCCAACAACTTGCCCCCTTCTTCTTCTTTTTTCAAAAACTTTTAACGGTCGATCCAAGGTTTTGAAAAAAGTAGAAGAAACAATTATTACCTTCCGTTTTACCATTACTTCTTTTCACACGTTATGCGAACTTTTCGCAAGCAGTAACTTCTATTATCACGTTTGTGTCAGTTACCTTTTTTCGAGGAAATCAAATCTTTGCCTTGATTAATGCCTTTTCAAATTGTGACGGTTTCTATTCTTCGCTTTAAATACGACGTTTCCACTTCTGTTTTTACCTCTTAAAGTTGCTGCTCTTTATCTTCCTTGAAATTTTTAAATACTTTCGTTCTCCCAACTGTTCAGGAGATTTTAGCATCAATCACATTTATTTTACCTTTGATCAAGTAATTGCTCATCTTCTTTCTCCAGGTATGTTGAGGATTTTTTACCTCCAGTATCTTACTTTAATATTTAACCATGATTAGATTTTAACAGATATGATTGAACTGATAATTGTTTTTTGATTTCTATGATTGTTTCTTTATGATCTATGATGATTCCTTCACAAATTGATCCTTTGAAATTTTCTTTTCAGATAAAACGTTATGTCTTCCAGAAATCCCAATGCTGCTGGTGATCACCAAGAAACTGGAAGATCTTCAAGAGTTCCTTCTTCTAGATATGCTGTGTCTCGGTATGTTCGTAATCCAGCTCCTGAGGCTTCTAAAACCGCTAATCCTGACCCCAGAAATAAGCGGGCTCATGCCACTTATAGTTAACAGTCGATGAACATTGAGGTTTTTAAGAGAAGACATGATCTTGATGGATTTAAAGTCTCATTCTATGACAAAAATACTGACGTACTAACTTTAGGAGCGATGCAAAGCTTTAACTATTCTCCTAATAGTTTACTAATTTCTGCTGGTGCTTCAGAGGCCGGACTTCGTCTCCCATTATATGAAGAAGAAAATCCTTTTTAATATGAAGTTCTTGCAACTCGTGGTGATTCTCCTCATGGACTTGCTCGATCCATTACTCAATACAATGGAAATTGGTGGCGTATCCTTGATGAGTGTAACCTCCGAAGTGAAGGGCGGACTAATCTTACTTGCTACGTTCCAGATTTTAAAGAACGTATCAGTTATACCGTTGAAAATTTTCATACTACATATGGAGATTGCATTACTAACAGGAATTACGTGAAGTGGAGCGTTAGCCCTGTTCGTAAGTGTCTTTCAGGATTTCCCTTATTACATGAGGTCGACGATCCCAAAATCAAATTTATCCCCCATACCAAACTAGATTTTCCCAACAATAGAAAGAATTCGTCAGGATCATGACTATAAGTGGTATCGCACTCCAATTGTAATTGAAGGTCCTTGGATTTTCGTTAACATCTCCAAAGATGAATTCAAGAACTTCGTAGACGTTTCCCAAGCTATTGTCCTTGGCGGTTAAATTTTGATGACTTCAAGTTTGATTATAAGGTTCGTATTATTCTTTATTTCAATATTGTCCCGAACTACCATTGAATTTTTTCTTACGGGACAGATGTTTGTGTTTCAGGTTGAACCCGATTCTGAACTTCACACTGATGTTCCTCCTCCTCGCCCAAGTCTTGGTATTCAGATCGTTGAAGGTAGGCAAATAGTTGAGGAAGAAGTTATAGAAGGTAAGGGAAAACGAAAATTGGTTTTCCCTGAAAAGAAGAATAAGAAACTGAAAAGACCATTGTACCCTTCTGAAGTAGAGGAAGAGGAAATTAGAGATTGCTTTGTTGAGGGGAACAGCAGTTCCGCTCTTATCGCTGCTGCGGGACAGGACGTTGAAGGTTTGGTCCGAGCAGAAGTTTCGGGACAGCACGTTATCATCAATGTTGTTCCTGTTAGCGTGGGGGAGCCAATTCTTTCTTCAGAGCAGCCTTCAATAGTTCATTCCATTTCTGAAACTTTTTCTACCGCCGCTGCTCCCACCGGCCTCTATGATTCCTTTTCTCACCTTCTTTTTAACTTTGACATAGGGCCAATTGCTTCAAGTAGTGGTACAATAACAGTTTTTACTGGATTACCTCAAGAAGAAGTAGATGATATTGCTATTGAAAAAGAAAATATGGAGGAAGTGAACGAAGCTGTTACCGTTGAAGAAAATATTGAAAAAGAAAATGTTGTTGTTGATGTTGTTGTGGAAGAAAAGAGAAATGAAGTTTCTGAAGAAGCGAATGTTGAAATCATAGCTCCTAGTACTTCAGCTACAGATGTCCCTAATGTCCCGAGCCTCCTTGTGAATGAAAATGCTCCTGGAGTTATTCATAAATCAAATGCACCCATCGGGACATTAGTTCAATCTGCCGCTCATGCTGATAGTGCCGATGTTGACATGCCGGATGCTGAACCTTCTACTCAATGGTTCTTCTCTGAAGTGGATGAAGGAATCACTCTTGCTGGTGAAGAAGACTAAGCCTTTCATTGGTTTGTTTCTAAAGGATTTCTGAATACTTCCGCATATCACGATCCATTGAAATCTGATAGTTCTTCAATGGCTAGGCTGCGGACTTCATTCGGTGTTGTTCCACTAGGGGATACTCGGGACGCTTGGTTCGAAAGCGAGTGTTTCGATCAATCGTACCCACTTAGTCTTCCTTCTTCTTTAAATGAAGTTCTGACTGTTGCAGAGGGTCCATCATATTCTTTTCCGCAACAAGCTCTTGCTCAGCTTAAATATGGTACCGATTGCACATTTGCAGCGTACAAGTTTTATAAGGCTCGGGCCACAATGATGGAGCTGATGCTCAAGAATGAAGCAACAAAGGAGAAGCGCGGAAATGAAAATTTGCAGCAAGAAATTGAAAATCTCAAGCAGCAAAACAACTATCTTCAACAAAAATTTCAACAACACAAAGAACAACAACAACTTCAAAATTTTGAGGATCAAAATCAAAAGCTTCAAGATCAGAATCAAGGTTCGTTCCTCACCTCTTAGTTCGTACTTATTTTGGGTTTGTACCTCTATAGGTTAGATCGTAGGGTACGAACCTATAGGTTCGTACCACATATTTTTTTTTTTGAAGTTTTGAAATTCATTTATGGGATCAGTGGGAGACTTGGAATCCCCGTTTAGGTTCCAGCGCAGGATGACTCAGTTGAACAATCATGCAAGAGAAGTAAATATGGATATAGAACTGGTTAAAGGGAAATTAGCACAGTTGTCCGATAGTACTGAGTTGAATACTTGGAGACGTAATAGAGCTGAATCCAAATATTAGGAAAGTATGAAAACTTTAACCCTTAAAGAAGCAGAGTTTAAATCTGTAGCTAGAGGTATATGCTTGAGTTACATGCTTGTTTTATTGAAGGTATTATATGTATTATATGATATTCATTCTGGTTTTCAGTGCTAGAAAAGAAGGTCAACGAAGCCAATGGACGAGCAACAGTAGCAGGAGCTGAACTCAATATTGCAAATAACACAATAACAAATATTACTGAAGAGTTGAAGACTTCAGAAGAACGTAGCTATGAGTGTAATAAAGCTTCGGGATTTGCAATCTCAGTTGAATGCTGAAACTTCGAAACGCGAAGCTTGTGAACAGGAAATTATAAAAGTACAATCAAGATATGATGAGCTATTAAAGGAATTAAATGCTGAAAAAGAACAAGTAGAAAATGATCAGCAAAAAATTAAAGATCTTCAATCAGAAATTGATTACAAGCATGCTTATATCATCTGGGTGAGACAAGATGCCAAGGCAAAAATTGCAATGTCATTTAATTCTGCCTTGGATCGTGCTCAAGCCGATCCTTCTGTTTTGAATGGCCGCGCTACCGTCCCGATGGTTCCTCCTCAACCGTCCCGACGGTCCAACTCCGAAGCCTAGTTGTACTTGTTCTTTGCTCTAATGCTCATAGCTTTATCTTTTGATGTTCTTTTCTTGTATCCCGATCCTTTTTTATTTTGAAGTTTGACTTACTGTAGTTGAAAACATCATTTTGTGATTTTCCACTTTTGTGCTTGAATATGCTCTGAATATTGTCCCTGCATAAGAGATGATATTTATGAAATCTTTAGGTTAATCATATTATTTCATGAGTACAATGGATCGAAGTATATATACCTCAAAACATGTAATTCGAGATCCCACACATACGAAACAAACCCGGGCCAGGGGTAAGAACAGGGTTGGTCCCGAACGTACTCTGAAAATGATAACCATAAATTAGGTATTCCTTCTTTATTAGAATTTCTGAATTATTAAAATTCTATAAGGACATTTACCTCTTTGTTGATACTACGATTGTATCGCTATTCGTAAGCGCTTTCCAGAATATGATGTTCCTGGAGTAATTGAATCTTGATTATGTCGCCAATCGTAGCGTTTTCCAGAATAAGGTGTTCCTGGATTTGAATTTTGATTATGTCGTCAATCGTAGCGTTTTCCAGAATAAGGTATTCCTGGATTTGAATTTTGATTATGTCGCCAATCGTAGCGTTTTCCAGAATAAGATGTTCCTGGAATTGATTCTTATTTTAAGTATAAACTCAAAAAGAATTTTATTATTAGATAAAGTATTGAATAAAGACTTTAATACCTGTGTTGGCCACCATAGAGGTGCTATTAATTATGGATAATAAAGCTTTAAGTATTGTGCATTCCATGGATGTTGTAAGATGTCTCCTTGCATATTTCAGAGATAGTATGATCCCTGTCCCGCTGATGCGTGTATTATATACGGACCGTCCCAGGTTGGTGAGAAATTTCCAGCACTTTTGTCCCGATGGTATTCTGGGATTTTTCGTAAAACATATTGTCCTTGGACAAAGTTTCGTGACTTGACCCTTTTATGATAATCCCGTGCCAACCTTCTTTGATAATTCTCCATTTTCTGGAGTGCCACTTCTCTTTTTTCTTCCAAATCATCCAACTTTTATAACATTAAATCTGTATTTAGATTTTTCTCCCATGCTTCTGTTCTAGTTGTTGGTAGAATGATTTCTGTTGGTATAACTGCTTCTGTCCCATATGTAAGAAGGAATTGTGACTTTCCAGTGGATTCTTTCCTTGTGGTTCGATACGCCCATAATGTATTATGCAACTGTTCACACCAACGTTTGTAATATCCATCCAATGTTTTCTTCAGATTTATTGCAATTGTTTTATTTGTGGATTCAACTTGTCCATTACTTTGGGGATAAAATGGTGTGGATTTGTGTTTCTGAATGTTATATGCTTCAAATAGCATTCAATGTTCTTTCCTTGAAATTGTTGTCCATTATCAGAAACTAAGGCTGCTGGAATCCCAAATCTACAGATGATATTTTCAAATAAAAATGTGAACACATCGGAATCTCTGATCTGAGCTAATGCTTTAGCTTCTACCCACTTGGTGAAATAATCGGCAGCCACTATTAAATATTTTCTCTTTTTGGTCCCTTCAACTAACGGACCAACAATATCTACCCCCCATTTCGCGAATGGCCATGGACTGAGTACAAAATTAAGCTCTGTGGCAGGTGCTTTGATTTTCTTTGCGAATCGTTGGCATTCTTCGTACCATGTTTTCTGAGTCCTTAAGCATGGATATCCAATAATAGCCTTGGGTTTTAGCTTTTAATGCGAGTGAACGCCTTCCAATGTGGTTTCCCGCATCTCCATAATGTATTTCTTTGAGTATCCGTATTCCTTCCTTTTGTGATAGGCATCGGGATAATGGCCCGATGAATGATTTACGATACAAAATTCCATCCCGAAGCTGGTAATTATCTGATTTGAGTTGAATTTTTCTTGCTTCTTTAGAATTGGAAGGCAATATGTTATCTTGTAGATATTGATGAATCAGAATCCTCCAATCTGGTTCACTTGGTTGATCATCTATTTGTTGAGGCATAGATGGGGCATTTTGTATTGCGGGATCATTAATTTCTTCTGTCACATCTTCTTCTATGTTATGAAGTGCTTTTATCTGGATAGATGGTTCATATATTCTTCCGACTTTTATTGCCGTGATATTAGGATCGTTTACCATGGAGGAAATGAATACCAGTGCATCGGCATGTCGGTTTTTGTCTCGGGATAGATGCCGAAAAATAATGTTTGGGATTTGATTTGCTAAGATTTGAACAAGGTTTTTATATTGTACTAAACCTTCATCAAGTGTTTGATATTTTAATTCGACCTGTCGAATTACCAACTGTGAATCACTTGTGAGTCGAACATTGCTGATTCCTAGTTCGATGATGTTAGAGCATGAACCACAACTTCATATTCTACTATGTTCTACTATGTTGTTTGTATGTTCTTCAAACTCAAGACGGAATGAATGTGTCATTCGCCCTCCCATTGGTGCAGTAATCACAATGACAATTCCTACTCCTTCTTTGTTTCGGGACCCATCAACAAAGACTTTCCACCTTTGAGAGTTTGTTGAGTTCAGAATATCTTGTGGGTCCTCTTCCTCGCATCCTGGTAATCCTTGAATTTCATATTCTTCTTCAATCGGGAAATCCGCAAGGAAGTCAGCTAAAACTTGAGATTTTTGTGCGGTTTGGAACTCATAAATGATGTTGAATTGTTCTAGCTGGGCGTTCCATTTGGCGATCCTTCCTATTTTTCCTGTATTCTTTAATACTGATTGTAACGGTGCCTTGCTCGGGACACGAACATAATGTGTGAGAAAATAAGTACGTAACTTTTGAGTGGCAAAGACCAATGATAAAAATGAGTTGTTCGATTTTAGTGTAATTTCTTTTCTGCCGAATTAAGGGTTTTGCTGATATAATATATCGGTTTTTATATTTTCTCATTAGTACTTACCATCACTGCGCTGATTGCATCTTCCGTTGCCGCTGTATACAAAGTTAATATTTCTTCAGGTTCCGGTTTCTGTAATGCTGGCAATGTAGCTAGATGTTTTTTTATGTTTTGGAAAGCTTGTTTACATCGATCGTTCCAATCAAAAAAAATTTTCTTCTTGAGTATATCAAAGAAGGGTTTGCACCGTTCTGATGATCTGGCAATAAATCTGCTTAAAGCAGCCAAACATCCATTTAATTTCTGTACACTTTTAATGATGTTGGGTGATGGCATATCTGTTATTGCTTGAATCTTTGCTGGATCAACTTCAATTCCATTTTTTGTAACCAAGTAACCCAAAAAACGTCCCGAAGTAACACCAAAAGTACACTTCTCCGGATTAACTTTCATCTTATATTTTCGTAATGCACTAAAAATTTCAGTGAGGTCTTGTAGATGGTTGATAGATAATTTGCTTTTTACCAACATATCATCCACATAAACTTCTAGTATTTTTCCGATCCAAGGTTAGAATATTGCATCAACCAATCGTTGATATGTTGCTCCCGCGTTTCGTAATCCAAACGGCATCCTGGTATAGCAATACAACCCCCGGGGAGTGAAGAACGTTGTGTGTTCTTGATCAGCTTCTGCAAGTGCAATCTGGTTGTATCCCGACTGACCATCCATAAAAGATAATGCCCCATGGCCTTCTACAGCATCTACCAACTGATCAATGTTAGGAAGTGGATAACTATCTTTTGGACATGCTTTATTTAAGTTGGTGAAGTCTATACAGATTCTTACTCCACCGTTCTTTTTTGGAACGATCACCATATTAGAAATCCACGTTGGATATCGCACTTCACGAATGAATCCTGCATTTAAAAGCTTTGCTAATTCTTTTTCGACTGGATCGTGATACTCCGGTGCAACCTTTTGTATCCGTTGTCGAAATGGTATAGCATCGGGACGTATTTGTAATTCATGTTGTACAATACTTGGATCTATCCCGGGCATATCCTCCATCTTCCATGCAAATATATTTACACAATCACGAAGTAGCTTGATTAAACTTTGCTCCATGTCTTCATTCATCAATGTTCCAATTCGCACTCGTTTAGGCCATTCTGAAGTTCCAATATTTATAATTTTAGTTTCTTCTACAGAAGTGAAAATTGTTTTGGATTCCTGATCAAAGTTGGAGTTCCCTTTAATTGCTATGAGGGTCGAACTGCTGACTTGTTGAATTTTCTTGACTCTTACTGCTTTCTCCTAACTCATTTGTTGCTTTTTGTTCGATGTTTCTTTTCAAGTATTGATTTATCTCCTCTTCCTTTGCTTCGATCTTACGGTTTTTCTTCCTTTCACGCTGTTGTTGTTCCCACTCTTCATGCATTCTTACATCCGCCATTATACAAAACTTCGCATCATCTTGATCTCCATTGATCTCCATTTCTCCTTGCGGTGTTGGAAACCGCAAATATTGATGATAAGTGGAAATTATACCTTTCAGCTGGTGTACCCAACGTCTCCCGATTATTGCATTGTACGGAGATTGAGCATCTACTACACGGAATCTTGTTGAGATGTTAATTGGTCCAACAGATACTTGCAAATCAATATCTCCTTCAGGTCTTGAAGCCATTAAATTGAACCCATAAATAACATATCGGGACGGGATTAATTGATCTTTTGTGAGTCCCATTTTGCAAAATGTGTCATGAAACAACACGTTTAAGGAATTGCCCCCATCCAAAAGAATTTTTCTAACGTTCCATCCTGACATTAGCAATGTAAGGACCAAAGGATCATTGTGCATCTCAATTTCTTGATTTACTTCCCGTGCTGAGAAAGTTAAAGGGGATGCCATCCAGTCTTCCCAAGCTTCCGTTATCCTTCCTGATACTTTAAAAATTTCATGATCTCGAATCCTTTTGCACAAATTTTTATTAATTGCTTTCATATCTGTATCTCTTTTTTCTGAAAATGATATCATATTAATGGTGTGTTCGTTATATGGGATATGCACTGCTTTGCCTTTGTCGTATCTTGTTATTGGTTCGGGCCTTTGAATATATTCTTTCAACTCTCATGCATCTATCATTCTTTGTACCAGCATAATAAAATTCCTGCAATTATCTGTTGTGTGCCCTTTATAACAGTGGTACTCACAATAATCTTTCGAACGTTGTGTGAACTCAGGCTGATTGCCTTTTGATGGTGGCCATTGAAAATCTGGTTTATTTTTTATGATTTCGAATAATTCAGAAATATGAGATATTGAGTTTTGTGAACACTCTTTCTTGAAATCGCTGAACAAAATTTTTATTATCCCCTTGCCGTGGGCGCTTTGATTCCCTTGGTTCAGATTTATGAGGGAATTTCTTTTTTTTTTCTGGTGATACTTCGATTGAATTTGTCCTTTTCATGTTTCTTTGATTTCGTGAATTACTTCTTGGACCTTGTTCTTGCACATCTTGCAGTCTTGCACATGTTTCTATTATTTCCCTGAGTTGTCCCTCGGTCTTGGGATTATTACGATGAATTTCAATAAAAAGTTGACATCTTCGGTCAGCGATTCCCCGCTTGTAATGATTAATCGCTGTACTTGAGTCGAAATCTCCAATTGCTTTACAAACTGTATGCCATCGGGTTGTATATGACCGGATCGTTTCTTCTGGCCACGATGTAAGGGAATATAATTTGTCTACTCCCGAATCAACGAGCTTGTTGTACATGTAAGCTTCGAGAAATTTCCTCACTAATTGTGAATAACACTCAATGGAACTCTCTGGCAATCTATCATACCATAACAATGCTGAACCTTTCAAACTTGAAGGGAAGCATCGGAACATTATTGCTTCGTGTCCGTCCCATCGTGACATCACTCGATTATAATATTTTAAATGTGAAGTCGGGTCCTTCGTACCATCATAACATTCAAATACAGGGATACTGTATTCTCTTGGCAATGGAACACATGTCAACTGCTGAGCCAGCGGTGTGCGCTTGGCTTCTTTCAACACCTCTTCTATTCTTCCCCCTTCTTTATTTTTTAATCCTTTTATCTCTTCTTTCATCTGCTCCATTGCTTCCATACATTTTTTCCATTGTGCACGTTGAATTTCTTGATTTTCCCGTTGCCTCCTAGCCCGTGATGATGATCCTACTAATACCATTCAATGATCTTGATTTTCCCTTTCATTTCTGGGTGCACGCCTTCCAGAAATTGTTTCTTGACTTCGTGACCCTGTTACAGCCTGTCTTTGCTCACGTTGAATCGCATTTTTCAAAGCTTGATTTTCTCTGGTTAATAATTCAATTTGATTATGACTGGCCCTTTGTTCTCTTCTTATTTCATTCATTTCTTTCATCAGATTTTGAAGATAATTTACATCATTTCTTGAATTCTCATGATGTGAAAACTGATTTTGAGATATGGTATTTGGTGTTAATTCATGAATAGGTGAATGATTTCCTACATCACTCTGTTATTGTTCTGGCTCACTCTCTCCTTCCCTTTTATGTAACTTTGTCTGTCGTTACTGTCTTGGTTTCCAGAACCTGCTTCTTGAGACATATTTCTTCTAGATTCTTTGTTTCTTGATTATTTCTTTTTTTCCCTTGAATTCTAATGATCTTTTAAAAGTTAGCCATATAATTTCTCAACAGATTATTTAATAAAGAAAGTGACAGAAACTAGTTTTCTGATCTTCTAAAAATATGTCTATACTTTTAGTAACATAATTTGTATTATTTACCATGAATCTTTTAAAACGAATATAATAGGAAATCAAACATTTAAACAGATCCATTCAAACTTAAAAGTTTTTCTTTTCAATGAGATACAATTTCCATTTTTCATATCACATAAAGGTTATTATGCGTAAGAAATCACTTGCTGACTAAAGTTAAATTAAGCCAAAATGTTGCATAAAACTACCAAATTCTTTATACTAAATTTCTTTACCTTTGAAATACATATATAACAGATAAATCCATTTTTCATGAACAGGTAGGATAAATCCTTTAACCCAGACCCTGTTTCTAGCGCCAAATTATTTATGCCTAAATTCACATTGGCATCAACAACCAATGATTTGATGAAAAAACAGTAAACAGAAAGATTTTAACTTACAGTTTGATACATATAATCCTCTTTTAAATCAATTAATGAGAAAGATTTTAATAATCCATTTATTTACAGATCATAAATCTGATCAAATTACAGTCACAAATCCATAATTTTTTTTAATATAGAAAATGAATCATGATAGTGGAACTTATAAATCCTATCTTATACAATGTATACATACCTAATGATCTTTTTCCTTTTTTCTCTGATTACTCTTCCTTAACCTTTTCTTCACTTCAATTTTCCGACCCCTTTTCTGTTGAATGCTCTCTTCTATTTATAGATTATCTAATGGGTCCCTCTTGTCCCGATAACCTCTTTCGTTCTCCTTATTATCTTTGGATCGGGATGATTGTACGATTGACAGGTCATGCTTTTTGCTTTTTGGTCCGTTATCTTGCATGATTAACACGTACTCTTCGTTCCTTGAGAATCAGCTTTGTCCCGATCATATGTGTCAAGCGTGTGATAAAAATAATTATTGTCTTACTTTCCCGCTCCATGTTCATTATTACTCTTACTTTTCCGTTCCTCATTCATCATTACTCCTACTTTCCCGTTCAATAAGCATTTAATGCTATCTGTTTCGATCAATGTGATATTACTTTTCCGATCTTATGTGTCAAACATGCAGGGATTTACTCAGTCTTTCACATCTGTCCCTTTTCGATCCTTTGATACGGCTTTGATTGTGTGCTTCTCATTCTTCTTAGTACCATTGTCTCCTTCGTTAATCGTCTTACACGTGTCGTCCTCCTTTTATTTCCCAACAAGTATTATTTACATGTTTTGAATCCTCGTGATAGTCTCAAACAACGGAAAGCAGTTTGAAAGAGAAAACATAGAGTTGTTGTTTAACGTGTTCAATTTCCAGATGAATAAGTCTACACCGATATATTCTCATAGTAGCGGGCAAGTTGAAGCCTGAAGCACATATATTGATATAAGGACCCTCAAATATAAAAAAATAAAGATACGGGATATAATGAGATACATGTATTAATTAAAAATATTTTATATAATAATAATTCATTTTAGTACAAAAAATCATATAAATACTTTTTGGAATTTTAAAACTATAAAAAATAGAGGAAAATCTATCTATCATCCCGCTCACCCATTATTCATCAATATTGTTTTCACCAAATACCACATCTTCTAAATCTGGCTCGTCAACTGAAAAGATTTGCAACTTCAAGTTTTCCCACACTGTCAACTGGATCAAATGCATCTGCACGAATATCCCACATTATATTTTAGCCTTTCGCATAATTTTCACTTTTCCACGAAAGGAGAAAAGATTATTGTGAGCAAACATTAGATTCTCAACACGTAGGGATTCAGTCTTATTTCTCTTTATTGAATGGATAAAATTATAGGTACTTTAATTACTCCCTGAACAATATGAGGAACATCGCTACCTTAGAAGCCTTAAAGCTTGATATTTTATAACACTAGTAACCACCAAGTCTTCCCTTTTTATAATCAACCAAAATTTAGGATTAAATATTTTTATAATTATATGATATTCTGTTGATAAGTACAAATATCTATGAATATTTAGATTTTTTACACAAAAATATATGTCAAGTTATAGGAAGTATCCGATTGTAAAGTATCTGAGAGGTATACCAAAGTATCTCCTACCATTTCCGTAATTAAAAAAAAAGGATACGTTAAATGGAGTATCTGATACGTGTCTCCAAGTATCTCCAAGCATCTGATACTGATACGGTGTCGATACAGATACGTCGCCAATTTTGAAGTGTTTGTGCTTCATAAGTTGAAGCTAATAAAAGCATCGTACAAAACTTGAAAAGAAGCTAGACGAACATTAGCCAGCTAGAATGAGCGATTACATAATGTTCTTTGGGCATATAAGAAAACTATAAGCAACGGGAATGTCACAACTTTTCCTCACCTATGAGTGTAGGGCAGTTATTCTAACCTAGGTGATGATACCAACAACCAAATCATAGGCTTGGGAAAAGAATCTAACATGTGATTTAATCCTAATGAAGCTTAATGACTTGCAGAAAAATTGTGAGATAATATTGGAGATAATGAAAAATTATTGACAATTTTACCAAAGATTAGAGAAAGATGGTCAGAACACAATACTTCATGCCTAGACCTGGAGATCTAGTACTATGGAATATCCCTAAGTACCAAAAAGATAGGTTATGAGGAAAGCTTGCCCTAACTTGGGATGGCCTTTACATAATATAAATCATCATGGAAATAGTTTTTATACTTGTACGATCCACGAATCAACTCGTACGAGTCACCTCGTGAATCTCAAACACTACACGAAATCAGAGAATTCGTAATAGCCGTTTTGCTAACGGTTAACTTTTTTGGAACGTCATATCATTGTTATAAGAATTTTAACGGTGAGAAATCGTTGCTATAATTGGTATCTCTTCCTAAATTTCAGGAGGGTTATGGACAATTAACTTCGTAACCTCAACTTAAAATGACAAGTTA
The DNA here is from genome assembly GCA_023531435.1 of Papaver californicum. Lineage (NCBI taxonomy): Eukaryota > Viridiplantae > Streptophyta > Magnoliopsida > Ranunculales > Papaveraceae > Papaver > Papaver californicum. The sequence goes on from JAJJMC010019832.1 coordinate 6,638,662, forward strand.
CTTTGTTACCCTATATGCTTACTATCTGCACCCCAATTCTACTCACGCTCAAGATGAATCCCATCATCCCGACAATTCCCTTTTTTTTCTCCAATATCTTTTCACATATAACTCTTTATTTTAATTACCAACAATCATAAAAAAATTCAAAATCATTGAAATTAGTATTTCTTTTAATATGCCTGAAAATTAGAATAGGAATCACTTGAGAGGTAGATAAAACAAGTTAACAATTGAGACATTACCACAAACTATCTTTCCACCGAAAAAATCATCAGATCCACTTTATGATTCAGCTGCAGAAAACTTCATCAAGAACTACGTACAATCAGTTAGTTATTAGTACTTCTGTGAAAAATCGATTTAAGCCTAGATTTAAATTTAATCGATCTCTTATACTAGTATGACACTGATTCATAGTTTCGGAAGTGTAAATCTGGGTTATCTTAAACAAAGCTATGTAAGTCATTCATTTTTCTCTGAATCGATTTTTTTTCAACATTGGGGGTTTAATGATTTTACAAATTAGAGGTTACAAACTATTGATTGTGAATGATGCAATTTTTAATGGTATGAACATCTCTATTTCAGATTTCTATGTGGTTGTAGATCTTAGGTTTATTTGTATCTGATGTTGCTGTGAGTTGTATCCTATTATGAGAATATTTTGGTGATTATGAACATCTCAGTAGCATGCTTTATGCCTCCACCAACTAGTTTTATGACTCAGTTAATTATATTGGTTGAATAATATGCAATCCTGATTTGTATTTATTATCAGATTGTCGATAAAATTAGGTGTGCATAAGCCTTCACTAAGTAGTTTTATGGTTTTTGTGTTTGTTAACTGTGATTAAGAAGATCTGTAGATTTTGCAGTATATTGTATTCTGTTTTGAGAATAACTCAGTGAAATTTGTAGGTTTAGTTGATAATTAAACTGAGTCAGACATAATATTTTATTTGTTTGTAGGATCTCACCATTTTTTGGTAGATAGGTGAATCTATTGATTGTATATTGAAGCAGAAGCTCTAATGAGAATCCCAATCAGTAAAGAGAAGCTAATGTTCATAATTTGTTCCATTTGCCTAATCAGATTCTAGTTCTTTGTGATTTGAATTCATTGCCAGATTGTAAATTAAAATTAGGTGCATATATGTGTTTTAGGGTGAAAAACAAATGTACTGCAAAATAGTACTTTCAAATAGGTTCGAGAGATCAAGCTCGAACAGGAAGAGCCTAAACCAAGAAACAGTCGTTCGTGTCCTATTTTGATAACAAAGGTAGAGAAGATTGGGTAGGTCTTAGGGGAAGGAAGCAAAGAGGTTGAGATATATCAGTGTCATGAGTAATTGTAATGTGTAAAGAAGAATGGATTATATCTGAGTTGAATCGCTACTTTTGTATATCTTCTTAGTTTTTCCTTGTTGTTTCTATCTTTATTGGTTCTGAGAAGACACACTGATTTTTCGTAAGTGATGGAAGTTAGAGAAGAAGTGAATAAGTAACGACTATGGAGATTGTAGTGGAGTCATGTTCTAAAATTAAGGAAGACTTGTATGACCACTACTCCTCGTTCTCTTAACTATCTTGTAACTGTCCCGCTACTTGCCTTCTTGTTCGTGGATGTGTTGTTACAACGCACGATTGCGGTACACCGGTATATGTTTTATTTGATATCTCGTAGGATGATAGTGGAATTATGAACCACTTTTTGATTAGGTCAAGTCAAGTCAAATGACTTGCTAAGTGAGGCAAGTTGCGTAACTCACTGAGTTAATAATTACACTGATTAGTGCCTAGTCTGGTAAGTTTAATAGTCATATACTAACTTTGAAATAGCATAGCATAATTTTAATGGCAATGTTAGCTTAGAAGTGACTTAGCATAAATCTGGAAGATGTTCGAGGCCAGTAATGTAAAGAGCTTCTTGAAAAAGAAGGCTTATTGGATAATATATAAGATTAGTGTTGGCATTAGGCCAATATTGAAAAGAATGGTGTATTTCTAAGGGAAGCAGCTAGCAAGGCTAGCACTAGCTTCTTAGCACAAATGGTAATGTGCTATCTCTTTAGGTGGAAAAACTAATGTGCTAGCGTTTTGGGAGCAAGGCTAATGTGCTACCTTCTAGAAAGCGCTAATACGCTAGGTCTAGGAAGCTAGTATCTAAGACGGCTAAATCTAGGAGGCTAGTGGCAATCAAGGAAGCTAGCGCTTCTGGTAAAAGAAGCTAGCTAGGTCAAGGGAGTTATTACTTTGGAAATAAGGCTAGGAAGCTTGTTAGGCCGAGGAAGCTAGCACCAACACACTATTGGCTGGGATGCTTGCTTGGACGAGGGCGCTAGTGCCAAAGACGCTTGTGCCAAGGACTCTATGCCAAGGACGCTGGTGTTGTTGGATGGGAAGATAAAGCTTCTCAAGGAAGCTATCTAGGTCGAGGAAACTAGATAGGTCAAGGAATCTAGCGTAGATAAGAAGTTAGGAAGCTAGCGCTTCTAGTGATGAGGCTAGTACGTTTGCTATCCAAGGAGGCTAGCATCCATGCACTAAGGCTAAGACGTTAGCGCTAATGCGTTTCTAGGAAAGGACTTAACGCCAATACGCTGCTAAGCCAAGAGTTTAGTGCTAGCTTGGCACTAATGCGAGAAAAGGCTAGGGTTATCCTGGATCAGAGGCACAATGCGTCTTCGAATGCATTGCTCCTTGTTTGTGGTGCATCCAAGAGGAGTTGCGCATAATTCGTGTCTTGTCCTTGAGCAAAGTGCTAAAGTGACATACTTCAGGATAGCAATTTGTGATGCATGTGTTCTTTGCGAAAAGGCGTTAAGCTAGAATGTATTTTGAGGATTAAGCATTAGCTATTCCTGGATTTGATAGATGTTATTGGAACATCGATGCGCATTCGAGGCAAGTTCAAGGAATTCAACTGTGGAGTTTATGTGACTTGAGACTAGTTCGATATGGCATAAATATTGTGAATATTGAGGAAGCTACAAGGCCAATTTAGAATGCATGTAGTTGTTCATAGATATTGTTTTTTAATTCCCTTGTGGAATATATAAGTAGAAATACAGTATTTTGTATTTTGGTCTAGAGTTAGGAATATGCACATGTACTTTTATGATCCTTATGCTAGGCAGAGGGCCATTTTATAATTGTATCCCTTGTCTAAAACTCACCATCTACAATATTCCTCCACAAAGTTGTTTTATGTGTCAGTTGAATTATGTAGGTTGAATAAGACTAAATCTTGAGTCATGTTATTATGGCTTCGAAAGAAAAATGACATAATATTGAAGCAGTAGCTCGTATTAGACTGAGACATAGTATTTTGGTGTAGGATGTCAGTATTAGTGAGTAAATATTGTATTCTGTCTTGAGAATCAGTTTCTGCAATTTAAATGTAAACCAAAGGGAAGGTAGTATTTATAATGCAATTTCTTCCAGTTTTCATATGATACTGTATATCTAGATAAGAACCTAAGTGATATCCAACATTATCAATACCCAACCATACACAAGAAGTCACACAAAATATAGCTTTCATCATTTTATTTTAAATATATTACAACCTTTCTGTTCATTCAGTGTTGTTTTGCAACATTGTCATTTCATATCTAGTTGCTAAAGAAAAAAAATGTAAGCCCTTACATCACATTGTCATCATTAACATTCGAAAAACATAAAACTTGAACCCAAATCCAAAATAAAAAACTCCATAAAACAAATTTCCCATGTATCTTCTCCTTCGATGATTTTTCACACTTCCGAAATCCAAAAAACGAAACAAGATTGAGTATTTGTCAATTACCATTAGACCTTCTTCATTTTAATTCTTCTATGTACTTTGATAATAGGTATTTTTACAAAATAATAAGTTGTGTTACCATTTGCAAACTTAATATCATTATTTCCATTAGAGCAACTAAACCCAAAAAATCCACCAACTCTTTACAAAAGAATTGAAAATTTGAAAAGTCTTACCCATTGTTGTCCATCACTTGGAATCAGTATCAAAATTAGAGTCATTTTTTTTTGTTTTTTTTTTCCGATTTCAGATCCGTGTCAGAGTCAGTCACTACGTTGAGTATGAATTGATTTTTTGAATCACCACGTGCTAGGTATGCCTGATACTCTTCCTCAATATCCTCTTCTTTCACTGCATCCTTAAAACTCCCATCTTCACTTCGTGCACCTCTGCTAACTTTCTTCATGTCTCTTCTCAAATTCTTTACTGCTCTTTTCCTAGCCATCTTATTCCTTACCAACAAAAACTCATATGAGTAATCAACATCTTTTGCTTTCTCGCTCTGCTTTCTCTTCTTTGCCCCTTCTTCCTGTTGCATTGATTCATGCATTTCCTTCCATATTTCATCCATCTCTTCAGTTATTCTTTTTTCCTGCAATTCAACTTCTTTCTCTTTTTTTCTTATCTTCTCAGCCTGCAATTTTTCTTCTTTTTGAATATATACTTATTCGCTCTCTCTATTTCCTCCAAATCCATTTGCTCCACTACTTATTTCATCATTTAGAGATGAGCATATTTTTTCATTTGTTTTCTCATCTCCTTCTCTTGCTCAAGTTCTTCCTCTTTCATTGGGGCATTGCTTTTTGATTGTTTGGAACCACTACCTTTTTCTGGATTTGTTGCCGTTATTGATATCTCTTTGATTATTTTTTTGGGAGGTTTTTTTTCTTCTTTTGGTTTTGAATTAAGAGTAATTGGAATTTTATAGGTTTTTCATTCTTCAATAGAGTGGTTACATTAACCATAAATGCCATTTTATGGCGCATGGTTAATACTTATGTGAAACATCAATTTAAGCCTAGATTTAGGTTTAATCGATCTCTCATAGAAGTATTAATTGACACTGATTCATAATTTTTGAAATAAAAATCCGGGTTATCTTCATCTAAGGTATGTCGTTCATTCATTTTTCTCTGAGTCGAGTTTTTTTCAAGATTTGGGGGTTTAATGATTTTACAAGTTGGAGGTTACAATATATTGATTTTGAATGATGCAATTTCTGATAGTGATTATGGACATCTCTATCTTTCATATTTATATGTGGTTGTAGATTTTAGGTTTATTTGTATCTGATGTTGATGTGAATTGTATCCGGTTCTGAGAATCAGTTGACTATATAGGTTGAATAATATGCAATCTTGATTCATGTTATTGACATATGATCTAAAGCTTGTTATACCTTTTAAGAATATTTGGTTGTTGAACTTAGACTCAGAAGTAGTATTTGGTTGTAGGATGTCAGCATTAGTAAATAAAGCTTGTATCATATTTTGAGAAGCAACATCTCAGGAATCAAGATAATTTGAGGAATTTTTTTTATTTGTATTCATTGTCAGATCGTGGAATAAAATTAGGTGTGCATAAGGCTCTACTAAGTAGAAGTAGTGTTTAATGTGAATTGTACTAAATAGAGAATCAAAGATGCAATTTCAAATGTTGATGTACCTTATGGAAACCAGAGAATTGCATGGAAAACTATTCAGAATGACTAAAATGACTTGTTTTCAGTATACATTTGTTATCAACTACCTGTTCCAGTTCTTTGTTTTGTGTGGTTTTCAACTAACCCTATAACTTTGAATCCCCATATCTCTGACTCAAATAAGATTATCAGTAACTGCCCAATTTGATCTCTTCTTTAACCTCATTCATATTACAAGAAATTATAAAAAATTTCCAACAAAATATTTTAATACCCACTACAACTATTCAAACAAAGACTATCATGATCAAAATCAAAATCAATTTCAAAATAACCATATTATAAGTAATTTGTTGGCTGGTGATCATACACCAGCCTTAATTTTACAAACCATAAAAATAAAAAACAATTTAACATTTTTTTTGTTCAAATAAATGTTGTTTGCAAAAAAGTTACTGCTACCTATTTCCAGGAAAAACCAAAAAGAAGAAAATGATTATTGCCTAGGATGATCCCTCTGATATGGATGCCCACTCCGTGTCCTACGCATAGTAGACTCATTCTTCCTCAAGGTGTTTCGTCTCGGAGGAATAAGAGCTTGCCTGGTGGTATCATTATCTTCCCCTCTTTGTTTGTTTGTTGCATATGCAGATGTATGTGCAGGTGGAGGCATTGGGTGCACAACACTAGGAGAATTTCTCTGATCAAAACCTCCCTAAAAAATTACAACAACCTGCTCAGAAACCCTTCCTATGGTAAGACAAACCATATTGAGCATAGGATAGACCATACCTTGAGCTGGAAGAGGCATCAACGTAATGTTGTGAATGCTCTAGCTTCTGGAGGAAGAACAATAGCATCAAATATAAGTATGTTCCCATCAGTGAAAAAGAATTGATCCCCAATAATAGTTGGACCTTCATTTATCACAAAAATCCATGTGTAAGGTGATCAACATACATCGACCAACCATCATCCCGTCTTCAATTACGATTTGGAGGAATTGGTTCCTCTAAAATTATTCCACGAAGAAAACCACCATTCCCCTGACTTGACCCGGAGCTTGTATTTGCTCCATTACTAATATTATTGGCACCAAACCATTAGTACCATCACCACCACCACTTCCATTTCCACCACCACCACCACGACTACTACTACTACCAAATTCATATGTGCTATTTGGAAAAACCCTTCGACCATCTGCTCTAGTACCATTACCAACACTTTGATTTTCACCGTCATTCACATTCTCTATCTTTACTTTGTGATTTTCTGGGAGGATTCTGAAGGAATTTTGAGTATGTATTTGCAGAAGAAAAAAAAGAACTGTTGGTTTTCCTTCTGCCTGATTTTGTTTGGGTGTAAATAGGGATTCATCCATCTCAAAAGAAACATGACTTTTTAGAAAAAATTAACTTCATCTTCACTCCATGCCGCTGTTTCATACAAATAAAATTATCAGTCTAATCATTCTGATAGGAAGTTTAAAGAGGTTTTTGACAACTGGCGAATGTTCTATTGGGTATTTCACTTGTGTGAAAGACACGTGTTCTATAAAACCTCTTCATTTGGCTTCGCCTGAGAAATTAGAGGTTATGTATTTTCTATTATGTTAGACATCATACCCTAAGTGAGAGACTGAGAGGTATGTATTTTCTACCCGTGCAGGCTTCTTATAACCACTCTTCCTCCCGATTGGTTGTTGTTTGTTATGACGTTTCTCAGTACTTGAAACAAAATAATAAATCTAAGTTCCCAACCACTGTTTGTTGTTAAATGTGTTGAATGTATTTTAATTATAGTTATAACTTGTTAATATATAAAGATTGAAAGTTAATATTGAAAGTAGGCTATTATACATGAACTTTATTAGTATATATATGTTTATTAGTGCATCAAATATCACAACTTGGAAAAAATTTATGATCTTTGTTAAATGCTTCACATAATTCAATATTATTTATAGGTAAATTTATGATTTAAAATTCAACCATGAATCTTCGATTCACGATTTAACATACGAATCGATTCTTAAAGATAAAAAATGAGTCACGATTTAAAAACCTTGCCGGTAAGGGTATTTTAAAAAATTTCATAGTTCCCAAAATATTTGCTTGACTACTCCAGGAATGGTAAGGGTATTTGGATAATTTTCATATTTCCCCAAATATTTGCTTGAGTACTCTGGTAAAGGTATATCAGTAATTTTTATAGTTTCCAAATATTTGTTGCACTAGAGAACTGTAGAATCTAATATGATATATATCTAGTTCATCGGAATATACACCAAGGTTTATCTTTAGTAACCTATTAACCTGAATTTCTATACGACCAGATCACTAAATCCACCGAATAACCATAGAATCTGACATGTTACATCTCCAGTTCAAATGAATATACACCAAAGGTTTATCCTCTCTAGTAATAACCTAGTACGTAACTAGTATCTCTGTACCAGATCCTTAAATCCACCGAAGAACCATAGAATCTGATATTTTACATCTCCAGTTCATCGGAATATACACTAAAGATCTATGATCTCTAGAAATAACCTGTTACATAACTAGTATCTATATACCAGATCCCTAAATCCATAGGAGAACCATCGAATCTGACATGTTACATCTCCAGTTCATCGGAATGTACACCAAAGGTCTATGATCTCTAGTAATAACCTGGTATATATAACTAGTATTTTTATACCAGATCCCTAAATCCACCGAAGAACTATAGAATCTGACCTGTTACATCTCCAGTTCATCGAAATGTACACCAAAGGTCTATGATCTCTAGAATAACCTGGTATATAACTAGTTGTATTTCTATACCTGATCCCTAAATCCACTTAATAACCATAAAATCTGACATGTTACATCTCCAGTTCATTGGAATGTACACCAAAGGTCTATGATCTCTAGAAATAATCTCGTATATCACCAATGTCTCTATACTAGATCCCTAAATCCATCAAAGAATCACATAATCTGACATGTTACTTCTCTAGTTCATTGGAATGTACACCAAAGGTCAATAATCTCTAGTAATAACATTCTAAGTAACTAGTATTTATATACATGATCCCTAAATCCACCGAAAAAGCATACAATCTGACATATTATGTCTCCAGTTCATCGGAATAAACACCAGAGGTCTATGATCTCTAGTAATAACCTGGTAAATAACAAATATTTTTATACCAGCCTAAATCCACTGAATAAAAATAAAATCTACTTGAAACAAAATAATAAATCTAAGTTCCCAACCACTGTTTGTTGTTAAATGTGTTGAATGTATTTTAATTATAGTTATAACTTGTTAATATATAAAGATTGAAAGTTAATATTGAAAGTAGGCTATTATACATGAACTTTATTAGTATATATATGTTTATTAGTGCATCAATGATCACAACTTGGGAAAAAATTTACGATCTTTGTTAAATGCTTCACATAATTCAATATTATTTATAGGTAAATTTATGATTTAAAATTCAACCATGAATCTTCGATTCACGATTTAACATACGAATCGATTCTTAAAGATAAAAAACGAGTCACGATTTAAAAACCTTGACGGTAAGGGTATTTTGAAAATTTTCATAGTTCCCAAAATATTTGCTTGACTACTCCAGGAAGGGTAAGGGTATTTTGATAATTTTTACATTTCCCCAAATATTTGCTTGAGTACTCTGGTAAACGTATTTCAGTAATTTTTATAGTTCCCAAATATTTGTTGCACTGGAGAACTGTAGAATCTAATATGATACATATCTAGTTCATCGAAATATACACCAGAGGTCTATCTTTAGTAATATATTAACCTGAATTTATATACGACCATATCACTAAATCCACCGAATAACCATAGAATCTGACATGTTACATCTCCAGTTCAAATGAATATACACCAAAGGTCTATCCTCTCTAGTAATAACCTAGTACGTAACTAGTATCTTTGTACCAGATCCTTAAATCCACCGAAGAACCATAGAATCTGATATTTTAAATCTCCAGTTCATCGGAATATACACTAAAGATCAATGATCTCTAGAAATAACCTGTTACATAACTAGTATCTATATACCAGATCCCTAAATCCATAGGAGAACCATCGAATCTGACATGTTACATCTCCAGTTCATCGTAATGTACACCAAAGGTCTATGATCTCTAGTAATAACCTGGTATACATAACTAGTATTTTTATACCAGATCCCTAAATCCACCGAAGAACTATAGAATCTGACCTGTTACATCTCCAGTTCATCGAAATGTACACCAAGGGACTATGATCTCTAGAATACCCTGGTATATAACTAGTTGTATTTCTATACCAGATCCCTAAATCCACTTAATAACCATAGAATCTGACATGTTACATCTCTAGTTCATTGGAATGTACCCCAAAGGTTTATGATCTCTAGAAATAATCTTGTATATCACCAATGTCTCTATACCAGATCCCTAAATCCATCAAAGAATCACATAATCTGACATGTTACTTATCTAGTTCATTGGAATGTACACCAAAGGTCAATAATCTCTAGTAATAACATTGTAAGTAACTAGTATTTATATACATGATCCCTAAATCCACCGAAAAAGAATACAATCTGACATGTTAGATCTCCAGTTCATCGGAATAAACACAAGAGGTATACGATCTCTAGTAATAACCTGGTACATAACAAGTATTTTTATTCCAGCCTAAATCCACTGAATAACAATAGAATCTAACATGTTACATTTCCATTTCATAAGAATATACACCAAAGGTCTATGATCTCTAGTAATAACCTGGTATGTAAGTAGTATTTTTATACAAGATCCCTAAATCAACCAAATAACCATATAATTTGACATGTTACATCTCTAGTTCATAAGAATGTACACCAAAGGGCTATAATCTCTAGTATTAACCTGGTACATAACTAGTATTTCTATACCAAATCCCTAAATCCACAGAAGAATCATAAAATATGAAACATATTACATCTCCAGTTCATCAGAATGTACACCAGAGGTCTACGATCTTTAGTAATAACCTGGTACATAACTATTATTTTTATACCATATTCCTAAATCCACCGAATAATCATAGAATATGACATGCTACAACTTCAGTTCATAGGGATGTACACAAGAGGTCTAGGATCTTTTGTAAGAACCTGGTACATAACTAATATTTCTATACCAGATCCCTAAATCTACCGAATAACCATAGAATCTGGCATGTTACATTTCCAGTTCATAGAATGTACACCAAAGGTCTATGATCTCAAGTAATAACCATGTAAACAACTAGTATTTCTATACCAGGTCCCTAAATCCACCGAAAAACCATAGAATCTGACATGTTACATCTCTAGTTCATAGGAATGTACACCAAAGGTCTATGATCTCTAGAATAACCTGGTACATAACTAGTATTTGTATACCAGATTTCTAAATCCACCGAATAACCATAGAATCTAATATTTAGATCTCAAATTTATAGGAATGTACACCAAAGGTCAATGATCTCTAGTAATAACCTGGTACATAACTAACATCTTTATACCAGATCCCTAAATCTACCAAAGAACCATATAATCTAAAAATGCTACATCTCCGGTTCTTCGGAATGTACACCAAAGGTCTCTGATCTCTAGTTATAACCTGGTACATAACTAGTATTTCTATACCAGACCCTAAATCCACCGAAGAACCATAAAATATGACATGTTACATCTCCATTTCATTGGAATGTACACCAAAGTTCTATGATCCTTAGTAATTACCTGGTACATAACTAGTATTTTTATACCAGATCCCTAAATCTACTGACGAACTATAGAATCTGACACATGTTACTTCTCCAATTCATAGAAAGAAACACCAAAGGTCTATGATCTTTAGTAATAATCTAGTACATAACTAATATTTCTATGCTAGATCCCTAAACCCACCGAAGAACTGTAGAATCTGACATGGTACATATCCAGTTCATCGAAATGTTCACAAGAGGTCTATGATATGTTGTAATTGCCTTGTACATAACTAGTATTTCCATACCGGATCCCTATATGCACCTAATAAAAATGGAATCTAACATGTTACATCTCTAGTTTCCATATCAAAACCCTAAATCCACCGAATAACCATAGAATCTGACATGTTACATCTCCAGTTCATAGGAATGTACACCAAAGTTCTATGAGCTCTAGTAATAACCTGTTACATAACTAGTATCTCTATACCAGATTTCTAAATCCACCGAATAACCATAGAACCTGTCATTTAAATCTACAATTTATAGGAATATACACCAAAGGACAATTATCTCTAGCAACAACCTGGTACATAACTAGCATCTCTACACGAGATCCCTAAATCTATTGAATAAGCATAAAATCTTACATGTTACATCTCCAGTTCATCAGAATATACACTAGAGTTCTATGATTTCAAGTAATAACCCGGTACATAACAATTATTTCTATACCATATCCCTAAATCCACCGCATAACCACGGAATAAGACATGCTACAACTTCAGTTCATTGGGATGTACACTAGAGGTCTAGGATCTTTAGTAATAACCTGGTACATAACTAATATTTCAATACCAGATCTCTAAATCCACCGAATAACCATAGAATCTGACATTTTACATCTCCAGTTCATAGGAATGTACACCAAAGGTCTATGAACTCTAGTAATAATCTGGTACATAACTAGTATCCCTATACCAGATTTCTAAATCCACCGAAGAACCATAAAATCTTACATGTTCCATCTTCAGTTCATCGAAATCAAGAATAAGGTCTATGATATATTGTAATAGCCTTGTACATTATTAGTATTTTCCGTACCAGATCCTTATATGCACCGAATAACAATGGAATCTAACATGTTACATCTCTAGTTCAACGAAATGTACACCAAAGGTTTATGATCTCTAAAATAACCTGGTATATAATTAGCTGAATTTCCATATCAAATCCCTAAATCCACCGAATAACCATAGAATCTGATATGTTACATCTCCAATTCATAGGAATGTACACCAAAGGTCTATGAGCTCTAGTAATAACCTGGTACATAAGTAGTATTTTTATACCAGATCCCAAAATCCATCGAATAAGCACAGAATCTGACATGTTACATCTCCAGTTCATCGGAATATACACCATAGGTCTATGAACTCCAGTAATAACCCGGTATATAACTATTATCTCTATACCATATCCCTAAATCCACCGAATAACCACAGAATATGACATGCTATAACTTCAGTTCATAGGGATGTACACTAGAGGTCTATGATATTTAGTAATAAACTAGTACGTAACTAGTATTTCTACACCAGATCCCTAAATCCACCGAATAACCATAGAATCTGGCATGTTACATTTCTAGTTCATAAAAATGTACACCAAAGGTTTATTATCTCTAGTAATAACCTTCTAAATAACTAGTATTTCTATACCAGATCCTTAAATCCATCGAATAACCATAGAATCTGATATGTTACATCTCCAATTCATACGAATGTACACCAAAGGTCTATGATCTCTTGTAATAACCTGGTACATAAGTAGGATTTCTATACCAGATTTCTAAATCCACCGAAGAACCATAAAATCCGACATGTTACATCTCCAGTTCATCGGAATGTACACCAAAGGTAAATGATCTCTACAATAACCTGGTACATGACTAGTATTTCTATACCAAATTTCTAAATCCACCGAATAATCGTAGAATCGGATATTTAAATCTCCAATTTATAGGAATGTACACCGAAGGTCAATGATCTCTAGTAATAACCCTGTACAAAACTAGCATTTCCAACCAGATCCTTAAATCTACTTAAGAACCATATAATCTAAAAATGCTACATCTCCAGATCTTCGGAATGTACACCAAAGGTTTTTGTTCTATAGTGATAACCTGGCACATAACTAGTATTTCTATACCAGACCTTAAATCCACCGAAGAACCATAAAATATGACATGTTACATCTCCAGTTCATCGGAATGTACACCAAATTTCTATGATCTTTAGTAATTACCTGGTAGATAACTAGTATTTTTATACCAGATCCCTAAATCCACTGACGAACCATAGAATCTGACACATGTTACTTCTCCAGTTCATAGAAATAAACACCAAAGGTCTATGATCTTTAGTAATAATCTGGTACATAACTAATATTTCTATGCTAGATCCCTAAACCCACCGAAGAACCTGAGAATCTGACATGGTACACCTCCAGTTCATCGAAATGTTCAAAAGAGGTCTATGATATGTTGTAATAGCCTTGTACATAACTAGTATTTCCATACCAGATCCCTATATGCACCGAATAACAATGTAATCTAATATGTTACCACTAGTTCAACGGAATGTACACCAAAGGTCTATGATCTCTAGAATAATCAGGTACATAATTAGATGAATTTCCATATCAAATCCCTAACTCCACCAAATAACCATAGAATCTGACATTGTTACATCTCCATTTCTTAGGAATGTACACAAAAGGTAAATGATTTCTAGAATAACCTGGTACATGACTAGTATTTCTATACCAGATCCCTAAATCCACCAAAGAACCATAGAATCTGACATGTTACATCTCCAGTTCATTGGAATGTACACAAAAGGTAAATGATCTCTAGAATAACCTGGTACATGACTAGTATTTCTATACCAGATCCCCAAATCCACTGAATAACCGAAGATTAAGACATGCTACAACTTCAGTTCATCTGGATTACACCAGGGGTATAGGATCTTTAGTAATAACCTGGTACATAACTAGTATTTCTACACAGATCACTAAATCCACCGAATAACCATAGAATCTGAAATGTTACATCTCCAGTTCATAGGAATGTACACCAAAGGTTTGTGAGCTCTAGTAATAACCTGGTACATAACTAGTATCTCTATACCATATCTCTAAATCCACCGAAGAACCATAAAATCTTACATACTACATCTTCAGTTCATCGAAATCAAGACTAAAGGTCTATGATATGTTATAATAGCCTTGTACATTACTAGTATTTCCGTACCAGATCCCTATATGCACCGAATAACAATGGAATCTAACATGTTACATCTCTAGTTCAACGGAATGTACACCAAAGGTCTATGATCTCTAGAATAACCTGGTATATAATTAGCTGAATTTCCATATCAAATCCCTAAATCCATCGAATAACCATAGAATCTGACATGTTACATCTCCAATACATAGGAATGTACACCAAAGGTCTATGAGCTCTAGTAATAACCTGGTACATAAGTAGTATTTCTATACCAGATCCTAAAATCCATCGAATAAGCACAATATCTGACATGTTACATCTCCAGTTCATCGGAATGTACACCAGAGGTCTATGATCTCTAGTAATAACCCGGTATATAACTATTATCTCTATACCATATCCCTAAATCCACTGAATAACCACAGAATATGACATGCTATAACTTCAGTTCATAGGGATGTACACTAGAGGTCTATGATCTTTAGTAATAAACTAGTACGTAACTAGTATTTCTACACCATATCCCTAAATCCACCGAATAACCATAGAATCTGGCATGTTACATTTCTAGTTCGTATGAATGTACACCAAAGGTTTATTATCTCTAGTAATAACCTTGTAAATAACTAGTATTTCTATATTAGATCCTTAAATCCATCGAATAATCATAGAATATGACATGTTACATCTCCAATTCATAGGAATGTACACCAAAGGTCTATGATCTCTTGTAATAACCTGGTACATAAGTAGGATTTCTATACCAGATTTTTAAATCCACCGAAGAACCATAGAATCCGACATGTTACATCTCCAGTTCATCGAAATGTACACCAAAGGTAAATGATCTCTACAATAACCTGGTACATGACTAGTATTTCTATACCAAATTTCTAAATCCACCGAATAACCGTAGGATCTGATATTTAAATCTCCAATTTATAGGAATGTACACCGAAGGTCAATGATCTCTAGTAATAACCTTGTACATAACTAGCATCTCCAACCAGATCCGTAAATCTACTTAAGAACCATATAATCTAAAAATGCTACATCTCCAGATCTTCGGAATGTACACCAAAGGTCTTTGTTCTATAGTGATAACCTGGCACATAACTAGTATTTCTATACCAGACCCTAAATCCACCGAAGAACCATAAAATATGACATGTTACATCTCCAGTTCATCGGAATGCACACCAAAGTTCTATGATCTTTAGTAATTACCTGGTACATAACTGGTATTTTTATAGCAGATCCCTAAATCCACTGACGAACCATAGAATCTGACACATGTTACTTCTCCAGTTCATAGAAATAAACACCAAAGGTCCCTTAGTAATAATCTGGTACATAACTAATATTTCTATGCTAGATCCCTAAACCCACCGAAGAACCTTAGAATCTGACATGGTACATCTCCAGTTCATCGAAATGTTCAAAAGAGGTCTATGATATGTTGTAATAGCCTTGTACATAACTAGTATTTCCATACCAGATCCCTATATGCACCGAATAACAATGGAATCTAACATGTTACATCTCTAGTTTTAACGAAATATACACCAAAGGTCTATGATCTCTAGAATAATCTGGTACATAATTAGCTGAATTTCCATATCAAATCCCTAACTCCACCAAATAACCATCGAAATCTGACATTGTCACATCTCCAGTTCATAGGAATGTGCACAAAAGGTAAATGATCTCTAGAATAACCTGGTACATGACCATTATTTCTATACCAGATTTTTAAATCCACTGAATAACCATAGAATCTGATATTTAAATCTTTTATTTATAGGAATGTACACCGAAGGTCAATGATCTCTAGTAATAACCTGGTACATAACTAGCATCTCCAACCAGATCCTTAAATCTACCGAAGAACCATATAATCTAAAAATGTTACATCTCCAGATCTTCGGAATGTACACCAAAGGTCTCTGATCTATAGTGCTAACCTAGTACATAACTAACATCTCTGTACCAGATCTTTGAATCCACCGAATAACCATAGAATCTGACATGTTACTGATGTGTTCTAGAAAGTGGTAAATAAAGATTCGATTCTCGAACTTG
>JAJJMC010019832.1:6665236-6719186 GCA_023531435.1 Papaver californicum
CTCACTAGAAATTAAGGTGCAAATTAGACACTAAAATGTGTCTATCAGTTACCTTTTCAGTTTATAGGATTGTATACCAAAGGTCTATGATCTCTAGTAATAGCCTGGTAAATAACTAGTATTTCGATAGCAGATCCCTAAATCCACCGAATAACCATAGAATCTGACATGTTACATCTCCAGTGCATCGGAATATACACTAAATATCTATGATCTATCGAATAACCTGGTACATAACTAGTATTTCTGTACCAAATCCCTAAATCATTCGAATAACTATAGAATCTGACATGTTACATCTCCAGTTTATATGAATGTACACAAAAGGTCTATGTTCTCTAGTAATAACCTGGTAAATAACTAGTATCTCTATACCAGATCCCTAAATCCACCAAAGAACCATAGAATATGACATGTTACATCTCCAGTTCATTGGAATGTACACCAAAGGTCTCTGATCTCTGGTAATAACCTAGTACGTAACTAGTATGTTTATACAGGGTCCTTAAATCCCCAAAGAACCATAGAGTTTGACATGTTACATCTCTAGTTCATTGAAATCAAGACTAAAGGTCTATAATCTCTAGTAATAACCTGGTACAATAACTAGTATTTCTATACCAGATCCCCAAATCCACTGAATAAGCATAGAATCTGACATGTTACATCTCCAGTTCATCAGAATGTACACCATAGGTCTATGATATTTAGTAATAACCTGGTACATAACTGGTATTTATATACCATATTCCTATATCAACCGAATAACCATAGAATATGATATGCTACATCACCAGTTCAGAGGAATATACACGAGAAGTCTAGGATCTCTAGTAATAACATGGTACATAACTAATATTTCTATACCAGATCTCTAAATCCACCGAATGACCATAGAATATGTCATGTTACATCTCTCCAGTTTATAGGAATGTACACCAAAGGTCTATTATATCGAGTAATAACCGTGTACATAACTAGTATTTCTATACCAGATCCCGAAATCCCTCGAAGAACCATAGAATCTGACATGTTACATCTCCTGTTCGTCGGAATATACACCAAAGGTCTATGATCTCTAGAATAATCTGGTACATAACTAGTATTTTTATACCACGTCCCTAAATCTACCGAATAACCATATAATCTGACATGTTACAACTCTAGTTCATCGGAATGTCACCAAGGGTCTATCTCTAGCAATGTTAACCGGAGTATGCCTCGTGTGGTTTTAATCCCATGACCCAAATTCTACCCAATTATGTGTTTTGACTATAAATTTGACCAAAACATTTGACCTCGATCCAGACGACTTTAACCTAGATATTTTGAGAGAAAAAACTAATCTCTCCTCAGTTATTGTACTCGTCTCTCTTGTATGAAAGTTTTGGCTTTCAAATTTCGTTTCACTCTCAATTTCCCACTCTAATATCTCTTGTTGATATCGATTTCCTCACATATTTTGAAACCATTTTTGAGTTCCCACTCAAATTTTATTTCCCTCCTCTCAAATGTGAGCCAATAATTTTTACTCTCCTCCCTCTGTTTTAAGATAGTGAGATGAAGAACTCAGACCTTTTTTTTTCTCCCTCCCATTTATCCTTGTATCTCATTCATTCTCAAGAGGTATTATCTGTAGCTTTTGGCTACGAATAGATCTAATAAAATTATTTATTTTTTCCTTTAGGTTTTAAACAAAAGTTTAGATCTGTATGAAGATCACTGGTATATTTTAGATTTGTTCTCTTTGCTTAAAAATTAGGCTTTCGTGGTTGTAATATCAATAAATTTCAACAAGAATTTGGGTTTTTTTGTTTAGTTCACTAATGGGTTTTTTTGTTGTTGTTTACTGTTTTAAATTCATTTTTATTTTGGTTGTTGTAAACTCTTTCAATAGATTACAATGTTAATAAGGGTTTCCAACTATCTTTATGCAAGATACATCCATACTTTTGTGGGTCTTCGGTTTTGTTTATTGCTACTGATGTAGGTTTGTTTAGTTGTAATCTCTTTCAATAGATTATTGCTTTACATTTTTGGTTTGTTTGGTTGTAATCTCTTTCAATAGATTACTGCTTTACATTTAAAGTTTATTGTTTTTTAGTGGTTTTCATTATCTTTCAATAGTTTGTTCTAATCTAGATTCTTTATATTTTTTTGTTTATTGTTTTACATTCTTCTTTATTTTGGTTGTTGTAATCTATTTCAATAGATCACAACCCAAATAAGGGTTTTCAACTATCTGCAACACAATTAGGGTTTGTTACTAACGTAGTTTTATTTAGCTATAATCTCTTTCATTAGATTGCTGCTAGATTTATGGTTTGTTTGGTTGTAATCTCTTTCAATAGACTACTGTTTTACATTTAAAGTTTATTGATTTTTATTGCAAAGCATTTTCTATCAATAATTTGTTATGTAATACATTTCTTATATGTGTTTTGTGGTTTAGTTTCCCATATGGACAATATTGGTCCTAGAAATTTTTTTAAGCGTTGGAATTAATTCATTATTTGTTTAAATCAACTCTATCAAAATGAATTTATTCCAGCCCTTAGATAGCTTTGCAGGATTAGGTATATACCTACATCAATATGAGTTGTATTTTTCATCTATGATTCTAGCCATTCCCATGAACACGAGGCTATTGCAAGTTTCCTTTTTAATCTCAGGTTTGTTTTGTTACCTATTATGATCTCTTCAAGTATGTTTTTTACATAATTCCTGACAAAAGATATAACTTATACCACCATAGAGTTTTCGGAGTGGAGATGTATTAGTCGTTAGGTTCGCTGCAAATGAAGGAGATCGATGCAGCAAACCTTACAACTAATACATTCTTCTCTCTAATTCCATTAGTGGGTAAACTCGTATAATAATTAGTTTCCCTTGTTATCATTAGTTACTAGGTTGATACACTTACTTACTGCCTTTCTCTTTTATTTTGTAAGGATTCATTGATGCAAAGTCCTAAAGATGTAGAATTCCTACAGCGGAAAAAGTTACCAAGTGATTGTAACTCAGGTTTGTTTGTTACCTATTACGATATCGTCAAGTATGTTTATTACATGATTCCTTAAAAAACATACAACTTACCACCAAAAAGTTTTCGGAGTGGAGATGTATTAGTCGTTAGGTTTTCTGTAAATGAAGGAGATCGATGTAGCAAACCTGACAACTAATACATTCTCCTCTCTAATTTAATTGTTGGGTAAAATCGTATAATAATTAGTTTCCCTTGTTATCATTAGTTACTCTTGCTTGATACACTTATTTACTACCTTTTTTTTTTTTGTGAGGATTCACTGATGCAAAGTCCTGAAGCTGGAGAATTCCTACTGCGGAAAAAGTTACTAAGTGATTGTAAGCTTAGGTTTGTTTTGTTACCTGATCTCATCTCTTCTAGTATGTTTTTTAAATGATTCCTTACAAAAGATACAACTTACCACCATAGAGTTTTCGGAGTGGAGATGTTGATAAAGTGCATAATTTATATAATTTGGATATCAATTTCTTATGCTTTTCTTAGTTACTTCTCTTGTATTTTGTGTATATTATGTTTGTTTTGAGTTTTATAGGTTCTTTGGAGTCACATGAAGTAAAAGAAGAGAAATAAGAGATCAACGCATTGTATAGAGTTATTGGGTGTTGATGGGAAAAAACTAGCAAGAAAGCAAAGCTCAATTGTGTTGAAGACAAGAAATCACTAGGGGGAGCCGTTTACAAAGAAAGGCTAAAGGGAGTCCAATTTCTAAAGAAAAGCTTCTTTTCTATAAGGGGCACCTACTTGGTAACACGTTTAGGGACTGAGTGGGAGCAGGATGCCTAAATCTGCTTCATTTTTGTAAATCTAGGTTACAACTTCTTTCTTTCATGACAGATTAAAATTGAGACCAAGTTCTTATTGTGCTATTCAGGTCAGAGAAGAAGGAAAGAGGTAAGACGGAATCGGGAAGATGAAGACGCTGTTGTGGTTGAAGTCATGACAGTGAATCTGAATTAAATCAAAGAATATTAGAAGGGTTTATGGTTATTCAAGAATGGTGATGGTGGTCTGTGAAGAATTGATTTTGAGGGTTGTAGAGTGTTTTGGAAAATAAGAATTGAAATAATAAGAGAAGAACTAGAGATTGCAGAGAATGGGTTAAGTTTATTTTGAATTAGATATAGAAGCAGAGAAAGAAGATGGTCGCCAGCAAGAAACACCAACAACGCGAAGGTGATGAAGAACAAACGGGGTTGATGTTAAACAACAAGAGAGAATATAGGAAGATGAGTTCGGTGGTGGAGTTTGTCTCAACAAGACTAGTGAACAAGAAGAACTCGGGTTAGAAGAGAGGACTCGATTAAATCTATGATGAGGATTTAAATCAAGAGAAGAAAGAAGACATGGGTTACTCGAATCAGAGAAGATGGATTTGAAATGGAAGATAAGAGGGTATGAAGACACAAAGTGATGTTTTTGGTTTCTTTGAGGATTGGATGAATGTGTGCAGGGAAGAATCTTGGGATGCTAGAAATAACAAATACATTATGACTGAATTACTACCGGTGTAGATGTTTAGTTTTTTACAAGGGCTAAAACTGTAAAATTGCCCCTGCCAAGTTGCAGGAATATGAAGGGGTATATGTACATATATGAGCATATGCCTAACACTATGGAAAAATATGGAATATTAGGTCTCTACTTATATTCCGCAAGCGAATTAAGAGTACAAATTCTCTCTAAACATTCTAAACTGGCCTTGTAGCCTCCTCAATACTCATAATATTCATGCTATATCGAACTAGTCTCAAGTCGCATAAATTTTACGACAAAATTCCTTGAACTTGTCTCGAAATGCCCATCAATTTTCCAAAAACATCTATCAAATTCGGGAATAGCT
Organism: Papaver californicum; assembly: GCA_023531435.1. NCBI lineage: Eukaryota > Viridiplantae > Streptophyta > Magnoliopsida > Ranunculales > Papaveraceae > Papaver > Papaver californicum. The sequence continues at coordinate 6,670,123 of JAJJMC010019832.1, forward strand.
AATGCTTAAACCCTAAAATACATTCTAACTTAAATGCTTTATTCACAACGAATGCTCCTCAAATTGCTCTTCTGAGCTCAAATATGCTACTTTAGCACATTGCTTAAATATAAGCCACAAATTATGCGCTACAATCAAGAAGTAATGCCATAAAAGATTGTTAGTACCTAAAAATTACTTATAGGAAAAACAATGTACTGTAGAAGTACTTTCTTTAGATTCAGAAATCAAATTCGTACAGGGAAAGCCTAAACACGATAGTAGCCGTTCCGCCGTACTTCGGTCATGAGGAGAGAAAATTTGTTGATCTTAGGGGAGGGAAGCAAATAAAGTTGAAGGAATTTTATGTGATTAATTTTGGGTGGAGATGGAGAATAACAAAACTTATGAGAGATTGGTAAGCTTGTTCTCTGTATTTCTAAAATGGGCTAAGTAGCCTATTTATAATGATTAATAATACACATATTCCTTATAAAGTAGTGGGGGTAGTGGGGAGATGGAGTGATGGAGATTGTGGGGGAATGGTGTAACCGCCCACTTTGTCTTGGGAAGTTTCTAGAATTTTCTGGATCATTACTCCATCACCTCTTCAGCCACTTCAATCGTCACCACTACTTTGTAACTTCCTTGTCATGGGGTGTTTCCATACCGCATGTTGCTGTAACCACCAGACCAAAACCCCATGACTAATCCCCCCATGAAGTATAATTTGATCTTTCATAAGAGTTAATGGAGTCATGGACTCTGAGTTTTGTTGTAACAGAATGTTTGTGCTAGCTACAATGATGTATATGAGCGCTACAAGCTTGACCGTGGTGTTTCTAGTACCTACCGATGTCATGGTTGTAGCCTTGGTGATGGTGTAAGCATGAAGCGTAACCGTGGTGTTACTAGCCTTTAGGTTGACGCTGGTGTTAGCGCTAGCGTTGTTGCTAGCAGTACCAAGCTTGGCGCTGGTGCTAGCGCTATCACTGCTAAGGCCCGTTTGGGGCGTGCTTTGTCTTCTTTTTTTTTGGATTTTTTGTCTTTTTGGCTTTTTTTCTAGCCCTTTTTGGCACATGTACGCGCTACGCATTGGTGTTGGGAGTGTGGCTAGGGTTCACTAAGGCTGGCACTTGCTAGTGCCAAGGCCATTGCCTATGTGCCATTAACATTGGTATTTTCTAATGTTGTAGCCATAACTTTGGCCTACTTGATATTTCTCAGTCGCATGAGATTTAATTGTTAGCATTTATGCTTAACTTTTATGCAGTGCATACAAAACATATTCAAAAGATTAACTATGGAAGTTTGTAACTTGAAATAATGTTCAATGCAACTCTACAATTAGATGGTATACATTTAATTAACGTTTTTATTCTAAAATGGCATAATGTCCATTCCGAATGTTCGTAATTTTGTATAATCGACGTTTTCTGATTAATACAAATGATTTGCAATGAAATAACGAGGGTTTAGATGGGTAAAACCCTGAGATTTCTACGGGCGCATATATATACAAAAGAGCTACAAGGAAAATTTAACCACGAGCTGAGTATGCCTTCTCAATTCTCTTGTGGAATGTAAGATAGATGTACGTATCCATAATTCTGATGCTGGGTCAGAATTTCGTTTGTTATATTTTGGCATCCAGGCAAGGTAACTTTTACAATTCAATCCCTTGTCAAAAACCCACCATCTACAAAGATGCATTGAACCTCTAAGCTAGGCCAACCCTAGCCTTCTCTCCTATCAGCGCCAGGCTAGCACTAGTTATTTGTCTTAGCACCGTATTGGCACCAGTTAGCCACATTAGCGCTAAAAGCGCTAACTTTCCTGGCACTAACCCTAGCACCTGGGAAGCGCCAATTAACCTAACATGGTCTTGGCTAGCGCGTCTTGGCCTAATGAAGCCTTAGCTAGCGCGTCATCACCTTAACACCTTAATCTTATCACTAAAAGTGTTAACCCTAACCCTAGCGCCAAAGGCGCAAATTCCTCTCGGCCAAGTGCCTAGATAATACGCCCCTTGGCTCCAACGCGTCTGATAGGCCTAAAATCTTATAGCCGCAATCACACGACAACTACAAAGTAGAAGCGGCAAATACGGGTTTGTACACGGAGATTGATTACAAAATTTCTAATTAAAAACCTAATCATGTGCTAAAAAAAATTGTTGTGGATGATATTTATGACTTAAATTTAAAATTAACTAACAAAGTTGATTAATTAACTAGAGAGAGAGAATATTAGGGTTATGGATTCCACTATTTTTAATGTATACAAAACTTTAGACTTAATAACTTAAACTTACTCTCAAATCACTCAAAACAATATTGAACCCAATCTCATGTTTTGGAAAATAAAACTTTTAAAAATGACTATTACAACTTTTGTCGTTTTGCAAAAATATAACTTCCTTCGCATATAAAATATCAATAGTTAAAATTATTCAAAACAATTATTATGAAGCTTTTAAAGAAGATAAATATTAATCGTTGATTAGCATAAATAAATAGAGTAATTTTGTCTAAGAAAATTAAATTTTAAGAGGTACACATCAATAAATAGTTTTCTCCTTAACCCTAATAAAACAATTAGCTACTCTTGATAAAAACAATAAAAGAAAATTGTTTAATCATTTAAATTTATTGATATAGAAAGGCTCATAATTTTCTTATAATTTTGTCGAATAACGACTGCTTTGAAGAGTAATAGATTAAGAACGGACCTCAGCTGCAGTATAGGAAGGCTGCTCGGTAGTATAGTTAGAGAACGACTTCTTTCTGGTGCGTTAAGCTTGAAACTGTTGCAATAGAGATTGAAAAAACTGTGGCTAAATGTATCGAATATGAAAGCAAAGGCAACAGTTTGAACGACAATTTATTTGTGTTTTCTGTGCGTCTTTTTCTTCTTCTTCGTCTGCAACTAAGAACTCAAACATAATTTTTTTTCTCTCGTCTCTCTGTAATCTCCAATGCTTCTCCCATCTCCTTTATTTATACTAAAACACAACCTAGCTTTCAAATCTTCTCGAATATCTTGTAATCAATGACTTTGATCTCTGTAATAACGTTTCTTTTTCTCTCGACAATAATCTCTTCTAACAAAAGATATTGTGTGTGATCTGCTTTGTCTCTTTGCTTCTCTAGTTCTCTTATAGGATCCTGATTGTTACAGAAACAAGTTTAATCAAAATAGGGAAGAAAATCCCTTGTTTCACGTAATTAGTTCTCTCTCTGATATTCTTACCAAAAACAAGAATAAGATATGATCTTTAGGAAATTCTTTCGAGTTTTAAGACTTTCCAACTCATGTAAACGTGTTTTAATCAGGTAAGAGTTTAACCTGCCTTAAACTCCTCCAAAACAGCCGAAAAAAGATTCTCACGGGCTAGAGTGTGTTTCCTGCCAATTTCAATTTGAAAGGAAGGAATGTGGGTGCCTTTATCCATTCTTACGGGTGCCGTTATCAATTTTGATGGGTGCCATTATCACTTTTTCTGGTTGAATTTAACATTTTTCAAGCCATCTTTTCCACCATTTCCAATTCAGATAAATACCTACAAAAGAACATTATTAGCAAAAAAATTGAGTAATAACAATATAAATGTGAGACTAATTAAGACACAGAAATGTGTCTATCACGTCTTGACTCTCTAGCACGTCCAAGGATAATACGTCCCTACTAAGGCCAATGCCTCCCTAGCCACGCCTAGCGCGTCCAAGGCCAATGCGTCATTGCCAAGCCATGCTCGATGCGCCCTTGTGAAGCTAGCGCGTCCCAGCATCCTAGCACGCTGCCAGTGCTAATGCGTCTCTCATGCTCCACTACTCCCTAGTAAAAGCCCAACGTATACTGGCCGTAGCGTACCTAGCATCCTAGCACATCTGTCACAGACCGGAAAATTCCTCTTTCCGCGAGTTGCGCTGGGCAGGCCAGAACTCCCCGATGCGCGATTTAAAAGAAATTAAACGGACCTTAAAGCTTAGCTTCTCGCTGGAAAGTGCAGGTAAATTTTTGCTTTCCAAGCATACCTTGTAAGCATTATACTCGAAACGTATTTCCCACATTATTCAAGCTACGTTTATACCGTTCCAGGTATATTTTCCTTTCTAAACATGCTTTAAGAGCATGGTACTCCGACCGTAGTCTACATATCGTTCTAACTCACCCTTGACCTACAAAGGGTTCAAGGCCATTAAAGCCCATGGTGAATGCCTTCAAAAAGCATCACCTAAGTATTATCCTTGTCCAGGCCTGACCCATGCCTTGGACTAGCATACCATTCAAACTTACCCTTATTATACCAAGGGTTGAAGGTTATACAAGCTAATGGGGATGCCTTTGGAAAGCATCACATAATTACAATCATTGTCCAGGCCTAACTCATGCCCTTGGGCCAACACCTACGCTATTTCAAGCCTAAGCTTTCGCTTCATCAATTCTTCTTCGACCATGTGCTGGAGCCTGCACTTATCTTATTCTTTCCAAGGGTGCAACATCCAGGCACATGCCATCCAATGCCGCAACGGTTGCTAGGAAGTATGAACAGTCCATCAAATGGAATTGTAACTACCCATCAAATGTGGCAACAATCATGTCTTGCTTAGCATTGTCGAGCCAGATGATATGAGCTACCATAATGTCGCAATCATCTCCTAAATTAGACGATATGAGCGACAAGGTGTTGCACCTCAATGCATTGCATTGCGGCTGCCTACGTACCTAACCCGTACCTTGAAGGGATCAAGCATGACTGTAGTTCATCAAAGGGTCAATTCGAAAGGAACTAGCAACTTAAGCCTATTAAGGCAAAGCCAACTTGGATTTCAACTTTATCGCAAGGCCAAAGGCCAAGAAAAGCCTAGACCGTATAAGCCGAAGGACTTTCGCAAGGTATGCACTAGCTTATGCATAATTATCGCTATTTATTATGCAAATATGCATTCTCTAGTACGTAGCACGATTGAAGGATGCTTTCGCATAATTCAATCGTTATAAGCTAATCTATATGCATATTGATGCTTTAGCATCAAGTATTCTCCAACATATTGTGCATACCGCTCATGCACATTCAAGCTTCATCGGTTAAGCTACAAGCATATTAATGCTTATGCTCCAACGTATACACTACATCGTATTTATATGTGCATTACCGCTCATGCACATTCAAGCAAAGCTCCCTCCCTATATATGTTTTATTCGCATTTCTACAAATAAATATTTGAATGGTAAGTGTCATCCATCGACTGCAAGGCCGAAAATGAAGATTTTTTGCCAAAGCCAAGCGAAGCATTCTCGGGTAAGCTATAAATAAACACGTTGATGCATTACAGTGATGCATTCATGGCTCGGTGATGCATTTTTAACAATGCATCACGGCATAATAGTACATCAGCACTATGATGCTCTTACTTATGCAACATTGGCTCGGTGATGCATTGAATCATGCATCACGGCATAATAGTGCCTTAGGACTATAATGCATTCATTGAATAACGACATTGGCTCGGTGATGCATTGAATCATGCATCACGGCATAATAGTGCCTTAGCACTATAATGCATTCATCGAATAGCGACATTGGCTCGGTGATGCATTGAATCATTTATCACGGCATATTAGTGCATTTGCACTATGATGCTCCCACTTATGCAACTTTGGCTTAGTGATGCATTGGATCATGCATCACGGCATAATATGCATTTGCACTATGATGCTCCCACTTATGCAACTTCGGCTTGGTGATGCATTGGATCATGCATCACGGTATAATAGTGCATTGGCACTAAAATGCATTCTCGGTATGCAACATAGGCATAGTGATGCATTTTCAATAATGCATCACGGCATAATAGTGCCTTAGCACTATAATGCATTCTTCGTACGTAACTTTGGCTTGGTATAATAGTGCCTTTGCACTATCATGCCTCCTCGAATACGCATCACGCGTAATAGGGCCTTAACACTATAATTCGAGGTCAAGGCATCCACACCCTAATGCATATTTGGGTAAGCTATATAAGCTTTGGATGAAGCTTCAACCCAGGCCATGACGCGTCCATGAGTAAGCACCATGCGAAAATTGCGGGTGTTACATTCTTACCACCTTCAAAGAATTTCGTCCCCGAAATTTAACTCAAAAATTATTGTGGAGAAGCTTCATCGATTAAAGTTTCATATGCATATGTCCCATTCCATGATGCACAGAAATATTGCAAGGGTCCAATATTTGTTAATGAGGATAAATTAGAACCTTCTGAATATGCTTCCCATTCCGCATATCACAGAATCCTAATAAGGCCTATGATTTCCATAAATGTCGATTGAGACATTCTGAACATACGTCTCATTCTGCATGCTCGAAGATCAGCAAAGGTTTTATAACTCTAACGAGAGAAAATCAAATTGGATCCCTAAACATGCGTCTCATACCACATGCTCAAGAATGCAAAAGAATTTACTCAACACGAGATCTTAAGTGGACGTCCCATACCATACACTTAAGAGTCCTCAAAATTCACATAGGTTGGAAAGGGTCATCGCGAGTTTATAAATAGTTTCTAACGTAGTACTGTGAGGACCAAATTCTAATGCCAGCGCAGTCGGAGCCATCGTCCCGGACGATCTTCCACTCGTAAGTGGGTGCTAGCCAACCTAACAACGGACACCGTTCCAGCGACGGGTGGGGATGATCAGTCCCGTGCCAAGGGTAGTCGGATACCAGCCACAGTTCCAAACGGTTTCCTGGCAAACTCACAGAACAAGATCAAACTCATCCAAATCTTAGCGGAGTAGCTAGTAAGTTACAGTTTCTTTTGTATGGGAACTTGGCCTTATTTATCAACTCTATTTTCGCACAACAGTTGGCCTACTCTTCCAACTTTTCTATTTCCTTTGAAGGAAATTTTTTGTAGTCATAATACAAAATGCTCACTGACGAGTCCAAAACTCACAGTCCCTATTGTTTTTCTCGGAACTTGCTCTGATAACATTTCACAGACCGGAAAATTTCGTCTTCCGCGAGTTGCACTGGGCAGGCCAGAACTCCCCGATGCGTGATTTAGAAGAAATTAAACGGACCTTAAAGCTTAGCTTCTCGCTGGAAAGTGCAGGTAAATTTTTGCTTTCCAAGCATACCTTGTAAGCATTATACTCGAAACGTAGTTCCCATATTATTCAAGCTACGTTTATACCGTTCCAGGTATATTTACCTTTCTAAACATGCTTTGAGAGCATGGTACTCCGACCGTAGTCTCCCTATCGTTCTAACTCACCATTGACCTACAAAGGGTTCAAGGCCATTAAAGCCCATGGTGAATGCCTTTAACAAGCATCACCTAAGTATTATCCTTGTCCAGGCCTAACCCATGCCTTGGACTAGCATACCATTCCAACTTACCCTTATTCTACCAAGGGATGAAGGTTATACAAGCTAATGGGATGCCTTTGGAAAGCATCACATAATTACAATCATTGTCCAGGCCTAACTCATGCCCTTGGACCAACACCTAGGCTATTTCAATCTTAAGCTTTCGCTTCATCAATTCTGCTTCGATCATGTGCTGGAGCCTGCACTTATCTTATTCTTGCCAAGGGTGCAACATCCAGGCACATGCCATTCCATGCCGCAACGGTTGCTAGAAGTATGAACATTCCATCAAATGGAATTGCAACTACCCCATCAAGTGTGGAAACAATCATCTCTTGCTTAGCATTTTCGAGCCAGATCATATGAGTTACCATAATGTCGCAATCATCTCCCAAATTAGATGATATGAGCGACAAGGTGTTGCACCTCAATGCATTGCATTGCGGCTGTACCCAACCCGTACCTTGAAGGGATCAAGCATGACCGTAGTTCATCAAAGGGTCAATTCGAAAGGAACTAGCAACTTAAGCCTATTAAGGCAAAGCCAACTTGGATTCCAATTTTATCGCAAGGCCAAAGGCCAAGAAAAGCCTAGACCGTATAGGCCGAAGGACTTTCGCAAGGTATGCACTAGCTTATGCATAATTATCGCTATTTATTATGCAAATATGCATTCTCAAGCACGTAGCACGATTGAAGATGCTTTCGCATAATTCAATCTTTATAAGATAATCTATATGCATATTGATGCTTTAGCATCAAGTATTCTCCAATATATTGTGCATACCGCTCATGCACATTCAAGCTTCACCGGTTAAGCTACAAGCATATTAATGCTTATGCATCAAGTATGCTCCAACGTATAGACTACATCGTATTTATATGTGCATTACCGCTCATGCACATTCAAGCAAAGCTCCCTCCCTTTATACGTTTTATTTCTACAAATAATTATTTGAATGGTAAGTGTCATCCATCGACTGCAAGGCCGAAAATGAAGATTTCTTGCCAAAGCCAAGCGAAGCATTCTCGGGTAAGCTACAAATAAACACGTTGATACATTACAATGATGCATTCATGGCTCGGTGATGCATTTTTAACAATGCATCACGGCATAATAGTACATCAGCACTATGATGCTCTTACTTATGCAACATTGGCTCGGTGATGCATTGAATCATGCATCACGTCATAATAGTGCCTTAGGACTATAATGCATTCATTGAATAACGACATTGGCTCGGTGATGCATTGAATCATGCATCACGGCATAATAGTGCCTTAGCACTATAATGCATTCATCGAATAACGACATTGGATCGGTGATGCATTGAATCATGTATCACGGCATATTAGTGCATTTGCACTATGATGCTCCCACTTATGCAACTTCGGCTTAGTGATGCATTGGATCATGCAACACGGCATAATATGCATTTGCACTATGATGCTCCCACTTATGCAACTTCGGCTTAGTGATGCATTGGATCATGCATCACGTTATAATAGTGCATTAGCACTAAAATGCATTCTCGGTATGCAACATAGGCATAGTGATGTATTTTCAATAATGCATCACGGTATAATAGTGCCTTAACATTATAATGCATTCTTCGTACGCAACTTTGGCTTGGTATAATAGTGCCTTTGCACTATCATGCCTCCTCGAATACGCATCATACGTAATAGGGCCTTAACACTATAATTCGAGGTCAAGGCATCCATACCCTAATGCATATCTGGTAAGCTTTATAAGATTGGGATGAAGCTTCAACCCAGGCCATGACGCGTCCATGAGTAAGCGCCATTCGAAAATTGCAGGTGTTACAGCATCCCTCCTAGCTAATGCGCCCCATAGGCCGCAGAGTCCCAGCAGCCTAGCGCTAAGTCCTTGTTAACCTGATGCGCCTCTAACTCTGGTACGTCTCTAGCTTTGGCACGCCCTCAGTTAGTGCGTCTCGAGCATGACCTGGCCCTGACCAATGAGACTATGTCCAATACGCCTTTGTCCCTAGTGCATCCATACTTAGCGACTTAGCCACAAGAGCATTATAGCTAGCACTTTAGTGTTAATTGTGCTTGACCCAATTGAAGTGCTAACTTCGAATCTCCTTGGAACTAGATTCCTAGCCCTACTATGATTGATATTTTCTAGAAGTTATGCATGTTGTTCTTTCCCCTAAGACGTTATCACATTAGTCTTTTATACTAAAAAAACTAGCACATTATTATTTGTGTTGAGTACCTAGTACTAGCTTTGCTAGTTACTTCCCTTAGAAATACGCCTTTCTTCTCAAATAGTGAGACCAAGATCACTACTTGAAAGATTAACTTGTGGGTCAGAAGGAGTTTCAACCTCGGCATCAACATCCCTATCCTCCTCGGCAGGAAGAGGCCCCCTGGTTTTTCTCTTTCCCCGTTACGTGTCCACAATCTCCATCTCCTATCAACAAATTTAGAACAAATCATCTGTATCAGGGTACTTCCCTGGAATAAAATAAAAAAATAAGAGTTTACTTACAATAGTATGTCTATTATACTTTCTGATAGTTCTAGCCCTCAGCATATATGGAACCTTCTTAATCTTGGGTTCTTACAAAAAAAAAAAAATGAATGAAGAATCACCAAATAAATTGGTTGCTCATAAGTGTCGGAATATACAAGAAAGGACGAACTCTTTATCGGACTAGGCACCCATGAGCTTCACTTTATAAGGAGATGGTCCTGATCTGATCCGATGTTATCAGATGTGATGTTATGAGAGGATACTGAACTCTGCAAGTAATAAAGACGACAAGATTGGTAGGAAGAAAATGATAACAATCTATTGACTTATTTAGAGGAGAAGTAAAACCCTAATTTTCAAATTTCAAAGATTCAACGGAGACTCCTTCCTAAAGGGAATGATCTGAGCATGGTCAACAGGACCCGGAAGCCGATTATTATAACCCCGAGGTTTCGTTGGATAATAAGATCGTGTCCCAGCTATGCATCTCACTCAAGTCAGCAACATACACAGAGACCAACCGCAAAAAATAAATAAAAAAAATCAACCAATAATGTCACTTTTCAAAAGAACCTGAAAGAGAAAAAAACGTTGGCCATACCTTTCCAGGTTCACGAAAAGTTGATATTTCTAACAGGAACAGGGGCGCCTACTATCCCCAACCAAGTTTCACACTAATGGGTGCATATTTCAAACATCCAAGAAGCTAAGTAAACTTTCTTCTACTCTTAAAATTTAAGTTATGCATATGTAATCATTATAAGCATATTGTTACCATCTAGTGCTTACTGTGCAACATTAAGAAGGGGATTTAATGTAGATGGTGAGTTTTTGACAATGGCTAAAACTATAAAATTGCCCCTGCCACGCAACAGAAATATAAAAGGGTATATGTATATATATGCGCATATGCCTAATACTGTAGCAAAATATGGAATATTGTATCTCTACTTATATTCCTCAAGCGAATTAAGATTACATATTCTCTATGAACATTCTGAATTGGCCTTATAGCCTCCTCAATACTCATAATATTCATGCCATATCGAACTAGTCTCAAGTCATATAAATTACATGGCAGAATTTCTTAAACTTGTCTCGAATGCGCATCGATGTTCCAGCAACATCTATCAAATTCGGGAGTACCTAATGCTTAAACCCTAAAATACGTTCTAGCTTAAATGCTTCATTTGCAACGAATGTTCCTCAAATTGCTCTTCTGAGCTCAAATATGCTACTTTAGCACTTTGCTTAAATATAAGCCACAAATTATACGCCACTATTCTCAGATGCGCCACAATCAAGAAGTAATACCATAAAAGATGCATTGAACCTTTAATCTAGGCCAAAACCCTATTCTTCTCTCCTATTAGCGCCAGGATAGCACTAGATATTTGGCATAGCACCGCATCGGCACCAGTTAGCCACATTAGCGCTAAAAGCGCTAACTTTCCTGGCACTAACCCTAGCACCTAGGAAGCGCCAACTAACCAAACAAGGTCTTGGCTAGCGCGTATTGGCCTAATGAGGACTTAGCTATCGCGTCACCACCTTAGCACCTTAATCTTAGCACTAAAAGTTCTAATCCTCCCTAGCACGAAAGGCGCCAACTCATCTTGGCCAAGTGCCTAGATAATGCTCCCCTTGGCTCCAGCGCATCTTGGCTCTCTAGCGCGTCCAAGGCTAATTCCTCCCTTCCAAGGAAATTGTGTCCCTGCTAAAGCCAATGCGTCCCTAGCCACGCCTAGCGCGTCCAAGGACAATGCGTCCCATCCAAGCCATGCCCGTTGTGTTCTTGTCAAGCTAGTGTGTCCCAGCAGCCTAGAACGCCTCCTAGTGCTTATGTGTTTCCCATGCTCCAGTGCACCCTAGCCAAAGCCCAGCGCATCTTGGCCACAGTGTACCTGGCAGTCTAGCGCGTCCCTCCTAGATGATGCGCCCCATAGGTCGCAGCGTCCTAACAGCCTAGTGCGTCCCAGCAGCCTAGCGCGTCTCTAGCCACAAGCCTAGTGCTAAGTCCTTGGTATCCTAATGCGTCTTTAACTCTGGAACGCCCCTAGTTAGTGCGTCTCTAGCCTGACACGGCCCTGGACAATGTGATTATGGACAATACGCCCTTGTCCCTAGTGCATTCACACTTAGCGACTTATCCACAAGAACATTAGCGCTAGCACTTTAGTGCTAATTGTGCTTGACCCAATTGAAGTGCTAGCTTCGAATCTCCTCGGCACTAGCTTCCTATCCCTACTTGATATATACTAGAAGCTATGCATGTTGGTCTTACCCCTAAGATGTTAGAACATTAGCCTTTTATACTAAAAAAGATAGAACACTATTATTGGTGCTGAGTAGCTAATACTAGCTATGCTAGCTACTTCCCTCAGAATTACGCCTTTCTTCTCAATATGGGTCCAATATTAAATATTATATGAATTCTAGTAGGTATCCTTGCTTAAAAATCCCTCCACCATATTTGGCCTCAAATCCCCTTCATACTGATGCTAAGTCAATTCTGAGCTAATATTTATCCATTAAATGTGCCATGTTACTTCTAAGCAAGTACATGACCATTGAACTTCCCAGAACCGACACTAACCAGTATGATTACCAATCCAGTGAATCGCGCAACTTGCCTCAATGACTTAGCAAGTCATTTGACTTGACTTGACTTGACTTAATCAAAACAATAGTAGCTTATGACTCCACTATTTCCACGAGATATCAAATACGACACATGGAGGGATTCTCATTGGGGTATTGGTATGGCGTTCTACGAAAATCGTTGGTGGTGGCACCACCTCCACGAACAAGAAGGTAACAAGTAGTAGGCGGATACAGAGCAGTTGATAGGATGAGAAGCAGTGGTCTGACAGGTCTTCCCTATTTTCCGGACACCATCCACTACAATCTCTACAATCATAACTTCTTTACCTCTCCTAACTTCTACGATTTACGAGAATTCAATGTGTCTCCTTCGAACTATAAATGGATAGTTTGAATGTATTCAAAACAAGACAATCAGTCAGGAGAAACAAAATATACAAAATTAGTGATTCCTCTCTGAGAATCGTTTTATTCTCCATACTACCTGTCACACTGATATTTCTCAACCTTCTTTGCTTCCCTCCCCTAATACCTACCCTATTTTCTCCATCTTTGTGATTGAAGCAGGACGTGAACGGCCATTTCTTGGTTTAGGCTCGTCCTGTTCGAGCTTGATCTCTCGAACCTACTTGAAAGTACGATTTTACCGTACATTTTTTTTCACCCTAAAACAATTGGCGACCACAGCGGGAGATCAACCTCTTGGTTACAAAAACCAATTTCTCAATTATTCAAAATGGTCGGTCTCGGACTAGATCTTATTATCACTGATCTCAATTCCAACCCTTCCGGCACCAATGGTGATTTTCCTGATGGTGCTCTTTCTATAATCAAAGGTGCTTATGATGATCTTCGCTCTAACAATGTGAGGGAGATTAGAAATGTTCCATATCCAAAACCAATCACGATGCCTGAGCTTGAACAGAGACAAGAAATAATATCAAGAACCCTGGCAAGGCTAGAAGACTCACAAAACTTCTTTCTCAATTTCCTTCATCGACTAACAGAAAAATTAGGGCCTAGTGTTGTTTTCATAGAAGACTTACCATCCTTGGGGTTGGAGACTCCTTCTGAAACAAACTTGCCCTCTCCATACCATATCAAGAGTTTCACCACCTATGAGAAGCCAGTGAATCAGGAAGCAAACCGCCTAGTACAAAACTTATGCGAACTTATGTACTTCTCGAAACTCCAGCACAGAGACGTAGTTGCTGCCCTACATTGTGTTGCTACTGATGCACATATGATCCAGTTCTCTGAAATATACCAGAAATACCAGTGTCGCCTCACCTTTCTATGAAAATATCACATTCACCGAAGAAGATATGATGGCCGAAGAAGGACACAACCGAGCCTTGTACATGAATGCTTCCCTCAAAGACTTTGAGTTTTGAAGAACACTTATCGACACAGGCGTCGCGACCAATATAATCACTCTCAATACCCTCAAGGCTTCCAAGGTCCGGCCGAACAAGATTGTACGTTATTCTATCATGATGAAAGATTTCGAAGGGAATCACACCATAACTTACAGACATGTCTTTTTATGGCTCAAGGTAGGACCTATTCGGTCAAAGTGAAGTTTCATGTCATTGAGAAAGAAACTGAGTATCATATGATACTGGAAAGACCATGGCCTCATGAAAATAAGTTCGTCCCCTCAACTTATCACCAATGCATGAAGACCATGATAAATGAGAAAATAATCTGAATTCCGGCATCTTCATATCCTTACGCTCCTGTTTGTGGTTCTCAATTGTTCGAATCGAAGACTGATGTGCTCGACTTTTCTTGCAAGATCCACAGAACTCTACTACCTAGTTGGACAACTTTTGAAGAGTCCGATAGGGAACTGTCTGAGGCCAAGGAAATAGGTAAATTTTCAGAAATAATCTCTCTTCTGATTTTAATCACGATTCACTAATGACAACCAATGCGCCAAATCATGTTCATGGCAAGAGAGAACATGATATGGTCATCTGCATGACAGAATTATTTATTACTTTCTCAATACTTATGGTTTATTATGAAAAAAGGGTAAGAAAGGATCGTTCCCACAAGGAGGTCTTGGTTGTTATATTGTTTCGAAATCTTATGTAAAAAGGGGGATTTTTTCAGATTCAATAAATGTAATTATACTAATTAAGAAAGCTAAGAAATTGTAGAAAAGAATCAAAGAGTTGAGAATATTGGTTAAGGTTTCTTTTTCATTCACAAAACATGTTATTGTATTAATAATTAGAATTGATATTTAATCTTGTTTTATCAAAAACCCTAGAATACCTTGATCACAAGAATATCACGTAAATTTTCTCAAGTCATCAACAAACACATTAAAAAGATGCGAGTATGAATTCTACCAAAGAGAACAACCTAACGTGTAAAAACACTAATCAAGTTTAATTCCCGAGGAGCATTAAGATTCATGAAATTAGGCTAATCAATGCAATTGAACGTGGAAAGCGCATTGATTCAATTTAACAAAGGTCATGAATCAAATGTGAGTACTATGATGTATCACTACAAGCAATTTAACTAAGCATGTCAGGAAATTTCAACTTTATTAACGGCAGTTCATTGGGATAATTCATCGAGAACTTGTTTTGCGATTCCAGCTCTGAATTCAAACATGTAATTTGGTGATTTTAATCATAATTTCTCTTCTTCCTTGCAATCAGTTAACCACATTCATACACAAAAATCATTCACAATCATTTACTGCCACCATATAATCCACGGCAACACAGGTCTTCATCTTTCAAATCTCGACAGCAAAGAACCCAAAACTCTTCCAAAAACGAAATCAGCCCTTCCTTGTCCAAATCCAACCATGACACATTCAATCATTTATCAAGGAACAACTATAGTTGCAGCACAGTTCACGGCAGCAACACTGCCAACAAAAATTCATCCTCTTCTGTATTTATATCTTCTCACTAGTCTATAATCGCTTAGAACCCAGCTACCATTCTTTCTATTTCAATCCCATTCTATCACCACCTCTTTCTCTCAAATCAATTCTTCGAAACTAGCATGAATTCACTCCACAGATTCAACCCAACAGCGTCCTCACTTCCTCAAACTGAAACCCAAGAACATACGAAATCAACCTAATCTTCTATACACTTGAACCACAAACCCTTTTTTCTTTATTCCATTCAACAAAAGCTAACCCATCTTTCTTTTAGTTTGCACGAATCTTGGTTTCTTACTGGAACCCAAATCAATGCCACATCTTTTTATTTCTCTTTGTAGCAGCGTCTGAATCTGTACCACTTCTTCTCAACTGTTTCTCAATGGAGAAACGAACATCCACAGTTTCAATTGTTCACTTTTGCTCTCAAATTCACTCCTCGATCTTCTAATCTTCTCGCTAAAACAAACTTAACCATGGAAGACAAGTCCCTCTTCGCAACAACAACCACTACCTTCTCCCTATCTCTCATTTCACTGCTGAAGAGTGAAAACCCATTTGCTCTCGACTTTGTTTTTAGGTTAAAATATAAGGCTGAGTTTAGGTACCCAGTCGGTGGATAGGGGAAGCCCTAAATATGACTCCCTATAGCACTTCTCTATAAACCAGTAGGCCTACCCCTAGTAATTCTCTATATTTATCCATTAGAGACTGTGTGCTTGCTAGTTTTGGGCTCATTAACACCCAATGACTCCGAACAATGACATAAGCTCTCAATTCTCTTCTTTTTCTTCATGTGACTCCAAAATATCTATAAAACTCAAAACAAACATAAAATACCTAACTTACAAAAAAAATAGCTTAGACAAGCATAGAAAATTGATATTCGAATTATGTAAATTATACACTTATCAAATTCTCCCACACATTCCTTTTGCTAGTCCTCGAGCAAACTGACCTAAACTAATCCTAAGATATACAATTCCCTGTCGTTGAGGATACGGTTACACTTGGCATGTTTAAAAAGCCTTCAAACCCCTATGTGTCCCTAGTGGACGAGTTATAGTTTCGTGAGGGTTTACTAGAGATTTACACACAAAACCTACTCCAACTTCCAAATATTCCAAAGCACAATCATCCAAAGAGCTAAGAGGATATAAAGTTTCTGCACACTAATATATAGAAGTTAGATGTATCAAAGAACATTATTCTCATGCTTAACTTTTGAGTCAAGAGAAAACCACCATATGAAAGAATTCAGGTTCGAGAGCGATTGAATGTTTTTGCCTTACCAATAGAGTTTTATGATATTGCACTCAAAAGACGCACTTTATGGTTTCCATATATGCAAGCAGGAATGAAGATAGAAATCCTGCATACATTGAATGGTGGGAAGGAAAAACCTTCCGAATTATATTTTGAATATCCCATATAAACGTGGGAAGAAAAATACATGTCTTCTGATGATCTCTACGAAAGAAAATCAACCACTATGCGAGGATGGGAATGCTCACTCGCCTTTTCATCCAACCTACAATCGACACCACTCTCGTAGCGCCCCTTAACGTCTTTGTTTTCAGCTTCAACTGTAGATAATGAACTCTTAAACTTCATAGAACTTCGACAATTTCTAACTCTTTTCTTCCCAAATTCTCGTTGCTTGAAAATTATTTATAGCTTTCTTCTTTCCCACGGCCTTAACGAATAAATAAAACCAAATATACACTAAAGCAATAAAACAAATGCTCCCTTTATTTCTATAAAAGTGTTACTATCATTTTTTCATTTTAGCCTAAAAATAGGCTATATTGAAAAAGTGATAGTAACACTTTTCTAGAAACGGAGGGAGTATTTTTTTTGTTTTCTTTTTGTTTTCTGATTTTTTTATATATATTTTTTTTCGTTTTTTTCTGATTTTTTTTTTTGTTTTTTTTTGAGACAATGTAACTAATATGGCCGTGAGGAAAGGACTTTACCACTTGATTCTTCACAACTTGTGTTGTCTCCGTATTATAAACTTCACAAAATTCACTTCTTTTGATTTTTCGCTCTAGTACTTAGTCATCAACTTGGATATAAAAATTTTCTCCTTGTATTATCACTTCGCTTTGAATCTGAATTTTGCTCTTGTAATGTTGCTTGTAAAGCTCGAACGTCTTCAACTTTCTTCGACTTTGTAATGTTACGCTTGTTGATGATGCTAGTGTTTCTATGGACCTGTTGTTGTTGAGAAAGAATATGGTGCCAACTACAAGGTAAGGTTTTTTTCGCAATTCTGATGTCACCCTCATTATTGACAGAACTAACACTCAAGAGGTCAAAAAGTAGTACTGAAATTGGTGCTAGGTTGGGTAGTTCATCATTCTACCCGGAATTTTGCGTAGGTGAAACACTCTAAACGGACAGTATTGAAGGTTTGGTGCCTCACTCATATATGGGTATTGAATGATCAACTGCTCTAATATTGTACTTGTCATCGGCGGTTTAAGTCCCTTTTTGTCATCTCTAGCTTCTCAACAACTAAGAAACCCGAGTACAGTTTTTTAATACTTCTAAGTTTAGTTATTTCGGTAAGAAATGCATATGTAAATGTAGCTAGAAGTATACTAAGTGACTCTGAAATGTCAAAAAGTTGGAGGTTTCATGCAAATAGTTACGAAAAAAGTTAAATTTTTCTACCTAAAAGTGAATACTTAAGAATTTTATATGCTTAACCACTCCCCCACACTTAAACTCTACATTGTCCTCAATGTAAATTAACTCATCCAATGTAAAACAAGGTAGGAAATCCTATAATGGTATGAAAATTCAGAAAAATAACAAGAAAAAATACAAGAAATACTAAACCTATTGGTTTCCTCCCATACAGTGCTTGGTTTAAAGTCGTCAGACCGACTCTCTAATCTCCCGTAGACCAACAATCTACAAATTTTGGGATCCACCCATAGAAAAATATGCAATTCTAACAATAGCTTCACAAGAATATTAGTACAAGAAAATAAAATTGAAGTTATTGCCTGATAGAAGTTTCCCCCATACTTAGTCCTTTCTACACTTGAAAGTGGATAGAGAACATAGAATTCGGGAACTTTTAGGTTTCTTCTTCAAAAACCTGCATAGTATGAGAATCAATTATCTCCAATGGAAGATATCTAGAAGCAAAGTCATTCAACAATACTTCCGAAGCACATACACTCAAGCCAATAAGAGGTAAAGGAGAAGAATCAATAGACAAGTGATTAGTCAAACCTTGTGAAATCTCTTGTATCACGGGATCCTCTTCATCCTTAAAGAATTCAAATGAATACTCACCTCTTGTGTATCATAGTCCTCTATCAAACTCTTTAACCAATCTTCATCCGTCTTCGCTTCAATGAAAATTTCAGCTTCAACATTATCACTATAATTCTCGAAAAGTTCAATTGGGTCTTCCACAATATCATTCAATTCGGTTTCATTCTCAACATACTCCTTTTCATTTTCAAACTCATCGTAATCAGAATCTTCATCGGTTTCACAACCTTTATCACAACGTCGTTTGAGGTCCATACGAATGGTCCTACTAATTTCTTCGAGAAGTTCTTTTGGGGCTCCGTCATCTTCCAACTTGTATAGTTTCTGAGCAAGTTTTCTGACATTCACACGTTTCCCACTATTAACTCTAATAGAATCTCTCTCCCAGGACTCTTCCTTTGGAATGGGTGAGTGATCATAACTACGATCGAGATTCGGGTAAGGTAAACTATTGTAGTGTTCAGTTTGTGCAATGTTCTCTCTATCACGATCAAGTTGGTCTAGTCTATGTTGCAAGTTTTGTAATCCATTCATAACATACATACAACTTGAGTAAACCTAATTGGAAGAACAATTGTCCCACCTTGGTGGTTGACTTACATACCTACCACAAGGTTGTTGGTATGTATGAAAATCACCATAAGGTTCTCTAGGATTTTGATTGTAGCCAATGAATTGGTTTTGATTGTATACCAAAGGTGGTAGGAAATGGTCATAGTGTTGTTGAGGTTGAAAACCGTATTGATTGTTGTAATATGCTCCGTCCATAAGAATTAAGTACCCGAAACAAGATTCTCAAAACTAGTTTAGATTCAAAAAAAAAATCAAAAAAAATCAAAAAAAACAAAAAAAAAAACGCTGCCTCCCCGGCAACGACTCCAAAATTTGATGTGATCGTATGCACGTCAAAATTATTTATTACTTTCTCACTACTTATGATTTATTATGAAGCAAATGTAAGAAAGAATCATTCCCGCGAGGAGGTCTTGGTTGTTATATTGTTTCGAAATCTTATGTAAAAGGGGGGATTTTTCAGATTCAATGAAAATAATTAAACTAATTAAGAAAGCTAAGAAATTGTAGAAAAGAATCAAAGAGTTGAGAATATTAGTTAAGGTTTCATTTCCATTCACAAAACATGTTCTTGTACTAATAATTAGAATTGATATTTAATCTCGTTTTATCAAAAGCCCTAGAATACCTTGATCGAAGAATATCCCGTAAATTTCCTCAAGTCATCAACAAACACATTAAAAAGATGCGAATATGAATTCTACCAAAGAGAACAACCTAACGTCTAAAAACACTAATCAAGGTTAATTCCCGAGGAGCATTAAGATTCATGAAATTAGGCTAATCAATGCAATTAAACGTGGAAAGCGCACTGATTCAATTTAAAAAAGTTTATGAGTCGCATGTGAGTACTAGGATGTATCACTACAAGCAATAACCAAACTATGCTACTTGTATTCAAGGAATATCACTTTTACGTATAATAAACCATTAACTAGCTATAGATATGAATGTGAGTTCAACCAATTTGCAACTTGACTAAACAAACAATCAATCAATTAGATATTTATAGTGAATCACAGTCGATAATATTGAGACAACTAATGTATTAATTTCAAAAAATCATATATGAGAAATTCAATTATCCCCTAACCAATAATAAAATTAACTACTCATGAACTGGAGTTTACACAATTGTAAAAGAAAAGAAATTGCAAACCCTAGATGTGAGAATTCTTCCCCGCGCAAACCTCGAAAAAGAAGTAGAAGAGGTGAGAAAAGACCTAGGTAAAAACCTAAATATCTCTCCCTCTTGTTGAAGTTGCTCTTATATACTTTCTCCTATGTGGAATCCTAATCAAAACCCTAACTCTTGAATTTCCAAAAATAAACAATATAACCCACGACCCTTGGCAAAGATGTCACAAATCTGTCTGACCCAAATTCACGGCCACAATTCAGAAGAAGAAGCCCATATACTAAAGCCCAAAATCGAAGTCTAAACATTCAACTAAGCCTGTCAGGCAGATTCAACTTTATTCACGGCAGTTCATTGGGACAATTCATCGATTCCGGCTGTGAATTCAAACATGGAATTTGGTGATTTTAATCATAATTTATCTCCTTCCCTGCAATCAGTTAGCCATATTCATACACAAAACTCATTCACAATCATTTAATGCCACCATATAATCCACGGCAACACAGGTCTTCATCCTTCAAATATCGACAGCAAACAACCCAAAACTCTTCTAAAAATGAATTCAGCCCTTCCTTGTCCAAATCCAACCATGACCCATTCAATCATTTATCAAGGAACACCCATAGTATCAGCACAGTTCACGGCAGCAACACTGCCAACACAAATTCATCCTCTTCTCTATCTATATCTTCTCACAAGTCTGCAATCGCTTAGAACCCATCCACCATTCTTGCTATTTAAATCCCATTCTATCACCACTTCTTTCTCTCAAATCAATTCTTCGAAACTAGCATTAATTCACTCTAAAGATTCAACCCAACAGCGTCCTCACTTCCTCAAACTGAAACCCAAGAACATACGAAATCAACCTAATCTTTTATACACTTTAACCACAAACCCTTCTTTCTTTATTTCATTCAACCAAAGCTAACCCATCTCTCTTTTAGTTCACACGAATCTTGGTTTCTTGCTCGAACCAAAATCAAATCAACATCTTCTTATTTCTCTTTGTAGCAGCGTCTGAATCTGTACCACTTCTTCTCAACTGTTTCTCAATGGAGAAACAAACATCCACAGTTTCAATTGTTCACTGCTGCTCTCTAATTTCACTCCTCGAGCTTCTAATCTTCTCGCTGAAACAAACTCAACCATGGCAGACAAGTCCCTTTTCGGAACAACAACCACTAATTCTCCCAGTCTCTCGCTTCACTACCTGAAGAGTGAAAACCCATCGGGTCTCAACTTTGCATTTTAGGTTAGAAAATAAAGCTGAGTTTAGGTACCTAGCCGGTGGATAGGGGTAGCCCTAAATATGACTCCTTATAGCACTTCTTTATAAACCAGCAGGGCTCCTCCTAGTAATTCTCTATATTGATGCACTAGACACTTGTGTGCTTGCTAGTTTTGAGCCCATTAATATCCAATGGCTCCAAAACAATGGCATAAGCTCTTAATTCTCTTCTTTTTTTCATGTGACTCCAAAATATTTATAAAACTCAAAACAAACATAAAGTACCTAACTTATAAGAAAAATAGTTTAGAAAAACATTGAAAAATGATATTCAAATTACGTAAATTATACACTTAAGTTACGATACTGAAGGAAGAATTATTTATCTTCGTCGCTGTTGTTAGCAATTAACAGGGGAGACTAGTGGAGGGTCTCCCCGCCCAGAATGTAACCATAGCACAGAGCCTGGTCGTGATGAAATTTCGGATGCTCCGCGATAATTACAAGATGGTACCGATTCCACCACGGACGCCCTTGAAACAGTCAATATCGGGACAAAAGAAATCCACAGACCATCTCCATCAGTTCCACCCTGTCGACGGGCGGGACTCATGCAACTCCTTAGGGATTATCAAAGCGTGTTCGCCTGGACCTATGAAGAGATGCCGGGTCTTGATGGCAAGCTTGTCACTTACTATTTACATATCATACCTAGTTCCAAACCTGTCAAGCAACAACCGAGACAGTTCAGGCATGAAGTTGACGAGCAGATCAAGGTCGAAATCCATAAGCTACTCACAACAGGCTTCATCAAACCCATCCAACACCCCACTTGGCTGGCTAACATGGTACCTGTCAAGAAGAAAAAATGGTCAAATCAGATGTTGTGTTGATTTTAGGAACCTGAATAAAGGTTATCCCAAAGATGAATTCTCACTCCCCAACATAGACATGCTCGTTGATGCGACCAGTGGACACGGTATATTCTCATTTATGGATGGCTATAGTGGTGGTTATAATCAAATAGAAATGTATGACCACGATACCAACAAAACTGCATTTTAAACTTCTACCGGAAACCTCTACTACACTGTGATGCCTATTGGTTTGAAAAATGCCGGTGCTACCTACCAGCGATCCATGACAACAATTTTTCACGACATGATACAAAAGCAAGTAGAAGACTATGCTGATGACTGATGAAAGTAAGTGTGCGTTCCACGGGAAGCTGTTATTGTTATTCAATTTTAATTTCTTAAGTAATAAGGGGGGATTTTTCAGAATTTATGAAAGTAATAAAAACTAAAACAAAAGCAAAGTAAATAGTTGACAGTAATAGAATATATTGGTTAAGGGATTGTATCATTCACAAACATATATTTGTATTTAATAATTAGAATTTGTATTTAATCTCTCATTGTAAAAAACCTAGAATACCTTGATCGTAAGAATATTCTGTTTATTTCCGAAAATCATTACAAACACATTAAAAAGATGCGAGTATGAATTCTACCTAGAGAATAACCCAACGTGTAAAAAGCACTAATCAAGTTTAATTCCCCATGAGCATTACGTTTTGTGAAATAAGGTTAATCAATGTAATTGAACGTCGAAAACACACTAATTCAATTTAGCAAAGGTTATGATTCGTATGTGTTTGCTATGATGTATCACTACAAGCAACAACCACACTTACGCTACTTGAAATCAGAATTCGTCAACTTTTTCATATTGAAAACCCTAATTTAGCTTTAGAGATGAAAACAAGTTAAATTGATTCCGGATTCAACCAACGAAGGGTTCAAATCATGCAAAAGTTAAAAACAATGAATCATAAACGACAAATATTAAGACAAAACTAATATATTAATCAAATACCATGTTTGAGAAATCAACTTAAATCCTTAACCAATAATATGAAATTTAACTAATCATAGCAATGAAGTTCATACACATATTAAAATAAAGAAGAAGATAAAAGTATTACAAACCCTATATGCGTGAAAGAGAATGGCGGATCCTTGCTCCCAAAAATCAGATGTAAAGAGTGTTCCAGAGAGTTGTAGAAAACTCTCCCTTTTATAGCTCTTCTTGTTTCCAAAATTAGGCCAAACTCTCCTTCTCCAAGTCAAAATCCTCCAACAAGTCCACCAACTAGCCCATATGTGAGAAATAACCCACTAAAGTTTATGTCCAAAATTTGTTGCCGGAAGTCCAGAAAAGTTGCCGGAAATCGACCGGAAAAGTCATCTCGGGTAACCAGAAAAACTGTTGTCGGTCACTGGTCAACTAACGGGCTTCTATTAAACTTAACAGTTAACCAACAATCCTGGGTCAAAGTAATATAAGTATGAGTTAGCCGAGTCAGCTGGTCTGACTCGGTCTGATTAGTCTGATTCAATCGAGTTGGATGGGATCAGTGAGTTGACTCGCCTTTACAAAATTCAAACAAAGTCTCGTCTGTTTCTGGCTGTTTTCCAGGCCAAGTTCCGGTCAATTTCAGCTCCTTCCCTGCGCATTTCCCTAACATTCATCTATAGCAATTCACACATTCAACCAACCATTCATTCATCCCTGTTTTCTTCAAATCTTAATTTCACGAGCTCGAATGAAAGCAAACATCGCAGCCACCATCAATTCTTCCAAATCCATCTCATTCAAGTCTTAACTCAAAACCCATTATCCTCTTTAAATTGCATAGCCACTACCTTCTTCTCCCATTTTCAGATTTCAATCACCAACAGAAAATCTGTCCAAATTCAGGTCCACAAACTCCTCATTTTTCTCACTCTACCAAACCGAACTCATTTCCTGAATTCTTCACCAACACAGCATCACCACCTCAAGCTCAACTCATTACCAGCGGTGATATCTTCCATTTTCGCGACAAGAGCACCATCCACCACCTCAGATTCATTCAATCCTTCTCCATCGAACCCATGTCTCAAACTCAATTTTTAATCTTCTTTGTAGCAGCGAACTTAACTCAATCGAACATCACCAACAAACCCAATTTCAGTCCCATTCTCTCATCTGCAACAGATCCCTTTTTGCTTGGCTGCACAAAACAGATTCAAAACCAAACCAAACTCGAATCCACCTCAAACCCAATAATCCATTTCATCTCAGCAATCACCATGGAAACACTTCTATCTTCAATTCCATCTTGATCTGATTCATTCTTCACTTTCTAGTTTTGTTCTACTGGCGTGAACTTGATATAGAATGACCGAGAGCAAGAGGAAGGCCTAAACTGTTAAGAAGATTTGACCTAGCCTAGGTTATACCCTAGAACCAGATTAGGACACCCCTCTTCTGGATATGGGTGTGAATAGCAATTTGAAATGACAAGTTTGTCCTTTTTAAATGATTTCTCTTTCTTTTACTCCAAATGACTCCAAAATGCCTACAAAATAAAAAACAAGCGCAATACACATAATTATAAGATAAATAGCAAAAAAAATATAAACAATAGATAATTAAGGTGTTTTAGACACATATCAACGACGTGGTCATCAAATCCAAAACATGAGTAGCTCACCTGGAAGTTCGGAGATAAGTCTTTGAAAGATATTGTGAATACAAATTGAAGATGAACCCTTTGAAGTGCTCCTTTGGTTTCTCCTCTGGTAAGCTCCTTAGGTTTCAAGTGACGACAGAGGGAATCAAAGTAGATCCAGTCAAGACTCAAGTTATCACTACCATGCCTCCGCCAAAGACTGTGAGAGAACTTAAAAGCTTTATGGGTAAGGTATCTTATATCAGACGTTTCATCCCAGGGATAGCTCAATATGTTGCTTCTTTCATGCCACTACTAAAGAAAGGGGAAATTTATGTCTGGTCCCCTGCTCGGCAAAAAGGGTTCATCAAAATCCGAAAATTATTATTATCTCAATATGTCATGAGAACCCCAGTCCAGGGACGACCCTTGATTCTATACACGGATTCAACTGAGGTTGCTACGGGGTCCCTCCTCTCCCAAGAAGACGATGAAGGAGTTGAATATCCAATATACTACATCAGTCGGTCATTAAGAGACGTACAACTCAGATATCCTAACACACAGAGGGTGTGCCTGTCACTAGTGAGAGTTATCCAGAAGCTCTAACATTATTTACTTTCGAGAAGGGTCGTGTTGGTCGCCAAAGATGACCCCATCAGATTTCTACTTTAAAACTGGCCCTAATAGGCATACCTGCTAGGTGGCTACTTCGGATGTCAGAGTTTGACATAATATGCGCCTCCCCGAAAGAAGTCAAAGGACAAGTAGTGGCAGATTTACTAGCGGCTTTCCCAGTAGAAGATATAAATGCATTACATGAAGAAATACCTAGGAACTTCCCTGAAATATCTATTGTTAAAGAAGAAGCATGGCTGCTCTACTTTTATGGTTTAGCTACCCCCAGTAATGATACCAGAGGAACCGTCATGGTACTGGTCTCTCCAACCGGGGAAATCTTCTCATACTCATTCAAGATCGACTTCAAGTGCACAAACAACTCTGCGGAATATGAAGCCTTCCTACTAGGTGTCTCATTAACAAAGAAAACAGGCGCGACATATTTGGGAATAAGGGGCGACTCAAAACTGTTAGTCAATCAAATGAATGGAGTTTACTCCCTTAAATAGGTAACATTAGCTCCTCATAGAACAAAAGCTCAGAAACTACTAACTCATTTTGTCGAAGCCGTAGTAGTTTATGTTGGCCGAAGTAACAATAGACACGCTGATTGTTTCGCCAATTTAGCCTCCAACCTTTAATTTGAAGAAGCAGAAAAGACTGTAATGGTGCAGAGATGCAATGTACCTCGACATGGTTAAATCAATCGGGACATGAGCAAGCCACTGATTGGAGAACACCAATCATAGAATAACTCAGTAGTTCATTCCCTCAGAGGAAAGTTAGCCTCAAAGATTTAATAACTTCTTCTTACTCAATGAGGAACTATATCATAGGAACCCGGACGGGTCCCTCTCAAAATGTCTCGGAGATAAGGAAGCATAACTGCAACTCAACCACGTTCATAGCGAAGTATGTGGGGTGACAATGGTCATGACACTTTTCATCGACTCCAACGTCTAGGATACTATTTTCCCACGATGGAGACCCAATCTCGAGCACTGCAAGGATTCTTTTTATAACTTCCAAGTACAACCACACCAACTGGAAGCCCTGACAATGCATCATGCTGGAGACTGGAGAGATCCCTACATCAAATACATATGTGATAATTCCCTTTCTATGGAGAAGCAAGAAGCGACAAGACTGAAGCAAATGGAAAAAAGGTTCACCCTTCATGAAGGAATCTTGTACCTCAAGAGTTTCGGGGAACCTACTGAGATGTCCGGCAGGACGCGAGATCCCGACAATATTGAAAAAAGTTCATGAATGAGAACACCAAGGCAAGAGGAAACTGTTCCTGCAAATTCACGAAAGGTATTACTGGCCAACCATGGAAGATGATGCATCCGCGTTTGTTCAAAGGTGTCATCAGTGTCAGATTCATGGGAACCTCATTCACATGTCGTGCCTTCTTATACATTCCTTAAGCATCCCCTGACCTTTCTATAGATGGGGACTAGATCTCATTGGCAAAATCAATCCAATATGATCACATCATCATAGCCACTAAGTACTTCACCAAATGGGTCGAGGCCATCCCTCTCAGTAGCACGACTGGAGCAACCATAGCGGTTTTCATTAAGGAGTACATTATATGCAAGTTCGGTGTCCCTAAACACCTTATCACAGATAATGGTACTCATTTTGTTAACCAAACCGTGGAAGAACTACGTCAAAAGTACGTCATCAAGCAAGTATTTTTACCCCGTACTACCCACAAGGAAATGGGCAAGATGAAAGTAACAATAAGACACTGATTCGGATTCTGAGTCGCACTATGTATGATAACCCCAGATCGTGGCATGAACAACTGCCCATGGAGTTTTGGGCATACAGGACGGTGCCAAGAAGCTCCACATGGATTTCTACTTATTTGCTTGTATACAGAGTTGATGCCATCCTTCCTGTCGAAATCAAGATCCCTTCAGCTTGAATTGCACCATCCAGCAGAGTATATTGGGACGAGGCTGAAATCCCCAGATTCCGGGTCGCAGAACTAGACCTCCTATAATCAAGACGGTCCAAAGCAGAAAGATATGCGGAGGTATATCGACGAAGAACTTCCAAAGCTTACAACAAAGTAGTAAAGACCCGAATGTTTCAGGTCGGGGACTTGGTACTCAAGACAGCCAACCATATCCAGAAAGACATGTTTTCTCCGAAATTATCTCCAAAATGGGAAGAGCCTTACGTGATTTCTAAATAAGTAGCAAGAGGATACTGCAGAATACTAGACATGAAGGGAGTCGCAGTGGGAATGGTAATCAATGATAAGTAGCTTAAAGCATATTATGCCCAAAAGAAATTTTTTTTTTTTTTGTTTCAATTTCAATTATTTATTTCAGTTTCACTTTTTGTTTAACTAATGTTTAAAATTTGAAATTCAAAGCCTACTACATCAATTCAAAATCTTTTTATTGATTCAAACCTCACTCACTCTCCAGAACAAACCTTCGAGTAACGAGTAATTCCGCTTATACAACATCTACATCCTTTCTTGAAACCTCTCAGTACTAACTTTCAAATCCTGAATTGACTTCTAAATCTTAGCCAAATTCTTTGGTAATAACTTTTCCTCCTCCAATATAGTTTTTGAAGAAGAAATCACTTTAGATATGATAGCTACATGATCTGTTTCGATAATATCAAGATGCCGACGGAGCCAACTTACGTTGAATTTCAAGACTTCACAATTGGTTATCATCTCATCCCACTTCCGTATCTCCTGACTAGTAACTTCACGGAGTGACGCCTTGCTCATATCATAAATTATAGGAAGAAGACCAGCAACCATTGTCAACATGACGGGGGAAAATCCTTTCAACAACTCTAAAGTAGCAATGTGACCATATTTTTTCCAAATTTTGTTATAAAGAGGAGCATAGGCTGCATAGCATTTTGGTACTATGAAGCCTCCCATAACATGGTGCTTACGATACAAATACTTTATATGCATCTCGAAAGGAGGGCATGCAGTTGAGTATTCATAAATAGTGAGACCAAGATCACTACTTGAAAGATTAACTTGTGGGTCAGAAGGAGTTTCAACCTCGGCGTCAACATCCCTATCCTCCTCGGCAGGAAGAGGCCCCCTGGTTTTTCTCTTTCCCCGGTACGTGTCCACAATCTCCATATCCTGTCAACAAAATTAGAACAAATCATCTGTATCAGGGTACTTCCCTGGAATAAAATAAAAAAAGAAGAGTTTACTTACAATAGTATGTCTATTAGACTTTCTGATAGTTCTAGCCCTCAGCATATATGGAACCTTCTTAATCTTGGGTTCTTGCAAAAAAAAATGAATGAAGAATCACCAAATAAATTGGTTGCTCATAAGTGCCGGAATATACAAGAAAGGACGAACTCTTTATCGGACTAGGCACCCATGAGCTTCACTTTATAAGGAGATGGTCCTGATTTGATCCGATGTTATCAGATGTGATGTTATGAGAGGATACTGAACTCTGCAAGTAATAAAGACGACAAGATTGGTAGGAAGAAAATGATAACAATCTATTGACTTATTTAGAGGATAAGTAAAACCCTAATTTTCAAATTTCAAAGATTCAACGGAGACTCCTTCCTAAAGGGAAGGATCTGAGCATGGTCAACAGGACCCGGAAGCCGACTATTATAACCCCGAGGTTTCGTTGGGTAATAAGATGTGTCCCAGCTATGCATCTCACTCAAGTCAGCAACATACACAGAGACCAACCGTAAAAAATAAATAAAAAAAATCAACCAATAATGTCACTTTTCAAAGGAACCTGAAAGAGAAAAAAATGCTAGCCATACCTTTCCAGGTTCACGAAAAGTTGATATTTCTAACAGGAACAGGGGCGCCTACTATCCCCAACCAAGTTTCACGCTAATGGGTGCATATTTCAAACATCCAAGAAGCTAAGTAAACTTTCTTCTACTCTTAAAATTTAAGTTATGCATATGTAATCGTTATAAGCATATTGTTACCATCTAGTGCTTACTGTGCAACATTAATGTTCCTCACTAAGAAAGGGATTTAATGTAGATGGTGAGTTTTTGACAATGGCTAAAACTATAAAATTGCCCCTTCCACATAACAGAAATATAAAGGGGTATATGTATATATATGCGCATATGCCTAATACTGTAGAAAAATATGGAATCTTGTGTCTCTACTTATATTCCGCAAGCGAATTAAGATTACATATTCTCTCTGAACATTCTGAATTGGCCTTATAGCCTCCTCAATACTCATAATATTCGTGCCATATCGAACTAGTCTCAAGTCATATAAATTACATGGCAGAATTTCTTAAACTTGTCTCGAATGCGCATCGATGTTCCAACAACATCTATCAAATTCGGGAATAGCTAATGCTTAAACCCTAAAATACATTCTAGCTTAAACGCTTCATTTGCAACGAATGCTCCTCAAATTGCTCTTCTGAGCTCAAATATGCTACTTTAGCACTTTGCTTAAATATAAGCCACAAATTATGCGCCACTATTATCGGATGCGCCACAATCAAGAAGTAATACCATAAAAGATGCATTGAACCTTTAATCTAGGCCAAACCCTATTCTTCTCTCCTATTAGCGCCAGGATAGCACTAGATATTTGGCATAGCACCGCATCGGCACCAGTTAGCCACATTAGCGCTAAAAGCGCTAACTTTCCTGGCACTAACCCTAGCACCTAGGAAGCGCCAACTAACCTAACATGGTCTTGGCTAGCGCGTATTGGCCTAATGAGGACTTAGCTATCGCGTCACCACCTTAGCACCTTAATCTTAGCACTAAAAGTTCTAATCCTCCCTAGCACGAAAGGCGCCAACTCATTTTGGCCAAGTGCCTAGCTAATGCTCCCCTTGGCTCCAGCGCATCTTGGCTCTCTAGCGCGTCCAAGGCTAATGCATCCCTTCCAAGGAAATTGTGTCCCTGCTAAGGCCAATGCGTCCCTAGCCACGCCTAGCGCGTCCAAGTATAATGCGTCCCATCCAAGACATGCCCGCTGTGTTCTTGTCAAGCTAGTGTGTCCCAGCAGCCTAGAACGCCTCCTAGTGCTTATGTGTTTCCCATGCTCCAGTGCACCCTAGCCAAAGCCCAACGCATCTTGGCCACAGTGTACCTGGCAGTCTAGCGCGTCCCTCCTAGCTGATGCGCCCCTAGGTCGCAGTGTCCTAACAGCCTAGTGCGTCCCAGCATCCTAGCGCGTCTCTAGCCACAAGCCTAGTGCTAAGTCCTTGGTATCCTAATGCGTCTTTAACTCTGGCACACCCCTAGTTAGTGCGTCTCTAGCCTGACACGGCCCTGGACAATGTGACTATGGCCAATACGCCCTTGTCCCTAGTGCATTCATACTTAGCGACTTATCCACAAGAACATTAGCCCTAGCACTTTAGTGCTAATTGTGCTTGACCCAATTGAAGTGCTAACTTCGAATCTCCTCGGCACTAGCTTCCTAACCCTACTTGATATATACTAGAAGCTATGCATGTTGGTCTTACCCCTAAGATGTTATAACATTAGCCTTTTATACTAAAAAATATAGCACACTATTATTTGTGCTGAATAGCTAATACTAGCCATGCTAGCTACTTCCCTCAGAATTACGCCTTTCTTCTCAATATGGGTCCAACATTAAATATTATATGAATTCTAGTAGGTATCCTTGCTTAAAAATCCCTCCACCACATTTGGCCTCAAATCCCCTTCATACTGATGCTAAGTCAATTCTGAGCCAATACTTATCCGTTAAATGTGCCATGTTACTTCTAAGCAAGTACATGACCACTGAACTTCCCAGAATCGACACTAATCAGTATGATTACCAATCCATTGAGTCACGCAAATTTCCTCACTGAATTAGCAATTCATTTAACTTGACTTAACTTAATCAAAAAGTAGGGGCTTATGACTCCACTATTTCCACGAGATATCAAATACGGCACATGGGGGGATTCTCATTGGGGTATTGGTCCGGTTGTCTGATAAGTGCATAATTCACATGTTTTTAGTGTCAAATCCATAATTTTTTTAGTTATTATTCTTTCATATTACTTGTTATTATATTTTTTTTCCATCTTATGTCTTATATTAGGTGAATCATCCAAAATCAATGAAATTGCTTCAAAAGAACTAAGGAAATAGAGTCTACAAATGAAGACCACTTAAAGTTGTTCAAACCCAGAATTGTTCACCTCTATCTTGAAGAAATTGAAAGACGAAGCTAACGCAAAAGAAATTAGTTCATTCTGACATCGGATGAAGAAGTTATGGGCAAAACAAGTTTGGAAGATTTGAGTCTACAGAGAAAGGTTCGGCTGATAATCATTCGGTTCAAATAGTAGCCGAAACTGGAGCTGAAAAATCAAGTTTTTCCATAAGTCTACAGAGATATGTTCAACTAGAAATTAATTCTATGATATTAGCCTAACCTAAGAATGAGTTTTGAACAAAGTGTCCAGGAGAAGGTTCGGCCAATAACTCAAACAAGGATAGTAGCTGAACTTTGGAGTGCGTTTCGACGAAATACAAAGAGTGTACAGAGATAGGTTCGGCTACTAATTCAAATCCAATTAGTAGCCGAACCTGACATTTATCTGGAGAAAATAAGGGTTATCAGGTTTGGCCAGTAATCCATACACAATAGTAGCCGAACCTGACACTGTTCAGGGACTTTTTGATACGTTTTTTACTCTTTTTTGGGGAGAACATGGGCCCGGAAGGATTCTAAGCCCTAGATATTAAGATCACTATATGAAGACTCCCAAGAAATTAAAAATACACCTTTTACATCACTTTGCAAGTCTTGGAGGAGAGAACAACACAAGAGGAGAAAGCTAGGGTTTCAGAGCGGTTCCATTATTGTTACGATTTCTTAATTAAATTCTTATATGTATAACATGGATGCTTCTACATCCATGGGTAGATAAAAACCTAATTGATTTAGGATGAATTCTAAATTCTAAATATGATTTGATTTAATATATGATTCTATTTTAAGTTCTTCATATATTATCGTTTGTAAATACTATAAAGAATGTTCATGATTGATTGATAGATTGTTTAAGTGGCCAACTGAATTGATTTGTTGATTTGATCTTTTGCTAGTATTGAGTAGTAAGATAAGTAATAGTCCACTGACTCGTACACAAGCAGAGAACACGAGACCTTGCAGAGGGATTCTGTGGAATAATTGTGTATATGAACAACACTAGTAAGTGGACCTTGATCTAAGAGTCTAACTGCTAGGATTAACCGATAAATTCACAAAATATAAAGCATTCGACCAAATTACACCCTGAATGATCTACTACTAGGTGGTTAGGTTGAATAGAATCTGGTAGGCGAGAACTTATGTATCCAGTGATATAAGAAATTTCGGGGATAACACTGATCTAACTGTTATTCTACGGTTGGTGATAATCTATGATTAATGATAAGTAGATAAATATACTAATTCAATGATCGTTTAGTAACAAAGACGGATTCCTCGATCATATCTCTCTCGATTGCTTACAACTTTACTTTTAATTACTTTCTTATTCAGTTTGCTAGAAACCTAAAACAAAACCCCCCATTGCGACACTTTAAGCACCTTGCTCCTCGTAGGAACGAACTTGACTTCCATTATATTATTATTTAATTGAGTGGAAATAAGATTACTAATTTGATTGCACCTACGACACACATTAAATTTTGGCGCCGCTGCCGGGGAGCAGTTGGTTTTACTTGTTATTTATTTTTTGTTTATTTTTGTTTATTTTTGTTTATTTTTAGTTTTTAATTTTTTTTTCTAGATATTTTTGGTTTCAGGAACAATCTCTTTGGTGAATGCTTAAAGAGGGCAAACCCAGTCTCATTGGTATACGTCTTCGATCAGGCACTTTACTAAAAAAAGACTTCGTTCGAGCAGTGAACACTCTGCTTCCTTCTAGTTCTTCACTAAGTAAATTTTCAGATTCGGACAAAGAGGAAGATCACATAGAAGAGATGGGTGGCCCTCAACCTCCGGAGAAGAAGTTAGAGAGTTGATATATCCATGCTTAGATTCACAACCATTGTGTATTACTCTAACTGACACGGTGGAGTTGAAGTCGAATCTTATTAACCATTTTCCGAAGTTCAAGGGACTTCCAGAAAAAGATCCAAACCGTCATCTTCAAGTATTTCAGCACAAGATGACAAGTCTTAGGCAAGGTGGCGACAGTAATAAAGCTATGTTGCAAGCCTTTCTGTTTTCTTTAATAAATCTATCCAAATAGTGGTTGTATTATCTTCCTCCAGGGAGTGTGAAAACATGGACTGAGATAAAAAAGTTATTTCTAGAGAAGTATTTTCCTGCTTCTAAGGCGACCGTTGTTCGTAAAGAGATTAGTAGTATTTTACAGATTACTAGGGAGTCTCTTTATGAATACTCAGAGAGGTACAAGAGATTATTGGAAACATTCCCACACCACAACATATCCTCAACTCTCATCATTCAATACTTTTATGAAATATTACTTCCGGAACAGAGGAATTTGATTGATATAGCCGCGGGTGGTTCACTTACTGAAAAGACGATCTCGCAGGCAACTAGTTTGATTGAGAGTATGGCATCGAATGCTCGGAAATTTTACACCAAAAATGACTCTTAAGTATGGCATCAACGAGATGGGAGATTTCTCACATACAGAGCAACATATGGGGAGTGTGGAAAATATGGTACACCGTATAGCTTCTGCAGTTGTTCCTTCGTATGAAGAGGAGGTGGAGGTAAATGTTGTTTTCCCTAATCAGAGGCCAAGGTATGATCCTTATTCTAATACTTACAATCCTGGATAGAAAGATCACCCAAATTTTAGTTATGCGAACAAGCAAGTTGCAGCTCCTATGCTAATTTATGGGCGATAAAGTGGTTTTCAGCAACCACAATTTCAAACCTCAACAACAAACTCATAGTTCCAGTTTAGAAGAGATGATAAAGTTTATGATGCAGAAGCAAGATGCAATTCTGCAAAAGCAAGAGATGTCTAAAAAAGACTTGCAGACGCAAATGGGTCAGTTAGCTACAACAGTGAGAAGATTAGTGGGACAATTATCAACAAAGTTGCCATCACAACCTGTTGTGAACCCAAGAGAGCAAGCCAATAATGTAACTCTAAGGAGTGGGAGTTAAGTTGAAGAGACACAACAACAATAAGAGGGTACTGAAGATATATGGAAGGAAGAAGAGGTAGAAGCCGTACCAAAGGAAAATCCAACCTCAACCGGCCAACCTAAGGACACGATTCCTATCTTTACTATACCACCTCTTTTTCCTAGTCGTTTTTCCAAATCCAAGAAAGAATCTCAAGATAAGGAGATCATGGATATCTTCAAGAAGGTGCAAATCAACATCCCATTTATTAAAGTCATCAAAACTATGCCTAGATATGCCAAGTTTTTGAAGGATATGTGTACAAAGAAGGATAGGTTGATTCCTAATGAAGTCACTAAGGTGGGTGAGAGTGCTACGGCCATGTTGTTAAAGAAGATGCCTGTAAATGTACGGATCCTGGAGGCTTTATGGTGCCAATTACTATTGGTACTATGAGGTTTGAGCGTGCTTTACTTGATTTGGGAGCATCCATTAGTATGATGTCAGACGATATTTATAATTCTTTTTGAATCTTGGACCTTTAAAAGAGACATGGATTACCATTCAATTAGAAAAGAAGTCCAATATATATCCTAAGGGACTATTGGAAGACGTGTTAGTTCAAGTGAATGAGTTAATTTTTATGGTTGATTTCTATATTGTGGATATGCAGAATGGAGAAAATAGTTCATCTACTTCGTTATTACTTGGGATACCGTTTATGAAAACTGCAAAGAAGAATATTGATGTTGATAGTGGTACACTTACTATAGAATTTGATAAGGATATTATTGGCTTCAACGTATTTGAAGCCATGCGTTATCCTAGTGATGTTCACTCTGCTTTCTCTATCGATGTTATTGGTTCGCTAGTATAACAAATATTTGATTTGAACAGTGAAGATGAAGTTGGAGTTGTGTTGCGTAATAGCATTGAATTGGATGTTCATGGGCATCCGAAATTGGACGTTGACTTAGCCAAAGAGCTAGTGGAGATGTGTGGTTCTTTAACGGCACTAAAAAAAGCTCAAACGAGTAACATTTTATATATCTCATTACCTGTAACTAATGAGGTTCCTTTACCTTCTATTGTACAGGCACCTAAACTAGAATTGAAGCCTCTTCCCAATCACTTAAAGTATGGGTGATAAAGAAGAGCTTCCACTGATTATTACAAAGAACCTCACTACCATACAAGAAAAACGTCTGCTTAGGGTTCTGAAAAAACACAAAACGTCCATTGGTTAAATGATTGTTGACATCAAAGGCATTAGTCCATCCATGTGCATGCATAGAATACTAATGGAAGATGATGCAAATCCATTACGTGATGTTTAGTGTAGGCTTAACCCCCCGATGATGGAGGTCATGAAGAAAGAGATCCTCAAATTGCAAAGTGTAGGGGTGATTTACCCAATTTCTGACAGCAAATGGGTTAGCCGGTACAGGGGGTACCAAAGAAGTCAAAATGATAAACTTGTTCCTACACGAGTTCAAGGAGGATGGAGAGTATGCATAGACTACAGAAAGCTTAATTCTGCTACCCGGAAGGATCATTTTCCTTTGCCTTTCATTGATTAGATGTTAGAGAGGTTATTAGGACATACACATTATTGCTTCCTGGATGGTTATTCGGGATATAATCAGATTTTTATCGCATCGTAGGATCAAGATAAGACTACTTTTACTTGTCCTTTTGGTATGTTCGCATATAGAAGGATGTCGTTTGGTCTTTGCAATGCGCCTGCCACTTTTCATAGATGTATGGTTAGTATATTTTCTGACTATGTGGAACGTATCATTGAGGTATTTATGGATGACTTTAGTGTTTATGGCGATTCATTTGATAATTGCTTAGAAAATCTTGAACTTGTGCTTAAAAGATGCATAGACACTAACCTTGTTCTAAATTGGGAGAAATGTCACTTTATGGTAAAATATGGTATAGTGCTCGATCACATTGTGTCCTCTCGGGGGCTCGAAGTAGACAAAACAAAGATAGACCTAATAAGAAACTTACAATACCCCACTTCAATGAGGGAGATTCGCCCGGTTCTTGGTCATGCAGGTTTTTACAGGCGGTTTATCAAAGATTTCTCCAAAATATCAATGTCGATATGCAAAATGTTATAAAAATATGCTACTTATAACTTCGACTAGGAGTGCAAGGATGCCTTTGACAGATTGAAAGAGTTATTGACGACTGCACCAATTATCAAGTTACCTGATTGGAATTTACCGTTCGAGTTGATGTGTGGTATGAGTAACTATGCAGTTGGAGCCGTTTTGGGTCAAAGGGTGGACGAATTGTCCCATGTGATTTACTATGCATCTAGCACCCTAAACGATGCACAAATCAACTTTTCTACCACGGAAAAAGAGTTGTTGTCTATAGTTTTTACACTAGAAAAGTTCATATTTTATTTGGTGGGAACCAAGGTTGTTGTTTATTCTGATCACACAGCACTTAGGTACCTACCCAAGAATAAAGAAGCTAAGCCAAGACTAATACGGTGGATTCTGTTGTTGCAAGAATTCGACTTAGAAATTAAAGACAAGAAAGGTGTTGAGAATACAGTCTTTGATCATCTTAGTTGACTTGTTATTTCTGAAGAGGACCTTCTCTTACAAGATCGTTTCCAAACGAACAACTATTCTCAGTAGAAGAATCAACACCTTGGTACGTTGATACAGTAAACTACTTGGTAATGAAACAGGTACCTAGTACGATGTCTAGTTCTCAAAAGTTAAAGCTTAAGAATATAGCCAAGCAGTATGTATGGGATGAGCCCTACTTGTGGAAATACTATGCTGATCAGATTATCCGCAGGTGCATACTTGACTCTGAATTTCAGTTCATTCTATCTTTTTGTCATCATGCTTGCCATGGGCATTTTGGTTCTAAACGTACCGCTCTCAAAGTTCTTGAGAGTGGATTTTATTGGTCCACCCTATCTGAGGATGTGTATGTTTTTTGCAAATATTGTGATAGATGTCAACGAACGGGCAATCTAGGTGCTCGAAATCAAATGCTACTCACACTGATTCTTGTTGTAAAAATATTCGATGTGTGGGGAATTGATATTATGGGACCTTTTGTTAACTCGTATGGAAATTTTATATACTTCTTGTTGTGGATTATATTTCAAAATAGGTGGAAGCTAAAGCCACCCCTACTAATGATTCTCAAGTTGTTTGTGAGTTTGTGAAGGAAAATATTTTCACTAGATATGGAACACCCCGTGTGGTTATCAGTGATGGAGGTTCACACTTTCTTAAATTCTTCCATGCTCTTCTTAAGAAGTACAACGTTACAAACAAGGTTGGTACGCCTTACCACCCACAAACTAGTGAGCAAGCTGAAATTTTGAATCGTCAGATTAAGTCCATTCTAGAGAAACCCGTCAATACTATACGGAAAAATTGGAGCTTGCGACTCAACGATGCATTATGGGCGTATATAACGATATACAAGACACTAGTTGGTGTTTCCATATCGATTGGTTTATGGAAAAGCTTGTCATCTCCCGGTTCAACTTGAACATAAGGCTTTATGGGCGGTAAAGATGTGCAACATGGATTATAGTAAAGCATGGAAACAAAGGAAACTTCAACTTAATGAGATAGAGGAGATACGTAATGATGCTTACGAGAGTTCCCGTATTTACAATGAGAAGACTAAACTTTTCAATGACAAGATGATTTCTTGAAAGAATTTTATTGTGGGATATAGTTCTTTTATTTTATTCTCGTCTTAAACTATCTCGCTGGATTGGACCGTACGTTGTTACTAATGTTTTTCCTCAAGGTATAGTTGAGATTTCTAGTCTCCGAGATGGGACAGTTTCCAAGGTCCATGGCCATAGATTGAAGCCATACTACGAAAACATTGCTTATGTGGATGTAGATGTTCTTGAGTTTCAAGATTTTCTCCCTGTGGAGGAGTAATATGGACGAATAGAAAGTCGGGCTGACGACTTTAAACCAAGCCCTGCATGGGAGGTAACCCATTGGTTTTTTATTTCTATTTCTATCTTTTGATTTTTCTTAGTTTTTCATATCATGTTAGGATTTCCCGTCTTGATTTTACATTGGAGGAGTTAATTTACATTGAGGACAATGTAAAGTTTAAGTGTGGGGGAGTGGTTAAGCATATAGATTTTTTACTACTTTCTTTTGTAGGTAGAATTTTTAAACTTTTTGTACATATTTGCATGAAAACCTTCAACTTTTAGAGATTTTAGAGTCACTTTGTATACTTCTAGCTAATTTTACATACGAAGTTCTTACCGAAATAACTGACTTAGAAGTATTAGAGAACTATATTAGGAGTGCTTAGTTGTTAAGAGGCTAGAGCTGGCAAAAATGGACTTAAACCGCTGGTAGAGAATACAGTATTAAAGAAGTCGATCATTCAATACCCATGAGTGAGGTACCAAACCTACAATTCTTTGCACCTATCTAAGTTTTCCGTTTAGAGTGTTTTATCTGTGCAAACTCCGGGTTGAATGATGAGCTACACAAATTCGCACCAATTTCACCACTTTTTGATCTCTTGAGTTATATTTCTATCAATCATGAGGGTGTCATCATAAATGCTAACTCTTTCTTGTAGTCTTGTTTGCATTTGGCACCATTCTCTCGTCAACAACAGGTCCATAGAAACATATCATCAATAAGTGGAGCATTACAAATTTGAAGGAAAGTTGAAGACGTTCAAGGTTTATAACCAACGGTACAAGAAAAAGTAAATTTCATATTCAAGTGAAGTAACAATACAAAGAGCAAAATTATATATACATGTTGAAGACTAAGTACAAGAGTGAAAGAAACCAAAAGATGTGAGTTAATGAAGTTCATGATATCTAGACAATACAAGTTGTGAAGAATCAAGTGATAAAGTCCTTATCCCACGGCTATAGTAGTTTCATCATTTTATTTATTTTTCAGTTTGTATTTTGAGCATAAAAAAACAAAAAAAATAAAAAAGAAAAATAAAAAAGAAAAAAGATGAAAAAAAAAGAAAAAAATAATGTTTATCATTACTTTAGTGTATATTTGTTTTGTATTCATTCGTTAAGGCTGTGGGGAAGAAGAAATATATAAAGAAGTTTCAAGCAAGGAATTGAAGAAAAAGTTATAATTATCAAGGTTCTACGAAGTTCAAGAGTTCATCATCAATGGTTGAAGACCGAAGACCAAGGACGTTTTTATTGGATACTGTTAGAGTGGTGCTGATTGCCGATCGGGTGAGAAGGTAAGTAAGCATTCTCATCCTTACATAGTGTTTGATTTCTTTTCTTAGAGATCATCAGAAAAAAAAGGGTTCTTTTTTGTCCCACGTTTCTATGGGATAACATCTGCATATAATTCGGAAGGTTTCCTTTCCATCCCACCATTCACGAGTATAAGATTTTTATCTTCACTCCTTCCTGCACACATGAGAACCACAAAGTGTGTCTTTTGAGTGCAAGTTCATAAAACCCTATTGGTGAGGCAGAAGTCGAAACATTTAATCGCTCTTGAATCTGGATTCTTTCATATGGTGGTTTTCTCCTGACTCAAAAGTTAAGCATGAGAATAATATTCTTTGGAATTTTTAACTTCTTATTATTAGTGTGCAGAAACTTTATATCCTCATAGCTCTTTGGATACTTGTGACTTTGAAACTGGAGTAGGTTTTGTGGGTATACATCTTGTAAACCTTCACAAGACTATAACTCGTCCACTAGGGACACCTAGGGGATTAAAGTCTTGTTACACATGCTAAGTGTAACCATGTCCTCGACGAAACAGAGTTTTTGCATTTTAGGTTAGTTTAGATAGTAGTTTGCTCGAGGACTAACAAAAGCTAAATGTGGGGGAATTTGATAAGTGCATAATTCACATGTTTTTAGTGTAAAATTCATACTTTTTTTAGTTATTATTCTTTCATATTACTTGTTATTATGGTTGTTTTCTATCTTATATCTTATATTAGGTGAATCATCCAAAATCAAGGAAATTGCTACAAAATTGCTAAGGAAATGGAGTCTACAAATGAATACCACCTTGAAGTTGTTCAACCAATGAATTATTCACCTATCCCTTTAAAAAAATTGAAAGACGGATCCAATTCAAAAAGAATGAGGTTATTCCGGCATCGGATGAAGAAGTTATAGGAAAAACAAGTTTGGAAGATTTGAGTCTACAGAGAAAGGTTCGGCTGATAATCATTTGGTTCAAATAGTAGCCGAACCTGGAGCTGAAAAATCAAGTTTTTCCACAAGTCTACAGATATATTTTCGTCCATAAATTAATTCTATGATAGTAGATGAACGAATGAGTTTTGAACAAAGTGTCCAGGAAAAGGTTCGCCCAATAACTCAAACAAGGATAGTTACCGAACTTTGGAGTGTGTTTCGACGAAATACAAAGAGTTTATTGAGATAGGTTCGGCCACTAATCCAAATCCAATTAATAGCCGAACCTGACACTTATCTGGAGCAAATAAGAGTTTTCAGGTTCGGCCAGTAATCCATACACAATAGTAGCCGAACCTGACACTGTTCTGGGCCTTTTTGTTACGTTTTTACTCTTTTTGGGGAA
Organism: Papaver californicum; assembly: GCA_023531435.1. Lineage (NCBI taxonomy): Eukaryota > Viridiplantae > Streptophyta > Magnoliopsida > Ranunculales > Papaveraceae > Papaver > Papaver californicum. Next base: position 6,711,556 of record JAJJMC010019832.1, read on the forward strand.
GAACATGAGCCCGGAAGGATTCTAAGCAATATATATCAAGAGTACTATATAAGAAGACTCCCAAGACATTAAGACTACACCTTTTACATCACTTTGCAAATCTTGAAAGAGAGAACAACACAAGAGGAGAAAGTTAGGTTTTCAGAGCGGTTCCATTATCGTAACGATTTCTTAACTGCTTTCTTATATGTATAACATGGATGCTTCTACATCCATGAGCATCTAAAAACCTAATTGACTGAGGATGAATTCTAAGTTTTAAACATGATTTTATTTAAATATGATTCTATTTTGAGTTCTTCATATGAATATCGTTTGTTTATATTATAAAGAATGTTCATGATTGATAGATAGATTGTTTAGGTGGCCAACTGAATTGATTTTTTAACTTAATCTACTACTAGTATTGAGTAGTAAGATAAGTAATAGTCCATTGACTCGTACACAAGTAGAGAACACGAGACCTTGCAGAGGGATTCTGTGGAGCAATTGTGTGTATGAACAACACTAGTAAGTGGACCTTGATCTAAGAGTCTAACTGCTAGGATTAACCTATAAATTCAAAAAATGTAAAACATTCGAACAAATTTACACCCTGAGTGATCTATTACTAGGTGGTTAGGTTGAATAGAATCTGGTAGGCGAGAACTTCTGTATCCAGTGATATAAGGAATTTCGGGGATAACAATGATCTAGCTGTTATTCTACGGTTGGTGATAATCTATAATTAATGATAAGTAGATAAATATACTAATTCAATGATCGTTTAGTAACGTAGAAGGATTCCTCGATCATATCTCTCTCGATTGCTTACAACTTTACTTTTAATTGCTTTCTTATTCACTTTGCTAGAAACCTAAAACAAAACCCCCAATTGTGACATTTTAAACAACTTAAACACCTCTCTCCTCGTGGGAACGAACTTGACTTCCATTATATTATTCTTTAATTAAGTGAAAATAATATCACTAATTTGATTGCACCCACGACACGCATCTCGGTCTACAACAATAGTGGGTGGTGGCACCACCTCCACAAACATGAAGGTAACAGGTAGTGGGCTGTTACAGAGAAGTTGAGAGGATGAGGAGTAGTGGTCTGATAGGTCTTACCTACTTTCCGGACACCACCCCACTACAATCTCCACAATCATCACTTCTCTACCTCTCCCTAACTTCCACGACTTATGAGATACCAGCGTTTCTCCTTCGAACTATAAATAGACATTTCTCAAACATTCAAAACAATACAATCAGTCAGGAGAAACCAAACATACAGAATTAACGATTCCTCTTAGAGAATCCTTTTCTTCTCCACACTACCTATCGCACTGATATTTCTCAACCTTCTTTGCTTCCCTCCCCTAAAAACTACCCTATTTTCTCCACCTTTGTGATTGAAGCAGGACGTGAACGACCATTTATTGGTTTATGCTCGTCATGTTCGAGTTTGATCTCTCGAACATACTTGAAAGTAAGATTTTATCGTACATTTGTTTTCACCCTAAAACAACTGAAATTGCACATAAAGTGCTCGACAAAATGCTTGAATGAATTAGCGAGGGTCGGGAAGAGTTTGAAGTAGCCTGTCAGTTTCACAAGACTGTCAGGCCTAATATTTTGTTTGGGCTTTTTTACATTCATGGGCTACCTCTTAAAAACCTAATTTGGAGTAAAAGTTTGTTTTGGGTTAGAGTTTATTTTGAGCATAACCAATTTTTGGAAATAAAAGAGCTAGCGTTTTATTAGGAAAGAGTTTTATTCCAAGTGGGATTTCTACAAGGGAGAAAGCTATATAAGAGCAACTTCAACAAGAGAGATCATCATAAAAACAAAAAAAAAGGTTCTTTTCATTCCACGTTTCCATGGGATAACAATATGATTTGGAAGGTTACTTTTCCTTCTCACCATTTAACGTGTGCAGGATTTCTATCTTTCTTCCTACCTGCACACATGAGAACCACAAAGCGCGTTTTCTGAGTAGAATTTCATAAAACCTTATTGGTGAGGCAAAAGTCGAGGCGGAATGCTTATTCGATCGTTCTCGAGGCTGGATTCTTTCATATGGTGGTTTTCTCCTAACTCAAGAGTTAAGCATGGGAATAAGGTTCTTTGATACTTCTAACTTCTTATTGTCATATGCAGAAACTTTATGTTTTCGTAGCTCTCTGGATGCATGTGCTTTGGCATTTTTAAAAGTTGGAATTTAGGTTTTGTGGGTATACCTCTTGTAAACCCTCACGAGACTATAACTCGTCCACTAGGGACACCTAGGGGTTTAAAGGCTTGTTACACATGCTAAGCGTAACAATATCTGATGCGTGTCGTTTGCGCACAAATTAATTAAGATATTTCTCACTAATACTAACAAGTAGTATAGCGGTAGTAAGGATCGTTCCCACGAGAATATGTGAATTGTTATTTGTCTTTGACTTCTTATGTAACCAAGAGGAGGGGATTGTAATGAATAAAACTAAGTAAACTAACGAAAGAAAATAAAAACAAAGTAAATAAAGATTAGATCAAAGTGAGAAAATAGTGATTAGAGGTTTCATCTTCCGTCACCAAACAAGCTCTTCAATCGATTAGAGATGACGTTCAATCCTTCTCATACCAATAACCCTAGAGTATCCTATCGCAGGCTTACTCCGGCAAAACTCCTTGTATCATCAAAGGCGCAAGAGCCACTCTTTGAATCCTTCTCAATGAATAACTTGGCGTAAGATCCACTCAAGTTTAACCCAATGAAAGCAATGGTCTTCGTGAGTTGAGGTTATTCTAAGCAATATGGCGCAAGAGCCACACAGATTTAACCTAGGTTAAGCTTCTACACATAATCGAATGGCAACATTCCGTTGTTAACAACTATGTTGTGCTACTTGTAATTAGAGTTCTTCGATAATTCCGGATCTCAAACCCTAGTCTAGCTTTAGATATGAACACATGATCCTTCAATTTGCAACTTGAACGAGCAAGTCTTCAATCATACATGGCGATATAAACAGTAGAACATAAGCAATAAAAGAGATCATTAACATTAAAACTAACCATCCAGATTGATTTACATGTCTAGGACTTCCAACTAAATCCCCAACCAATAGAACAAAATTACCTACTCATGGATTTACTAAAACCCATGAAAAATATACAAAGAAGAAGAATGGTTTCCCCCTAAGGGGAAAACCCTAGGTTTTTGATGTAGAAGATAAGAGATTACTTAAGAGATATGGAATATAAAATATAAATATGTCAAAGATGTTCAGGCTCTCTTGTTTGAGCCTTAGATGTATTATTTTATAGCCTTCAATGCTTGGCCCTCAAGTATCCTTTTCTTCTAGGGTTTAGAATCCTTCCGGGACCATGTTTCCTTGATTTAGAAGTCAAAAACGTGTTTTAGAAGTGGCTTACGTCGAGTCATAATCGGTAGACTCGAAACCCTCCTTATCTACCTATTGTAAGAGATCAAAATATGTCTTTTCCTATGTCCAAACTTGCCATAATCGGTAGATAACTTTCCATAATCGGTAGTCTCAATTTCCATGTTATCTACTGATTATTTTTTGCTGAATGTTTCGTTATTTTCTTTCGGTTGTTTTGTTCATAACTTCCTCATACGAACTCCGAATGACCTCATTATTTTTACGTTGGATTCATCTTCTAGTTCTCTTCAGGATGGTATTAAGAACTCCTGGATTTGAATGAGTTGAATTTGGTCTTTGGCCCTTCTCCATTGGCAGAACTTAACTTCCTTGTTCATTTCGTGTCGTAATGAACTCCTTTCTTCTTCTTTGGTTGAATACACTTCAAAACTCCTAAGAAACTCATAAAAAAACAAAATCAAAGAATAATGATATGCAAAATAACAATAAATCAATGAATTAGAGTATCCAAATAATGTAAATAATGCACCTATCAAATTCCCCCACACTTGCCTTTTCCTAGTCCTCGAGAAAACTACAAATCTAAACCAACCTAAACTACGACAACTCCATTTTGTTGAGGATACGGTTACACCTAGCATGTGTAACAAGCCTTTAAACCCGTAGGTGTCCCTAGTGGACGAGTTATAGTCTCGTGAGGGTTTATAAGAGGTATACCCACAAAACCTAATTTCCAACTTCGAAATATTCCAGAGCACAGGCATCCAAAGAGCTACGAAGACATAAAGTTTATGCACACTAACAATAAGAAGTTAGAAGTATAAAGAACGTTATTCTCATGCTTATCTCTTGAGTTAGGAGAAAACCACCATATGAAAGAATCCAGGTTCAAGAGCGATCGAATGTTTCTGCCTCACCAACAAGGTTTTATGAATTTGACACTCAAAAGACGCACTTTATGGTTCTCACATGTGTGCAGGAAGGAATGAAAATAGAAATCCTGCACACGTTGAATGGTGGGAAGGAAAAGTAACCTTCCGAATCATATGAAAATTTTATCCCATAGAAACATAGGACGAAAAAGAACCCTTTTTTTATGATGATCTCTAAGAAAGGAAATCAACCAATATATAAGGATGGGAATGCTTACTTACCTTCTCACCTGATCGGCAATCAACACCACTCTCACAGCATCCAATAGAAACGTATTCGGTCTTCAACTGTTGATGTTGAACTTTTGAACTTCGTAGAACCTTGATAATTTGTAACTCTTTCTTCAATTTCTTGTTGCTTGAAACTTCTCTATATATTTCTTTTTACCCTTAGCCTTAATGAATGAATACAAAAGAAAATATACACTAAAGCAATGATAATCATTTTTTTTTCTTTTTTTTTTTCTATTTTTTATTTTATTTTATGACTTCAAAATATAAACTGAAAAATAAATAAAATGATGAAACTACTACGGCCGTGGGATAAAGACTTTACCACTTGATTCTTCACAACTTGTATTTCCTCGGTATCATGAACTTCACTAACTCACATATTTTGATTTCTTTCGCTTTTGTACATAAGTCTTCAACATGTATATATACTTCTTCTCATTGTATAGTTGCTTTACTTGAATATGAAATTTTCTATTTCTCGTACTATTGCTTATAAACCTTGATTGTCTTCAACTTTCCTTCCAATTTTTGATGCTCCACTTGTTGAGGATAATGGTGTTTTTATGGACCTGTTGTTGTCAAGAGAATGGTGCCAACTGCAAACAAGACTACAAGATAGAGTTAGCAATTTTGATGGTGACATCATGATTGACAGAATTAGCACTCAAGAGATCAAAAAGTAGTGCTGAAATTAGAGCGATGTTGGGTAGCTCATCATTTTACTCGGAATTTACGCAGATGAAACACTCTAAATGGACAGTTGAAGGTTTGGTGCCTTACCCATGGGTATTGAATGATCAACAACTCTAATATTGTATTCTCTACCGGCAGTTTAAGTCCATTTTTATCAGCTCTAGCCTCTTAACAACTAAGCACTCTGAATATAGTCCTCTAATACTTCTAAGTTCAGTTATTTCGGTTAGAACTCCGTATGTAAACTTAGCTAGAAGTATGCTAAGTGACTCTAAAATATCTAAAAGTTGGAGGTTTGTGCAAAAACTAAAAACTTAAGCTAAAAAAAACTATATATATATGCAAATACTCCCCCACACTTAAACTTTACATTGTCGTCAGTGTAAATTGACTCTTCCAATGTAAAATTAAGATGGGAAATCCTAATATGATATGCAAATTAAAAATTAATAGAAAAAGATAGAAATATAAAACCAATGGGTTGCCTCCCATGCAGCGCTTAGTTTAACGTCCTCAGCCTGACCTTTTGGTTAGCACCCGAAAACCAACAATCTGAAAATCTGGGGATCCACCCAGACAACAATCTGAACCTCTAATAACAACTTCAGAAAAATGTTAACAAAATATTAATAGTAAAACCATTATCATATGGAAGTTACCTCCATACTTAGTTCTTTCTACACTTGAAAGAGTATATAGAACAAAGACTTCGAGCACTTCTACAGGTTTCTCATGGGTAACCTGCACAGTGTTAGAATCAAGCATATCTAATGGTGGATAGTTAGAAGCAAAATAATCTTTTAAAACTTTAGAAGCACACGACTCCAATCCTAGTGAGGCATTTTCCTAAAAGTTGGGTTAACAACTTCTTGAGAAACTACTTCGATTAGAGTAGGATCATTAGAAATAGAATTATGCAAAGGATTAGATACACCTTCCACTATCTCTTGTATTACACGATCCTCATTGTTCTTAAAGAACTCCGATGAATTATTTACCTCATGTGTATCATGGTCCTCTATCACATTTTTAAAATCTCGACATCAACATTATCATTATAATGCTTGGCAATCTCAACTGGGTATTCCATGATATTAATCAATTCGGTTTCATTCCCAAATACTTCATACTCCTCGTCGCCATCAGACCCGAAAAGTTTATACGTAAGAGCGTCTTCCATTGTGTACTCCCCAGGAATGTCACTATGAGCTGGTTCAGATGATATACTTTCGTAATCATCGTCACTTTCATAGATAACATAAGTTTGTTCCGTGATAATATTTGTGTTTCTAGTCTCAATTGCATCCTCTTCAACACTCTTTACTTCAGGATCATATATTGTTGTGGACTCAATTCTAGCTGCTAGGAATTTCTTTAGAACACTCATTGCATCATTCCCAAGCTCTACCTGTTGAATAGGTGCTTGATCATTAATAAGATCAAGGCTTGAGTAAGCTACACTAGTGTCATAAAATATCCCCAAAGATTGGTCTTTTTTCAGAATTACCATTGATGACATATTCATTATTGTGCACAAGAATGTTAGAGCGGTTTTGGATTTGAGCCAAATTTCTTCTTCTCTCATTCTTTCCTCATATCGATCAATGTGCATCATTAAATTCTCTGCACCTTTTTGAAGTTCTCAAAGTGATTCATTAATGCCCTGTTGGCGTAGCTGAATTTGTTGTTGAAGTTCTGCTAACATGGTGCACATCTGTTTTTCAAAACTAGAGGAATCATTAGAAGTATGACTATCCTCACATCTCTGGGATTGTTCAATTATATACCTACCATTAGAAGGTTGGCATGTATGAGAGGTACGTCGAATATTGATCATTAACGAAGGATTGGTTGTGATTATACTCCCTGTATGGTTGGGATTCAAAACCAAACTGATTACCATTATTGTATACTTATCTTGTGTACCATACATGTTATTTCCGTAAGGAAACATGATGACACACAAAGAGTAAAAGATAAAATATAAACAAAAATAAAAGTGATACCTACAACCTGGATTTGGAATTTACCTCCCGCTTTTGACGAGTGGCTAACTCCTTCAACGAGTTATTCACACCAAAAAAACCTAAAAATCAGAAAAACACTTAAAACAAAAACGTAATATAGAACCAAAAGAAATCTCAAACAAAAACAATTGCTACTGCTCCCCGGCAGCGGCGCCAAAATTTGATGTGTGTCGTTTGCGCACAAATTAATTAAGATATATCCCACTAATACTAACAAGTAGTATAGCGGTAGTTGACATATGGAGGTGTAACGAAGTATTACACCGATTGGGTATACTTTAGGGTTATTGGTATAAAGAGAGAGTGGATGTTGATTCTAATCGATTGAGGAGCTTGTTTGGTGATGGAAGATGAAACCTCTAACCA
>JAJJMC010019832.1:6724186-6792603 GCA_023531435.1 Papaver californicum
TGGTTAACTTTTCGGAAAACTCTATTCATGTGAGTTTTTTCTTTTTGCACAAAACATTAATAACTTATATAGATCGATGCACAAAACCTGACAAGTAACCTCTTCAATTCAAGTTGGTGAGTAAACTCTTGACACATTAAAGTTTCTTGCGTTACTTATTATTATTATGGTCTTCTTCCCTTAATGAAAATTTGGTTGACTCATACTACCATTCTCTTTGTTTTTTGAGGATTCATTAAGGCAAACACCTGAAGCTGGATAAATCCTATTGTGTGAGGGTCAATTAAGAAGCTGGATAAACAAGCGAGATAATGTTGGCTTTGCAAAGCTGTATAAGCAAGGGAATGAACTTGTAACCAAGATCAATTTTCTTGAATTAAGTTTATCCCTTTTCTTGTATAGCGTTGCAGGACCTTGATAAAGAATATTGTTGTGGATGTGCAGGAATACATTGACAGTGTTGGTCCTATGAAGCTGCAGAAGTAGCACAAGCGAGAAATATCATATTCTCCTCTATAATTCTATTGGTGAGTAAACTCTTACTACATTTTTTTATTCTTTTTCATATGAACCATGTATGTAAATTGCCAGTGACAATTTTGTCAAATATAAAGTTTTGATACTTAGGTTGTCAATGTTCAAATTATTTTGACTGAATGACTTTTTATTGGCCAAGGTATAATACAGAATAACACGTTTTTATATTAGAAACTGTTGAAATAGATAACCTTGTTATTTTCTTATAACATAGGGAACCATGTATGTTTTTTCCTTAAGAAGTTCTTTCAATGTAAAAACTACACTAATATATAATTAGGTATGTGAATGAATGATGAAAAAAATCTTGGTTCAATTGGTTGTTGTATGGATTCCAGAGTTAATGAATGAATGAATTGATTGTGTTGCTAGAATGAGAATGTATGTATTGCAAAATGAAAATGAATTCTGGGTTTTGGATTCACCATTGCAGGTTCAAAAATGAATTGTATTGCAGGTTCAGAAATAAAATGCAATGCAGGTTCAGGAATGAATTGCACTGCAGGGTCTTAAATATGGGAGCTTAGTTGTAATACATAATTAATAACGTTATTTAAAAAAAACTATATTTTTTTATCAACATTGAATCAACGTTATAAAATCAATTAGTAATTATCGACACCTGGAAAATTCCTTACTGTTACAATCAATCCTCAACGGTTTAAGGCGTTACATCACATGGTATAGTTGATTGACACGTGGAAAACTACGACGGTTACACGTCAGTTGTTACAAATTATATCGTTATGATAGTTGTTATAGCCAAACTATTACAATCAACTAAACAACGTCTATTAAGCGTTGCTAAAACCGTTAAAAAGAAGGAAACCTGACAGAAATTCAACTGTTACACACAAAGTCGTTGTTACATTAACTGTTACGCCGAACTGTTATAATCAACTAAACAACATCTTTTAATCGTTGATAAAGAGGTTACAAATAAGGACAACTGGCATGAATTCAACCGTTACAGAAAATATCGTCGTTACATTAATTGTTACGCCGAACTGTTACACGCTAACTGTTACGATATGAGGGAGTAACGGTTATCCGTTATAAAAACATCATCAGATTAATTTTCTGATGACTAGATAACCGATGGAGTATTTCCTCCAACGGAAGCAACCTTAATTAATAAATTTTTACCGTAACGTTTTTTACTGTTGTTATTAAAATACTAAATATAACGCCACTTTCCAACGGTTTTTCAGTTTTATAATATATACATTGTAACATTAATACCCTGTTACAAAATCCCTGATTTCGTGTGGTGAAAATCGATTCGAATCGCTACTGCGAATTAAGAATCGATTTATTTATTTTCAATCTCATACCCATGTAGGGATTCAACCTGATTTATGGCTTCCTTTCTTTCTTAAATTTTTTTTTGAAAAAACACTCCTCTTAGGATTCGAAATTGAGACATTGAGAACACAATGTAACCTATCAACTACTGAACCATAATTTATCATCCACTGAACCTTGAGACATTGAGAATACTATATAACCAATAAACTATTAATTCATTAGTTATTTGGTGATTATTTAAGATAACATATATACCACATTTATATTATATGATAATCTTGGAATCACATATACATAATCGATAATGAATTTCTGTTTCACAATTTTATCTACGATTCGATACTTAAAAATGAAAAACGAGTCATTTCGTGAATTAAAAACCTTGATCACGGGGGAAAACGCATACAAGTTACATGGCAATAACGGGAGAAGCGTTTGTTATGGGAAGGAACTAGATCACCTCTATAACATAACTTTCCTGAAGAAATATTACCCATAGCTCGGATGATCTAGGTTCGAAAGCTCGAGAGAAGCAGTCAACGAAAAAGAAAATTAGCAAAGGACTCCATTCGAGGGAGTCGGTAAGGTCATATGCAATATTATCCTTCTCTTCAGCTATTTCCTCGAGATGGCTCCGAAATTCTTTGTCTCTTTCTGGAGCATTTCACAAAGATGGAAAGTTAGTTAGGCTCAGAGATAAGAGCAAAAATTGGTCAATATCTAGAGATCTACATTCTGCCTCCGCAATGGCCTACCTATTAACCTCATCCATATTGTAGTTGTATAAAATCCAATAACCTATCTCAGACTATTCATCCTCTAGTAAAAGATAAATAATAACAACCAAGAACGTAATAATAATTATCACACAAAAGATATACGTAGTTCAGTATGATTAACTACGTCCATGGGGAAATGATTGATCTTATTCGATCGATATCCTACTTACAAAAAGGATAGACTCAATTTCACTTTATACACTCTCAAACACTCTCTCAAGTTTGATACAACTTTCTCTCCAAATAATCTCACCTCCTTCTCTCTTGGTAGATCTTACTATTTATAGGCAAAATGTATTGTACAACTAAATTTCAGTATTGAACGTTTGTATCTGAGTTGTAGTATTTTGCTCGGGAGTGTGGCCGAAGTCTCTTGATGTCATGTCCCGAATCTTCTCTGGCTCTCTCGATATGCTGATCTTCATCTTGACTTGCTCTGGATACGATCTGAGGTGATAGTGGCTTCTTGACCTTTTGTTAGTCACGACCCGAATAGTGTACATTGATTCTTATCAGGTGCATAAAATTCTTTTGATCACACCACGTGCGCTCTATAAGCTCATTTAACTGCTATGTATCCCCTCTTAACTTTGACCGTTGATCTCCTCTTTTACTTTCCACACGTCTTTACTTCTGGTTGATGTGGTAGAAATCTTTTTTCCCGCATAAGACCAGAAGTGTTCTTCAGAGCTTCGCCCTCATCTTAGTATCGTAATCCCCTAACTTATGATGTTTACAAGTGTCCTCAGATATTTCTCCACTTCATTTATCCCCTTTATTTCCATCAGGACCGATGTACGATGGGAATAAGCCTATAATCTTTTATTTAACCGCTTCCACGTCCCTTGGTAACCGCCACGTATTCCTCCTTCTCTCATCTTTTTACCTTTTACCTTCGAGCGTCGGCTCCCTTTTCCCTCTACCTTTTTCCTTTAAATAAGAGAATAAGTCAGAGCTGTAACTTCAACCTCTCCTCTTCTTCGCCATTAAAGCTCTCCTGACATTCTTTCCTGACTCTTTCTCTTCATTATTTGATAGATCACCATCGTTACTGTTGAAGCTGCTCCCCTACTTATCATCTCGGTTGTACTTATCATCAACATTATCACCGAGATCAAGATCAAGAACATCAACAAAAAACAGATGGAAGACAAACCATCATACAGTCCTCTTCGCTTCCTCTAACAAAAAGTATGTAACCTGTTTTGATGAAAGTCTTCATATTCTTGATTCTTTACTTCCAACCATCGATCTTTCTTATGATGCTCGTGATAGACTTTACCATGATTTCCATGATCATCCGATATGTTTTGCTGGTCATGATTTTTTTGATTGTGAAACCCTTTTTTCTGACTGTAGAAACCCTGAGAAGAGACCTGCCTCCAGAATCGCTGAGATGTCTGACGAACAGTTTTGTGCCTATCTCAAGAAGCAGTATGCTCTTAAGGTTTATGACATAGTGTTGGTAGCTGGTCAGCACGGTCAACTGGATCGTATGAAGTACCTTGAGTTTCCCCACTCATAGAACGCTACTATTATCACCAAGGGATAACTCGACGCAGGACTCAGACTACCTCTTTACAGTCCCTCTCGGCCATTTATGTACGAAGGTCCCATATCGAGTCGACTCGTGCCTTGGGACAATATAATGGTAATTGGTATAGATTTTTAGCCGAGTGAGAGAGGCGAAGTAAGGGAAAGTGCACAGATTCTCCTCATTCTACTTACGATCATGCTGACACCCCCAAGTATATTGTCCAGAGCTTTCTGAATAATTATAAAGATTGCACTCCCTCCTTGGGTGCTTTCTCCGGGTTGTCTTTTGCGCCGGCTCACCATATTCCACCTCTCAACAAGGATGAGAATCTTTTGCTCGACAAGGATCCCGAGATGGGTCAAACGACCAATAGGCATCTGAGACGTACCAGCGATCACGTCTGGGACAGGACCCCACTGGTTATCCGTCCTCCTCCTGTAAGCTTTAATGATCATGCATCCTAGCACAATGGGTGGTAAATACAGAAAAGGTATGCCTTTGTTGTCTACCCTTTCTTCTTCTTATCTAGTTTCCGCTTGCTGATTCTTCTTGATTATTTTGTAGTCTTCTAAGTTGAGGCAGAAAAGGAGTGGAGCTGCTCGAGGCGGGGATGAAGCTGTTAAGGTAGCAAATACCACTTTTTAGTTTATCCTTTTAAGTACATGTACTATACCCCTATTTGATCCCTTAACAGAATTTGACCCGCGTCTTCTTTGTTTTATAGAAGGCGAGGTCCGCTGTGGTTGAGGAAGATGAAGATGATGAGCTTAAAGGTGGTCTTATTCAGAGGAATTCTAGAGTCAATGGAGGTAGTGGAAATCAAGTTGATGTTAGTGGTGGGTATGATCTGGTTACTGGTGGTGATCAAGTCTTCAACGTTTCCCTTCTTGGCGACGCCAGTACCGGAACCAGTGTTGGTGGAGTTGGGAAAGTTGCAATTGTTGATGATGATAAAGGAAAGGGTATTGTTACACCTGGTGATGGTGATAATGCTGATGGTGGAGATATTGGTGAGGCAAGGGAGAATCTAGAGGGTGCTGGTTCTGGCACTAACTTTGTGAAAGAGGTTGTATTTCAACTTATCACGTTGCCCCCATATTTGCTGCTAAATAGTAGCATCCCAGGCTCTAGTAAATCTCTTCCTGAGCCGGACGAGTCTCTGAAGCTCAACGTTGAAATAGTGGTTCTCGAACGGGAGTATTATGACTTCTTAGTAGACGACGTCGATGACGATGGGGAAGAAGGGAATGAATACAGTAAAGTTGTTGTTGCCGCTGTGGACCTTCCCACTTTTCAGGGTGAGAGTGTGATCTCAACCTTGGATGTGCCTGCGGTGAGTTCATTGGTCCTGGGGCCTACTGGATCGTCTGCACTATCCCGTCCTGGAGTTGCTTGTAATTCGGTTGGGGTTCTCACTTCTTCATCATTCGGGTCTCTTAGCAGAGCCGATATGCTCTCTGTTATCCCGGCTCTGCCTGCAGATGTGTTTTTTCTGTTGCTTACACTGGTAAGTTGTGTGATTCTACCTTCTTTGTTAGCTTTGTGGTTTGGATGTTTGTTTGATCTCTTTGCTCTACTTGTTGTTGTAGACTCAAAACGTTTACCTTTGGATTCAAGTTGCGTATGAAAGCACGTACAACAAAAACCAATTGTTGGAGGCTGAAGTTCATAATTTCTCCTTCAAACTTTCTTCTTGTTGCCTTAGCAAAATTGTAACTTTTAGAATCCTGAGTCGTGACTGTCACTGCTAACCACCATCGAGCGTCTCCAACTAATACCAGAGATGAATACATAAGACTCATGGGGGAAATCAAAGTATTCAAAAGTAGAGTCCTTAATTTAAGTCAACGTTATCAATAAAGATGATAAAATAGATAGGCAAGAATCTGAGCTTGAATTAATTCGTGATTCGTCCCGTAATCAACTGCTGACAATTAACCATCTCAAGGATAGATGCAATAATCTTGAGGCCTTGAATCGTGATCTCTATGCTGATAGGGAGACCCTAATCCGATGGAGGGAGAATGCCGAAATTGTTCTGAAAAATAATGAGTTAGCTGCTACTCATCATGCTTAAATAAGTCGTCGATTAGACTCGGTTCGGGCAGAACGTGATAGTATTCAAATTGCTTATGATAGACATAAGGGTGGCTTTGAGAATCATATGAAGACATGTCAAGCCTCTAAAAAAGATTATTTGGCCTTGAAATTCAGCAAGCTTGATACAACTGTTATTGAATCATAGAAAACCCTTAAGCTTACCCTTCATACTTTAGAAGGTGTTTTTAATTCTCAAGTGCACACTTATATCTTTTGCCTTTTTTTTCGAAGCTAATCTTGTCTTTTGTGATTTCAGCATCCAAAACAAAAATGGAGATTTCGAAGAAGGAGGTGGAGTCTTTGAAGGAGTCCGAGAAGAAGCTCAAGCGCTCTGAAGCATCTCTGGGTGCTGATGTGGCGAATCTGAAGGAGTTTTTTTACGGGACGGTAGGGAAAGGATCAGGCTCTGGATGATGAAAGAGAGACTTTGAGGCACAAGTTGCTGATCAAGTGCGGGATAAGGTGCAAGCCACCTTAAATGACCTGATAACTAAATCCCAAGACAAGCGTGCCACTTCTGCCCCCAAGCATCCTACCTCTTGATGTTGCTATGTTGTTGCTGGTTTTTTCTTTTTGTTTGGAACAATATTTCTTGTGGTGTTACGTCACCATTTTAAACAGTTGTTATTTTAGGGTGCTACATCACCATGATGACCTCGCTAGTTGAGGCTTCCTTACTACATTTTCATTTTTCTTCTCTGATTGTTTAATTTCATCTTGACTTAGATGTTACTTCTTTTTTTATGTTGACCCATGTCCATCATGGTTCTGTCAAATTCATGCAATTATATAGTTACTCGAAATATTCGATATCCATAATAGGGAAGATCATCGGGCCCAATGTCATGTCCGATTCAGATATCTCATCATCACTAATCCCTAGTGACGGGATATCTTAAGTTCACTAACTATCTTTGCCTAGGATCCAGACTACATTGAGACTTACCCATTGTCCAGTTCGAATAATTTGTTGTTACTTAGAGGGATCCCTCTCTCTTTCGATTAACCACCTAGGACAATATTATGGGACCACCTGTGTTAGTCTCTGGGTGGACCCTTTGATTCTAGACTTGTAATCTAGAACCCTCAGGTCACCTCAGGGGAGAATCGTGTCTTGGCCCGAGCGCAAATGACCCATTTAGTATCATAAGGTTACCATAATTAATCTCTGGGTAACCCCTTCAACTCTGGACCTACCAGAGTCCTCGGATCACCTCAGGGGAGAATCGTATCTTGCCCCGAGTGCAAATGACCCAGTGTGTATCATAATAGTATTACTTTAGATGTTTTATATTCCATGGGTGTTCCATCTCCTTTCCGTCGGGTTTGATAATCTTGTAAGCGCCCCTCTCCCACCTTGGATAATATTGTGTATGGTCCTCCTCATCTGGGCGCTAGTTTCCCTCCTTCTTTCTCTCTTTCTTATTCGGGAATCTCTCTGAGTACTAGCTTCCCTGGATGAAATTCTTTGGTACGGACCTTCTTGTTATACTCTTTTGTAGCCTTCTCTAGTAATTCTCCATCTTCTGGAGTGCAATTTCTTGGGCCTCTTCCAAGTTATCAAGTTTGGCTAGTATCAAATTTGTCGTGAGATTCTTCATCCATGCTTCTGATTTAGTGGTGGGGATCATTATCTCGGTGGGCAGGATTTCCTCAGTTCCATATGTAAGCATGAAAGGTGATAACCACATAGCTTCTCTTTTTATGGTTCGATATGCCCGTAAAATGTTATGTAATTGTTCGTACTAGTCCCTATAGTGACCATCCAACTTTTTCTTCAGATTATCAGCTGCGATTTTATTAGTGATTTCTACTTGGCCATTGCTCTATGGGTATATGGGCGTAGACTTGCTCTTCCTGATTTGGTAAGTGTTGGACAGTAGGTCTATGTTTGTTCCCTGCAGCTGCTTCCTATTATCTGACACTATTGCGGCGGGTATTCCGAATCGGCAAATGATATTTTTGAACAAGAATTTAAAGACATCCTTATTCCTAATATGCTTTAAGGAAGATGCTTCCACCCACTTGGTGAAGTAGTCAATGGCCACGATGAGGTATTTTCTTTGGAGCGTCCCTTCGTGAAGTGGGCTTAATACCGAGTTTAAGGATGTGGATGGTGCATGAATCTTCTTTCCAAATCTTTGACACTCCTCACAGACTTTCGCCATATGTTTTGCATCTTCGTGCATGTAGGGACAAAAGTATCTCATAGTTTTTGCTCTCTGGGCTAGGTTCTTTCTTGAACTATGATTTCCAGCGTCTCCATAATGCAATTCTACTAGGATATGGTGCCCTTGCTCTTTGTCTAGGCATCTAAGCAATGACCACATATAAGAATGCATGTATAAGATCCCATCTCGAAGCTGATAATTAGCTTCCCTGCTCTTGATTTTATTTGCTTACATGGTGCTCGCAGATAGTTTTCCATATTCGAGGTATCAGTGGATAGGCTCTCTCCAGTCACCCGATTCGTAGAGTCTCGAACCGATTGCGGCTAATATCTTCTTGTCATCTTTCTTCTCGGTTATTGATGGTGGAGGACCCTCCCGACTCGAATTGATTGCATTGTTGGATCTTTCAAAATTGATGCGGTATAGGACAACACATCAGCATGTCTGTTGTTCCCTTTTATAACATGTCGTAGCTTGATGTTTGGTATTTGACTCATATAGTGTCGAGCTAGTTTTAAGTAGCAATGAAGACATGGATCCAGAGTCTGGTAATCCCTTTTGATTTAGCGTATTACTAACTGAGAATCACTAGTAATCCTTACTTTTGTTAGTCCCAGTTTTATGATAAGTCTTCGAGCATGGATTACATCTTCATACTCAGCGACGTTGTTGCTGGCTTTGAACTCGAGTCTGAAAGAATGAACTATCTTCATCCCCTTTGGTGTTGTGAACACTATGTCCAACCCCGAATCCGTCATCATTGGAGGAGCCGTATTTAAATACTACCCATCTCTGTGGATGATAACTTTCGATGAGTCCTGCTGATACGTCATCTTCTTCTTCCATCCCGGGGATGTCTTCTACTTTTTCTTCTTCTTCTTCATATGGGAAGTCTGCCAAAAAATCAGCTATGATTTGAGAGTTGATTGTTGTACACATCTCATAGAAGATATTGAATTGTCTTATTTGAGCTCCCCACTTCGAGATTCGCCTCGATCTCGAAGAGTTATCTAGAACCGATTTGATAGTGGATTTTGTCAGAACCGGAATTCAGTGCGCTTGAAAGTAAGTTCTTAACTTTTGTGTTGCATAGACTAGAGCTAGGATCAGCTACTCAATTTCGGTGTAGTTTTTCCATGCTGGTAGCATGGTCTTGCTGATGAAGTACACAGGTTTCTCGTCTTCTCCTTCGTGTCTGACTAGCACATCACTTATGGCGTGAGCAGTAGCCCCAAGATACATTGTGAGAACTTCTTCCGTATCCGGCCTTTGCAATAACGGCAACTTCGCGATATGATCTTTGATCTTCTGGAATGCCTCCTCATATTCATATGTCCACTTGAATTTATATCCTTTTCTTAGAGTACTAAAGAAAGGCTTACATTTTTCGGATGATCGTGAGATAAATTGACTCAAGGCAGCTAAGCGTCCGTTTAGCCTCTGAACATCTTTCAC
The DNA here is from genome assembly GCA_023531435.1 of Papaver californicum. Lineage (NCBI taxonomy): Eukaryota > Viridiplantae > Streptophyta > Magnoliopsida > Ranunculales > Papaveraceae > Papaver > Papaver californicum. The sequence goes on from JAJJMC010019832.1 coordinate 6,734,074, forward strand.
TGTAGCGGGTGATGGCATATCTCGAATGGAACGAACCTTGTCGGGATCTGCCTCAATGCCATTCTTAGTGATTATATAGCCTAGGAACTTTCCATACGTTACCCAAAACGTGCACTTCGCGGGATTAATTTTCATTTTATACTTTTTCATCTGATCGAAGATTCCCTTTAGGTCTGAAATATGGTCTACCGCTGTTTTGATCTTGACTAGCATGTCATCTACATATACCTAATTGGTCTTGTAAATCCATCTTTCGAACATATCTTCCACCAGCCTCTGGTATGTTTCCCCCGTATTTTTCAATCCAAACGGTATCTTTGTGTAACAGCAGAGCCCTCTAGGTGTGAAGAATGCAGTATGTTCCTGATTTTCTGGTGCTAATGGAATTTGGTTGTACCCAAAGTAGCCATCCATGAGAGTTAGCGCCTTGTAACCATTAATCGCATCAACTAGTTTATTTATACTCGGGAGTGGGAAATTGTCCTTTGGGCATGCTTTGTTAAGATCACTGAAGTTTATGCAGATTCATACTCCACCATTCTTCTTTGGTACGACTACCATGTTTGAGATCCACACCGGATATTGCGCATTTCGGATGATTCCAGCTATTTGCATCTTCTTTAACTCGTCTTCGACTGGAGCATGTAGCTCTGGGACGATTCTCCGTATCTTTTGTCGAATGGGTTTAAACTTTGGGTCTATTCTCAGGTTATGACAGCAAATTTTTTGGGTCAATTCCCTTCCTTTCCTCAATGCTCCATGCAAACATATCTATGTATTCCTGCAACAAGGCTTTCAGGTTCGTGGTTTGCTCTAAATCTAACAACGATCCTATCTTCACTATTTTCGGTTATTTCTCCATCCCGATATTGAGATCCTGGGTTGGTTCCAGAGCCATGAAATGTTGTTTGGGTTCCTCAATAGGGGTCGCGGACTGTAATTGCTATAAATCCCGACTCTTGATTTCTTTTCCAATCTTCTGAGTTAATGTCAACATCTTCTCTAGCTATTGTGAGTGCTTCTCTCCTTGGACGCGGTTCTTTTCTCTTCTGTTCCTGGCTCGCTTGTCCTCGTTTTTCTGGATGTCTGCTTGGATACAGAACCTTGCAACTTGTGGATCTCCTACCACTTCTGTTACTCCTATCGGGGTTGGGAACCTAAGTCGCTGGTGATATGCTGATGCTACCCCTTTAATTCCTGCAATCCATGGTCTCCCGATTATGGCTTTGTAGGGTGAAACAACTTCTACTACACAGAATATAGTAATGGTGTCCAGATACTTTCCCCCTAATACTCTTAAAGTAACCTCGCCTTTGGGTTTGGTGACTGACTCGTTAAATTCATAGATGTTATAAGTGGAAGGGATAAGGATGTCTTCTGATAGGCCCATTCTTTTGAAAGTGTCATAGAATAGAACTTCCACAGAACTTCCATTATCCACCAATATCTTCTTTACTCTCCAATCCTCAACCATTAATGTAATTACCAACGGGTCTGCATGAGCTTCCCCATTCAAAGGCACATCTTTCGCAGAGAAGGATATTGGCTGCGTCATCCATGATTTCATCGGCAACGTCGGTTACACTGTAGATTTCCTTTCCCGAGTGGTCTCTCTTGTGAACTCGAGTCATAACTCCACTTCCTAACTGAAAACCTTGAGTTACTGAGTGGGAAATCGTGTTGCATTGGAGGACCCTGGCGTCTCTCTTAATTCTTAATTGGTGTACTGGCACTTCTGCTGGTGCAGGTTGAGTTCTCACATATTTCTGTAAAAGCCACCTCGAATCAAGTGTTCCACAATTTCCTTCACGTCTCGAAAGTTGCTAGTTGAGTGCCCTCTATACTGGTGGTAAGCACAGTAGTCAGGATGGTTTGTGCTTCTCTCAAATTGCGCTCCTCAGTTTGGGGGATAATTGATGTTTCCTCGTTTTTCTACTTCCTTGAAAATTTCCTCGGGCACATTTTTGAGGTCGCACCTCTATCGTGTCGCTCTCCTCTTTTCTCAACTTGCCTCGACTCTGTATGAGGAATGGCATGCATAGCCTGAGACGGTTCTGCCACCTTCATGGTTTGCTGGACTTGGATTTCCTGCACACCCCCTTGTATTTCTTCAAGGGCAATATAATATTCCTGCAGCTTCCTGAGATCCTTCAGAGTCTGGGGCTTCTCATTGTAGATAGCCACGTAGACTGAGTCCTTCTTTCCTAGAGAATTTTCAAACCCCAAAATTTGCTGGTCTACTGGTACTTCCAATTTCGGTGCATAGAACCAAGTCCTTGCCTCTCCATCCAGGCTTGCTGGGAAGAATTTGCATATCCCCGTATCATTATGCCTCCATTGTAAAAGCAACATGCCGTACATCTTGATATGCTCTACCACATCGTTTGTTCCATCAAATCTCGTCACGAAAGATAGGAGAGTACACTTTGGGGTAAACTCTGCTCTTTCCAATCTCCTGGTGAATGGGGTCTTCTCAGCTTCCATCATTAATTCTGCCAGCTTGTTATCATCTCCTTTGCCTACCATCTTCTTAATCATTGTCTCCAGATATTTTACCTTCTCCGGTTCTGTGTGCGCCTTCGATTCTCCTGCCTGGGCTTTTCTTCAGAGGTGAAGTCTTCCATGACCCTATAATATCTTCGTGGTTGCAACTAGGGTTCTGGACTTGGGTACCGGGGAGAAGCGGGCTCTGTTGTTCAACTCATGTTGGGTGTTCGGATCGTGCCTCCATCTCCCGAGCGCGTATTATCACTGGATCCCTCTATTGGGTACTCCCTTGGTAAGCTCCCATGTCTCATTCATCTTTCTCTCAGCAAGTTGTTCTCTTGTTCCAACAGCAAGTTCCTTCTATCTAATGCCCTAACCAGTTCTTCTTGTCTTTGCTGGTTTGCCAAGATCTTTGCCAGAGTTGAATCTGTACTTTCGTGACTGGATGGGTTGTCCCTCCTTGAAACGCTGACTCCCTCCATCGTATGTCTCTTCCCTAGCATGATCAGATGTCGTCTTTCTGCCCCCGTCTCGGCCGCTTCTCTTTGTGCCGGCTCAGCTATCACCATGTGCTCTTCTTCGTGAGCTCTTCCTTGTGCATGTTCCTCCTTGTTATCCGAAACGGAAAATACATCGGGGGGATACTCTTCACCTCTTGAAGTTTCACGAATCTTTCCATTTGATGATCGAACCGGGAGGATCTCCTCTTCTACTGGTGGCATCTCGGGTCGGGTTCCTTTAGCTACAAGTATTACGTCGTAATTCCCTCTTGCATACTTGCTCCTGCTGCTATTCGACTGCGTGGATATCTCGTCGGTGCTGACGAACAGGCCATCAAATCTTGCTTGTTCCCGATATCGATCTACGTCCAGAAGAGAAACACACAGACTCACTATAAAATATTAAATAAAATACAGCATATTTTTAAAGTTTCTTTTATCGGGCACTAATCCCTAAATCTGACAGTTTATAACCGAAAATATTAGTGTTCGGTGGTAGTTATCTGTCTAATGTCAGAATTCCTCCCAAAAAAAATATATTTGTTGTGGTCCAGGTGACTGAAGATTTCCTTGGGCGATATTTTTAAACAAAATGCAGAGAAACTTTTTTTTTATAAAATCATGTTCTCCATTTCTGCCATTAAAAAATATCCGACCGAACTTTGTGAAGTTTGGACTACGGCCTATATAAGTTGAGCTCAGATCATTCGAATAACCTTTGTTTTCAACTGTTCTGAGTTTCTCCTTTCAATTTTGGTTTCCTGAAGCTCGAGTTATGAATGTTTCCACCATTATTTTTTTAATAAGAAAAAGAAAATAGCAAATCCCTTTAGGTTTTAGAAAAGAAGAAATTAACTTGTAACAACCCCTTTTACCACTTATAAAAAGTTTTTTTGTGCTTATAACTCTGAGAATGGGGAAAACTTAAGCCTTAAATAACCCAGATCTACATTAGCTTCTAACAAAGTATCATTGACACCTTGAAGCTTGTAGATCCATAACCTTTGCTACTTTTGTAACATGAACGACTCTTGTATGTGTCTTTTAGCTTTTACAAAGGTCAATGACGCTTTGGAGCTTAAAAAACCTTTAAGATTACCTACTGATAAAAAAAAACATAAAATAATTTGAATAATCTTCAACGAGAGACTTTTAGCTTCTACAAAGATCAGTGACACGTTGGAGCTTATAGATCTCCCCTTTTTATGAAGTATTCTACCACAAAGGTACTCAACAAGATGCTAATCAGTCCCTGTTTCTAGCGCCAAAATGTAGTTGTATAAAATCCAATAACATATATCATACTATTCATCCTCTAGTAAAAGATAAATAATAACAACCAAGAACGTAATAATAACCATCACACAAAAGATATACGTGGTTCGGTATGATTACCTACGTCCACGGGGAAATGATTGATCTTATTCGATAGAGACCTAACTTACAAAAAGAATAGATCAATTTCGCTTTACAATATCTCAAACACTCTCTCAAGATTGATACAATTTTGTCTCCAAATAATCTCACCTCCTTTCTCTCTTGGTAGAGCTTAGTATTTATAGGAGAAAGGTATTGTACAACCAAACTTCAGTGTTGGACGCTTGTATCTGAGTTGCGGTAGTTTGCTCGGGAGTGTGGCCCGATTCTCTTGATGTCATGCCTTGAATGTTCTCTGGCTCTCCCAATATACTGATCTTCGTCTTGACTTGCTCTGGATACGACCCGAGGTAATAGTGGCTTCTTGATCTTTCGTTAGTCACCACCCGAATAGTGTAAGTCGATTCTTGTCATGTGCATTAAATATTTCTGATCACTCCACGCGCGCTCTGTAAGATCATTTAATATTGTCTCCCCTTTCAAATTTGACCGTTGATATCCTCTTTTACTTTCCACGTGTCCTAACTTCTAGTTGATATGGTAGATATCTCGTTTACCATGTAAGACCCAGAAGTCTTCTTCAGTGCTTCGCCCCCATCTTAGTATCGTAATCCCCTAACTTAAGATGTTTACAAGTGTCCTCAGATATTCATCCATTACACATACCATTTTTGGTATGATCGATCTTACTAAGGTATAAGTCAATATCGAAACAATGGGGGATATCCAAAATGCTTAGAATTATATGTTGATCTTCGGTTCCATCTAAATCCTTGTTCAATTGGACTTTGAAACTCTTATGCACTTTCTTTTCTCGCTGCATCTTATGTTCCGACTCACCTTTAGCATTGACTATCCGATCCCTATTAACCTTAAGTTTCTTAGACTTGTTCATCTCTCCGAAGTCCTTATACTGACATTGATCGTGCTTTCCACGAAGTTTATTGCATTGTCGTTAACGCAGCCTGAACTTTTCCCTTAAGTCAACCTCTTTAGTATTAAGATGATTTACTAGTATGTTATATTCGTTATTTTGAAGCCAGGGAGTGCCATACTCATGGGAGATAGTAAATTAAATTGTAGTTGAGCTAGTATCAAGCACTTCATATTAAGGAGATAAGGGAATTACCTCGGTATTACTCATCCTTATTGCATAGCTCCTAGATCATTTTGCCTGCAGTAGCAAGATTAGTCAAACCTGACCGGAGGTAGATCTTTGGATCATCCGGCCACTTTCAGTTAGTTATAACGGCGAACAACCACAGCATATTACTCACACTTGTAGTTTCTGGATTTATTTCTCAGCAACCATATCTCTTTGGACTTGCCTCGCTTTTTGGTACAAGGAAATCCGGCGATTCAATTTACTAGTAAGGCAAGCAAGCAAAAAAAAAGTCAATAGGGGAAGGAAAGAGAAGAGGCACGAAAGGAAAAGTACAATACTTATACCAAGTTGATCATGCTCAAGTGGTAATCCTATTACAAAGATGTAGAAGTAGATACCATGACAAAGGCATCCATGCCGCGGAAAATATTGGAAGACAAAATATAGCATTGCATTACAAATAGGCTTGTGAGTGGCTACAGTTCCAACTTTGATTAAAGATGAAAACATGGACGAAGATAGTCGGGAGCCACCTTTGAGGATCACCAGTAAAGTCGAAGAAGGGAGAACTTTGGCTCGTCGAGGCAGAACCTTCTCACTACCCTTTATTTCTCAGTAGGAATCTCAACGTCTTGGCAAGGATTCTCTTTGTTAGAGCAGACAGTCTGATTGGTAAGTTGATTCGTAACTTTGTTCGCAAAGGAATCTTACCCAAGAGTTGGAACGCCTTGAAGAGAAGTAGAAAGAGTATATTGCTAACCTCAGCAGTAGATTTTGGATCCAAATCCATGTCAAAGTAATACACATTAAACGTCAGCAATTCCTTCATAGTTTTGCAACACTCTCCAACGGAGCAGGTCAAAATATGCACATATTGAACTTCAGTATTAGCAACACCATCTTTGGCTCGAGTGTACCTTCTCCAGAGCTAATATTAGGATTTGTCAACTTTTTTAACTCACCCTTTAGCAAGAAAATCAAGATTTGTCAGTCAAATAACATAAGTAGGTATAAATACATAAAGAAAAAAATATTGCTGGGTTTTATATTAGTAGCTTGCTTACCGAGCGAGTTTGCTTCACATTTGGTGCGTGTCGTATGTGTAATAAATCACTTCAGATGTTTCCCACTAATACTAACAAGTAATATAGCGGTAGTGAGGATCGTTCACACGAGGAGCTGTGTTATTGTTATTTTTTTTCAACTTCATATGTAACCAAAAGGGGTTTTGTAAATTACTAAACTAATGAAGTAAAAACGAAATAAATAAAGATTAAGATCTAAGTGAGAAAATACTGGTTAGAGGTTTCATCTTCCATCACCAAACCTGCTCTTTAATCGATTCGATTTAACGTTCAATCCTTCTCATATCAATAACCCTAAAGCATCCTATCATATACTTACTCCTGCAAAACTCCTTGCATCATCATAGGCGCAAGAGACATTCTCTGAATCCTTCCCAATGAATAACTTGGTGCAAGATCCACTCAAGCTTAACCCAATGAAAACAATGGTCTTCGTGAGTTGATTCTAAGTAATCCGGCGCAAGAGCCACATGGATTTAACCTAGGTTAAAATTATACACATAATCGCATGGAAACATCCCGTCGTTAACAACTATATTGTGCTACTTATGATTAAATTCCATATGAATTTGTATTGAATTTCATTTTAGGTTCAGTCAGCCTTAATTCATCTCAGTCAGAATGATACTACTGGGATTCAGCTAATTCAGATGAGCTGAAAATGTTATAATAAATTTAAATTATAGGACTGTCCAAACTAGTTGTTGACCTTTTATAATATTATTATAAGACCAAATAAAGGTATGGTTTTCATTTGTACTACCACAGGAATGATAAGAAACGTATTATTTTTGAAAGTTAAAGTTTTGTTTAAAATCATACTTTCACAAATAGTACGTTTAGAATATGACTACTCTAAGTGCTGCTAGAAACCGTATTTTTAGTGGTTTCAAGAACCTATTCTAGCATTCCTAAATTGACAATTTTCCACTAGTGAAACCCTAGTCTAGCTTTAGATATGAACATGATGTGTGTCGCAGCACGTCAAAATTATTATCATTTTCTCACAATTTATGATTTATTATGAAGCAAGGATAAGAAATGATCGTTCCCACGAGGAGGTCTTGATTGTTATATGTTTTGAAAACTTATATAAAATAGAAAATTTTCAGATTCAATTAAAGTAAAATAAACTAATTAAGAAAGCTAAAAATAAGTAAAAGTAAATCAATAAGATGAGAGAGTTGATTAAGGTTTCGTTTTTCATTCAAAAACATGTTCTTGTACTAATGATTAGAATTGATATTTAATCTCTTATTATCAAAAGCTCTAGAATACCTTGATCGCAGGAATATCTCGTAGATTTCCTCAAGTCATCAACAAACACATAAAGGATGTGAATATGAATTCTACCAAGAGAACAACCTAACGTGTAAAAAACACTAATCAAGTTTGATTCCCAATGAGCATTAAGATTCATGAAATTAGTCTAATCAATGCAATTGAACGTGGAAAGCGCACTGATTCATTTAACAAAGATCATGATCCACTTGTGATTACTAGGATATATCACTACAAGCAATAACCACAATTATGCTACTTGTTATTCAAGGAGTATCACTTTTGCGTATAAGAAACCCTAAATTAGCTATAGATATGAATGTGAGTTCAATCAATTGGCCACTCGACGAAACAAACACTCAAATCATACATGGCTATATTTGTAGTGAATTATGAACAATAATATTGAGACAAAACTAATTTATTAATCAATGAATCATGTATTGTAAAATTCAACTAATCCCTAACCAACAAGAAAATTAACTAGTCATGAATTGGAGTTCACCAAATTGAATAGAAGAAATAAATTACAAACCCTAGACTTCGAAAAATCTTCCCCATCGAACCTACAAAAAGAAATAAAAAAAGTGAAAAAGAACTGGGTGAAAACCTAGATATCTCTCCCTCTTGTTGAAGTTGTTCTTTTATAGGTTTTTCCTTGTAGAATCCTTCTTAGAATAAACTCATTTTTTTTCAAATATAACTCAAATTCCAAAAATATGTCCAAAACCCTAGCTTTCCAAAACTAGGCCAATAGCCCACTTTTTATAAAAGTCAGCACGCATGGGGCATGGACAAGCGTTCCACATTTCCCTTGAGCCCACTCAAATCTAGCCGGCAACAAGTATTGGCCGTGAAAGCAAATCAGTCAAGCATCTCCCAAATACCTTGAGCGCAATCATGTTGGTTGATGCAAACATGTAAACTTGGTCTTTCTAAAACTCTCCTTCCCTGCATAACAATTCATATCATAACATTCATTCATTCAAACTCAATTCCAACCAAAATCATGGTCACAGTTCGATCACAAACTCATCTTCTCAACACAACCATCAATCACTCCTTCTCTATAGCTTCTCTTCTCTTCTTTTCCCTGTATTCTGATGTTAAAACTATTCACTCGAATTAAACAAGAACTCAAACCTCTTCACTGTCAACACTCAGATTAGAATCGAACACATCTTCTCTTTCTCGCTCACAACCCATGTAATCAACAGCGCCACCAATTCCTTGCTCGTTCACACCAACCAACACAGCCATACAATCCCATTTTCTCTAAATACCACATATAGACCCGATCATTCCACAGCTTCTTACTGCCATTCATCACCATCAATCCAGAGAACACAACCACTACCTGATTCTCTATAGACTCTTCCCTGACTTCTCCTTGATTTCTTGTTTGTAAACCACAACCAAAATCTTACCTAACTCAAACCATCTGTTGCTCGCAGTTTAACCACAAACCCATCAATAGCTTCATCTCGGCAGTAACATCACTTCACCGTTCTTGTTTATCAATTCTTGGCAGTAATCAACATTACCCATCTTCAATCTTCATTCCCATCTCGAACTTAATTTCATCTTCACCACTCTATATTCTCGGTGATAATGCTTCATGCCTAAATCCCTTTTAATTCGACAACTAGCTCCGTGTCCCCCATACTCTGAATCACGTCCACAGCCACACGAACCATAGCTGGAACCGGCGGCGAGCTTGGTGCTACAAACTGATCGTGACCTGGAGAGCTTGAGCTTCACTGTTGTTTCAAATGCAGAACATGAACTATGAATTGTTCGACCTAGCTTTAGGTTAGATATAAGAGGGAGGTGGCCCTGAGTAGTTTCGAATCTGCCTAAGTTCTGACTCCCTTTAGCACATATCAATCGAACAGCATGCCTGCCCATAGTAAATCTCTCAATTCCCTTGTAAACTTAGCTTCCCCTAGTGATTTGTGTTTTACACACAATTGAGACTTGTGTGCTTAATAGCTTTGAGTCCATCCACATCCAATGTTGCCAAGTGGTGCCATAACCCTCTAATTCTCTTTTTTCATTTCATGTGACTCAAAAAGACCTATAAAATCTAAAACAAACGTAATATACACAAAATACACGAGAAATGACTAAGAAAAGCATAAGAAATTGATACTCAAATAATATATTTTATGCACCTACCAGAACACATGACCATTCAATTTACAACTTGAAGAGCAAATATTCAATCATACATGCGATATAAACAGTAGAACATAAGCGATAAAAGAGATCATTAACATTAAAACTAACTAGCCATATTAATTTACATGTCTAGGACATCAAACTGCATTCCCAACCAATAAAACAAAGTTACCTACTCATGGATTTATTAAATTCCATGGAAAATATTAAAAAAAGAAGAATGGTTTCCCCAAAGGGAAAAACCCTAGGTTTTTTATGTAAAAGATGTGATATGAGAGGCAGGAGATAAGATATTACTTCAAAAGATGTTTGTTTGAGCCTTGGATGTCTTCTTTTATGGCCTTCAATGTTTGGCCCACAAGTTTCCTCTTTCTAGGGTTTAGAATCCTTCTAGGACCGTATTTCCTTGAGTTAGAAGTCAATTTCGCATCGATCCAAATAAGTCCCAGAGCAGTGTCAGATTCGGCTAACTTGATTGGATCACTTTCTAGCTGAACATTTCTCTGTATACGTCGCTGAAAATATGATTTTTATCCTTCAGGTTCCGCTGACTCGTGGTGAACAGTTATCAACCGAACTTCTTTATGTACACGCAAGTCTTTCAAACTCGTTTTGCCCATAACTTCCTTGTCCGAAGTCAAAATGACCTCATTCTTTCATCGTTGGATTCGTTTTCTCGTTTTCTCGTTTTCTTCATGATGGTATTAGGAACTCCTGGATTGGAATGACTTTTTAAAAAAATAATCTTTGGCCCTTCTCCATTGGTAGTCTTCAATTCCTTGCTCATTTCATGTTGCAATGAACTCCTTTCTTCTTCTTTGGATGAATTCACTTCAAACTCCTAAGAAAATAATAATCAAACAAAGTCAAAGCATTATGATATGGAAAATAACAAAAATCAATTAATTAGAGTGCTAAACTAGTGCAAATAATACACCTATCAACATTCTGCAAGCGATCATCACTACCTTTAGCAACAACACCAGAGCGAAAAAGCTTGAAGGCACCAGGATCATCTCGCTCCAAGTCCCATATGAGTTCCTAAGGTTTATACGTAGGAATTTTTTTATAAATATCAAGTGGTTCACAACGAGAAGCATTTCTGAGAATATCACATCCAAAGACCCAAGAACCAGTTGAACATAATCAGATACTTACACCAACCTTCATCGCTAGAGTGGCGAGCGATAAGATTGGAAGATTTTGGAGGGTACACATTCTTTTGTAACAGTTTTATGATTATCATAAAACTTCAAGTGAAAGTTGAAGCTGATACCCCATTTTTTGAATTGTTGGCGAACATATGGTCGGGATGTAGCTGGAAAAGAAGGAGTCCACCGAATAATCATAAGAGTTGATAAGGAAATATGAAGCCTTATTATAGTTAGATCGTCCCTACCATGAACTCCAGAAGCAGTCAACTGAAATTCCCAAAAGTTGAAAAACTTCTCATTGAAGCTCATTCTTTCTACAAAAATTCATGGAAAAATGGGTTTGAAGGATCATAGAAAGGAATTGTAAACCAACTCTAAACTGGCGAATGGTAACAACAACCTCATTATGGCTCCAAGTCTTATCCTCTCTTTTTTATTCCAAGTCATACCTTTACCCAACTATCGTAGGATGGGAACATCATCAACAAAAGAGGCCATACTAATACGGCATATAGCAAGATTAATGACCTCTTTTTTTAGACTCTTTTCAGGAAATACCATCTTTGGAACAACAATTTTCTTAAAAGGACTTTAAGAAATTACACAAGCATAAGTAGAAAAATTAGTTGGATCCAAAGCATTCAAAACAACAAAAGGGTAACAAAAAATACCTAGAAGACTTCTTCTAAAAAGTTACTTGTTTAGCAAGATCTTGCAAAGGTTTTCTAGACATGGTTAATGGAAAAATATATGAAGGTGTTGTTATTTCCTGGTCAGGATTTGTAATTCACAATATTTATATTTCTTTTTAAGATGTAGATTGCTTGGATAATTCACCACTACTCTATTAAGATTCAGAATACATACCCTTAAACTAGGATTTGGATACTCATTAATGGGGTTGAATGGAATGAATAGAGGAGAAGAAAACAATTAGAAGAGAGAAGTTTAAGATTAATTAAGTTTATTGATGAGAATATGTTCTGTTTATAAAATCAGCCTCACTGGTTATATATACAAGAGATGATTCACATGTTTATTGTGTTATCAGTAGGGACCAATTACTTTCCATCATTTCAGGTACTCATCTTGTCAGCTTCACAGATAATTCAACCGCTTCCAACTCCGAAATCCAGGTGTTCAATGTCTAGCCAGTTCTTCGATCCAGATGCTTTATTTTTTTAGCTCCCAGCTTTATTCTTTAGATAGTTATAAACATACCGATGTAACTCGAGTTGTTACCTCATGACTTTGGTTATTATCACGAGATTCAGGTGATTATAAATCTCGATTTTAGATTTTTTTCTTAGCTTTTAGTTATTGGCACTGATAGCTTCCACCTACGGGTTTATACGATATTTTATTATTTACAATATAGACCAAAACCAACAAGCTTAGAGAAGATGAAAAATGAGAGAAAAAAGATTTTAAAGTTAAAGTGTAAAGAGAAACGATATGCAAATACCAAAAAGGGTCTCATTTTATACGAAGGCAAGTGAAAGGGAATAGAAACTGGTGCTCCAATTCGTGGGTCATAAAGGCGAAGTTAGTGGGACATGATAAATACATGGTGGTTACCATCGAGATTCTCAGGACGTAGCAACATTTAACGATCGATGAAAGATGAAGTCCCATTCCCAACTTACCCCTGCCTTCGTATGAAGGAAAAAGGGCAAATTGTGCTGGCAAATAATATGCTGCCAACGTGTAATGATCTAAAGACATGAAAACACCCATGAAGAAAAGCGGCGAAGCATGGGACCAAAGCTTCACTTCCTATTTTTACTAAATTCGAGATATGCATCACCAGCACAGGACGACGCCACTTAGAAAGGCAGTAAAAGATATGCATTAATGAAAGATCAGAACAGTCAGAATCGCAGAGGTACCATGTTGATTAGGTACGTGGGTGCAGAGGATTCGACACCACTAGAAGACAAGGTATGAGCTCGTTCGGAAGTCGAAAGCAGCGAGCTCAAACAGGCTCTTCGGAAGACTCCCAGGCAGCATAATTGATTCCATAACATAGATATATCCAACTTATCTTAAAAGCTATAGAAGTACTTGTATTCTATTTGAAGGACTAGAAAGAACAAGAGAGAGAACCTAGAGTGGGTTTATTCATGGCTTTTGTCACCATCACAATCAGTTTGAGAAATGAAAAGTTGTTCACAAACTTTAACTTTTTCAACTTTTATCATTTTGATTGTCCTTAATGACCACTTTATCATCTAACTGTGTATTACCAACAACGTAAAATGAATTCTAATCATATCTAGATATCTTACGAACCTTAGAGTTGAAAATCTCGTCGATTAAAATGGAGAACAAAATGCAAATAATAAATACACATAGGACCTAATTACAACCTTCAAAGACTACTGTTTTTATTAGATATGGGTACTAAGGAGTATGATAAAGTGGACACTGAATACATTGTTGTCACACTGGTACGGATAATTTAATCAAAAAGATCATTACGTAACTTTTTCGACGTTGGGACTCTTACAACTGTTTCTGCTAGCCCAAACTCATGGAACCAACAAAATTACATGTAACACGGATGGAAAGTAGAATATTGGTGTTCACAAAATCAAAGTTGCATTTAAGCTGCCTATCTATCAAGAGACACTACTGAAAAAAAGAAGCAAATTCAACTGTTATTGAAAATAACAACTCAAATGTCAAAGTACCTTAAGACACTTGGATATAGAGAATTCTCAATCTCTGACCTTCAACAGCGTCCTACAATCAAGTTCTGACCCGTTCAATTTGGTATATAGTAGTATCTTCTTGTTTTTAGTAACAAAGTAAACTAAAAGTAGAACCAATATTAGCTGAAGCTAAATCATTATAACACAACTTTTCATCAATAAAGACAATAACGCTGAATCTAAAACAATGATCTACCTGTGAAGTAAGCATTTTGATTTAAAGGAAGGAAATCATCAGTCCTATCACGAAAATATAGCCATTAACATAAAACATAAAATCAGAAAAATCAATCAAGGACAAATGAAACAAACAACATATAGTATACAATGAATATGGCAAGCTTGCCAGTAAACTACTGTTACACTAATACTACTATTACTTACTCGCATGCAAGATTTAACAAGACAAAATCCATAAGTCACAAACCTAATAAATGTAAACTTAGTAAACATAAGTAACTGAATTTACCTGCAGCATCATTCGCTGAGTTATCCTTCAGAGTTACAACTTCATCATCAGAAACATGAATGGACTCCTTGAAATTCTCCAGAAATTGCATAAATTCATTATCGTCATCTTCTTCATCACTCATGAACTCTTTATCTAACCAGTGGGTCATCAACAGGATGACATTCATCAGGCTCTACATTGGTAAGCTGAACATTTAAGTCTTGAAAAGCTTCTTCGACAACATTAGCCTGAGATACAGCAGCTGGCCAGAATTGCTCATCCTCACCATCGTATAATATAACTTCTTTCCCCTTTCATAGAAAAATAATTTATTTCGAACCTATTCTCAAAAAAATATTTTTTTTTCAACGAAATCCTTTAAGAAAACAAATTTTAAACTTAGGGGTTTGTCAAATCATGAATAAAATCAAAAGAAGAACAAAACTTCAACATGCAAACACTGACAAACCCTTTTCAATATATCATACATGGAAAAATCACACCATTTTACTTATAATACAAAGAAAATTTTTATCACCGAAAAATGCAATTTATCATACATAGAAAGCATAAATTAAACAAATGTGCATTTTATCAAAGAAATCTAAACTCATTTTAGGGATTAAGAGTCGAACCTCTTCATTTGGGGATTATTCATCATCACTGTGTAACTCTTCGATTGTAACTCTTTCTCGTATGATTTTCTCTCCATGGGTGATTCTCATAGGATTTTTTCTCTCAGACACTGAAAAAACCAAGACTAAGAACAAGCGAGAGAGGAAGTGGGGGTACAGAGACAATAAGAGTGGGAATCTAGGTTTCCCGCTCCATTTACAACAAACACTCACACCATGATAACCCACTACTGAACGTGAATCATCGAGATTCATCTCTGCAACAAGAGAAGAGAAGTAGAGATTAGAGAACCACTACTGAATCTGAAATGTGTTAACATGTTTACTTGAGGGAATTTAGGAAATTTTCTCAATTAGGGATCGTCGGGGTAAATGGTCATTTCATTGATGTGTGAGATGATATGGACCGAGATGTTGACTTTATTCCACGCCATTTGAACGAGAAATTGAACTGTAGGTTAGTGTAGACGGAAAGGACTGATACAAAATTAACAAAAAAAACGGGTGTACTTAAGTAAACCGGTTACTAATTTGGGGACAATTTTAACAATTCGATCTATTGACATGGTTATCTTGATATTTTGGGTCATTTTTCTTATAAAACTCAAATAAAATGAATTTGAAGCTAAATTTTTGGTTATGTGTTCTTCTTATAAAGTTATACAATCCTGCCAAAAATGAGCGCATTTGGAGATACGAAACCTCGCCATCCAAAAAGTTTATTTCAACCGTTAATCTTCAATGGCTGATTTTTAAAGTGGTATATGGTGGTCTTACACGTCTCGGAATACGTTCATTGTTTGTAGGAATGTAGAGCTTTATAAGAAGAACATGTCACCAAAAACTAGCATTAAATTCATTTCCGTTTGGGTTTTATAAGAAAAATAGCACTAAAATATCAAATAATATCATTCTAACCATGTCAACGGATCCTTCCCTTTTATATATTATATCCCTTAATTTAGAGATAAAATAAAAAATATATATTTTTTAATAAGATAAATTTTAATAGGTATAATGAATATGTGGTTTGTTAGGAAAAACGTATAATAGTTACACGTTTTCCGTTTTTTCAGAATGTAGTTACAGGAAATCCTGCAACATACCCATAATCTTACCTGGATCTACTTTCCCAATGGTTTTAGTCAAGATTCATAGTCCGTATTCACACAATCATAAGGAAAATAAAGAACACAAAGGATTTATGTGGTTCGGTGTTAAAACCTACGTCCACGGGAGTGATTTTACTATGATATGAAGAAGATTACAAACTCTCCACCTTAGTATTACCCTCACAAGTTCTTTCTCTATAATCCTTACAAAAAAGTTCAGCCCCTTTTACATTGTTTGCTCTCGTATTTATAGACAAATTGTGATAGTGGATGACAGCTCATAGTACTTTGCAGGTGATTTTTTTGCTAAAGCTTTCTTGGAAGAGAATCCATCTTCTCTGGAGCTTTACCTCACTGAGTCATTTTCCAATATTTCTCGTCACAGTTGTCGCTGCCTCTCTGCGCTTCGTCCAATAGTGATTTGCTACCTATTATGACAACTAACAGACTAGTGATATGACTTCTATGTTCGCGCATTAAATGTCCAACTACTCATTCAAACTAAGTCGTGGATCTATAGTTACTGCTTTCCATGTGTCATAACCTCAGTAGGTAGACGGAGATCCCTAAGTTGGCTGAGAGTAGCTTCAATACTTGATTCATATTCACCTTTCCCATATTTGTGCCTTGAGATGAAAATATGTGGCGAAATATTTTTCCACCCTTACATTTTTCTTATTCTTTTTTCATCCGAACAGGGGTAGGATGGGAAGAGAATTCGAAAAGGTAACCTTCGCCACCTCTCCCGATTTCTCGTGTAACCACTGCCACGTCCTATTTCTTTCACTTTGTAACCGACACATGTCTCAATTGATGCCTCTCCACCTTTTCTGCCGGTAGACGAGGTATAAATGCTTTCCTTAAACAATTCTTTCCTCATTAACTTCTTCTTCTCCACTACACTTCGCTGCAGCTCTGCTTCATTCTTTCACTAACTCCATCTCTTTCTTCTCCGACATTCTTTATGCAATCTTGTCTTTGCCTCTGATTTTCTTCAAACATGTTGCCTAAACGAAGTCCTTCTCCACATCAATCTTCCTGGTAAATCTTTATATTGCTATTTCTTTTCTGTTGATTGGGTTCTAACTCTGATTTTATTTCCATGAGTTTCTTCTGCATATTCTCTTCTGATTGCGCCTCTTGTTGATGATCTTTTCAATTCCACAGGTAAACGAGCTTCACCCTTTCAGGTAATTCTTATTTCTTTTGCTTCATCGCTTCCTTAATGCTTGATTACTCTCTTTCACCAAGTGCTTATTTATCATTATTGTTCACAGAGTGCTCCTTATGCTATTACTGGGTCGAAAGCATCTTGACCTCGTAAGCGGAAGAGTTTGGAACCCAACTTCTCTTCATGGGTAAGGAACATAACTTATGCCACTTGCTTATTCTTTCCATTTTCCTCTAGTCGTTAACTGACAAAGTTGAGTTGATTTCCGAAGGCTGACGCTGGCGAACTTCCTCCTTCTGGTCTAAAAATGGCTTGCCAGGTAAAAAGGACTAAAGTTGTTCTTCAAGTTCCAACAACAGTTTTGCCGACTTCACAGCCCATATCTTCGCAACAAACTGAGATTCATACCGAAAAAGGTATTCCTGGTGTGAAAGATAATGAAGATGCGATTATGGAGGGTTTCCGAAGGAAAGAAATAATTTAGCAATGCCTCCTTCTGTCTCTGCGAAGCCTTCCCTTATAATCCCTACTAAGCCCGAAGTCTCTAAATTGCAAGAGACTGAGAAAGAGAAAGATAAAGGGAACGAGGTGCAAACATCCACTTGTGAAAGTTTTAAAGAGAATTGCGCCTGCGAACTGAACACTTGGGTGCAAATGTTCAAAGCTATGAAGGAAGGAGTAGTGGTTAATCTTTCTCCACATATATGTAGTGCAATAATGATGTTGAGTTCGGATTTTTTCCGTTTTTTGGACGGGAGATCCAAGGTTCAAGTGTTCCAAGGTTGCGAAACTCAACATGAGGGGCTGTTGACTTTGGTGAGTGCTATTTTCTTTTATTTCTGTTTTTAGGTTCTCTCCTTTTGCTTGTTGGATGTATATTATCTTCTCGCATGAGTACAATCGAAATCTTGCCCAATTGGAGTATTCTCTCCAAAATGAGATGGACTGCATTAGACTGGCAAATGTGGTTGAGAAACTGAAGCAAGAGAAATCAGCACTGCAAACATAACTAGATTCAGAGAAGGAAGCAGCGAGATCACAAAAGAAACAGAATAACGAACTTCGCGGTGAGTTTCACAACTTTCTTTTTGGTATCTTTAATATTTATTTTCCTTTTCTACAAGTTAATACTTAGATCTGTTCTTCTCCAAAGAACGTTGTGATGAGCGAGAAAGGACCGTCAAATTATGTCGGTTAGAAAATGAACCTTATCTGCGAAGAATGGAGAATACAAGGCTCGCGTTATGCACTTGAGCTATCATTTAGAAAATTTGGATGAACTTAATCTAAATCTTGTAGATCATCAGGTTGTCTTAAATGAACAACAAACTATACTCCAAAGAGAACTTAACTCCTTCAAGGATGAATACAAGCATCGTAAAACTGTTGGCATAATAAATTGAGTTCTTATCCAAGCACTCTTGGGATTACTTTTATTTGTCTAAGTTCATTGTGTTGTTGTCAAAGAGTCACATAGAGATTTGTAAAGTCCATCCTATCTTTATGATTTGTCAAAATGTCTCTTTGTATTTTGTGATCTCCTATCTATAAAAGGGAGTATCATGTAGTTCATTTTCATCAAGCAAAAAAAGAAAACAAAACAAAGCAATACAGGAGAAGAGCAAAGCTCTCAAAGCTCAAGTTATCAAAATATTTTTTTCTTTCCAAATAGATCCTAGGCCTTCAAATTGGTATCAGAGCCTCGTTTAAAATGTCCAACAATCCAGTTTCTCTTATGCCTCGTTTCAATGGAGAAAAATTCGATTATTGGAGCAACTTAATGAAGCTATGTTTTGAATCTCAAGATCTTTGGAGTATCGTTCAAGATGGTGTTGAAACACCAAGAGATGAAGAAGATGATGTTGAAACACCAAGAGATGAAACTCAATTGACCGATGCACAAAAGAAGACTTTGAAAAAAGAGAGACAAAAAGATAGCAAAGCTCTCTTCCAAATCTATCAAGCAATCGAAGTTCCGATCTATGAAAGACTAACCAAGGCAAGTAGTTCGAAGGAAGCGTGGAAGATTCTTCAAACTACTTACTCCGGAAAAGATCAAGTGAAAAAGGTTCGTTTGCAATCCTTACGAGCCGAGTTCGAAAAATTGGAGATGACGGAAAGCGAGAAGATTGTCGAATATTTTACAAGAATCACTTCTCTTGTAAATCAAATGGCAATAAATGGCGAAATCATGGAAGCTCAAAGAGTTGTCGAGAAAATCATGCGAAGTCTACCCGAGAAGTTCGATCATGTTGTTGTGGCTATTGAAGAGTCACAAGACTACTCTTCGATGACATTGGAGAATTTACAAGGAAGATTGGAAGCACACGAAGCAAGAATACTCAAAAGGAGTCCTAAAATTTCTTCTTCCGATCAAGCATTAAAATCCTCAACTTCGGGAGGCCGTGGTCGTGGACGAGGTAGAGGTCATGGACAAACGAGAGGCGGAAAAACTTGGTCCAACAATCATGGTCAAGCCAATTCAAATGAGGAGGCGAAGGAGAAATCCGTCCAAAATAATTTTCAAAGAGGGCGTGGTCGAGGTCATACTACTTACAAAGGTAAAAAACCTTACATTGAGTGTCACTATTGTCACAAACCGGGACACAAATCCAATGACTGTTGGGAGAAGTACCCTGAAAAGAAACAAGAAGTCGGCTATGTGCATAAAGCCGAAAATTCAGAAACTTTACTAATTGCTTCCAATGGAGATTTTGGAAACACTTGGTACTTGGATAGTGGTGCTAGCAAACACATGACGGGAAACAAAAATTTATTTTCAAATCTTGTTGAAGCTAACCATGGGCAGGTTACAATTGGAGATGCGAAGTCTTACAAAATCGAAGGTGTTGGAGAAATTTCCTTCAAGACAAAAGCCGGAAAAGCCGAGAAAATGTCCGATGTGTTCTACGTGCCGGGATTGAAAAGCAACTTGCTAAGTGTTGGTCACTTGTTGAAGAAAGGATTTGATATCCGTTTCGTGGACAACACTTGCATTATGAAGAAAAATAATCAACCCGTTGCAAATATCGGTTTGAGTTCTAATAATTTATTTCCACTCAAACTTGATATTTTGAATGTTTCTTGTTTCTTAACTGCAAAAGAGGATGTTTCAAAGTTGTGGCATGACAGATTTGGGCACCTCAATTTTCAAAGCCTAAAGGAGTTGGCAAACAAAGCAATTGTCCAAGGACTGCCGAATATCAATGCAATTGGCGAAGTTTGTGAAGAATGTCAATTGGGAAAGCAACACCGAGAGTCGTTTCCTTCCAAATCGAATTGGAAGACAAAGTCACCTCTGGAGCTCGTTCATACCGACCTTTGCGGACCTTTCCGAGTTCCATCTCTCGGAGGTAATCGATATTTCTTATTGTTTATCGATGATTTCACAAGAAAAGTTTGGGTGTATTTTGTGAAAGAAAAATCCGAAGCTTTCTCTTGCTTCAAAGATTTCAAGTCTCGTGTCGAGAAATTTTCTGATTCTCAAATCAAGAATTTGAGAAGTGATCGAGGTGGAGAATACTTATCTTCTTTATTTGAAGATTTTTGTCGAGTCCATGGGATTAGACACGAATTGACGGCGCGGTATACACCTCAACAAAATGGAATTGCCGAACGGAAAAATCGGACGATCATGGACATGGTTCGGTGCATGCTAAAGAAGAAAAATATGCCATCTGATTTTTGGGCCGAAGCAGTCTCTTGTGCCGTTTATTTGATCAACCGGTCACTGACAAAGAGCTTGGAGGGTATTACACCAAATGAGGCGTGGTATGGTAAGAAACCAAATGTGGTACATCTTAAAACATTTGGTTGTCTTTCATACTCACATATTCCGGATGCTGCAAGAACCAAGCTTGATGATAAATCTGAAAAATGTGTTTTCATTGGCTATAGTGAGAGGACAAAAGCTTACAAGCTTTACAATCCTCGAACAAAGAAAATTGTGATAAGCAGAGATGTTGTTTTTGATGAAAAATCCTCTTATGATTTTTCGAAAATGTCAGATTCACTAACATGGCAGGTTTTACTTGATGATGAAGAAGATGAATCAAAATCAGAGGAGGCCAATGATGGTGAAAATGACGAATCCCCAGAAAATTCACCATCACCACCACCAACAAAGACAAGGAGCTTGACAGAACTTTATGATGTGACGGAAGAGATAGACGAGCCAAATCAAATCTTCTTTGCATTCTTTGCAGGAGAAGACCAAATTTCTTATGAGGAAGCCTCAAAAGAAGAAAAATGGAATCAAGCTATGAAAGAGGAGATCAATGCCATTGAGAAGAATGGTACGTGGGAGCTTACACTTTTGCCTTCACACAAATCTTCTATTGGTGTGAAATGGGTGTACAAAACAAAGACCAACCTTGATGGTTCCGTAAACAAATACAAGGCGAGGCTTGTTGCTAAAGGATACAAGCAAAAAGAAGGTGAAGACTTCAATGAAGTATTTGCTCCGGTTTCAAGACTTGAAACAATCCGCCTAATCATTTCTCTTGCTTCTCAAAGAGGATGGAAATTGTACCAAATGGACGTCAAGTCGGCTTTCTTGAATGGTTTTCTTCAAGAAGAAATTTATCTTGAACAACCACCCGGATTCGTGAAGAAAGGCGAGGAAGAAAAGGTGTACAAACTCAAGAAAGCTCTCTACGGCTTGAAGCAATCACCCCGTGCATGGTATGATCGAATCAATAAATATTTTCTGAATTATGGTTTCGAGCGTTGTCCTTTTGAGCACACTCTTTATATCAAAAGAAATTCGAATGGAGGTTTTATGGTGGTGAGTCTTTATGTTGATGATCTTATCTTCACGGGTGATGATCTTAAGATGTTAGAACATTTCAAAGCTTCTATGAAGAAGGAGTTTGAAATGACTGATTTGGGAGAGTTGCACCATTTCCTTGGCATAAATGTGCAACAAACGAAAGGAGGAATTTTTATTTCTCAAGAAAAATATGCAGCCGAGATTCTTAAAAAATTCAGAATGGAGAACTCAAATCCTGTTACAACCCCTTGCATTACAGGATTAAAGTTGAGCAAAGAAGGAGAAGGAAAGTTGGTGAATAAAACTATGTTTCGAAGCTTGATTGGAAACTTGATGTATCTCACCGCCACTCGTCCGGACATCATGTTTGCTGTTAGTTTGATCAGCAGGTTTTTGGAAAAGCCATATTCAAATCATTTGGAGGCGGCAAAAAGAATCCTTCGATATATAAAAGGAACCATTGACTATGGTGTCTTTTATGAGAAAAATATTCCTGTCAAGCTTGTTGGTTTTACAGATAGTGATCATGGAGGAAGTGTTGATGATTCAAGAAGTACTTCCGGATATGTTTTTAATCTCGGAAGTGGAGCAATTTGTTGGAGTTCAAAGAAGCAACCAATCGTATCTCTTTCTACTGCTGAAGCAGAGTATATTGCAGGTTCCTTCGCCGGATGTCAAACGATTTGGTTGAGAGGAATTCTTGAAAGTATGAATTTCAAGCAAAGTGGTCCTACAACACTCTTTTGTGATAATAAATCGGCTATTTCAATCTCAAAAGATCCAGTTCTTCATGGGCGAACAAAGCACATTCGTCTTCGTTTCCATTTCTTAAGGGAGCTTGTTCATGAAAAAGAACTCAATCTTGAGTATTGCAAAAGTGAAGAGCAACTTGCGGATATCTTCACAAAGCCACTTGGAGGTCCCGTATTTTCAAAGAATGTTGAAGCATTGGGAGTCAAGAGCAAACTCAATTTACGGGAGGCAATGTTGGCATAATAAATTGAGTTCTTATCCAAGCACTCTTGGGATTACTTTTATTTGTCTAAGTTCATTGTGTTGTTGTCAAAGAGTCACATAGAGATTTGTAAAGTCCATCCTATCTTTATGATTTGTCAAAATGTCTCTTTGTATTTTGTGATCTCCTATCTATAAAAGGGAGTATCATGTAGTTCATTTTCATCAAGCAAAAAAAGAAAACAAAACAAAGCAATACAGGAGAAGAGCAAAGCTCTCAAAGCTCAAGTTATCAAAATATTTTTTTCTTTCCAAATAGATCCTAGGCCTTCAAAAACTGCTATGACACGACTAGAAGGAGAAATCGAATAACTGGAAGCCGAGAACAAGAAAATATTTTTAAGAAAAGATACATCGGGCGGAAAGCTTCGCACAGAATATATAAATCTTCAAAAATCCCAAGAAGAACTTCAAAAGGTTAAAGAAGAACTTAAAAAGACCCAGGAGTATCTTCGTGTGTCTAGAGAAGAAATGGCTGAAGCTATTAAGACCAATAAAGTGGTTTTAGAGGATAGCAAAAATCTTACCCAACTTCTAGAAGAAAAGGATAAAACCATTGCCCTTTACAACGGACAATTTGGCGAAGTGACTGATAAGAATTTAGATCATCTCTACGACACTCAATGCAATATAGATGAAAAGCAAGCAAGAGGATGTTGAAGAAACCCTAAAACAAGTTATCTTGCATAAAGAAGGTCATTACGGAAGACCTATTATTCTTCGTCATGTTTTTTCTTACATAGATTGATTGTCTAACCATTGTTTCTCCTTCCGTGCAGAATCAGAGAAAAAAATGAAAGAAGAACTGAGGCAAGTGCGCAAGGAACTTGGGCAGGTTCGTGAGGAGTCAAAGACTCAAACTGAAAGAGATGCTTAGGCCGAGAAGTACAAAAATCTTGATGAGGAGTTTCATCAATTCGAGGCGGAGAACAAGGTTGATTTTCATCAATTGAGGAGGGACTATCAACAATTTTCGAACAATGTTTGCCAGAAATTTGCTGATAAATTCTATGCACAATTCAAGCTTCCTAAGATCAGGGTGTAGCCACCCGAAGATGAATCTGACGAAGAAGATGATGATGATGTCCACGAATAGAATAATCGTAATAACGAAGAAGCTGATGAGACTGCTCTTGCAGGCCACGCTGACGATTGAAATTACTTCAGCTGTTATCCATGATGAAGCCTGAATCTACCTTGTGAAGATCTAATTGCTTCTATCCATGCCTTGTTTTCCTTTTGTATCTTCACTTCTTTTCTGCTGTGATCCACGCTGTAAATGATTGCACTCCCGGGCATATGACATGTGTATTTAGTTACCTGCTTAAATGACAAATATTAATCAATTAACAAGTTTAAACATTTTATAAATTGTGCCTCTAATTTTTCTTTTCTCATTTCTCTTTGATTTTGCTTTATTTCTCTTTTCTCATTTCTCTTTGATTTTGCTTTATTTCTTTATACGGTGCATTTTTAATGTCCATTTACTTCGTCGACGAAGTAAGCGAGTCTAAATATTTCCTTGTGTAATAGTCTTTCAAACCTCGCGAGCCTAAATACTCCTTTGTGCAATAGTCTCTCAAACCTCGTTTTATCTTGCTACTTCAGCTCCCTAGAGGAGGGTGTCATCCCTTTATGTTCCCCTGGGATGTCCGTTCAAGGAAGTAAACATCCGGTAGGTATACCTTGCACCTTCCATCATGTTCTACAACAACCAGTTTTTATTCTTGGACCTCTTATTCATTCGCCAATTTGGCTTGGGGTACGGGACCACACCTAGGAGGGGTGACTTGGCCCTTATGGAAATAGACGGTCACATTTCAAACGCGCCGAGCGCCCATGCCTCAACTGGTATACCGCGCGTCTCTTGCGTAGTTTATACCTCCTGTCGAATTTCTTTCGCCAGGCTATGATGCGGCGAGAAGCGTTGAACCACAACCCGACGATATTCAACGAATTTCAGGTCTAAAATGCCTCTTGCCATTAGGCGGATGAGGTTTTATCGTCCTTCTAATGAGGTCTTAACCGCCCCCTGTAAGTCTTATAATTTGTCTCTTACCTTTTTAGGTGAAACATCCTAGAACCTCTCCACGTAATGTGTCATAGGTCTTATAATTTGCCTCTTTCCTCTTGGGTGTATAGTAGGTTTTATGTATTGACTTCCCTCGCCTCGTAGGCGGCATTTGGATCACATCACATGGGGTTCTATCCTATAGTGCAGGGTTTAGGGATAGAACCATACCTTCCCCGAAAGCCCTCCCTTGTCATCTTGGCTTCACGGATTATACTTTTTGATGTATCTGAGATTCCATGGATGATCCAATTTCACTCCTTCGTGATCTAGCAGCTCATATGCTCCCGCTCAAACAACTCGCTTGATTATGTACGATCCTTTCCAAGTAGGCTCTAACTTTCCTCCAAGTCCTTTTTGATATGGTGTTATCTCTCGCAAGACCATCTCGCCAGGTTCATAATCTCGAACCTTAACTTTCTTGTTGTATTCTCTTGCTAGCCTTCAGTGATAATTCTCCATGTGTTGTAGCAATCTTTCCCGATTCTCCTCCGAGTCATCTAGCTTAGACAATATGAGATCCGAAGTCAGATTCTTAATCCAGGCCTCCCCCTTCGTTGTTGGTATCATCACTTCTGTGAGAAGTACTGCTTCTACACCGTATGTTAAATGAAATGGAGACATTCTTGTTGCACTTCTCCGAGTAGTTTTGTATGCCCATAACACATTGTGCAACTCTTCACACCAATCCTTATGCTTCCCATCTAACTTTTTCTTTAGATTATCTACGATAGTTTTGTTCGTCGTCTCAGCCTGGCCATTGCTTTGTGGATAAATTGGAGTTGACTTGCCTTGTTGAAATTTAAAAGTATTGAATAACATAGCGACGTTTTCTCCTTCAAACTTCTTTTCATTCTCCTAGATAATTTCTACTGGTATGCCAAACCTACAAATAATATGGTCAAATAGAAAAGAAAATATGTCTTTTTCTATAAAAATTTCAGCGGCTTCGCCTCTACCCATTTAGTGAAGTAGTCCGTGGCTACAATCAAATATTTTTGTTGCTTTGTCCCAGGCACCAATGGTCCGAAAATATCAACTCCACACTTTGTAAAAGGCTGTCCGAGATGTCAAACTCGTCAAAAATATATTCCTTACTTTCTTACACTAACTAGTAGAATAATGATAAGCAGGTTCGTTCCTAAAGGAGCGTTGAGTTAAAGTTGTCGATTAAATTTCTGAAAATAAACTAACGCAAAGATAAGAAAAAAATAAAAGAATATGAGGATGGGGATGGGGATGATTAAGGATTCTTTCTCCACTACTGAACATGAAGACAAGCATAATCTTCTTTAAAATACGTTTACTGAAAACCCGAGACAAGTTATGATTCAACAAGTCCATTAGACTCAAAGGTCACTTCGTAGAATAAGTTCTCTACTCATTTCTATACAATCAAGCCACTTTGAATAAGCTCTCTAGTGTAACTTTATCGACCAGTATTTTCCGTGAGTCGGGTTGATCCTAACCAAATGCTCGGAAGTTCGACATGTTAACTTAGGGTTATCTTTTACACACAAAAATTCAAAACATCCTATTGCAACGTTGATGTTTCGCTACTTATGATTAAATTACAATAATGATTACGGATTATAGTTCAATTATCTAGCATTAGATGCTAATGGAGATGCAAATATATAGGTGAGGTTGGAGAGGGTTGGGAGAGAAGCAGAGAGCTCCTCTATGTTGGTGGTGAAACAGTTGTGAGTGGGTATATCGAATGTGTACTCTGTGGACCTAAGTTTCTATTTACAACTTTAATTCCTAGCTGCCAACTTAAATCCCAAGCTCTATAACAATCATTAATCTCTACCACTCATCAACCTAAACTAACGGCTATGGTCTCTGGTCTTTGGCAATATTTCTGGCTTCAAAATACGAACCAAATTTATACCAAATCGAACCTTAAGACTCGTGTTGTTCTTAACCTCTCAAATATTTTTAATCCTTTGAAATAACTCTAGAACACATGGCTAGAGCAGCGGCAAGGAGAAGGGACGTGACTGACTGCTACAAGACCTGACTTGTGGTTCCAGCTTTTTGTCAACGGTGGTTGTGCACAATATGGTAGTGTTGTTCTGCACCAAGGAAACACCTTATGTAGCCTTCCAATTCCCTGCAAATTCAAATTCACGATAACCCATCTCATATAGTTATTTAAAACATCATAAAACACTCTTTACTGCCATGAACTCATCTTCTTCTCCTTCACTGCAATCTCTTCTATACATCTTAATTGTCTCACAACCAACCATTAGCTTTATCTGTCTCTTGGCAACAACGAACTCAAGTCTCATTTAAACCCATTCTCTGATTCATTCTCGATAATTCTTGGCTTGAAACCCATCAAATCTTCCACTATTTTTATGTTTTCCTTCTAGTTCTTCTTGGATCAAATCCTCCCCAAAATCTCATAATTTCTATATACTCGCTGAAAAATCGAATCCACCATAGACCCATTCCATAACTTTGACGGAATTCATCTTCACCCATCTTCATCTTCTATTCTCTACCTGATTTCTCAGTGTCTTCAACCTTCTCTTCTCTGCCAAAAACACAACAGACCCAAACCACCACGAGTTCGAGGCAAACAAAATCTGCTCCTTCTCATCTTCAAATACCTGTCTTGTAGTCAATCCCATCTCGATCTCAGTTCAACAGCATCAACTTCGTCTCATTCAATTCTTTTCAACTACTCTGCAGTATCACTTCATTCTTCCTCAACATCCATCTCGGCTGTGAAACTCTCCGTCATTCTCTCTTAACCCATTAAAGCCAACCATCGATCTACCTCGCCGGTATGAATACTCTTGGCATCTGCTGGTTCGAAGAAAACAGAAACAATGATGAGTGACCTAGTTTTTAGGTAAGCTGAGACGGTGGCCCTTATCAATATGCAGTTTGTATTTAACAATTGGACTCCCTTTATCATTTCTTTATTGAACATCAGGCCTCCCCTAGTAATCCTTTGTTTTCAACACTATTGAGACCTGTGTGCTTCTATTCTCCGAGCTTGCCAACATCAATATCTCTGGATAATGCCTTGAGCTCCTATTTTTCTTCTTTTGTTTCCCATGACTCCAAAGTGCTATAAAACTCAAAAATAAGTGTGAAATACGAAATTTACAAGAAAAATGGCAAAGAAAGCATAATAAATCGATAATAATTAAAAAAAAATTGACATCTATCAAATTCCCCCACACTTAGACTTTGCTAGCCCTCGAGCAAACTAAAATACTAAAATACAACAACTCTCTTTCGTTGAGGAAATGATTATACTTAGCAAGTGTAACAAGCCTTTAAACCCCTATGTGTCCCTAGTAGACGAGTTATAATCACGTGAGGGTTTACAATAGGTATACCCATAAAACATAGTTTTCTAACTTTCAAATATTCCAAAGCACATGCATCTAAAGATCTATGAGGACATAAAGTTTCTGCACACTAATAATAAGAAGTTAGAAATGCCAAAAAACATTATTCTCATGCTTAACTCTTGAGTTAGGAGAAAACCAACCATATGAAAGAATTCAGGTTCGAGAGTGATCGAATGTTTCAACTTCTGCCTCACCATTAGGATTTATGAAATTGACACTCAAAATACGCACTTTATGGTTCTTGTGCGTGCAGGCAGGAATGAAGATATAAATCCTGCACACGTTGAATGGTAGGAAGGAAAAACCTTCTGAATTGTATTTGAATATCCCATAGAAACGTGGGAAGAAAAATACATATTTTCTTATGATCTCTACGAAAGGAAATCAGCCACTATACAAGGATGTGAATGCTCACTAGCCTTCTCATCCAATCTACAATCAGCACCACTCTCACAACGTCCCATAGAAACGTCTTCGGCTTCAACTGTAGATGATAAACTCTTGAACTTCGTAAAACTTATTTGTAACTCTTTTCCTCTAATTCTCGTTGCTTGAAACTTCTTTATAGATTTCTTTTTTCCCACGGCCTTAACGAATGAATACAAAATAAAGTAATGAAATTTTCTTTGTTTTTTTTTTCTTTCTGATTTATTTATTTTTTTTTTTCTGATTTTTTTCTTCATTATTCTTTTGATTTTTTTTTCTTTCGGTTATTTTTTTTTTTCAATTCAGGAAATTAAAATTTAAACCAACAAAAAGTAAATAATTAAACTACTATGGTCGTGGAGAAAGGACTTTAGCACTTGATTCTTCATGACTTGTATTGTCTCGGTATCATAAACTTCACAAAAATTCACTTCTTTTGATTTTTCCGCTCGTGTACTTAGTCTTCAACTTGGATACAGAATTCTGTTCCTTGTATTATTGCTTAATTTGAATCTGAATTTTGTTCTTTCTTGTAGTGTTGCTTGTAAACCTTGACCGTCTTCAACTTGCTTTAAATTTGTAATGTTCTGTATGCTGATGATGATGATGTTTCTATGGACCTATTGTCGAGAGAGGGAGAATGGTGCCAACTACAAATCAAACTACAAGGTAAGGTTTATTCGCAATTCTGATGTCACCCTCATGATTTATAGACTTAGTGCTCAAGAGATCAGGAAGTAGTGCTGAAATGGTACGAGGTTGGGTAGCTCATCATTCTACCCGGATTTTGCGCAGATAAAACACTCTAATCGGAAAATTGAAGGTTTGGTGCCTCACTCATATTTGGGTATTGAATGATCAACTTCTCTAATACTGTATTCTTTCTGCACCTAATTCTCCACCGGCGGTTTAAGTCCTTTTTTGTTAGCTCTAGCCTCTCAACAACTAAGAAACCCGAATATAGTTCTCTAATACTTCTAAGTTCAGTTATTTCGGTTAGAAATTCGTATGTAAATGTAGCTAAAACTATACTAGTGACTCTAAAATATCAAAACATTGGGAGTTTCATGCAAATAGTTACAAAAAAGTTGAAAATTCTACCTAAAAATGAATACTTAAGAATTCTATATGCTTAACCACTCCCCCACACTTAAACTTTACATTGTCCTCAATGTAACTTGATTCCTCCAATGTAAAATCAAGATGGGAAATCCTATAATGATATAAAAATTTAGAAAAAACAAGAAAAAGTAAAAGAAATACTAAACCAATGGGTTTCCTCCCATGCAACGCTAAGTTTAAAGTCCCCAACCTAACTTTCTGATCGCCCGTACACCAACAATCTGAAAATTTGAGGATCCGCCCAGAAAATGATCTGCAATTATAATAATACCTTCACAAGAATATTAGCACATAGTATAAATAGTGAAACTGTCGTCCCATAAGAGTTACCCCCGCACTTAGTTCTTTCTACACTCGGAAGTGTGTACAAAACATAAGTGGAAGGAACTTCTATGTATTCCTCTTGGCAAACCTGCTGTTAGACTCAAACACATATGGCGGATACTTAGATACAAGGAATTCAGAAAGAACTTTAGAAGCATCCAATTCCATGCCCAAATTAGGTATCTTCCTATAGGATGGATTAAAAACTTTTTGGGAAACTACTTCTGATATGGGAGGATCATCATTAGATATAGATTCATGTATAGGGTTAGACAAACCTTGTAAAACCTCTTGTATTACGGGATCCTCTATACTTGTGGACACTTCCATTCCCACATCACAAGTATTATTATTCTCATTCAAACTCTTCTCAAAACAGTCTTCATTGGTCTCTTTTATAACCAAGTCTTCATCATCAGAATCAAAATCTGCTCCAAGTAATTCATCATAACACTTATGCTCTTCTTCACAAGTTGACTTCTCATTCAAATAATCAACTATTTCTAAATTCGGGGTAGCATGCACAAAGAATTCATAATCATCATCGCTCTCATACACAACATAAGTCTTACCATCAATAACTTTAGTGTTTTTAGACTCAACTTCTTCCTTTTGAATAGGTGAACGATCATTATCACGATCAAGAGTTAAGTTATTAACACCTTTATTATCAATTTATTTCAAGGATTCGTCATCCTCGGAATTTTCATTGGGCTCTTCTCCATTTTCTACACGACGGCTAACCTCCATACGTATGGCCCTAGAAATTACTTCAAGAGTTTCTATGTTGCTCCCTCGTCTTCCAACTTGTACAATTGTTTATAGAGTCTCTTGATGTTAACACGTTTTTTACCGGTACTCACGATAGGTTCTCTAGACACCATCTTTTCCCGTTGAATAAGTGAATGGTCATAAGTAATATCAGGAGTAATTCTAGATACACTATGATAAGTTTCACTTGGTACGAAACTCTACATGTTGGGATTTGAGTTAATCTGGTTTCATGTATATCGTAAATCCTTAAAATCATCAGACATCTGAATGAAACTAGATTGGAGCATATAAGAAGTATAACTATCTCTCCATCCTTGTGATTGCTCACTTAGAAACCCTTCATAAGGTTGTTGGTATGTATGAGAATTTTCACAAGGTCTTGTGGAATATTGATTGTAGCCAAAAGATTGGTTTTGATCATCATATCCCACATATGGTTGAAAGTTATATGAATTAAATTGAGACTAAACGGATTACCATAATATGTTTGGTCTTGTGAACCATATATGTTATTCCTAAAAGGATTCATCTCGATAAAGCTTTAAAAAGAAATTATGCGAACAACTCGTTTAAAGAACTTACCTCTTGTTCAAGACAAGTGAAGAATACCGTTAACCGATTGCGCATACACGAAAGAATGATTGATTGTACCTGAAAATAAGATTCTAAGAAAACAAATTAGTAAAAGAAACTAGAATGAAAACAAAATACAAAATCAGAAAATATAATAACAACTAGAACTACCGACTGCTCCCCGGCAACGGGCCCAATTTGACCGAGGTGTCAAACTCGTCATAAATATATTCCTTACTTTCTTACACTAACTAGTAGAATAATGATAAGCAAGTTCGTTCCTAAGGGAGCGTTGAGTTAAAGTTGTCTATTAAATTTCTGAAAATAAACTAATGTAAAGATACGAAAACAAATAAAAAAATACAATATGAGGATGAGGATGATTAAGGATTCTTTCTCCACTAGTGAACATGAATACAAGCATAATCTTCTTTAAAATACGTTTATTGAAAACCCTAGACAAGTTATGATTCAACAAGTCCATTAGACTCCAAGGTCACTTCGTAGAATAAGTTCTCTACTCAATTATAGACAATCAAGCCACTTTGAATAAGCTCTCTAGTTTTACTTTATCGACCAGTATTTTCCGTGAGTCGGGTTGATCCTAACCAAATGCTCGTAAGTTCGACATGTTAACTTAGGGTTATCTTTCACACACAAAAATTCAAAACATCCTATTGCAACGTTGATGTTTCGCTACTTATGATTAAATTACCATAACAATTACGGATTACAGTTCAATTATCTAGCATTAGATGCTAATGGAGATGCAAATAAATATGTGAGGTTGGAGAGGGTTGGGAGAGAAGCAGAGAGCTCCTCTATGTTGGTGGTGAAACAGTTGTGAGTAGGTATATCGAATGTGTACTATGTGGACCTAAGTCTCTATTTACAAACTTTAATTCCTAGCTGCCAACTTAAATCCCAAGCAAACTCAGTTTGCTAATTCTTACAAACTCTATAACAATCATTAATCTCTACCACTCATCAACCTAAACTAACGGCTATGGTCTCTGGTCTTTGGCAATATTTCTGGCTTCAAAATCCGAACCAAAATTATACCAAATCGAACCTTAAGACTCGTGTTGTTCTTAACCTCATAAACGTTTGTTAATCCTTCGAAAATAACTCTAGAACCCATGACTTGAGCAGCGGCAAAGAGAAGGGACGTGACTGACTGCTACAAGACCTGACTTGTGGTTCAGGCTTTTTGTTAAACGGTGGTTGTGCACAATATGGTAGTGTTGTTCTGCATCAAGGAAACACCTTATGTAGCCTTCTAATTTCCTGCAAATTCAAATATCACGATAACGCATCTCATATAGTCATTCAAAACATCAGAAAACACTCTTTACTGCCACAAACTCATCTTTTTCTCCTTGATTGCAATCTCTTCTCTATATATTAACTGTCTCAGAACCAAGCCATCAGTTATATCTGACTCTTGGCAACAGCGAAATCAAGTCTCATTTAAACCCATTCTCTGATTCATTCTCAATAATTATTGGCTTGAAACCCATCAAATATTCCATCATTTTTCTGTTCTGCTTCTAGTTCTTCTCGGCTCAAATCCTCCCCAAAATCTCATAACTTCTAAATAATCGCCGCAAAATCGAATCCACCACAGACGCTTTCCATAACCTTAACGGAATTCATCTTCACCCATCTTCATTTTCTATTCTCTACCTGATTTCTCAGTGTCAGTTACAAACCACCACGAGTTTGAGTCAAACAAATCTGCTCCTTCTCATCTTCAAATACCTGTCTTTTAGTCAATCTCATCTCGAGCTCAGTTCAACAGCATCAACTCCATCTCCTTCAATTCTTCTCAACTACTCTGCAGTATCACTTCATTCTTGTTCAACTTCTATCTCGGCTAGGGATGCACATCGGGTGGGTCAGGTCGGGTTTGGCCTCACCCGCACCCGACCCTCCTGGTCCTTGGGTCGGGTCGGGTCTGACCCGCTCACATGGTGGGTCGAGTCGGGCGGGTGCGGGTCACCGCCCAGAAATGATGCAAAAATCCATTTACTCACCAATTATCTTTTAGATGACTACCCTGATGCAGAACCCAACCATAAACTAAATTATACTCAAAAAATTTCATTATAAACTAGAACTGGGTTATGGACTGGGATAGAGTAAAATACCTGTAATGCTTATAGTCTTTTGTTTTTGATAAAAAAAAACTGTACATTTGTGGTAAAAATGTAAGTTCTCATACGAAGATAAGGAATTCCAAGAAATGAACATCTCAGGACTTTCCATCTCAAATTTACAGAAATAGATACCTAGCAAGCACTAGTACTTCAGCTTTAATGGCATGTAACTGGGAATTAGCAAGATCTGCAGCAGATTTAAGAAGCTTTGATTTCCACAAAAGTGTTTCTTTCGGTATTATATCCTCCAAACCCTGCAGGAAATGGTGCACGAATCAAACTATATCCAAAATTCTTTAGAAGGTAAGAAGCCTAGAATATTGAGGAACTAAACCCCCATTAATAGTCATTCTTACCGATACTCGCGGTAACAAAGCATAGAGGTTTCCAAGAATTTGCTCAAGTGTCTGTGCAGGAAGGAGCTCATTTTCAATATTGGCTGTCAAAATCTTTATTGGGTTCCCTGAAACAATGAATAAAAATATAATTGCGCTTCAACTGTAATGAAATTGGCGGAAAAAAAAACAATAGTAAAAAGCTGAGTACCCGTAATGATGCCAAAAAGATAAGGAAAGGCAATGTGAAAGCTATCAGGCAAAAGCTTCCACGATAGGGAGCAAAGGCTGTAATGCTGACCTGCCAAATGATGTTGCTGAACCACAAGAAAATCACAGTTCACGTCACATTCGTATGAAACTCCGTTGAAAGAAACATTAGTCATATCACAAGACCAGTCTACCAGGCAAGCACCACTTCTAACTCAAAAGCTTGTCTCCTCAAAAGTCTAAACATGAATATGCACAATCACAGAAAATTAAACGTAGGAGATACAGCAAAAAAAAAAGGAATCTTGGGATGCCAGCACAATCACAGAAAAGCACAAGAAAGGACCTACCGTCAATAGGATTACATTTAAGAATGATACTAACCTTTTATACTGATATCATAGAGAACAATACAAAAAGAAAGGACCATATATTTAGATATCATATCACTCGTCAGAACAAGCAAAAACTTACTATAGAAACAAACAGTTGCTGGAAAAGCTCAGATGGAGAAATGTCTTCTAAGAAACTCAAGATGCCTTCCCTACAAAACGCATGAATCTTTAAGTTCTTAAGTGACAGAGTGACAGTATTCTCTAGACGTAGTAATAGAAGGTGGTGGTCTAACTTACACTGCCAATTCTTCATCAAATAGTGGTGCTTGTTTGACAGCAGGTAATGGTTTGGAAGTTCTCCATAGTTCATGCCACAGATTTCCTACAATTTGTGGTCACATGAATCATAGTTAGGCATATGCTTTGATCTGTCAGTTCCCTATATTTAACATCTATGCTCTAAAAGATCGATAACATGGGTGTGAGTACAGTTGAAACTATCACTAAATAATGTGCATCATACTCAATATGTTACCTCACAAGCTACAATTATAAGGTTATTATATTTCTAGAGTTTCAAATATAGAAAGCAACAATGCATAACAACAAATGGATGCATGGCA
Source organism: Papaver californicum (assembly GCA_023531435.1). Lineage (NCBI taxonomy): Eukaryota > Viridiplantae > Streptophyta > Magnoliopsida > Ranunculales > Papaveraceae > Papaver > Papaver californicum. The sequence continues at coordinate 6,769,441 of JAJJMC010019832.1, forward strand.
TGTCAAAGAAAAAAGAAGGGATAACCTTATTTCTGTATTCGCGTACTCAAGTAACCATGTCTAGATGTCAAGAAAAAAGAAGGGATTACAGTTATACAAACAGATTTTCACACAGGATAGTTCAAGCATTACATTTACTATTTCATATAAGCATAAAACATCAGAGTGTCTATTTCATCTTCAAATCCAAGTTGGAAAGGGCAAGTTACTGGAGATTATAATACAGAGAAACAACTAATATTGGGAGATTAAGTACTTACTGCGTCCACGACGATTGAAGATATCATGATCACAACAAGAAAAAAGATCGCCGAGAAAATGCTGATTTTCGCCATTTCTTGTTTTCTAAATCAACTTTACTTGAACTCTGATACAATTCTTTCGCTATCAAAGATCTTCAATCGCCTTTATTAGAAATATTCATCGATGATTTTAAGTATTTAACACTTACCAGTAAACACGTCGTAGCACCGGCCGTATCACGATGAGCTAGATGTTAGCCAGTTAGGTTGATCCATCTCAAATCAATTTTGAACTTCAACTAATCATTATACATACTTCTTCATCTATCTATAACTCAATTCCCATCTCAATTTCTCAAAATCTCAATATCCATTCGAAACCTTAATTTTGATTTCAATTCAGAAACCCTAAATTTTCAAATCTTTTCAAATCAAATCTTTTAATAAGCATAACCATCTTCTTCTATATAATGTGTACTTAATTCCCATCTTTAACTACTCATTTCCATCATCAATGACCTCAACAGAAACCCTAACTTATTTCCCTTTTAGTTTATTGTTTCTTCCTCTTCTTTTTGCTTAATCCATATCAACAACATCTTCACTAACACCTTCTGAACCTTTCATTTCATCACTCAATCACAAATCCCTCATTTCAACTCTCAATCTTCCTCACAGATGAAGAACAGGGAAGGGGAAACGGAGAAATGAAGAAGAAAAACGAGAGGAAATAAAGCCTCATTTGCTAATAAAGACTTTATGGCGGGTGGGCGGGTCGGGTCGGGTGAGAGGAGCTATCACCCGTACTCGACCCGCCAGAAGTCGGGTTTTAATAAAATCACCCGCACCCAACATGTTCATCGGCGGGCCGGGTGCGGGTCGGGTAATTTTAGGCGGGTGCGGGTCGGGTTGGGTCGGGTTTGTGCAGCCCTAATCTCGACTGTGAAACTCTCCGTCATTCTCTCTTAACCCATTAAAGCCAACCATCGACCTACCTCAATGGCGTGAATACTCTTGGCATCTGCTGGTTCGAAGAAAAAAGAAACAATGATAGTGACCTAGTTTTTAGGTAAGCTGAGACGGTGGCGCTTATCAATATGCGGTTTGTACTTAACAATTGGACTCCCTTTAGCATTTCTTTATTGAATAGCAGGCCTCTCCCGGTAATCCTTTGTTTTCAACACAATTGAGACCTATGTGCTTCTTCCGAGTTTGCCAACACCAAATGTCTCTGGATAATGCCTTGAGCTCCTATTTCTCTTCTTTTGTTTCTCATGACTCCAAAGTACTATAAAACTCAAAAATAAGTGTAAAATACGAAATTTATAAGAAAAATGGCAAAGAAAGCATAATCGATATATAATAATTAAGATGTTTTAGAAACCTATCAAAGGCCATGGACTGAGTATCGACTACAGACTTGTTGCTGGAGCATGAATCTTTTTGTCGTATCTTTGACATTCTTCGCACCTTTGAGACACCTCTTTCACATCTTCATGTATGTAAAGCCAGAAATAACCTTGGGATTTTGGTTTTTGTGCTAACGACCTTGTCCCACTGTGGTTCCCTGCATCTCCATAGTGTATGGCTTTCAAGATTTGCATTCCTTCCTCTTTAGACAAATACCGCAACAACGGTCCATGAAAAGATTGACGATATAAAATGCCTTCGCGTAACTAGAAATTCGTGGACCTGATTTTGACCTTGTTAGCTTGTAACCTGTCTATAGGTAAATTTCCTTCGATCAAATATTCGTGAATTGGGATTCGCCATTTGTCCTCCTGCTCATCTTCGCCCATACTGATCACCAAAGATTTTATGTCTCAGTCTACTTTGTCAATTGAGGGTTGTCGTTGTCTCTTTATTTTCAGCGACGTAGCCTATGGATTACTCATCATTGAAGATACGAAGGCCAATGCATCGAAGAGTCTATTGTCTTTTCAACAGATGTATCGTCATTTGATATTCGAAATTTGTGATGCATAGTGCCTCGCAATCTTTCGGTAATTATGTAATGATGGGTCAATTGTTTGGTATCTTCCTTCTATTTGGTGAACTACAAATTGCGAATCAGATGTGAGCTTTATGTCATCTAATTTCATTTCAATCGCCAACCTGAGCGCATGTATCATCGCTTCGTATTCAGTCTCGTTATTCGTTGCTGGAATTGTAATTGAAACAATGAACAACTCTTTCCTCCTAGCGAGTAGAAAGCAATACTAATTCCTCTTCCTTCGTTATTTGAAGATCCGTCGACGAATATTTCCCACCTATTTGGGTAGTTTTCTTTAAGCACATCCTTAGGATCTACGAGGCCTTCTTCCGGATTTAACATTTCTTCTATGTCCTCGTCTTTCTCCAATGGAAAGTCGGCCAGAAAATTAGCGATAACCTGAGACTTTGCAGCTGTCAATATTCCATACTCTACTGCAAATTGTTCTATTTGAGCATTCCACTTCGAAACTCTTCCCACTTGTTGGGAGCTTTTTAACAGTGACTCAATTGGTGTCTTCGTCATTACCTTAATTTGGATGAGCCTGAAAGTAGGTTCGCAGCTTCTGAGTTGCATAGACTAACGCCAAGATCAACTGTTCAATCTTCGTGTAGTTTCTTTCTGCCGAACTAGAGTTTTGATGATGTAATATATGTGTTTTTTAACTCCTTCGTCTATCCGGACCAACAGCTGCGCTGACGGCATCTGAGGTTGCTGCGAGATACACCAAAAGTACTTCACCAGGCTCAGGTACTTGTAGGACTGATAGATTCGTAGGGTATTCTTTTATGCTATGAAGCGCTCTCACATTCCTTTGTCCATGCGAACTTATCTTCCTTCTTTAAAGTATCAAATAATGGCTTACACTTGTCCGAAGACCTGGCGATGAACCTGCCTAGCGCTGCGAGTTGTCCATTTAGCTTTTGCACGTCCTTCAATATTGCTGGAGACAACATGTACCTGATTTCTTGCACCTTTACTGGATCAACTTCTATCCCATTCTTTGAAACTATATATCCTAAGAATTTTCTCGAAGCCACGCTAAAAATACATTTTTCCGTATTAATCTTCATTTGGAACTTGCGCATTTGATCAAAAATCTACTTAAGGTCTCTCACATGATCTTCAAATTTTCTACTTTTCACCAGCATGTCATCCACATATACTTCCAACGTGGAATGCACCCACCGAGCAAATAACTTTTCCGCCATTCGCTGGTAAGTAACTCCCATATTCTTCAACCCAAAAGGCATTCTTGTATAAAAATACAATCTTCTCGGAGTAAAGAATGAGGTGTGCTATTGATATTCTTCCACGAGCGGTATCTGGTTGTAGCCTGAATATCCGTCCATAAGAGAGGGTGTTTCATAGCCAGTTGTTCACTCTAACACTTGAGGTATATCTAGCAGAGGAAAGCTATCTTTCAGGCATGCCTTGTTCAAATCGCTGAAGTCAATGCAAATTCTGATTCCTTTATTCTTCTTCAGAACGATCACCATGTTCGCAATCCATTGTGGATACTTTGCTAGCATGATTATTCCTGATTCGGTCATCCTTTTTAGTTCTGCCTTTATTGCTTCGTGATAGACTGTTGAAACTTTTCTGATTCTCTTTTTGAAAGGCTTCATCTTTGGATCAATATCTAACCGATGACAAGCTACCGAAGGATCCATGCCTGGCATATCCTTCATTTTCCATGTGAATACATCCACATATTCTTGCAAAAATTGTTCCAACCTCTCCCTCTTTTGTTCTCTTAGCATCGTCCCTATCTTGACCATCTTTGGTTCATCTTCAGTTCCCAAATTTATATCTCTGGTAGGCTCTGCCGCTGTGAAATTCATTGTTGGCTATCTAAGGAGGGTTGGGATCTTTAATTGTTTAGTTGGCGAACCTTCCTCGCCTGAGATTTTGCTCGGAAACCCATTTCCGTTCGCCGTATTCACCTCATATATCCGCATTTGCTTATCTTTAGTGTAAAACAGGATGTCTACCGAACTTCATGTGTCCACCAAAACCTTGTCCACTGCCCATTTGCTTATCTTTAGTGTAACCACGAGAGGATCATTATGCGACTTCCTATTTTCCGGTGCTTCGGATGCTGAGAATGCAACCGGCTGAGTCATCCACTTCTCCATAGGTGGTGCTTTTTCGACTCGGAAAATGTCCTTCCCGTTATGATCTCGTTTGTGCACTCTACTCATGATGTTGATGTGGAAGTTTTCCTCTGTTTTTGGCGAGCGAATGATGGAATTGCACCGTAGGTAGTTAGATCCTCGCTCAATCTCAATTTTATGCACTCGTGGCGCCTTTGGCTCTACTAGCGAAGGTATTAATGGGTCAATCAAGAATTCACGAAGATTTCCCTGCTCTATCAATCGTAGTACAATTATTTGCACATTCCTGCAATTGTTAGTAGTATTGACATGAAATTGATGATATTCGCAGAATTCATCAGCATACTTGGTGAAAGATGGCTCCACTCCTCAATTGTACGGATACATGATATTTTCTCGTTTAGTTTCCTCGATGTGTCGCATGATTGCCGCTAATAGGGCACTCACCTTTGATAGATTTATTTCCTCGAACCTCGGAGTATTAGGCCTTCGCTCGCCAGACCTTTGATCACTAAATCTGCTTCACCGACATGGATGTTCCCAGTGTTGCTGAAATCTATCGGCATTATTGTTTTCCCAATTTCCTCTTTATGGCATATCTCGTTGGGGTTCTCGTGGATATTCTTCTCGATAGACATCCCTGTAATCCACCTGCGGTACGTCACTAACTACATTTAAAGTTCGATGCACATTCGCAGGGTTCCTGAAGATAGCCTCCTTCATCATAGCAGGCTGTGAAGGTGCCTCCTTCTGTATTTATTCCAAAGCAATGTACTCTTCTTGGTATTCCCGAAGCTCGTGCATGGTTAATGTATTTTTGTGCTTGAATATGGCCATGTACAGTAAGTCGGTTGGAAATAATGCATTGATGAAGCTTCGCACCAGGTTCTTATCTGTCTCGTGATCCATAACTTCGCTGCATAGGGCTTTTCGTCTATTCACGAGGCTTCACAAGCTTTCTCCAAATATTCTCTTTAAACTAAGCAACTTCTCTACCCCCGGTCTCAACAGATTGTTATGCATGTAAGATGCAAGGAACACTTTCAATGTTCCCACTGTAACAACGATCGTCGATAAGCCTTGATGTGTTGTATTGTGTTTACTGTACCATCAAAGATACTTCTAAAGGTTGGGATTGTGCACTTCGGAGGTAAAGCCGTATACAGGATATCAACACTGAAGGAAGATCGATTCGCCTCCGCCATTGCGTCTGTCAGCTGCTGTCTTTTGCCGTTATTCTGATAACCTTGGATCATGGCTCGCATGTTTTTTCAATTCCTTTAGGACTTCTTGGTTTGCATCCTTCTCTTTAGCCTTTTTTAACTGACGTTCCATCTCTTTTTTGACGTTTTCTTGCATCGCGGGACTTTCTCCCTGATCTTTTATTCGCTTCTTTAATGGTTGCTCTTTTCGTCGATTCGTATTCGATACTGACGAACCTGAATTCTTTGATGTTTCCTCTTGTAGTTTATTGTTTCTTCTGCGAGCTCTAAGTTTTCCTGCTTGAGTAGCTTTTGTTCTTGAGCCAGCTTCTTCTTCGCTTCTCTTTGATTGCGAAGCTTTGCTTTCAATTCTTTGACTGTCATCTCTCTCTCACCATCAGATTCATCACTTTCTTACACGCATTACCTTTTATTATTGCATTTTCCATACACTGCGTGCTTCGAACTGGGCTCCTCTTATTTTCTTCGTTATGATTTACTCCCTCTCCCATTGTTTCTTCAGTTGGATTTACTATGAGACTGTCTTTGTTCATATTGTTTTTTCTTGGTGCTACAATTTTTGATGCCATGTCTCCCTTCTGGGGCCTGCACAATAAGGAAAATGACTATGCCGTACTCTTCAATGCGCTCTTCAAAACTTAACCCTACGATTCATGATATTGAATGTAGATCTAACGATTATGACAAAAATTAACTTTTTAAACCCTAGATCTGACACTTGACTCGAAGTACCAAATGTTTTATCTAACCCAATGACTGCTTCATCAGATCCAAGAAACAAACCGAATGAAAAGACCTGAATACTAACGGCTTAACCGTTAAAAGTACTTTTTAGATGAGAATAAAATCTTGATGCTGACTTATCATAAACAAAAAATTATGCCTGAAAAAATTCTCTTCGAAAATATTCCTGACTATAAATTTCCTAACATTTTGATGACTCACAACTTTAAGCAAAAGGTTAAAGGTTCAGGACTTTAAGCAAATCATTTTGAAAGTAACCCTATATTTTCTCATGAAATCTAAAGTTTTAAAGACAGGACTAAAAGCAAACCCAAATGTTTTAAAAGGATGAACACATAAATTAGATCTTCAACACTATGAAACCCTGATTTTATACCCATTTTTCCCTAGATTACTGCTTTTCTAGAGACTTTGCTCTTAGAAACTCATATCTAAAATTTCTTTTATAAAACAGATGGGATCGAACTCATTTTCTTCTAAACAATGCTTCAAAGACTATAGATCTAACTTTTTTTTCTTAAGAACCAAGTAAGTTAAAGTAAATCCCTAATGCTTTTCTCTACTTTCCCTATTTCTAGCGCCAAAATGTAGTTGCAGGAAATCCTACAGCACACCCATACTCTTACCTGGATCTACTCTCTCAATGATTTTAGTCAAGATTCATAGTCCTATTCATACAATCATAAGGAAAATAAAGAACACAAAGGATTTACATGGATCGGTGTTAAAACCTACGTCCACGGGAGTGATTTCAGTATGACATGAAGAAGATTACAAACTCTCCACCTTAGCATCACCTTCACAAGTTCTCTCTCTATAATCCTTATGCAAAAGTTCAACCCCCTTTACATTGTTTGCTCTCGTATTTATAGAAAAATTGTGATAGTGGATGACAGCTCATAGTACTTCGCAAGTGATTTCTTCGTTAAAGCTTTCTTGGAAGAGAATCCATCTTCGTTAGAGTTTTACCTTGCTGAGCCATTCGCCAATACTTCTCGCCATAGTTGTCGTTGCCTCTATGCTCTTCGTCCAACAGTGATTTGCCACCTGTTCTGACAACTAACAGACTGGTGATATGACTGCTCTATTCGCGCATTAAATATCCAACTACCCATTCAAACTCAGTCGTTGATCTATAGTTAGTGCTTTCCACGTGTCATAACCTCCGTTGGTAGATGAAGATCCCTAAGTTGGCTGAGAGTAGCTTCAATACTTGATTGAATATCTTTCCTGTATTTAAGCCTTGAGATGCGAATAGTTGTCGAAGTATTTTTCCACCCCTACACAAAACGTGTAACCATCGTAGGTTTACAATCCTATTCCCAACTGGACTCGCTACAATCCTCTTCCCAATCGGATTCGCTACAGATGGCGAATCGAGCAGGGAATAACGTCCATCTTTAGTCGACGGTTTTTAAACTTAGGAAGAGGTTGGGAAGCTTCATAAGATAAGACCTAGCCCTAGTGAAAGCCAGATCATCCACGAGGCAATCTGGATGAATCCTATTTTGAGGCATACCTCAAAATTTTGGGTTATACAACTCTATTACCCCAACTATTGTTGGGTGAAAAGGGGTATCCTAGCAGTAGTTAAACTACTTAAATGTCCTTGATTAATTCTATCTATTTATCTTTTAATTCTTTTATGAAATTTTTATTTTATTTTTATTTTATTTTTTATTTTTTTTTATTTTTTTTAAATTCTTTTATATTTTTTATATTTTTTGTTTGAATTAGCTGAACCCAAGTATGGCGGTAGAGAATGAAGTTTGGATGATAACTTGTTAGCCGAACCTAAATATTTTTAAAACATACCTAGGTTCGGCTGATAACTTATCAGCCGAATCTATGAGTATTCTTCATATACGGAGAACACCCAATATTCACCTAATAACTTGTCAGCCAAACCTAGGTATGTTTAAAAAATTTATTGGTTCGGGTGATAATTTACCAGCAGAACCTCGGTCGAGGATTTATAAATAAAGAGATTTTCTTATCATATAAATAAAAAAAATTAAAAGATAAAAAATAAAACATAGTAAATTAATGTTGACATAATATAAAAGACAAGGATAGCATAATTAAAAAAACGTTCGACAAGGGATGATGAGTTCTAAAACATAATGAGCCTATTTTATCACCGTATGCCTTAAAATAGGATTGTTGGATTACCTCACATTTGCAGTAGATTTTTCTTCGTCTTGGGATACTGTTGCCCATGATCAGGAATCAATACTTTACCTACCCAAGAGAAAAACAATAAATGTGTACTCAAACTTTTACTCCTGTCCATCCATTTGTGAAGAATTATATGCAAAAGTTCAGCTGCAGGATGATTATTTAAAGCTTACGCGTTAAGAGACCCACGTTTTTACCTAGTTTGGAACAAGACAATGATGATGAATAAGTCGGGAGATAGCAACGATGGTCAGGAAAATGAGAAGATCAACCTTTTATGTATCTTGCCCTTGAAACCCCATCCCCCACACAATCAGGCAACAGTGAAGTTGTTGCGAAAAGGAAAAAAAAACTTTTGTGCCACGAATGGACATATATTGGCTAAGGTTGGAAGAGAATAGTAGATGTTACGATCACCTGGTGGTCAGGACTATGTACTAGCATCCTCCGCTTTAACCACTCCATCGGGCCTTTGCATTTAAAAAGAACATGTTGGTTAAAGATACTTGTAAGGTACCTAATACCGTAGATTTTTCCTTCAACAAACCAGAAAATAAATATGAATTGCCCGATATAATTTTTGTTTCATACAAGCACTGGCAATCCCCTTTTCTGCAGCTCAACCATTCGACTATCACTTAACTTCTACTAACTATATAAATGTTGGGTGCAGTGAACTTCCCAGTTAAATTATTGAGATCACTGCTATTGTCGCACATGGTGGGTGTGTTTAATAAGAATCATATAGGAAGGAACTAGTAACTACCAGGATCCAGCTCGCCCCTTCATCCATTCTACGCAGCCTCCAATTTGGCATTGTATAATAAAAACTGATTTCCGAACCCCAAACCCAACATGACCTACACCATCTACACTCAGTTTGTAGTAACATACTAGGACCAAAAATTATGTCATCATGCGATTTGGGTGAAGAACTCACAACCGCCATCAATGTTTCTACCGTCCTACCTAGGGCATTTTCACTCCCTTGTAAATGAGATTTCATTTTCTTCATACTGGATTGCAAAAATGTGTTTGCCTACCACTTGACTTCAGCGAAAACCCCATGTTCTAGAAGCTCTGACAAAGCAATCCTCATTCTCTCAAGTGATATAGGTTTTAAGATCACTCCGTCCATACCAACCCTCAGACAGTGCTCTTTTGTTACCCTATCTGTACTCCCTGTAAGAGCTACGAGCAGCGGTCTCTCATGTCGTGTAGAAAATCTTTCATGCAATCGGACCGCCACATCATACCCTTCCATTCCAGGCATGGATACATCCATGAAAACAACCTTGTGCTCATGTGTAACAGATCGCAAACAGTCTTTCCCTGAGCTGACAACAGTTACATCGCACCCAAGGTGCACAAGTAATCCCTTAGTAACCATCCTACTCATCCTGCAATGCCAAAAAATAAAGGAGTGCAACCATGTCACTGTATTGTTTTTCTTCCTTTTTTCTTTTCTGAATCTCATTATCATATCATGTCAAGCTAATAAAAGTAAAGGATAAATCATGGCAAGGTGCACCGAGTACTAACCCATTGTCATCGATGACAAGAACTTTGAGCCCTTGAAATGTAGCTGGGGCATGATTTCCATGCAGCTTGGGTACAAAATGTTGCTCCGACTCAGTTGATTGATTTGCAATTCCAAGTTTCACAATGAATATAGCAGTACACCCTTTGCCAAGACCTTCACTCTCAATCCAAATATGCCCTTTCATTAGACTTACAAACCTGATTGCATCATACATAAAAAGAAGCTTGTTACTGCTGTATTTTTCTGAGGACGAACTTAGAGTCAAATTATTGACAAAGAAAAGCAGCACTTAACTCATCATGCTGCTGATTCAGTGCTCAACTCAAACAGAAAAGTAGGATATGCAATGATTATCACGTAAAAGACAACAATAGGAAAAAAAAATCAGCAAAAAGGATTACCTCTTACAAATTGCAAGCCCTAGTCCTGTACCATTGACATTTTTACTTGATAAAGGCTGGGTTTGTGCAAATTTGTTAAATAAATAAGGGATATCTTGAGGATTGATTCCTAGGCCAGTATCCTTTACCTACATGAAGGAGAACGAGAGGTATCAAGGACTAGCAATAGCCATGGACTGGGTATCTTTGACAACGAAATCAGCTAAGAAACAAACTAACCTGTACTCGTAAATAGAAGTGATCAGCACCATAAACAGGAAAAAAATCAGGTGCTCGAGCATCTCTTAAAGAATCAGACTTTGCAATACAAGCAGCAATCGAAATGCTGCCTTCTTTTGAGAATTTAAGAGCATTTCCGGCAACATTTAGGATTGTTTGCATGAGACGTCTTTCATCACCAACAGCATAATCGGGCAAATCCGCAGCCATATTTAATGAAATCAACAACTTTTTAACAGAAGCAATGGGCTTAATCAAGTTAATAACCTGCAATGACAATATAGGAATCTCGTCATAAAAAGAACCTCTAGTAGTTGGAAACAAACCATTCCACAGACAGAATCTAATCTTGGAAGAGTTCAGTGAAGTGTGAAATAGTTGTGCATTTTCTTCCCTTTCGGCTGCTTAAGTTTTATAATTTTTTCCAGCAATGAATGGGGTGTGTTTATTTCATGAGTTTCTGCTTGTCTAATACCTCTTTGAACATTTCATGAAGGTTAAACGTCCCAATGTCAAGTTCAAGACTTCCGTCTTCAAGCCTTGAAAGATCCAATACATCATTGATGAGAGTAGCTAAGAGGTTACTGCTCTTTAGAACTGTTTCCACCATAAGGCGTTGTTCAGGTGTCAATTCAGTTTCTTGAATTAAAGATGAGAGTGCAATGATTGCATGCATAGGGGTTCTCATCTCATGGTTCATCACTGCGAGGAAATCATTGCGAGCTCGTATAGCTGTTTCGGCTTCTCTCCTTGCTAGATCCAGTGCAACATTTTGTTCCATAAGCTGGTCTCTCGCCCTCATTGATTCTTCAAGAATTGCAGCATGGGAAAGCGCAACTGCCACCTGTACACACGAGAATTCTAGATTAAAGAGAGTTTTCGAGAGCTATAATTACCCAATCTTTCTCATAGAAATAGAGTATCAAAATAAGTGGTTGCTTTTGGTACATAAATAAGTATCGAATAACTGGTAATGTCACACCTACACCATCTTTAAAATACCCAACTGTGTTGGGAACTTTACAAGCATTTCAGTAGTCTAGTTCGCCTTAAATTCCAAAGTTTGTAATCAAAGTAAACAACCTTAAAGACTCTTGACAAACCCAAAGAGTGAACATTTAAGACATATATAAAATCTAATTGTAGAAAGTAATTAAATATCAATATCACATGAAGGCTTATGACCAGCTAACGACGACAGTTTCATACATTGATCCTTAACGCCACCGGAAAATCTCAAAAGCAAGACTTGTTCTCTGATCTGAAGCCAGAGTTTAAACAAGTTTCATACTATCATTAATGTTCACTCTTATCTGTCGAGATGTATACTCAACGGAATCACACTATTCCACAGTCAAACTTAAGCTTGACCAATTCCTGAATAACACAAAGAAAGAAACTGATACAACACTGGAGAAGCCAAAATTGTATTAAGTAATTTATCTTGCAAGGGATTCATCTAGACAAATGAATGAGTGAGCTAGTGAAGCTATACTTAAAGAAAGCAATCATATCAACTATGATTGTCTTTCACCTTTCAAAAGAACAATTAGTCAACAATCAATCTAAAAACCTCTGAGCAAGTTTTTATGTTAGCACTATTGATAGACGCAATTCTATTATTATACTTCTTAGATTTTTTGAAGCATCCAAAAAAAAAGTGGAGCAAAAGACTGAACGCAACTAGCATCCAGGTTGCTACTGGGGCAATCAAGTGGATGTGACTAATTCAGCATACTCTTTAATCATATTTCCTAATAGAAGCCAAAAGAATATCTAGCTGACCGCCTGACCCCAAAGGAACATCATTGACCAGGATTCACATTGACAGATTAACTTTTATCCACTACAACCAACCATCCAATCAAACCAACCTGTAAATTTCTTTGAGATTTTATGGACATATCTTCTTCATATACATATAAATGAGTCAAGAATCATATCAAACCTGATCAGCAACCACTTCAACCAGCTCCAGCTCGTGCACATGCCATTGTCTCGCACTGTCTGAGGGAAGCATCAGGACCATCAATGCGTACTGCGCAGATTGTTCTTGCCAATCATTTTGGAAATTAGAGAGGTTTAGGAGTGGGACCCTCACAGCAACAACCTCCCCAGGCATATATTTCCCTGCAAGAGGTCGTATTCTTGCAACTGGTGAATTTGGTGATATTTTCATTGCACGGTTGCTACTGAAGACTTGATTAATCACAGAAAGCTGTATAGGCACAGAAAATCCAACAGGATTCTGGTGCCGCAGAGTGTAGGAAAGTTGAAGCTCCAAACTTGAGCGTGTTGGCATCCACAGTGCACACTCCTCCAATGCCAAAGTTCTTCCCAGCTCAACAAGAGTAGTCTTCAGGATTGTGTGTCTGTCGAGAGTGCTTCTGATCTCATGAGTAAGCATTCTAACATGTCTGCCTGTTTCTTCTTGGGTACGGATCAAACCCATCTCACGGTCAAGCTCTGCAGCCTTATTTTTCAAAAATAACTCCCTAGTTTTCACACTCAACAGGTCAGGTATAATGTGCACAAGCATTAGGGCAGTAGCACAGGACACAACTGCAGTCAAAACCTTTGCTGTGGTCATTACAACTGCTACAGTTCGTGAATGCATGCTGAAAGTCCACAAGTTAATTAGGTGGGTAGCTCCACAAAGAACAATGAAAGCTCCAAATTGTACAAGCACCCATCTGTAGGGGAAAACTGCTGACTTTTTTACAAAGTAGATTAACTCAAGAGGGATAGAGAAATATGCAAGTGCAATGAAGAAGTCAGAGATGTACTGATACTTCATTAACAGTTCATCTGCAGGCCATTGAGGCTCAATGCAGTTGCAAGACTCCATGTGTCACAAACTCAAAAAAAAACACCTGCTCTCTTACCTACCTGTGCCAAAACAAAAAAAAAAAAGAAAAAAGAAAGGGTAATCAAAAACAAAGATAACTTATGGTTGAAAAGTTCTATACATGGGAGCATGAACCATTCACAAGGACATCTGAAACTTTTACAAGTTCAATTGAAAAACTGATAGACAGCAGGTCACATACTTGCCGCCCAAGACTACGTAAGTATACTTAGGCAATCATCATTAACCAAAGAAGTGAGGATGAAAGAGAGGATGTAATATGGTTTGACGTTCTTAACCAAAGAACTTCACACATCCATACCGTTTAATCATATACTGTAGTCCATAATTAGTTATTATTTTTGTCACCTAAAGCAACTAGGATAAGTAACTAATCCATTTCAACACTATTCCAGTCAGCGACCACGTCATACCTTGAAAATAACAAGGTAAGTAATGTTCTGAATGCTTTGTCAAGTGGTGGTGAATAATGTACACTTATGTTTTCGCCAATGTTCTTACTTATTTAACGACTCCACTAGTCCACTAACATATTTAATGTTCAACTTACAATTTAAATCATAAAGACCAAAGGTTTCATCTCCCTACAGTTGGATTATGTACTCAAATAATCATATCGTTATTCCACCCATGAAATGCATCATAGTTTCATGATCTTAATTAACAAAGTACAACCTAGTAGAATCAAAAGTAAGAAAAGCAACCTCCAATAAGACGAGTTAATGCAAAAATCACCTAAATTGATATCATTACACAAACTAAAGATCAAATTACATGCATTATCAAGGCAAATTTCACCAAATTAAACCAAAATTTGGTAAAATTGGAGCAGTCAAACAAATAGGAAAGGGAACTCAACACAAAATCAAACAGATTAACAGCAGATCAAAATAGCAGTTACAATCATCGAATGCTTGTTTTCTATGATCTTCAAAACTAACTCAGTACTAACTTACTAAACAAAGAAACTTATAAACTGAACTGAAAAGGAACCCTAGAAAAATGAAAAAAACAACAACACTTACTTATTCGATTCTGACCAATGAAATCGAAGAGAGTTTATAGAATTTTTGTATAACCATTTTTGAGTTTACAGACTCTACGCAAACACGCTTCCCTTGTTTAGAAAGAGATTCATTCACTTTCTCAGCATAAAATTAAGAACGACTTTAAAATTGGGTGAAGTTTTACTAAGAACGTAGGGACAAATCATACAGTGCATCCGTAATTAGTTAGACCCTTACGCAAAACTCATTTCTAATCGAAGATATTCTTAGTGGAGTATATCTTTTAGTATCCTGTGGTTGAGAAGAAAACAGCATGGTTATAAGTTAGGTGAATATGTATTGAATAGCATCTTAAAATAAAAAAGATGAATTAAATAAGTTAATTTAATGTTGTGCAATGTATTCAGACTGGTTTTCAAAATCTGGATATTGATTGACAAAGCCTACTAGTACACACCGCTGTTCTTCTTTTTGGAGGTTTTACTGACCTACAACAGACGTATGGTAATCAACTACAAACCCTTACCGTGTCCATCTACTTAAGCCTTAAGGTTTCAGAACCACTGACACTTCATGTGCCATATGATGGCTCTCAAAGTACTAAAAGTCTGGATCACATATTCGGTATAAAACTTACGGACGTTTATTTTCTAACGAAGGAAACTTATAGTATTATATGGAAAGAAAGGTTATATCAAATGTTAGGAATTACCAAGTGGTTGAATTCACCGTTTCAGAGGTTAAACTTACGAGCAGTTTTAGCTAAAACATCAGTTATCTTATTATAATTTTTAAATAAAATTACAAGATTAAGTGGCAATGATATTATATATACCTACACGATTTTTAAATGGCAATAATGTTATATATGTCTATACAATTTCCAAGTAAATCAACATTCGGTCAAAAGGTGGAAGAGAATGTTGTTGAAGATAAGAACCAATGTCTAGATTATTTGCTTCAAAGCTAACTTGAAACAACATAGCCCAAGTTTTAGCTTGATGTACATTGGGAGCTCATTTTGATGTTTCCTTTCCCGTGTCATGCATATTCCTTATTATAATATTAATATCTGCTAAAAGGGAATTATGATGGAAGATGCATCAATGTTAATTTTCAAAAAAACTATAGGAGGAGGCTTACATTTTCACATCCAAAATTGAACTAGTTATAATGGAATGAATGTCATTGTCCGAAGAAGTACCAAGTTGATGATATGCAATATAAATATAAGAACCTACTTGATGTATTAAGGTATTAGGATTGGGTAAAACGTTACTAAAAACTACTCTATATCTATGTTTCCAAATGTAATCATTGATGCAAGCTATAACATAGTGATTGGCTAAGTCTAGTAAAGTATTGATTTCAAGCTCTTGTTTGTCACAATTCGAAACTAGGAACTATTAACAAAAAATTTAAGTATTGAAAGAACTTGAGTTCGCGAACCTATTCTTTGATTTTGTGAACCTAAGGTGAATCTAATTCTCCTGGAACTTTGGTTCACTAGGTTCGCAAACCTAAAAGTTGAGTTTGCGAACCTAATAGGATTAGAATTCTCCTGAATACTTCTTTTCACTAGGTTCGCAAACCTAAGAGAGAAAGTTTTCTCCTACATATTTTTCTCACTAGGTTCGAACCTAACTCTTTGAGTTCGGGCCCAAATTCAAATTAGAGTTTTTGGTTCATTTTTTCTTGTTTGTTTCAAGGCAAACGTTTCGCACCTTTACAGTTGTTATTCCTGGTATTTTTGTAATACTCTGATTCGGCAGGTAGGGGATCACCCAATGGAATATAGGTAATGGTTTGTCCTTTCTTAACACCGAGACCTTTTCAACACAGTTGGTTCCAGAGTTGGCTTATAACTCTGCAGTTAAGCGTGCTCGGTAGGGAGTAATCCATGGATGGGTGACCTCCCATGAAGTTGTTGTTGGATGACCGCAGTGGTGTCGTTGAAAACCCCAAACTGCCGGATGACCGCAATGGCTAAGTGGAGACAATATCGGTGGAGGACTGGGTCATTATAAATGGTATCAGAGATGACGACGGGCACCTATCGAGGGAAGGAGAGTACACTGGACGAGGTGTGCCAGGTATTGGTCTCATGAGTGGCAGGAAACATCGGAGATCTGGGCTTGTATATTCCGGAGCCGGGACGGCTCCAATTTAAGGTGGTGGTATTGTTATCCCGATTCAGCAGGTAAGGTTCGTCGAATGGAATATAGGTAATGGTTTGTCCTTTCCTAACACCGAGGCCTTTTCAGCACAGTTAGCTCCAGAGTTGGCTCATAACTCAGCAATTAAGCGTGCTCGGACGGGAGTAATTCAGGGATGGGTGACCTCCCGGGAAGCTGTTGCTGGATGACCGTAGCGGTACCCGTTGAAAATTCCACGCTGTCGGATGACCGCAGTGGCTAAATGGGGACCGTATCGGTGGATTGTCCGTTCATTACAATTTTTTATGTACGATAAATATTATTTGTTTTTTCCATATTTCGATCAAACTTGTAACCAAGTTTTGGGATCTTGATTTAAGTAGTTGTAACTTCATATGCACAAGCCTAAATTTAGCAGTTTGAAGTTATCTTTGGAAGTAGCTTACTTATGATAATTACTTGATGCTCAATTGTTTCTATATATACTTTAAACTATGGAAAGAACCTCAATGGAAATCAAGTTATAACTAAAGAAACAAACTTTCTCTATCCGAGGGAAGAACTTAAACTTAGCAGCATTGAGAATTAGTTAGTTTTCAAGAAATTCATTGCTACATCTATAACAACCTAGCTTTGACCGGTTACTATATATTTGAGACATCAAGCAACACATAATCTAAATCATTTACATGTTTTGTATCTTGTTGTAAAGATGTCCTCCATAACCCAAAGGTTATTCGAGAACAAAGCGTGAGACTTTGAAGATTTCACTTGGGGATTCGTGAAACACAGGTAGAACTATCATCTTGATATTTTCGGAACATGTATCTTGATTTGATATTTATATAATTCTTGTCTATTTTAAAGGTTTTTTTCTTATGTTATAAGGACATTCAAGAAATACTGATCAAATACAAGATTCGATAGAACTTCAATCTCGATTGCGTACGATGCTTATATATTGAAATCCATATTTTAAAAATCTATATAATTCATCTAATATTAGTTCTAAGATTTATATTATTGTGAGATAGATTAATTATGTATCTCTATAAGTTTTGAAGAGTATAAACCCTAATGTTTTATTTAGATTCGTCCAAATCTGAGGAAAGGTTTATGTCACCTTGATTTTACATTTAAAAGGAAATAACTAGGAATCATGTTGGAGGTAGGACAACGCTAGTCTTCATAAAGGATTGTAGAGAAACTCCTACGTAAAGGACGTCAGCGAGGGGAATCAAGTGCATAAGCTCTTGCCAAGGCTAAGCACAACAACAGAGTAGTTTGGAGAGTTTATTTTTTCCCATCCAGTGTTTTGAGAATCGAACAACTGAACCTATCACATTTTCGGTTTGATTCGACACCTACCCAGTAATTTTTCCACTGACTGTTTTAATTTATAAAAACCGTTTGAACCAAACGGTTAAACCGGTGAACCACCGATCCAGTCAGGTATACCACTGGTCTGACCAATAGATAAAGAAAATATCAATTTACCATAAATTAACTAAAAAAATTGGAATACCCAATTCATCTGGAGCCAATAACATTTCTTCATTTTCTATTAAAACATCACTCATAGTTAGAGAAAGCTTCGTACAAATTACTATATAAGAGTATTATGTTGCAAAATCAAAGAAATGGGATAAAAAAAAACCATGATGAAATAACTACAAACCTTTCATTTCTTCTAAGGTTACAGATGCAGAGAAAGAGAAATAAGTTTATCTTCCAACAACATCTTTTTTCTCCCTTTTTTTTGCCATAAACCTTTTTTAAGTTTTACGACATTAAATCTTTGAATTCTTTTAGCAATAAGGCTTTAATTTCTTCAAATATGAATGGAGGTTGTGGTGGGTGTGTTAAAGTATGATAAAGTTAGAACTTTAAGAGGGAGGTGTGGGAGAGAAGACATACAATGCTTAAAAGATTGGGGGTATTGGTGGTGGAAAATGTAAATAGTTGATATAAAGAGTGAAAATAATGAGTTAACCAGGTTAAGAATTTCTGAAGGCATAATTATATCAAAACTAGTTTACTTAAAAATCAGGAACATTGACATCGTATATTTTGTATTTTTCATCGAGTCATTTATATTAAACTAAAAAGTCTTTATTATATATTGACCCAGTGAACCACCAGTATAACCAGTTGAACCTGACCCAATGATTTTACCGGTTCGATTTCCAGTCTGGTTCTCAAATCATTGTCTCAATTATAATCCAGTCGGAACTGATAGTAGGCTAGTGCGTGTACCGGCTGAATACAATACGTATTCAAACTGGACGAGGTCCGGGGTTTTTCTATAATTGCGGTTTTCCTCGTTAATAAAATTTATGGTATCTTTCTTTATTTAATTTCCGTAGTATATTGATTGTTTCATTATAATTGAAGTACAAGCAAGTTGTGTGTTAAACATTGTGATTTAAGAATCTTGAATACCGATTATCCAAGGATCTCGTCTTTTTATATCTTTGAATAAAGATCATATAAGGAATTGTCTTTTAGGTTAAAACGAAAAAGTTGGGGATGTACTTGGTACCCTTCCCTTTTCAGGTAATTGATTGAATACAATCTAACTTGAGACGAATATCAAAGTAATACCTAGGAGTCGGTCCCATAAAAACGCCAAGGAAGTTGTCAATAGGCAGGTGATCCAAGGTAGGAGATGCATTTTAGTTTCTTGGCAAGATATGACATTAGCTCCATATTGTTTTTCTCTGATAATTTAAGTTAAGTGAGAAGAATTACATGGGTTCTGCAATAAAGTATGCACAAAAGAACTAATGAGAATGCATATTTTTATCACAAGTGAGCTTATCAACTAATTCATGTTCGAAAATGAATCTCTCATGTCATCTACTTTTTCATTCACAAAACCCTAGTTCTGAAGTTACATATCCCTTCAGCTCCTATATCCAACCCAAATTAAAGCAGAGCATCAACTGTGGAGTAGTTTATGCTTACCTAATTTTTTTTCTGTAACTGTAAAGAAGTAACAACTTTTAAAGAAAAAGGGTATCAACTTTTATTCTTTTAATGCAATTAGAAAGCTTGTATGTACGGTACATGTCTTTTTCATATCTTTTTATATAGCCGTTCGAATACTCTAAAATTTTAGTATGTTTGGAATAACATTTAAATAAAATTCCTATAAATTTTTCATCACCGTCGGACACAAGAAAGTTTGTTCACCAATCACTACAGTTGGATGGTAAAATTTCCAATTTTAGGGTTAATATGTTTTAGGCCTATATGCTGCTAATAGTTTCGAGTTTATTATCAATGGTATGATTATTTCATATATGATGGACCGTATATGTTATATTTGTTAACCATGACCTAGTTAATGGACTGGGACTTGACCAACCAGTTGACCGTACTTTGACTTAACCAGTTCGACTCGAATTTGACCTTTTTTGACTCAGAAGTACTTGAGCACCATTAAAGGGTATTTGATGTGGAAGTTTGTTTGAAAAAAGTAAAATACTTCCGTTATAAAAATATTCTACCTATTATGATGCATCGTTCAAAGAGGAAGCCATAGGTTCTACGTTTCTAAGGCAACATATTGACTTTTGACTATGTAATTCTTTGAAGGAACTTTCTCGAAACATTCATTTTCCCCCAAACTTGAATGTCAACGGGTTGTTAGAGAATAAAAGAGTCAATAAATTCAACAAAGATATGTTGCAAAGCGCATCTCAACTTTTGTGGAAAGAAATTCTCAAAAAGGTAACATGAGTCACCAAAATCTTTTTATTTTTATTTTCATTTTTTCTACTTCATCCAAAATGCTAAAGAATCGGTATAGATTGAAGTATGATGCCAGAAGATTCACGATCTTTATTAAGTTATCCAACCTGATGTAAGTCGTTAAGAGGCATAATTCGGTTCTCTTAAACAACAATGTCACACATATTCGAATAATAAAATTTCTCAACATAAGCTAACTATGGAAAGGTTAACAATGGAAGGAACCCAGAGGAAAATAGGATTAGACGTGTTGTATCTTACCCACGTTGGTATACAAGAACATGTGAAAGACAACACACAAATTATAGTTCTAATAATACAAAGTAAATGTATCTACCGAGCATGGGACAGAGATGTAACTATGATCATATAAGCGAGAGTTGGAAACTTGGTATAAGCATTTACTAGGGTGGTACAAGCAATGTAATGCAGGTATCATATAGTAGCATCCAACTACAAGATATATAGGGAGTTTGATGGATAAAAAACTCATTATATGCTAGAAAAGGTCCCCCTAATCGTCAACTTTAATTAGTAGCAACAAGAACTTTGCCCGATCAATAAAGTTACCAATTTTAATTGTTATGTTATCTTTACTTAACTGAATTTTATATGATTTGACCCTTAACTAACTATTGATTATATGATATCATAGAGTGAAAAAAAAGTTTTTTTTTTGCGTACAATTAACTCTATTGTCTGCTCTTATAAAATGAAAATTATAACATTTCCACGAGACTAAAATGCTCTAAAGCACTTGAGATAAGGACCATTCGTGTAATCAGGATGAAAAATATGTCATCCACATGAACTGTAACATGTACCCTAAAGTACAAGACGTAATAAGGCGACACCACTTATTACACGAATCTCATAAAGAAGTATACAATTACTTGTTTAATTATTTCCTCATATAACATGTGAAGGAGATGATTCGATCATCACAAGCAATAATCGAAGTAATGCTCAATCTTTGTTACCGAATTGGTATAAAGATTAAAAGGCCCCTAAGTTATGCATGCACCAAGAGCTAATCACACTTTTGTTTTTGGGTGAAAGCAAATGTACTGCAAAATGGTACTTTCAGGTAGGTTCAAGAGATCAAGCTCGTACATGACGAGGTTAAACCAAGAAATGGTCGTTCACGTCCTGCTTTATCACAAAAGTGGAGAAGATTGGGTAGATCTTAGGAGATAGAAAGAAAAAAGGTTGAGAAATCTCAATGTGATGAGTAATTGTAGTTTGTAGTTTAGAATGGATTATCTCTGGGATCAGTTGCTAGTTCTGTATATCTTGTCTCTTAGTTTCCTCTGGTTTTCAAATATATGAAGCCATCTATTTTATAGTTTAGAGGAGACACAATGATTTCTCGTAAGTGGTGGAAGTTAGAGAAGAAGTGGAGGAGTAAAGATTGTGGAGAAGTAGTGGATCATGTACGGAAAATAGGGAGGACTTGTATGACCAATACTCCTCTTGCTCTTAATTTCTCTTCCATTGTCCTACTACTTGTTACCTTCTTGTTCGTGGATGTTTTTCCATAACGCACGATTGATGTAGACCACCAGACCCTAATGAGAATTCCTCCATGTGTTGTATTTGATATCTCGTAGAAATAGTGGAGTCGTGGACCATCACTATTTTATTAGGTCAAGTCAAGTCAATGATTTGCTAAGTCCGTGAGGCAAGTTGTGCAACTCACTAAGTTTATGATTAGACTGATCAATGTCAAAGTCTTGTAAGTTTACTGGTCATGTACTAGCTTAGGAGTAAAATAGCGTAATTTTAATAACCAGAAGTCATCTTAGAAGTGACAAGGCATAATTTTGGAAGTGTTTGAAGCCAAGATTGCGAGAAGGTTCCCAAGCAAGAATTCTTAATAGATAGCTTTATAGGGATAGCGCTTGCATTAGTGTCACGTCTCTTAGAGACGCAACTTACAAAACTAACGTTGATCCTAGCGCAAACAATGTATGTATAGCATCCTTGGGGACGTGATAGGTGCATTATTTGTATTATTTGGATATTATAATTCATTGATTTCTTGTTAGTTTTCATATCATTCTTCTTTGATTTTGTTTGTTTATGAGTTTCTTTGGAGTTTTGAAGTGTATTCAACCAAAGAAGAAGAAAGGAGTTCTTTACGACACGAAATGAACAAGGAAGTTGAGTTCTACCAATGGAGAAGGCCAAAGACCGAATTCCACTCATTCAAATTCAGGAGTTCTCAAAACCAGTTTGAATATAACGAGAAGACGAATACAACACAAAAAGAATGAGGCCATTTGGAGTTCGTATGAGGAAGTTATGATCAAAATAACCGAAAGAAAACAATGAAACACTCAACAAAACAGTCGGAAGTTTATAAGGAAAACTAACCTACCGATTATAAGGGCTCAAACTACAATTCTCATGTACACTTATAATCGGTAGTTACGTAAGGGTTGTGCCTACCGATTGTGGCTCGACGGGAGGCACTTCTAAGACGTGTTTTTGACTTCCTAATCAAGGTATCATGGTCCCGTTAGGACTTTAACACCTAGATATGTTGAATACTATATAAGAAGACTTCCATAACCCTAGAAAAGTATCTTGGACACTTTTGGAGAAAGGAAAACACAAGGAGAACAAGGAGCTAGGGCTTGGAGTGGTGATTGATCATCACGATTTCTAGGGTTTGCTTTACTTGCTTTCTTAATTATTTTCCATGGATTTTGA
>JAJJMC010019832.1:6793003-7053063 GCA_023531435.1 Papaver californicum
GCATGCATTGACATCTATAACTAAAGTAGGGTTTGAGATCCGGAATTGTCAAAAGACCCTTGTTACAAGTAGTATAACATAGTTGCTAATGACGGGATGTTGCCATGCGATTATGTGTAGAAGCGTGACCTAGGTTAAATCCGAGTGGCTCTTGCGCCGGGTTGCTTAGAATAACCTCAACTCACAAAGACCATTGCCTTCATTGGGTTAAACTTGAGTGGCTCTTGTTGCCAAGTTATTCGGTGAAAAGGATTCAAAGAGTGGCTCTTGCGTCTTTGATGATAATAGGAGTTTTGCCGGAGTAAGCCTGCGATAGGATGCTTTAGGGTCATTGATATTGAGAGTGCATGAATGTGGAGTATGATTTGGTTGATAACATGTTGGAAGATGGAAGATGAACTCTCTAACCAATGTTCTTTATCTCTGATATTCGTTTAATATATTTGCTTTAGTATAATTTAGTTATAATCACAACCAAACCCCCCCACCCCCCCCACCCCCACCCCCACCCCCACCCACCCACCCCCGTTTACATATGTAATCGAAAGTAATTAACAATCACATGACTCTCTGTGGGAACGAACTTGTTCTTATTACTATACTGTAATCTATATTAGTGAAGTAAGAACTTGAATTATTTTGGTTGATTGACAACCGACCAAGATACAACTGGTAAAGCTAGCGCTGGTCTCATCCTAGCGAGAATGTTGTGTCCCTGAGGGCGTTGCTAGCAAAGATAGCGATGGCTTCGAGCCAGCAAGAATGTCACATCCTTGAGGGCGCTGCTAACAAAAGCTAGCACTGGCATCGAGCCAGTGAGAATGTCGCGTCCTCAAGGGGACGGTGCTAGCGCTGGCTTGTCAGCGACAATATCGCGTCCTTGAGGGATGCTGCTTTAGTAAGGTTAGCGCTAGCCTAGTGTTAGCACAGAGAAGCTAGGGTCGGACTAGCACACAACGCATTTTTGGAGATACTGATCTTTAATTGTAGCACTTCCAAGAGGAAATGGTGCATAATATGTGACTTATCCTTGAGCAAAATACTAAAGTGGCATATTTTAGGGTCAGGATAGGGAATTGTGATGTGTTCTTTTCGAACAAGGCATTAATCTGAAATGCATCATTGGGGATCAAGCGTTACCTATTCCCAGATTTGATAGATGTTATTGGAACATCGATGCACATTCCAGTCGAGTTCAAGGAATTCAGTTGTGGAATTTATACGACTTGAGACTGATTCAATATGGCATATACATCGTGAATATTAAAAAAGAGATGGAAAAATCGAAAGAAGTAATCAACAATCAGAACATCAGCAAGGAAATTCCTACAACATCAAGAGTGACAATTCAGAATCAAACAGGAAAAATCAATTCAGCAGCTAAAATGCTAAACAAAACATCAAATGATGAGGTTGAACAAAATAACACCCAAAAGGAAATCGAAGAAATAAAGATAATAGCAAATAACTCAATTTAGGAACATAAAATAATTAATAAAGAAGCATTTGTTATAGCAACAAACACAGTAAGAAATATGATCAATCAAACCGAAGAGTTTACCAGAAACATTGTTGATCAAGAAGGTATAGAAATTGCAGAGGAAATTGTAGAAGAATCTCAAGGACCGCAGTCACTGTATGGGGCAACACATATTAAAGTAAAGATACTGAAGTTGCAGTCGTTATTCCGATACAAACAAAAGAAAAAAGAAATGAACATCAATTTCAAGGTTCAAACAAAGAGAAAGAAAGAAATAAAAAAACCATTGGATAAAATAATAGAACCAAACATTTATGCTGAACCAATCAACAATAACAAAATAACACAACAATCACATGAGGAAGTACCTCAGAATAGAATTGATCCCTTCACCCAATTGTTTGGAGAATTTGATAAAATATGTAAAACTCAAAAGGCTTATGCAGAAACAATCGCACAAGAAAATCAGATACTCAGGGATAAAGTTAGACATAATGCTGAAGTACCAATTTCAAAATTGCATGGACAAGAAGTGAATTCTAAAAGACCCGCAGAAAGTAAATCGGGAAATAATAAAAATCAACAAATAATGATAGTTGAACCAGTTGATGATACATATGATCATCCGAGGCAGAATAGACGCAATCAGTTTTATGAACCAGACAAGCTAAATTATTATGATTTTGAGCCAAAAGCACCACAAGATAAGAAGTGGAATAAATATTTGGAAGATCTAGAAGTAATGACGGAAGAAATCAAATCTTTAAAAACCAAACAAGAAGGTGGGCGTCTAGATGAAGTACTTAAAGAGGCTAGTAGAACACCACTGACATCACATCTTGCATTGGAAATCATCCCACCAAAGTGTACTCTCCCCAATTTTGAATGTTATGACGGCACTAAAGATCCCGCAGCTCATCTAAAATATTACAATTGAAATATGACCCGCTAGGAGCAGAATGATGTCATCATGTGCAGATATTTTCCCTCCAATTTAAAAGGATCTGCATTAACTAGGTTTGATAATCTACCAGAAAGAACAATACATTCATATAGATAATTGGCCCGTAAATTCCTGGAAACATACATGTACAATAAACCCTCAAATGCTAGAATGGATAAATTATTTGCTCTTGCATCCTGGACCGAAGAATCTATTTGAGATTATACTAATTGCTGGCAATCAATCTCCCAAACTACAGCAATGTCAGTCCGAATATCACCATCAATTGTTGCAAATGGGGAATATCAAACCGCATGAGCCCGCTCTTCATAGATATTCATGTTACAAATCCAAAAACTGAAGGAGATTTGAGATTAATTATTAAGAAACATGTAAGAATTCAAGATATACAAAGAAAGAATCCAAGAACAATTTCTCGAAATCAGAAAAGTGTGCACAGAACAAGATCTGCTGAACCAGCATCAAGTTCTGGAAAACGAGTTGCGGATGAAAATCCTTCTAATGATTATACGTGGGGGAGAGTATATCGAGAAAGAAAATTCAATAAACAATTTGAAGATCGAGTTTTTACTAAACTCAATACTGGGTATTCTCGGATTCTATGTTCAATTAAAAACAGACAGGATTTTGAATGGCCATGGTCCAAGGGAAGGCAACCTCCGCACACAGAAAATTCCAAAGGCTATTGTGAATATCATTGTTTTTACGGTCATGCTACAATTAAATGTAGAAACCTGAAGATATAAGTTCAAAAGTTGATTGATGCAGGAGAATTGAAAGAATTTCTTCATCTACCTGATCCACCAGTGAGACTGTATTTAGAAAAGACTGTAAATATTTCGGATAATAGCAGAACTATCAATACAATTTCACGCACAAAGTCAAATCAACTATCTATAAATGAAGCAATTGATAGAAGGTTACGCAAACAAGTTGATGACCATGAAATTTTCAAAATTGCGTGTAGAATTGCAGAGACATGAGAAGATTGGATGGCCGCGCTATTAACCTTTTCGGCGAGCAAAGTTAATCAAGGAGTTGAACACACTCATAGTGCTCACGTTTGCAATGTATGGATGGATGAAGTTCACTTAATGTGTTATTTTATGATACATTTCAAAAAATGGGGCTCAATGATGATAAACTCACACCTTCATGTTACATCATTTATGGGTTTAATAGGATAGCTTCAAAACCGAAAGAAGAGATTTTACTTGAAGTCATGGAGGGACCAATAAACGTCCTTACAAAATTCAATGTAGTAGAGGCACCGTCCCCATATAATGCAATTATTGGGAGACATTAGGTTCATCGTTTGAAAGGAGTAGCTGCAACTTATCAGTATTTGTGGTTTCCAACACCACAAGGAGAAATGATAATTAAAGGAGATCAAAATGTCGCAAGACCCTGCGTTCTCACAGAAACATAGATGAATGAGGAACGCACTCAGATACAACATGAGAGAAAAAAATAGTGATGGTTTTGTAAATAGTGGTAAATAAATTATCGTTCGCTCAAACTTCTGAAGATTGAATTTAGATTTAATAAATTAATTTTAAACTAAAAATATACACAAAATATGATAATAATATTAACAAATACCGAGGTTATGGATTTCACCATTAACCAATTAAAGTGATTCAATCTAATCAATATTCATGCAATTCTTACGTTTAATTTGATTCTAAAATATTGCAACAAGTAGATTTTCAAAATAACAATTGTATAACAAAAGCATGGAACATCTAAAACCTAGGTGAAGCATGTACCATCTAACGAAATCACAATTGCTTAACAAAAATCATTAAGTCAATTTTTAACCAAGGCAAATAATCATAAAAGAAATTACAAAAATTAATTAAAATAGAAATATACCACTTTTCTTGGAACAATGACTTCCTTCATCACCTCAGCAAATGGGGTTTAGCTCATCATGTTGAAAACACACTCAAAAGTTTGATACATAGCTCAAAGTGTTTAAAAATAATGAAAAAGAGTGAAAATAATGAAAACAGTGAGTTTGCAACGTTCATAAACGTTACAGACTCACTGTTATAGAGGGATAACTGTTTCCTGAAGATAAACGTTGCAAATGAAGATATCCGTTGCAAATTTAAAAGTTTTAGCAACAGAATCTTCAACCTTTTCGCCACGAAAACTTCAACCCTATGGCAACGTTTTCTTCATCTTCTTCATCATGATCACGAGCAGATTTTCTGGAATTCTTGATTTGCGATTCTGGACTCTCCAGACCCCCCATCAATTGATTTCCCATCACCTCTTTATATACTATAACCCCCAATATCTTCAATTACTCCTCTAAATCTCTTGACAGTTAAAGAAAATCCGTGAATATTTTTTTCTCTCTCGGCTATTTAATTCCCGATGATTCTGTTTCTTCTAACTGATTTTGTTTCTTTGTTTGAACACAAGATTAATACGTTGTTGTATTCTCCAGCTCGAGATGTGATGTCTGAATCTTTAACAGTACAAACCGGAGAGAATAAAGCTTTCCTGATTCTCTGCAAACACTAATCTTCACGAGATTTCTTTGGTATTTTCAAGAGTTTAAGTTGGGAACAAACTTCTCTACTTTAGGCAAGAGTATAACCGTGTTTAAACTCCTTGAATATCTCCAACAGTACGCTGAATTATTCTTCAAAGATTCATGGAAGAGAGAAAATAATTTCCCGCCTAGTTTTGAATTTGAAACAAGTGGGTGCCTGTAATCCAAGGCATGGGTGCCTTTAGTATTTTTTCCTAGGTGCCTTTACAGCTTTTTGAGCCAATTTTTCCCAAATGTTTATTTCTCCCAAAATACCTACAAATACAATAAAAATAATAATATTAATACATCATTGAGCACTATCAAGATAATGAATTGAGATAAATCAGACACAAAAATGTGTCTATCAAATACCCCCAAACTTCTTATTTGCTAGTCCTCGAGCAAATCAAATCTAGAAAATAAAAATCCCAACTCACTTTCGCAGGCATCGCGATTGCACTTAGCGTGTGCAATAAGCCTTTAAACTCCTAGGTGTCCCTAGTGGACGACACAAGAGATATACTCACAAAACCTTTACTCCAAACTCTAACTACCTGTGAACGATTGAGGGTAAACACTAAATAAGCTATTTAGTTGGCATATTAAATTCTTCGGCTATGAGAATTATTACCCTATATGATTCCAATTGTTGTACACAAGTTTTCACTCAACGTACTAAAATTCATACAAGAATTCAAAACTCTACTTAGATAGTCGTTCAACCACGATACTTAGAATATATCAAAGTACAATCACATGAAAAGATTTAGAAGATGGATGTGGACAGAATAAAGTTTGCACATGTTGACTAAGGTGAACGGTGTTTCCCATATCTGTCTGAAGGTCCCTGCCAGGATGAACCCTAATGGATTGAGATACGCTCCCACTGGTCTTAATCCTTATATTAATATCGACTCAGCTGGTATATACAAGGGCCCCAGCGGTCGATTTATTGAAAATAAAACAATTATCTTTATACTGACAACATGATTAGATTTTTTGAATCTAAGAGCATGGTCCTTTTCAAAGATTACATGATAGTTCTCATGGATCCTGCATTCCACGCTTGCTTAGGCGACGGAGACAGGGAGAACACACACATATTGCTATCAAAGTGTCAATACTCAAAAAAAAATTTAATTTTTTTTTTTGAATAATGCTCTAAATAATACAATGATGGGGCTTGATATCAAACAATCAACTTCATCCTGACAGCGATAACAATTCGATATTGGTGCCCCACCAAATCACTTAGAGAAACACAAAAATTGTAAAAATAAAAACAGAAGGTGATATGGTCGAGATAGACTCCCAGAATATGGTGAAAACTATCATGTTATTTCTAACACCTGAGCTAGGAATCCTTTTATGGATAGACCATTGAACTAGGCACACCAATTCCTATAGGAAAAGTTAAGTTTACATCTACCTAGAATGGTTAGTGTCATCTTGAATTGTTCACAAGTTTTTAGACTTTGGAGTTTCATATTTCACTAAAAGTTTCTCCCTTTCCCAAAAACTTAAATCTAACATTGTCCTCAATGTTCTAAAGATGAATGATTAAATATATGAACAAGGAGAAACTGTTACCAATCGAAGTAAAGGAGTTAACGAAAGATATTACCGTGTCACATGAGCATGGGTTACCTCCCAAGAAGTGCTAAGTTTAAAGTCTTCAGCCAGACTAAGAAAGAATTAGTCACCTCACTAAATCATATAGCAATAGTCGGAACAATTGTGGGTCATTTGAATAAAATAATATTATCCAAAATAGAAGGAAATTGCAGCAGGCCCAGAAAGTGAACAAACCGAGTACAACCTTATCCCTATCTAGTGTTTTGTTTATGACAACTACATCTAGTTGAGGTTCAGGTTCGGGCTCTATGAAAGGGTCTAGATAAATCTCTTTAGGCTGACTTTCCTCATAGGAAGGATCCGGAGGATCAGGTTCTAGAGTCTGGAAAAACTCAAATAATAAATTTAAGGCACATAATAATAACCTGAAAATTTGTGGATCCTCAAAGTCAATCATATTTGACCCACACAGTTGACTACTATGAAAATGGTAGTCATTCTTAAGCAAATGTGTCGATTTTAATCTCCTAAAGTTATTAGGCTTAGTTTTAAAAATTAATAACTGACACATTTGAAATTCAAAAATTCCCACAATGGAAGAAAATATTTTGGTGGAAAAACAAAGTCAATCTTGGTATTATTGCCTAGGTGAACCACATCGACCAGAGGATGGGTTTCTAAATACTGAACTTCTTTTTGGACATCAACAGGCTCAGAGAATCTAGTTTGAAGATGATCTTAAAAACTATTAGAGATATCAGTAATATCAGGAACAGGCAAGTCCTATGTGTATTTAGATGCAAAGTGATCCAACAAAACTTGAGAAGCACACAATTCTAACCCAAAATTAGGTAACTTTTGGAAGTTTAGGGGTCTAGAAACAACCTCTAAGTCGGGTGAATGATCTTGTGAGATAGATTCATCTATGGAATTAGGCAAATCATCTACACAATCATCTTCACAATCATCCACATGGTCATCTATATATTCTCTGTGGAACGGAGAGTCACTACAAGACTGATCATCATCAGCATATAATCTCTGGCATTCCAGGACTCTCAATCTTTGCTCCAAACTTAGCGTTCTGTGTTTATAATACTTCTCATATATCATTAGAGGTGATTACTCTAGAGAGGTATTTGGATCACTAGCTTTCAACTTCTCGAGGGCATCCTTCAAAGACAAAGAATCATCGGTACCCCAAACTTAGGGTGGAAATTACTCTCAGATGGACTAAAAACTGTTGGTTGGATTCTTGGGTCCTTAAGGTCAGAAATACACTCAACTTCCTCTATCATATTAAAATTCTCTAAGAGTCTATTATCTTCGTCAGAGACTATTGTCTTCGAATCATTAGACTCTAAATCACTAGTCTCAAGACAAACTCGTTTCTCTAAACCATTATCGGCTTCAAAACAAGAAAATTCTACATCTTCTAAAATAGTAGTTTCTCTAGTCAAATCCTCTTCCTTTTGAATAGGTGAATAATCATTAAAATTATTTGGGTTTGGAACAGAAATAACACTATCACCATGAAGCACAATTGGAATGACAATTTCTTGATCACTCTGCATGTATATTTCAAGTTCTTCACCAATACTATCCTCATCATCATAATAATACGAATATGTTTGAACCTCGTCTAAATAAGTAGTGTTACCAATTCTATCCTCGTCCTCTTGACTAGGTGAATAATTATCAAGGGTATCACTATATTGGAAATTAAGATCATTTTGAGCAATATTATTCTTTGCAGAACTTTCGTTCACACTTAATAGGAACCTATTTCTATCCTCAGTCATCTCCTTTGTAATCTCAGTCATCTGTTTTATGATTCTTCTTGTATCCTCAGTCAACTCCTTGGCGGAATTCTCTATAGAAACAACTAGATCATAAAGATTGCTAGGTCGTAACTCGTGTGATTCTTCTAGAGGCATAATAGGTTCATTATAAGTACTAGATTGCACATGCTTTAGGGCATCCCTCCAAGACAAAGAACTCGAATTTTGCTCATTTTCATGTTCATAAGACGGGTGTATGTGCGAATAGTAATTGGGATCATCTTGGTATGAACCGTAACCTTCAGAAGGTTGGTAGTGGTCCCAAGTACTATCCATACTATGTTCATAGTAAGGGTAATGCCCATTTTGAAATTCAGTCGGATATTCATTGTATTGGCTATCGTAATACCAGTTCGACATTTTCTAACAAAAATTTCCTCATAAGCTTACAAAAAATCTAAGAAAATAAATCCTAACAGGAAGGGGTTCTAAACATACACAAACAAGGCCGACTCAACCAAATCAAACCTACTGAATCTAGCAAACAAAAAGCATGATGGCTCCACTTAGATTGTTTCTAGACCAGTTTCTATTCTTCCAAAAGTCAACTAGTTACAGTTTTAGCAAATCTCTTAGAACGATCAGAATTAGATTAAGTTGAATAGAAACAGGATAAACTCTAAGGAGCTTTGATAACCCTGCCTCTTTGGAAACTTTTCCTTGGGTTACAAGGCGTCTCTAATCAACTTAAAATAATCTTCCTGGACTTCAAGTTATGCTAAAAAAGTAACCAATACAGTCATTTTGAATGATTTTCCAATAAGCTTGATCCCCTATAGGTCTCTTTCTAGTCAAATTTTAGGCTTAGGTTCGCGTAGGTAACGTGTTCCTAAGTCGGGCAGAAAGGATACGGTGATGAAATCCGAACCCTTATCTTATATGGCCAGTTTCTGCCCTTTACTAGAAAAGTAAATTCCGTATTCAAGTCCTCAACATATATGCATTACGAAGGAATACAGAAAACCCACTGACAGGGGATTCGTGGGTGGTTAGAGTCTTACCTCCCGTACCAGACGGGCGATGAACCGTTGAAGTCGACTCAGGCCACGACTCCTATGTCAGTGTACGAACCCGAGGGGCCGAGAAAATATCGTAATTGTCTTCCTTCCATGTGCAGTTTATATTTAATATCCTTCCGTAGGGTTTAAAAAATAAAATAAAAATAATATCCCAAAGTTCAAAGTCCAAAGTCAAAAAATGAAAAAAAAACTGAAAAAATACCTAGAATAATTACAAAAATAATAAGAATTTCCTAATACAGTTTTCTAAAAATAAAAACCCTAAAAAAAATGTTGCCTTTTTTTCCGTTCTTTTCGATTTTTGTTTGACTCCAAGTCTTTAATCACTCAATATAATCTTTGGGTCCAATTTCTTTTTGATCCAAAACCTGTGATACAAAGAAAAATACCCAAAAACGTAAAATAGAACAAATAAAAATAAAAAAAATTAAAAATCTAACTAAACTAACTAACCTAAAAAAAATCTAAAAACAAGTCCGCTTCGGCGGCGCCAAAAACTTATGGTTTTGTAAATAGTGGTAAATAAAGTATCGTTCGCTCGAACTTGTATAGATTGAATTTAGATTTAATAAATTAATTTTAAACTAAAAATATACACAAAATATGATAATAATATTAACAAATACTGAGGTTATGGATTTCACCAACCAATTAAAGTGATTCAATCTAATCAATATTCATGCAATTCTTACGTTTAATTTGATTTTAAAATATTGCAACAAGTAGATTTTTAAAATAACAATTGTATAACAAAAGCATGGAACATCTAAAACCTAGGTAAAGCATGTACCATCTAACGAAATCACAATTGCTTAACAAAAATCATTAAATAAATTTTTAACCAAGGCAAATAATCATAAAAGAAATTACAAAAATTAATTTAAATAGAAATATACCACTTTTCTTGGAACAATGGCTTCCTCCATCACCTCAGCAAATGGGGTTTAGCTCATCATGTTGAAAACACCCTCAAAAGTTTGATACATAGCTCAAAATGTTTAAAAATAATGAAAAAGAGTGAAAATAATGAAAACAATGAGTTTGCAACGTTCATAAATGTTACAGACTCACTGTTATAGAGGGATAACCGTTTCCTAAAGATAAAAGTTGAAAATGAAGATATCAGTTGTCAAGTTTAAAGCTTTAGCAACAGAATCTTCAACCTTTTCTCCACGGAAACTTCAACCCTATGGCAACGTTTTCTTCATCTTCTTCATCATGATCACGAGCAGATTTTCTGGAATTCTTGATTTGCGATTCTGGACTCTCTAGACCCCCATCAATTGATCTCCCATCACCTCTTTATATACTACAACCCCCAATATCTTCAATTACTCCTCCAAATCTCTTGACAGTTAAAGAAAATCCCGTGAATATTTTTTTCTCTCTCGGCTATTTAATTCACGATGATTCTGTTTCTTCTAACTGATTTTGTTTCTTTGTTTGAACACAAGATTAATATGTTGTTGTATTCTCCAGCTCGAGATGTGATGTCCGAATCTTTAACAGCACAAACCGGAGAGAATAAATCTTTCCTGATTCTCTGCAAACACTAATCTTCACGAGATTTCTTTGGTATTTTGAAGAGTTTAAGTTAGGAACAAACTTTTCTACTTTAAGCAAGAGTATAACCGTGTTTAAACTCCTTGAATATCTCCAACAATACGCTGAATTATTCTTCAAAGATTCACGAAAGAGAGAAAATAATTTCCCGCCTAGTTTTGAATTTGAAACAAGTGGGTGCCCGTAATCCAAGGCATGGGTGCCTTTATCAATTTTTGGGGGTTCCTTTAGTATTTTTCTTGGGTGCCTTTATATCTTTTTGAGCCAATTTTTCCCAAATGTTTATTTCTCCAAAAATACCTACAAATACAATAAAAATAATAATATTAATACATAATCGAAAACTATCAAGATAATGAATTGAGATAAATCAGACACAAAAATGTGACTATCAAATAGCGAAAAGTCAAAGCTAAGGAAGATGCAATAAATCAATACATGACCGAAACTGCGGGAAAAGGTCTATCAAATATAGCAAATGTGAGTTCCACATCAGAAGAAAGTGCACCAAAGAATGAAACAAATGACAGCATACCCGAATATCAATTAAATGAAGCTCCATCACTTTTAGGAGCCCCCAAACCTACTTTTTCAGCAGTGGAAGAAACTAAAAATGTCAATATAGGAACAAAAGAATCCCCGAAGATGATCAAGATTGGAACTTTAGTGGAATCAGAACGAACGTGATTTGTTTAATCTACTCAAAGAATATGTTGACATTTTTGCTTGGAAAATGGGAGATATGCCAGGCATTGATTCGAGTATTGTTCGTCATGAATTACATATACATCCAGGTACCACCACATTTTGGAAACCCATACACAAGGTAGCTCCGGAATATCATCTATCAGTTGAAAAAGAACTTAAGAAACTTTTAGATGCGGGATTTATTCGAGAAGTGAGGTACCCAACCTGGATATCCAACATGGTAATTGTACCAAAGAATAATAGAGGAGTAAGGATTTGTATATACTTCACCAAATTAAACAAGGCATGTCTGAAAGATAGTTATCCGTTCCCCAGCATTGATCAATTAGTGGATGCAGTTGAAAGACATTAGGCACTATCTTTTATGGATGGACATTCAGGGTACAATCAAATTGCCTTAGCTGAAGAAGATCAAGAACATACTGCATTTTTTACCCCCACGTGGCTTATATTGTCATACCAGAATGCCATTTGGACTAAAGAACACGGAGCAAGATATCAGCGACTTGCGGATGCAATCTTCAAACCATGGATAGTCCGCACCCTGGAGGTTTATGTAGATGATATGCTTATAAAAAAAGATCATCTACAGGATTTAAAAGAAATTTTTGAAGGTCTCGCAGATACAAAATGAAGGTCAACCAGGATAAATTCATTTTTTGAGTTACATCAGGAAAGTTTTTGGGATACTTGGTCACAAAAAGGGGTATTGAAGTTGATTCAGCTAAAATACAAGCAGTTCTTAATATGCCATCCCCAAAGAATGTCAAAAAAGTACAAAAATTGAATGGCTGCTGAAATGCACTTAATAGATTCATTGCTAGATCATTTGACAAGTGTAAACCATTTTTGACACTTTGAAAAAGAAGAACAATTTGAATGGAATGAAAATTGTGAGCAAGCCTTTCAAAATATCAAAGCTTATCTCGTAACAATACCCGTATTACAAAAACCAGAACCAGAAGAGGTGTTATCCTTATAAATAGTTGCAACAGAAGATGTTATAAGTGTGGTATTGGTACGAACAAATGAGAAAGTGGAAAAACCAGTGTATTATATCAGCAAAACTCTTAATCATGCCGAAAGAAATTACACCAAAATTGAAAAATTGGTACTGACATTAGTTTTTACCACACAAAAATTGCGTACCTATTTCTTAACACGTTATGTTCGGGTGCCAAGTAAAGCTCCATTATAATTTGTACTGAAGAATGCGGGAAAAGTAAGAAAAATAGCAA
Source organism: Papaver californicum (assembly GCA_023531435.1). Lineage (NCBI taxonomy): Eukaryota > Viridiplantae > Streptophyta > Magnoliopsida > Ranunculales > Papaveraceae > Papaver > Papaver californicum. The sequence continues at coordinate 6,805,940 of JAJJMC010019832.1, forward strand.
AATGGAATGCACAGTTAGAGCAATTCCACATCTTGTTCGAAATACTAATCGCGTAAAAATCACAAATCCTAGCAGATTTCCTTACAGATTTACCATTAGATGATGAATCTGAAATTCAAAGTGTACCAGGGGAAGAAGAGGATGATGATGATGATTCGCAAGATATTATGAATTCTGTTAATTCCTGCAGATGGGAAGTGTTCGTTGTCGGGGAAAGAAATAAAGAAGGAGCTGGAATAGGAATTGTAATTATAATTACAACTCCAACTGGGGATCGAATGGTGCATGCATTTCGTCTAGAATTTGGAGAGCACACAAATAACATAGTAGAATATGAAGATGTAGTTCATGCTCTCAAACTCATCATCGAACTGGGAATAAGTGATGTTCGACTTACAAGTGATTCACAATTGGTGATTCATCAGGTTGAATTAAAATATCAAGCATTTGATGAAGACTTGATAGAATACAAGAATCTTGTTCACAATTAGCATCTCAAGTCCCAAATATAACTTTTTGATATTTATCTAGAGAGAAAAATCATCATGCTGATGCATTATCATATATTTATTCAATGTTAAAATATCAAAACACACCAACAATCAAAATTGTGCGCATTTAAGAACCATCAATTAAGATACAATCAGTCGTAAATTTAGAAGAGGAAGTAGATGAAGATATTGAAGATGTAGCCATTCAAGATGATGCAATTCATTTACAAAGATCATAAAACGAATCATCACCCGAAGAAGATTGGAGACTACAATTACATCAATACTTGCAAAATGGAATATTACCCGCAAACACCAAAGATGGAAGGAAAATTCAATCAAATTTTGTATATTATCAATTGCGGGATAACATTTTATACCGTAAATCCTTTTGGGACCATTACTTCGATGTTTATCAAGAAGTGAAGGACAACTTATTTTCATTATATTCATTATGGAGATACGGGAAATCATAGTGGAAAGCGTTCACTTGCACTAAAGACAAGAATGCAAGGGTATTATTGGCCATTTATGAATAACGATGCATCTAATCTCGCAAGAAGATATGAAGAATGTCAACGCTTTGATAAAAGGATCAAAGCTTCTACAACAGAACTAAATTTTGTACTAAGCCCATGGCCATTTGCGAAATGGAGAGTAGATATAATTGGACCATTAGTGGGAGGGCCCACAGAAAAATACTTGATTGTAGCGACTGACTATTTCACTAAATGGGTTGAAGCAAAAGCTTTTGCTCTAATTAGAGATACTGATGTCTTTAAATTCTTGTTTGAAGATATAATTTGTAGATTTAGAATCCCGATATCTATATTCTCTGATAATGGACAACAACTAGAAGGAAAATATATTGATATGCTTTTCAAAGCATTTAATATTCAAAAGAATAAATCCACTCCTATTTATCCCCAAAGGGTCAAGCTGAAGCAATAAATAAAACTATTGTCATGAATCTGAAAAAGACTTTAGATGGACATCATAAAAGATGGTGTGAACAACTTCACAATACTTTATGGGCTTATCGTACAACAAGAAAAGAAGCCACTGACGAATCACCATTCCTTCTCACTTATGGAGCAAAAGCAATTATTCCCACGGAAATCATTCTACCAACTACAAAGACAGAAGCTTGGGAAAAGAATTTGAATACAGATCTAATGCTTGAAAAATAGATGATTTGAAGAAAGAAGAGAGACCGCACTCCAAAAAATGGAAAATTATCAACGAAGATTAGCCATAGAATACAACAAGAAAGAAAGTCACGAAACTTTGTTGAAGGACAATATGTGTTGCGCCAAATTGCAGAATACCAAAGAAATAAAGCGAAAAAATTCGCACCTATATGGGGATGACCTTACATCATTCAAGATATTATGGGACATGGCTCATACCATTTGCGGAATATGAATAGAGAAATATTGCGGCATCCATGGAATGCACAATACCTCAAACCATATTATCCGTGAGAATGTTCACATCAATCACATCGCTTCATACTAGGTAAAGCATGACAAATGCTATCTCTTTAGAAAATCCATGTAAATGTCTATGAGTGTATGACTAATGGATATTTCATAAGCAAGAGATACCTAACATGATATTTTACTTATTACGAGAACAGATACAATCATTCTCTAAACATACTGCTTTCGCAATTGGGACCTTATTATTAACTTCCTTTTGTCCAGGGAGAAGTTGATCATGTGGCTGTTCCCTCAAAAGTAACTCAAGGTATACTTTTCACCTTGTGGTTTCTCAATTCATACACTCATTATAAAATTCGATTGAATGTAATTATTTTTGAAATTAAAATAATTTATTCATATACATATACATATTCAAAAATGTATTGCAGACGCAACAGTATTACATATCAAAAAGATGCTTGCGTACATATAAAAGACAAAAATAAATCACTAAGGGACGGAAGAATCAACACTTGGAGAAAAATGTTTAGGGATTTCTTTACGACCATAATCTTTGGTAAATCCATCTGCTTTTACTCTATGTAAAGTATTATTTTTCGTTTTTTCTACCCCAATGTGAGCTTCAACCTTTAACCAAGAGATTTTGGCACACGCAGTCTCAAGCTCCTGCTCAACGCATTTACTTCGACCGCAGATTCTGTGGCAGGCGCTTCCCAATAAATTGTTTTCCCCTGCGCAATGGCCAAATCACATGCAACGCTGTCAATTTTCGAAGTCTCATGCTTCAACTGTTCTTCTGCCTTTTCAAGCTGACACAGTGCTTCATCCGCCTTGATAGTGGCAAGCTTCAATTGTCCCCCAGCCTCCTCTGCTTTAGTGACCACAAGTTGAAGTTTTCCCTCAACTTCTTTAAATTCTAGTATTTGCAGCTTTGAGTTCTCCTTCAACTTTTTCAGCTCTTGAAGCTGCGTTCTTGAACTTGTCCTTGAAGCCTGTAATATAATGTAACATAGAAGATTAAATAATGTAAGGAATTGTATTAAACTGCAGTTATGCAATATAATAAGATACCTCTTGTGAGGGATTCATACTTTTCTAGTTCATGAACTATTGTTTCTCTAGCATCATCAAGGGAATCAAATTCCTTTGAGAGTTTTTGGTAATCATCAATAAGACGATGAAGATCTTGACGATATCGATCCAACTCTACCTGTTTTAATGAATCTTTGTGCCATAATTGATTTATTTCATTTTGTAAACCTTTCCATCCCTTTTTATAAATGATAGATGTCAGTCTCACATAAATGAACAGTTTCTGACAATATAGAGATCTTGGATCGAGCTTCTACAAGTGCATTTCCCTTAGCATGTGCATCCGCTACCGCATCATCTATATCTTTAACAAGTTAAGCGACGAAAGAAGAATTTTGAGAATTATGGAATGACCCGGAGGTAGAAAATTACGCAAGAATATTTTTGCATTCCACATAAAGCCTACAGGTTTCCTTTTCCAATTTTTCTGATCGTGCACGTGCCTCATCAACACTATCTTTAGTCCATGAGAGAGCAGCGTAATATTCCTCTTTCTTACGGAGACTATCCACGTATAATAGACAATATTTCAAGTCTGATTCTTCATACATGGACTTTGCGTAACTCAACTCTTTGATCTCCATATTTTCTTTATTAATCTTAATCACGTGATCCGAAAGACGCTTGTCACTACGATGCATCCTATTTACAAGGTCTGAACCCCCGTTGATCCCATAAAGTATAATTTAAAGAAAAATAAAAACTAATTGAATAAAGCAACAAAAGAAAAAAAAATAAACCTTGATTTTGGTGGTCCAGTAGTTGTTGACGAAGAACATCATTGTGCCGCTTCAAGTCCGTTACATTTTGCTCTAGGGAAATCTTTTGTGACAGTTGTTCTCGCAAGCTAGAATTTTCTTTTTCGGTCTTAACCAATTCATTTTCTAGTTGCATGTACTGTGCTTTTATCTTTATCGATCGGCCAATGTACAACTTGTACGCAACGTAAGCAACGTTTTAACCACGAGCAAGTTACAATTTTGGAACTATTCAGAAAAAAAATTAAATAAAAAATAATACCTGCAAGATAGCTTGCCGAGGGAAAGAATATGCCCTACCATCCTCAAGGTCAATTACCTCCGCACGTGAAGAAGGGAGGCCAATATCAAAAGAGGAACGAACAAGATGGCTTTGATATCATAACCAGGCTTCTTTCACTGATTCATAAGGAGCGGATCGCATACGTTTGCGTAAAGTTGCTGTGACAGACCAGAAAATTTTCGCTTCTAACGAATCAGATTTCGACCCGCTTGGGAAGCTCTGACTCTCTGATACGCCACTGGAAAACCGTACTTTCAAATTTTTCGGACAAATTTGTTTTTACCAAGCAAATGTTCATTGATTTATTCCAAATTGCTTTATAAGCATGTAACCAAACTTTTATATTTCAAGGGTCATCGAATCCTACATATGATTTCCATCATTTTGTTTGAAGATACAATATCTCCTACCAGCCTACCGTGTCGCAAGGTCTTCCACTCGTGAATGTGATCCTGACAACGCACACCGTGCCATACGGGTGAGGGGGTGATCAGTCCCATTGCCAAGGGTAGTGGGATACCAGCCACCGTTCCAAACGGATTTTCTGGCAAACTCACAGAACTAGGCCAAGCTCAACAGACATCTTTTTCAGATAATATGAATTGCAAATGGCAACAACCATCTCCCAGTCTCATTTGGTGATATAAATTGGCATCCCACACTAACCCTTCATTTCTCATTAGATGATATGAACAACCTCGAATAAGTTGCAATCATCTCTCAAGGTAGTATGAACAACCACTACTGCAACTACATCTTACTGCCAAGGTTACAATCATCTCCGAATAGATGGTATGAACTGCCAAGCAGCAACCAACCCTTTTTAGACGATATGAACAACCTCATGCAGTTGTGATGAACCGCATAACGACTACCTACGTACCCTCTCCGTTGCTTGAAGAGATCAGACACGACCGTAGTTCATCTTAAATTTATTAAGATAATATGAACTACTCTTATTAGTAACAATTATCTCTTACTAGATGATATAAACCGCTTATCGTAGCAGTAATTATCACTAACATTACATTAGATAGTGCGGATAGTATGAACTACATAACAATAACTATCCCTGACTTATATCGTGCTGGTCTATACCTTCACCCCAAGGCTTACCCAATACACCTTCCATTGAAATATTTACAATATTCTACATTCTATAAAAATGTTATGCATTTCAATTCGGACTTGGCATTCATTCCACTATGCATACAGACAATTCATAAGATATACTGGGAATTTATAAGAACGATCTGAATATAAACCAACTCCTAGCCAATACCCAATTTGACAATATCTTACATAAATTCCTAACAACAAGAAATATTTAACCTTTTAATACTCATGTGGGAAATTAAGAGATTGGAATCAACCATCTGTGATACACATAAAAAAAAATCAACGTATATCTCGGCATAACTAACATTTATGGACAATAGACAAGGATCCCATTCAGTTTCTATTCAATTTCCTTTTTCTAGCAAGATATAAGAAATGAAGCATTTGCTTAACATCCCCTGATAACATACATCAGCAGAAAAAAAAAACATAACAATAATGAAGGGTAAGATTTAACCATCAACATTAGATAAATCATGCGAATATGGGAGCACATCTAAGACTATTGCAGTCTGCACAACTAATAAAATCTAGTTTCCACTTCATCTCTTGAATAAAATCCAAAAGAGTTAACTATATACACTTTTCAGCTCCTAGTTCTCAATTCCAAAGAAACACCAAGAAACATATAAATCTTAAATGGTAAAGCAACCTATTTGCTCGTACATAATACTTTGACTAAACTGATTTGCTTTGTGTTTGGTGGTAATGACGACACTACATTCTAGCATGTATTGAATCACCTCAGTTCAAACCAAAGCATGGCCAAGTGTAATCAAAGGTTTTCACCAGTTCCATATAATGAGATAGTGAGAAAAACAGGGTTGTACATGATTTTCTAATTACAGAATGTACTCACGCTTTTATCACCACTTTCATTAGTAACAACAGTAGTTACTTCAGGTTTTCTCTTTATCAGATGGACCTCTTTCTTCACTAACGGAATGAACAAGGTATTCATCTTCGTATAGAGGGGGCAAAAATTGAGAAGGAAAGAATGAAAACAGGACACATGCCATACTCCAAGGAGATACCCGCAGCAACAGAAGAATCTGCAGGCTCACCCGCAGCAACATAAGAATCTACAGGCTCAACAGGTTCAGAATTTACCCGCTCCTGATTTATTGCCTGAAGCGGAACATTTCGTCCCTCATCACCTTTTTCAAATCCATCATTACCAGAGCCAGGACCTTCAAATTTTCTAATATTTTATGGAGAGGAACTAGTTGAATCACGAATTTCTCCATCTTCCCGATCGGTAGAAGTACGGGACATAACCTTGGTCCTTTTTTGCCCCTATCAATATCCAATGGATAAAAAGGAAATTCATTAAACAAGATCCAAATATATTTTTGCAAACTCATTTGAATAAATTAATACCTTTTTTCCTATAACAATAGCCTTTCGCTTCTTGCCCGCATCACTTTTGTAATCTCCTTACACTTGTAGCTATACAAAACAGTAACAATTAAATAATGTTAAAGAAACTAAACATAAGAACTAAATATTAGAATTGTACGTACCACATCATCATACATGAAGGAAAAGCCATCAAAATTTAATTGCCAGGGGCAATAAATGTGGGAACCAGAAGAAAGGTTGCGAATCACATTGTCTTGAACAAACCCATAGATCCACGGGCCTTCAATTATTAAAGGGGTGTGATACCACCTGAAATCATGATCAATGCGAATCTTTTCTTTTAAAGGCCTCTGCGTCCCGGGAATATATTTCATCTTCGAATTATCGATTTCCCAAAGAAGACGAAAACATTCACCACCTTTACGGCCTGGACCAACACTCCATTTCTTGTAATTTTTTACATCTATAGCATCGGCATAAGTAGCTTAAAAATTAGATACGGTGTAATATTTACACTCCGCAGGATTAGGAACGTAGCTCTTAAAAAAGTTCCCCCCTTACTGCGTCTGTGACATTCATTTAATACGCGCCACCAATTCCCATTATATTGAGCAATGGATCGACCCCGCATAATGATTATCAACCTTGCTTGGACCCGCAAGAACTTCATACTGGAATAAATCTCCACTCTTGTACAAGGAAAGATCTAAACCAGCGTGCAATGCACCCGAAGTTATCAACAATCTATCCGCGCTATATGAGAATTTCTTTATCATATCGAGTGTTATTTCATCACCTTCAGCGGGATCACAAAAAGAAACTTTAGACTTTTGAAGATTATGTTTATTTTTGAACTCATCAAGATCCTCAGACCTGAAGCTCAAGCTATCATTGGCCCGTTTATTTCTAGAAGAAGCTGATTTCTTAGCCTAACGACTATACTATCTACATTTGATAAAGCTCGTACGGGATAAACAATATTAAGAGGTTGAGCATCTGAAGAGCTAGATTTTCCTCCTGGCTTTGTTTTCTCCATAAAATATCGAGATGTTTTCTTCTCTGAAGGTTGCTTACTGTGATGCGGGACAGATCCAGATGCATTACTATGTTTTTCTCCTGACATGATAAATTCTATCTGTAAAAAATCAACAAGGGAAAGAACAGCTAATAGTGAATTCATCTCGATGAGGCAAATCAAGAAAAGATAAGAGAGCAGACTAATCGTATACCATTTTTACAAACAAGTATCAGCCACAAATTCTTCAAAGTTAACATTCTTTTTACCAACAAAAGGTAATCAAAATATTAATCAAACATGAACACTAGCGGATAATCAGTTCTCTAGTCAAGAAAATCGAAAGATTAGAATCACGGATTTATTGAAAAAATTAATGATTAGAGCTATAAACAAAACTATCATCACCATTATTCACCATTAAAGTTCATTCAAGAAGATCAATAGACACAAATCAATACTTCAGGATCGGCATTATCATCACCTTCCAAATAATTTAAGCATTAACCTCATTTTTATTATTTTTCAAGAAAATCATGAAACCAAAATTTAAATAAAACCAAAGAATAAAAATAAAGTTCTTACCTGTAATAATAGAAAAATCATAAATCCAATTAGAAGAAGGCTTGAACTCAAAAGGAAAGGAGTACTCAATCTCGATGAAAAAAATCTTCAAGTCAAAGAGAACATTGAGACAGAATGATTGAACTAATCAGATTACGAAAATCTCAGAGAAAATATTTCTGAAAAAGAACAAGGTTAAGCCAAAACTTTATGGAAAAGAAGACAAAGAAGATAGAGAATGAAAATAATAAATATGATAAGACTTGAAGATTTTAAAACCGTCAGAAGAATAAAGTTAAATATGAGAGAGGAAATTTATTAGAGGCGTGTAAATCGATAAAAACATGACTAATTTTCCTTTCAAAATTCTACCATACGAAGAATTCGAAAGAAAAAGGGGAAAATTGTGAATACCAAATCTCCACCGTAAGCGTGTCGAAATTCTAATGTAGGAGCATCAAATTCTGAGGAAATAAGGTGTACCAAATCAAAACCCGATATATGATTTCATATGCCAACAAAGATCAACGTCGGAGATAAAATTAGACAGTTGTTGATCGAGACGTGACAGATAGAGCAGAACTGACACACTTACCGCATGAATGACACGTCTCAATCATGAGATGCGAGACTGAAGATTCAAAGCATGACATAAAAGAGTCAAAGCATGACGCATCAATCTTAATAAACACGTACTGAACATGCAATGGCATGGAAAGAATGATGCGGTCCACAATCCTATATAACCGCACGATATTCACAAAAGGCTCATATGGATAACTTAATTGGATAGAACAAGAAGCAAGACCGCAGCAAGGATGCGATCCAACCAGCATGAAATCAAATAAGACAAGAGAGGCACGCATCATACCCTGCGGAATATACAAATAACATGCGGGACAAGCCTCATACTAGGATATAGATAACATCAAATAGCTGGAAAGATAGAATTTTAGGGGACCCATGAGATTTCCTATAAATACCAGACTCAAGGACAGAGAAAGGGTTCCAAAAATAATTCATTGAGAATATTAAGGATTAAGAGAATTGTATTAGGTAAGAACATATAACATACCGTTTAATTGGTTCATCATATGTAATCGTTTAAATCATAAGCAATTGTTTTATTATGAAAATATGATCTTTAAATATTATATTTAGATAACAAATTCATTTGATCGTGTTATTAAATTTTTAGTAATTACAATCATGTTACTAAATTTTTAGTAATCACAATTTTGATGATGTATCAGTGAATCCGTTTGTACTACGATATTCATCTCCGGCCATCATTAAAATAATTACCGTTTGGTATTTCATCAAACATAGATCCCAAGCTGTATTTCTAGGGAAATATTTTCGTCTCGAATCCAAAATCCATTACATCGTCAAAATCATAATTCGGTACAATAAGTCCTCGCTTGTTTCATGGGAGAATTATGATTTCTGGTGACCCAGTTTTGCTAATTGAGTCATTGGTTCCCTAATAGTATCTGCTGCAGTAGTAGTACTGCTAATATTAGCAATTGATGTGCTCGAGAATACAAAAGCATTCTTGCGGTATTCAGTACTAGTAGCGCCAGTTCGATTAGAGCCTACGCTTTTAGTGTAATTCTGCAAGAGGGAACTTGATCTAGGAAACAACTTTGATGAATTTCGACATCTTCGCCTAGAAAATTGTCGCCTTTTGGTGGAATTCCAGTGGTTCTTTATGGAATTTTCAGTTCGCCCTGGAAACCTCTTCGCAATTTCTGCCCATTTGTTTCCTATTTCAATATGTGATTGAATAAGAATCATATCCTCTTCTTCTTTCCATGCATCTTTTTGCACCAAAAACATAATGAACATGAGCTAATGCGTGTAAGGAATTGACGCGATGGATGGTTATACTTCTACAGATCCATGTATGTATGCGCATACGCACTCACCAGAATAACAATGGATTGGGCCGGATCATCTGATAGACCCATGATGCCATGATGCCAGTGAAAGACAACCAATTTTGGAAGAAAAATTTAAGGCCAATTAAACAAGAAAAGAAAAATACTTAGGTGTTAAAGATGTTAGTAAAGAACTGCATGCATATCCGAGAGATTAAAAATTAGGGTTAAATTTATAACCTTGATGTTAGGCCGCAAATAGTTGTGCCACCTTTCTCTACACTGCTTCCCAATTCTTCCACTCAAGTTCCTGGCAATTAAAGACCATTTCCTCATTCTATATTCAACAACCATATGAATCAGTAATCTACAAGGAAGATGGCCCATATAAAAAAGGTGTTACTAAAAGCATGTATGTGACATGTGTGTGTAAAGAGTGTGTGAGGGATTGTAAGTGTGTGCAAAGGACACGTGAGAGTTGGGTATATAAAAGAAAGTAGAGTCCTGTAACAAATCTATCTTTCATTCAATTAAATAGTGATCAAATCGTCAAAGCAGAATCAATGTAGAATTCTTTTGATTCTATCATGGTATCAGAGCTTCAGTCTCAGATTTATCTGAGGGAATCGATCTTTCTTCATCACAATAATTCTTCTTTTCTTCATCAATGTCTTCATCTCATTCTTTTTTATGGAAAAACCGAGTTCTTGAATAATAATGGAGTTCTTGAAGCAATGACTTGTTCTGAAGTTTGATTTGATCCTGATCTCTACTGCAACGTCTTCAAACAGGATCAAGCATGATTCTCAGATTTGGAATTTGATTTAAATCACTTGAGCTCTTGGGAATATAGGTTTGAAATTTTGTTCTTCATTGAAACTTGATTTTTCTACCTCAACTGCTTAAATCAAATCAATGTTGGTAATCTCGAATCTCATCTTTTGCTTACTTCAAATTTGACAACATGTGTTCAATTTCTATGTCACTACTTCGATAAAATCCAGTTTCATCTTCAACCAAAGATTTACATCATAATTAGGTTGTTTTTTCTATCTAATTTCTTAATCAAAATCTATTATTCTTGTTTCCTGATGTCGAAAGGGTCTGAGCATGTTCTAGTCTGCTACACCAAGGTCTAGTTATTCGAAAACTTAATATTGTTCCACTCAATTGGATTCAGAAGTAGATTGAGAGTTTGTGGGTGAAAATGATACTGCACATAGTGCTTAATGGTTAATTTTTCATACTTCCAATCTCAAATCTTATTTCAAGGCAGTCCTCACTGCAGTGTTGAAGTGTTTTGCGATTTCTAATGATGTTTTTGTGTTTGGATTTCGAATTGGAGTTGGTGTGTGTACTGACATACATTTTGGAGTTCTCTTTGTTGAGTCTGCATATTTATTAGTGTGCAGCCTATTGTTCAATTCTATCTTAGTTAGGTCCTTCATTTTTTAGTTCAAAATAAATAGAATATAATTCTTGTTTGGTGAATAATAACTTCTGAATCTCAGTGTGTGCAAGTTGTTCTTATTATAATATGTTCACATGTGTTGTGCTGGAAGAGTTGTAAGAGTTGTGTGCAAGGTGTGAATGTGTGGATTCTCTAAATCTCAGTCTTGTTGACAGTTTTATTGGTGGATTGCTATTAGTCCTGGTACTCTGCTGTTGGTATTTGTGTGTTATTGTTATTACTAATCTTCTTTACTTCTGGGAGAGGCCTTCTTTTTCTGCTGCGGCTCTTCCCTCTGAGGAGTCTGGAGTGCTTCTCCTGTAAAATCATGTGCAATGCTGAGAAGCAAGGAAAGAGAAAGGTCATGATTAGACCTTCCTCAAAAGTTATCATCAAGTTCCTCATGGTTATGCAGAAGCATGGTTACATTGGTGAGTTCCAGTGTGTTGATGACCACAGGTCAGGAAAAATTGTTGTTGAACTGAACGGTAGACTAAACAAGTGTGGTGTTATCAGTCCATGTTTTATTGTTGGTGTCACACTGCCTAAGGAGATTTTTTGAAGATTTTTTACAGGAGATCAGTCATCGATATACAGATGAAACCTACATTTTGCTCAGACACAATTGCAATAACTAAAGTAATGAAGTTGCCCAATTTTTAGTGGGCACTAACATACCTGATTACATATTGGAGCTACTCACTCATCCAGGTTCATTCCCCTCAAGCCTGATACTGGCCAATTGAAGATGCCTTGGAGTAATGCGCTTCACCTTCAGATTTGCTGGCGCCTTGAATGTGGATGTGGCAGAGTTCCAAACCAATTTGGTCCCATACCCACGTAGCCATTTCATGCTTTCATCATATGCACCAGTTGTCTCAGTTGAGAAGACTTACCATGAGCACCTCTCCGTTGCTGAAAAACACCAACTGTTCATTTGACCATCGTCTATGATGGCCTGTTGTTTGATGTACAGAAGTGATGTTGTGCTACAGATTGATAATTCTGTTGTTGCCACAATCAATTTGATGATTGTTGTCCTACTGGATTCAAATGTGGCATTTACTACCAGACACTAACTGTTGTTCCTGGTGGAGATATGGCTAAGGTTCATAGTGTTGTGGTACTAACATATATCAGTGTGCAAGAACTTACTCACAGGGTGTTCTTGGATTTTTACATTGGTGAACATCGTTTACATTGGTAATTGGATTGTATGGACATGTTCTCCCCACAACAGTTGCAAATTTCAGGGAAATGTACACAGTTGAGTGTTGGGTTCAGTAAGTACAAGAGGCATCATAGAGGAGCAGAATTCTATGGATGGATAGTGGGAACTCAGTTTATATCCCTTGAGTTATGAAACTCATTTTTAACTGTATGGAATGACTTGCTCTTATGCATCCAGAGATTCAAACGAAGGAGCCAATCTGTTTTAGGTAAGCTTCTATCAATACTAGGACCAGAACTGCAGGAGAATACCTTTTACATAACACTTCACATCATGTAAAATCTCAAGAATTTTTCTTCAAACCTCCTTGAGATTGAGGGAGGGTAAATGCATGTGTGTGACATATGTGTGTAAAGAGTGTGTGAGGGATTGTAAGTGTGTGCAAAGGACACGTGAGAGTTGGGTATATAACAGAAAGTAGAGTCCTGTAACAGATCTATCTTTCATTCAATCAAATATTGATCAAATCGTCAAAGCAGAATCAATGTAGAATTCTTTTTCTTTTGATTCTATCAGTTACTTCAAAAATGGACAGAATAAAATGTCCTGATAGATTTTGATAACAAGATGAAAATCTAAGGACAGATTCATATTATCATATTATGCATCAGTATATCATATACATGCAAAAATAGAAACAAAACAAATTGTTATACTTATCCTCTTCCATGGTCCATTTCCCATTAACCACGTTTGATCTTCTTTGACCTTTAACTAGCTGTCGTTTCATCGGCCAGTTCCTCTTTCTCACGGTAGCTTCTCCATAAATACCATTATCTGCGGTTATGCATGAAAGCTCATCTGGTATTCCTAGGTTAACTAGATCAGGTTCTTGAAAACTTAAAGCCGAAGGAAGACAAATTTGATGGTTTTGATCCATCACCATTGTCTCCCGTGAAGTTAACAAAGGATAACTCGGGATTCCTTTGTTTTGATGAAACAAGCTACCATTATTAATATTGGTACTACTGTTGTTAGTACTTCCTCCTCCTTCCAAATAAGGCTTATATTCGTAAACATCGAAATTATTCATTACTGGATTTCCATTTGAGAAAACATGATCAAGAGAATTGACATAGTTTAACGATGGTGCCGGCGGCATTGGAGGTTGCGGAGACGACATGCCGAAATTAGATTTTTGGAAGAACCCATCTACTGGAAATTGATCCAACTTGGGATATCTTGTAGCATTCCATATGAGTCGTTGCATGTTCCCACTGAAAACACAAAATCAGAATTGGACTTCAAGCAATTTTCTCCCAAGAAATTTTGCTTACAAATTGGTTCAGTCTCCATTTCCACGGGAAAAAAAAATTTAGAGAGAGAGAATTAAAGTGAGAAGGTTTATGAGTAATTTCTTATTAGTACTAGTATAGATATAAGAACTCGACAAAGGAAAAAAATAAAAGAAAGAAGGTTAAAACTTAAAAAGCATTAAACTGCAAATGCATCGTTAACCATACGTTAAGTGAATTAATCAGATTCATATTGCTTTAGCGAAGATGGCTATGCAGCGTGAGAAATAGGTAAGTGGAGTGACGGTAGTAATGATTGTGTTGTCATAATACTTGCCGTTTTTAGAAAGTCAGTAGTACAAATGACAAAAACATCCTTTCTAATTTTAAAACCTATATTAAAATAAAATGTGTTATTTAGACCTAAATATGATCTTGATCCCTTGCATCAAATATACTCTTTAGAAAAGAAAAAAATAATCAAGAATCACTATATTTTTATAATGAAAATTTAGGTACTATTAGACAGACTAGCCGTGTCAAGAAACCTAGGGTGTGTTGGAAATTTCCGACACCTGAGACTAAAGGCAATTACAAAACTGAAAATTGAATTAATGAGTTGATTAAGGAAAGTATTTTTATTTGGTTGTCCGCTTAATGAAGAACATATTTTATGTTGAAGAGTTTAATAGGGGAAATTAGTTTGTGAATTTAAGTAATAAATCTAAATAATACAGTAGTTAATGTAGGATGTTACAAGACGAGGGAGGGATCGACATAAATACACTTAATTAAGTGTGTGATGACTTTGTTATTGCGAAAGACTATTAGTAAATTAGTAATGCTCTAATGTAAACTTATTGGACTGTGACGTTTACTTATTTTAATTAGATTTAATTTAAGCCTTAATAAAAGATTTCCAATGCAATTTAAACCAAATGTTGATTTTTATTTATCTAGTTAATTTTAGGTTTACTTGAATTATTCCATGCCAATCTAATTATGTGTCTACTTATATGAGTTGAAAAGGGATATCTAAAATATGGTGAAATTATTAAATTATCCTCCATTAAAACCTAATATTACAACCTAAAAGTAAAACCAATTACTAAAACTAATTAATTTAACCTATTCAAATCATAACAATCGATTTTTTTTCTTTTTCTTTTTCTTTTCTTCTTTCTTTTTCTCTTCTCTTCTCTTCTTCCCCTTCTTTTCAAACTAAAACATCAGCGATAATTGACGATTCAAAAAACGATTACTCGTTTGATTTTTCTATATAAAGAAAATGCCAAAACGAGTAAAGCATCTCACTAGAGCAATTCTACCTAGTGGAAATAATCCACAAATTGCATAAGAAATTCGACGTAAACCTAAGAACAAAACAGTTACGGAGGAGGATGCAGAAACTCTCAGCTCGATACAAGCATAACAAATGGTTCGAATAAGGTATTTTTCTGTCATCTCATTACTCTAAATTAGGTGTCAATCACATGCCCACACTCAAAAATTGAAATTTTTGATTTCTGGGTTTTCTCTAAAAACCAGAATCATTCGATGTTCATGCCCACGTCGAACGATTCTCATATGAAACGGTCAATGTCCATGCCCTCGTTGATCGATCCTTAAGTAACTGAAAAGCTAGAGAACATTGACCCAGAATCGTTATATGTGGACATGAACATCGAACGATTTTGGGTCGAGAAGAAACTAAACATCGACCCAGGATCGTTTGATATGGACATTCCTATCGAACGATTCTGGGAGGACAAAATCCCCAATTTTAATGGTGGTTTTTTAGCCTAAAATCGTTGGATATGAACACCAATATCGAACGATTCTATAGTATATCATGCTAGGAATCGTTGGATGTGGATATTTTTTACTTGATGGCCGATTGTACTCTTGAAATTCCCAAAATCACTTGAATTCGATTGTTGTTTATCTATGTTGTCGTACTCTTTAGGGAAAAGGGGAAAGGGAAAGAAAGGGGGAAACTGATCAAAGAAAAAAACATGATCATGCTTCTCCTGAGAGCTTGGGGCCTCGTCGAAAGGAAGATAAGAACTTGGCGGCTAACCACCGTATGGGTTCGGTAGGTAAAGCTAAAGCGGTCTCCATCAACGAATCAACTGAAGTGGAGAGACAAGAAGATTCTTCTTCTTCTGATACAGAATCTGATAAACTTCTAGAAGAATAACTAAGTGATAACAATGATAGGGAGATCTATGATGGAGAATAACCACTAGTACCACCACAACAACAAGAACCATAAGGAAATAAAGATAAAGATGCGGCGACAGAAAGGAAGAAAAAGAGAGCATAAAATCCAAAGCCTCACATGATGTTAGGTCTCCGCCCCGATGAAGCCATTCATGGGTTACTAGGTGACGAATGAGAGTTTCTATGGGGTACAAACATAGTTGGGATGTTACTGTCTGTGCAACCACGGTAAGTATGTCAACCTTGTGTTATATATCGTCTAATTTTGTTTAAGCTATCATGCACTTTCTAATTTGTCGTGATATGTTGTTTAGGATAACACCGATGTCGTGCGTCTTCCAAAACACCAATCATCATACATCAAAATACAGTTATGGCCACTGGATGGAGAAGCATCTGAATTCATATGAATCGTCGAAAAATGGGAGTTGATGTATGGAATAAATAACTTTGTGCTTGCGTATGACAAACCCCTTGTTTCTGCCTTCCTCGGGAGATATTACGCGGAAACGGATACTCTTCATCTTCTGTTTGGGGAAATGACAATAACCCTAAACGATGTGCAGCTGATCATGGGTCTTAGCGTTGGATGTAAATCCGTGAGGGGGGACAACTGCGAATGATCTTAGTTGGAAGTTCATCTACAAGTTTACTCCAAGGGTGTTTGGCTGGGATGCAGATAAGACCACGAGGAGATGACGGTGGTGGCTGGGAAAAAACAGAGAATATTCCATTTCAAGAGCCTAAGGGAACAGTTCTCGCGAACAAGGGAGCTTCATGATAGAGGTAAGATGTCCGTGCACTATATCAATGCTACCGCTGTCGCATATATTCTATCTATCTTGAGATCTGTTATCTTCCCCGACATTTGTGGTTCTTGGGTGAACGCCAACTATATCCAGTTATTGGAACCATTGAACAGAGTTCGTGACTACTCTTGGGGAAGTGCTTTCCTTGCATACATGTTGAACGAGATAAGAAAGTGCATTAAGGTAGACATGACCCAAGTCAGAGGGAATGTGGCTCTTCTCCAGGTAATTCAAGGGGTGTATTTATGGAGCTTTGTTTATCTTATTTTTTCTATTCTCACCTATATTCCTACATTGATGTAGGTATGGTTATACTTGCAATTCCCAGAGTTTGCTAAAAGGGCCTCTGTAAGAGGGTATTGGGACCGTATTTTTTTTTTTTTTTTAAATACATACTCCTTCAACGGCAAGACGAAGTCAGGAGAAGGACCTCCTCGATCTGAGGCAGGAGCTGGACAACTTGACGAAGGAGGATGTTGTCTTTCACCCTTACAAAGATGAATTTGTGGAAGGAAAGATGGTTGGGTGTTGTGAACAACATTACCATAGACCTCTTTTTCACCCCCAAAGGCTATATAATGTACAACCCAACAAGAGTGATAAGGCAATATGGTGTTGTGCAATGCACCCCTGATGCAGTCAAATACAAATTTGACATGACTAAATGTAAGTCCCTTGAAAACGATATTGAGATTGTTCACAATCCTTCACCATCATCTATTATTTGGGAGAATAGGGCGTCTCACATATGCAGAATGGGTAGGGATGCGAACTTAGATTCCGAAGCATCTCTGGATTACATGACATGGTACATCAATGTTTCTCACACTTGTGTGATACGAATAGACGAGAGGCCATTAATCAAGGACCGGGATAGAGCTCTCGATGTTCTAGTACATGTGGTAGTCTCTTATGGTTTTTTAAGGTTTGGCACGACTTGTAAAATGTTTTCGTTGTTTGAAATAAAAACAGAGAAGACGAATCACGTTTCCGATCAACCGTGCAAAATCATGTATTGGGAGAGAGAACATGTTGAGGATTATCATACGATGATTGAAGAATACAAGGCTATGGAGGATGAACAAGCTGGTGCTAGGTTTGGGGAAGCGACAGAGACGGTGCCAACAGGGAAACCAAAAGTGAGAAAGGTTGTTCGGGGTGAATCAAGCAGTGGACAAAGTATAAATGACCAACAAAGACCTGTCAAACATGGTCAATGTGGTCGTGATGGAAGTGGTGGTCGAGGTCGTGGTCGTGGTCGTGGGGAAAGACGTGATGAGGTTGAATGAATGCATTCTTGTTTTTCAAACTTATGTCTTTCACTATGGATAATTATGTTTTTAGTTTGTGATTGTCGTTAAATATATGGATAACTAGTTTTATTAGTTTATGAAGGAATGAATTAGTTGGTTTTGAAATTGTTGTATTGGCTAAGATGCAAAAAAGAACTACAATATGGGGCAATTTATTATCGGTTGTCTGGAAGATTTTAAACAAAGAATCGTTCGATGTGGATAACTCCATCGAACGATTCTGAATGTTTAGACAAACTACAAGTTTGCAATCGTTGGATATGTCTTCGCGTAGCAAAGGATTCTGAACAAAATGCGAGAAAAAAATTCCAGGGTTTCAGAATCGGTGGATGTGAACGTCCATAAAGAACGATTCTTGCGACTGAGAATATGCCAATTTTATGTTGGTTTTTTATCCTAGAATCATTCGATATGTGGATCCATATTGATGATTCTAGTCGGAAAAAAACTAAAAATTTTGGTTGTTTTTTTTAGCCTATAATAGTTTGAAGTGGGCATCCATATCGCACAATTCTAAGCAGAGAAAAAAACCAAGCTTTTTGGTTGTTTTTTAGCCTAGAATCGTTCGATATGGCCATTCATATTGAATGATTCCAGGGAGAGAAAATGCCAATTTTTATTGTTTTTTGTAGCCCTAAATCGTTCTATGATGACCTATATATAAACCGATTCTAGCAAGGTAAGTTTTTGACATTTTCGATACCATATAATCGTTCGATGTGGACTTACTTATCAAATGATTGTTACAGAATATTTCACCCACATTTGAGTTTTTCAAAAAAACAACTAGCCGTTGGTTCTTCTTTTATATAAGAAGAACCTCTATCTCAGACCCAGGTTGCCCCAAACTTACACTTTTTACTCACTCCCACTTCACCTACTACTCAAATAGACCCGGGAAAATGGAATAGGAACCAGGAGAAGATTTGGAGCTCGTTAATTTGTTTATTCACATCTTCCGCGAACGTTCGTACGAAATTTATTCGATGTTTTGAAATAGAGTTAAAGAATTCTTCTATAAGTGCACCGGGAATCCTAACCATTGTAAATGGAGAGACCTAACGTTTAGATTCTACCATATCAAAAGAAAAATACGAGAGTTTCGTAAAATTAGAAGAATGGTTGCGGAGTATCATCCACAAGCTTTCTGTAGCGAGAAAGTGAGTAGTTCGGTTTGTTTATCCCTATCTCATCGTTTAATATTTGCATACTAACGTATAATCTATTTAATTTCAGATCAAACGATTCCATAGCATATGGCGAATAAGAAGCGGGGATATAATGTTCATGCAAGCGAGGAAATACATTGTGTTGAACAAACATGCTCATAGGTTCATTAACAATGTATTAATGTGCGACCTTCAAGAATCGCGTACTAGATTATATAATGCAATGCGCTAACGTTAATATCCTAACTATGTAATTGTTTAGGGTGAAAACAAATGTACCTTAAAAGATTACTTTTAAGTAGGTTCAAGTGATCAAACTCGAACAGGATGACCTAAACTAAAAAATGGACGTTCACGTCCTGCTTCGATCACAAAGGTGGAGAAGATTGGGTAGATCTTGGGGGGGGGGAAGCAAAGAAGGTTGAGAAAATCCATTGTGATGAGTAATTATAGTGTGTAGTGAAGAATAGATTATCTCTGTGATAAATCTCGATTCTGTCTTGGTTCGAATAGATGAAGCCATCTATTTATATTTCTCAGAAGATACACTGATTTCTCGTAAGTGGTGGAAGTTGCAAAAGAAGTGGATAAGTAACGATTGTGGAGATTGTAGTGGGGTCATGTATGAAAAATAGGGAGGACTTGTATGATCACTACTCCTCGCTCTCTCAACTTCCTTGTAACCGTCCCACTACTTGTTACCTTCTTGTTCGTGAATGTGTTTCCCAAAGTAGTTAATATCGTGTATCGGTATCGTATCGGCGAGGTACGATACACCTAGAAAAACAATTATATCGAATTTGATCGGTGATACACAATTAACTTTTTTTATTTTATAATTTATAGGTAGATGTGCATTATATATGTTACTCAAAGTTTAAATGGAAGGCATTTATAATGTAAAAACTCAATTAAACTAGTTTTACTTGATAAGCTAACATCCACATACATATAATTTGTATGTGAAGAAAAATTAAAACAAAAAAATATTTTTAATAAATATATTTGTATTCTTACCGATATATCGTTCCGATACGACCGATACAGCCGATATAATCGGAATACATGTATCGTCGATATTTTGTATATCGTTTAGGTCAAAGACCGATACACGATCAATTCTGATATTATCGGCCGGTACGATCGATATTAACTACATTGGTATTGCCACAACGCACAATTGTCGTAGACCGTCATACCAATACTTCAATGAGGATCCCCCATGTGTAGTATTTGATATCTTGTGGGAAAATAGTGGAGTCATGAACCACTACTATTTATATTAAGTCAAGTCAAGTCAATGACTTGATAAGTCAGTGGGGCAAGTTGCACAACTTACTGAATTAATAATCAGACTAATTAGCGTCAAGTTTTGTGAATTTAGTGGTCATGTACAAGCTCTGGATTAACATGGCGTAATTTTAATAGCCAGAGGTATGCTTAGAAGTGACAAGGTATAAGTTCAAAAGCGTTTGTAGTTGAGATTATGTACAAGTTCGCATGGCTCAGTCGCGACGCTCTTAAGAATCTAGGTAAGGAGGCTTAATAGATAGCCATATAAGGCTAGCACCGACATTAGGCCAGTGCTAAGAAAAGATAGTGCGTCGCTAAGGGAAGCAGCTAGCAGAGGCTAGAGTTATCTTCAAATGCTAATGAAAGTGTCGCGTCCCCGGGGACACTGCTAGGCAAGGCTAGCAAAACTGTCGTGTCCCAAGGTTGCTGCTAGCGACGGTTGCTGCTAGCGACGGCTGCCGCTAGCCTTGGAGCTAACGAAGCTTGCGTGTCCTCAGGGACTTTGCTAGCAAGGGATAACGTTATCCTCTTGACTTAGCAAGATTGTCGCATCGCTATGGACGCTGCTAGTGTGACTAGGTTAGTTTTTATGCGTGGCTAATGCTAGCCTAGTGCTAACGTGGAAAAAATATAGGGTTAGCTTAGCACAGAGACATGTTGCGTCTTTGGAGGTATTGCCTTTTGATTCTAGCGCGTCCAAGAGGGACGACGCATAATTTGTAGCTTGTCCTGGAGCAAAATGCTAAAGTGAAATATTTTAAGCTCAGGACAGCAATTTGTGATGCGTTCTTTGTGAACAAGTCATTAGGCTAAAATGTATTTTGGGGGATTGAGCATTTGATACTCCCAGATTTGATAAATGTTATTATAACATCAATGCGCATTCGAGTCGAGTTCAAGAAATTCAGCCGTGGAGTTTATGCGACTTGAGACTGATTCGATATGACATAAATATTGTGAACATTAGAGAGGTCACATGATCAGTTCAGAATGCCTGTAATTGTTCAGAGAAATTGTATTCTTAATTCGCTTACGAAATAGATAAGTAGAGATACAGTATTCGTGTTTTGGTATAAATCTAAAAATATGCGTGTATACTTTTATGTTTCTGCTACTAGGCATATGACAGTTTTACAATTCTATCCCTTGTCAAAAACTCACCATCTATAACAATGCAATGCGCTAATTTCCTAAACTATAAATGAAATTTGTCTTTATGAAAGTGTAGAAGAATCATTTGATACAAACATCTACAACCACCGATTGTAAGAATCGGCTTTTCTTAAAGGAAATATCCACCGATTCTAGTGTTCTTCATAATTGAAGAACACCTACCCAAAATCGACATAAGTTATCCATCGTATCCAACGATTCTGGATTGATTAACTTAAAAAAAAAACTGAGATTTTTCATGTTTTGATGATCACATAACACTAGTTGATTTGACAACTAACACGATTAAATAAATATGAATTAAATTAATTAACATTAATTAATCATGGGAAATTAGACATTAACATAAATAATTGGATAAAGAGTTTTTACATTTATTTCAAATATTATTTTTTTAACTTTTAGTGATAAGTCTGAAATAATTCGGAAAAGCCTAAAATTAGCCAGGTTTATTTTTGTTCTTTATCTTTTTGATAAATATTGGAGGAATTAATATATTAAAAACATACATTACACCGACTGGACGTCTTTAAATGATACATCCATGCACTTAAATGGTGTACCCGGTAGGCTATTTGGACGGTAGGGTTTTGTTTCTCTAGAGATTGTGTCTGTGACTGTGAGAATCCATCTTGTCTATTCAACTTTTAGCAATATTACGTTCATAGTTTTTGTGTTTTATATAGGCATTAAGGTTGTTTTTTTTTTTTTTTTTTTTTCATTTTATAAAGAAGCCAATTTTTTGTGAAGAAAATGGTGTCATTAGAGGTTGGTAGCTGTTTATACCAAAATTCCCATTGACATGAACAACAAATAAATTGATAAGATACAGTAAATAGAAAGATTTTAACTAACATTTTGATACACAGAATCCTCTTTAAAATCAAGTAATTAAAAAGTTTTCAATTAGCCATTTATTTTCTTATCAAACATTTGATCAAATTACAGTCCCTAATTCAATATCTAATTCATGATCTTTATATGTATAGAAGATGAATCATGATAATGAAACTTTTAAATAGTATCTTACACAATAAATACATAACTAATGATCTTTTCTTTCTTCTCTGATTACTCTTCCTTAGCCTATTCTTCTTTCAATTTTTCGACCTCCTCTCTATTGAATGATCTCTTCTATTTATAGATTATCTAATGGGTCCCTCTTGTCCCGATACCTTCTTTCGTTCTCCTTATTATCTTTAGATCGGGATGATTGTATGGTTGACAGGTCATGCTCTTCACTTTTTTGGTCTGTTACCTTGTATGATTAACACGTACTCTTCGTTCTGTGAGAATCATCTTTGTCCCGATCATAGGTGTCAATCATGTGGTTAAAGTAAATAAAAGTAATTATTGCCTTTACTTTCCCGTTCCATGTTCATTTATTACTCTTACTTTCCCGTTCAATAAGCATTTAATGTTATCTGTTTCGATCAGTGTGATACTACTTTCCCGATCTTATGTGTCAATCATGCAGGGATTTATTCAGTCTTTCATATCTGTCATTTACTCGATCCTTTCATACAGCTTTGATTGTGTGCTTCTCGTTCTTCTTAGAACCACTGCTTCTTTGCTTAATCATCTTACACGTGTCGTTCTCCTTTTATTTCCTAACAACTTGCCCCCTTCTTCTTCTTTTTTCAAAAACTTTTAACGGTCGATCCAAGGTTTTGGAAAAAGTAGAAGAATAATTATTACCTTCCGCTTTACCATTACTTTTTTTCACACGTTATGCGAATTTTTCGCAGGCAGTAACTTCTATTATCACGTTTGTGTCAGTTACCTTTTTTCGAGGAAATCAAATCTTTGCTTTGATTAACACCTTTTCAAATTGTGACGGTTTCTATTATTTTCTTTAAATACGATGCAGTCTTTTCCACTTCTGTCTTTACCTCTTAAAGTTGCTGCTCTTTATCTTCCTTGAAATTTTCAAATACTTTCGTTCTCCCAACTGTTCAGGAGCTTTTAGCATCAACCACATTTATTCTACTTTTGATCAAGTAATTGTTTATCTTCTTTTTCCATGTATATTGAGGATTTTAACCTCCAGTATCTTATTTTGATATTTAACCATGATTAGCTTTTATGATTGTTTATTTATGATCTATGATGATTCCTTCATACATTGATCCTTTGAAATTTTCTTTTCAGATAAAAACATTATGTCTTCCAAAAATCCCAATGCTGCTGGTGATCACCAAGAAACCGGAAGACCTTCAAGAATTCCTTCTTCTAGATATGATGTGTCTCGGTCTGTTCGTAACCCAGCTCCTGATGCTTCAATAACTACCAGTCCTGCCCCCAGAAATAAGCGGGCTCATGCCACTTATAGTTATCGGTCGATGAATATTGAGGATTTCAAGAGAAGACATGCTCTTGAGGGATTTAAAGTCTCACTCTATGACAAAAATAGTGATGTACTGACTTTAGGAGCAATTCAGAGCTTTAACTATTCTTCCCATAGTTTATTAATTTCAGCTGGTGCTTTAGAGGTCGGACTTCGTCTCCCACTATATGAAGAAGAAAATCCTTTCCAATTTGAAGTTCTTGTATCTCGCGGTGATTCTCCTCATGGTCAAGCTCGATCCATTACACAATATAATGAAAATTGGTGGCGTATCCTTGATAAGTGTAGCCTCCGAAGTGAAGGGCGAACTAATCTTACTTGTTACGTTCCAAATTTTGTAGAACGTGACAATTATACAGTTGAAAATTTTTATTCTACATAAGGAGATGGTGTCAGTATCAGGAATTTTGTGAAGTGGAGCGATAGCCCTGTTCGTAAGTGTCTAACGGGATTTCCCTTATTATATGAGGTTGACGATCCAAAAATCAAGTTTATTCCATTTACCAAAATTTTGATTTTCCCACAAAAGAAAGAATTCGTCAAGATCATGACTATAAGTGGTATCGTACCCCAATTATAATTGAAGGTCCTTGGGTTTCTGGTAACATCTCCAAAGATGAAATTCAAAGGGTTCGTAAACGTTTCCCAAGATATTGTCCTTGGCGGTTAAATTTTGATGACTACAAGTTTGAATATAAGGTTCTCGTACTCTTCTTTCTTTTAGTATTGTCCCGAACTACCATTGATTTTTTTCTTGCGGGACAAATGTTTGTGCTTCAGGTTGAACCCGATTCCGAACTTCAAACTGAAGTTCCTCCTCCTCGCCCAAGCCTCGGTATTCATATCGTTGAAGGTAGGCAAAGAGTTGAGGAAGAAGTTATTGAAGGTAAGGGGAAACAAAAATTGGTTCTCCCTGAGAAGAAGAAAAAGAAACCAAAAAGACCGTTGTACCCTTCTGAAGTAGAAGAAGGGGAGATTAGAGATTGCTTTGTTGAAGGGAATAGCAGTTCCGCTCTTATCTTAGCTGCGGGATAGAACGTTGAAGGTTCGGTCCAAGCAGAAGTTTCGGGACATCGCGTCATCATTGATGTTGTTCCTGTTAGCGTGGGGAGCCAATTATTTCTTCGGACCAGCCTCCAATAGCTCAATCTATTTCTGAAGTTGTTCCTACTACTGCTGCTCCTACCGGATTCTATGATTCCTTTTCTCCCCTTCCTTATAACTTCGACATAGAGCCAATCGCTTCAAATAGTGGTACAATGACAGTTTTTAATGGATTACCTCAAGAAGAAGCAGATGATATTGCTGTTGAAGAGGAAAATATTGAAGAAGTGAATGATGCTGTTATTGCTGAAGAAAATATTGAAAAGGAAAATGTTGTTGTTGATGTTATTGTAGAAGAAAAGACAAATGAAGTTACTGAAGAAGCGGATGTTGAAAACATAGCTCATAGTACTTCAGTTACAGATGTCCCTAATGTCCCGAACCTCCTTGTAGATCAAATGCTTCTGGAGTCATTCAAGAATCAAATGCACCCATCAGGACATTGGTTCATTCTTCCATTAATGCTGATAGGGCCGATGTTAACATGACTGATGCTGAACCTTCTGCTCAAAGGTCCTTCTCTGAAGTGGATCTAAATATGGGAATGAATGAAGGAATCAACCTTGATGGTGATGAGGACGAAACTTTCAAGTGGTTTCTTTCTAAAGGACTTCTGAATACTTCCGCATGTCCCGAATCATTGAAAACTGATAGTTCTTCGATGTCTAGGCTGCGGAATTCACTTGGTGATGTTCCACTGGAGGATGCTCGGGACGCCTAGTTCGAAAGTGAATGCTACGATCAATCGTTCCCACTAAATCCTCCTTCTTCTTTAAATGAAGTTCTGGCTATTGCAGAGGGTCCATCATATTCTTTCCCGCAGCAAGCTCTTTCTCAGCTTAAATATGGCACCGATTACCTATTCGCTTCGTATAAGTTTTATAAAGCTCGGGTCATAATGATGGAGCTATTGTTCAAAAACGAAGCAAAGAGGGTGAAGCGTGGAAATGATGATTTGCAGCAAGAAAATGAAAATCTCAAGCAGCAAAACAACTATCTTCAACAACAACTTCAACAAAAACAACAGCAACAACAACAACAACAACTTCAAAATTTTGGGGATCAAAATCGAAGGCTTCAAAGTCAGAATCAAGGTTCGTTCCTTGCCCCTTAGTTCGTACCTATTTTGGGTTCGTACCTCTATAGGTTCGTACCATTTTTTTATTTTTTTTTATTTTTTTTTTATTTTTTAAGATTTGAAATTCATTTATGGGATCAGCGGGATACTTGGAATCCTTATTTAGGTTCGAGCGCAGGATGATTCAGTTGAACAATCATGCAAAAGAAGTAAATATGGAAATGGAATTGGTTAAAGGGAAATTAGCACAGTTGTCCGATAGTATTGAGTTGAATACTTGGAGACGCAATAGAGCTGAATCGAAATATCAGGAAGCTCTGAAAACTTTAACTCTTAAAGAAACAGAGTTGAAGTCTATAGCTAGAGGTATATGCTTAAGTTATATGCTTGTTTTGGTTAGGGTATTATATGGTTTATCTGATACTTATTCTGGTTTTCAAGGTTAGAAAAGAAGGTCAATGAAGCTAATGCACGAGCAACAATAGCAGAAGCTGAACTCAATGTTGCGAATAACACAATAACAAATATTACTGAAGAGTTGAAGACTTCGAAAAAGAACGTAGCTCTTAGCGTACTAAAGCTTCGGGATTTGCAAACTCGTTTGAATGCTGAGACTTTTAAGCTCGAAGCTCGTGAACAGGAAATTGTAAAAGAACAATCAAAATCTGAGGAGCTATTAAAGGAATTAAATGATGAAAAAGATCAAAGATCCTGCTTGGGTAAACAAGTAGAAAAATATCAGCAAAAAATTAAAGATCTTCAATCAGAAATTGATTACGGGCGTGCTTATACAAGTTGGGTGAGACAAGATGCCAAGGCCAAAATTGCAATGTCATTTAATGCTGCCTTGGATCGTGCTCAAGTCGATCCTTCTGTATTGAATGGTCGCGCTCCTGTCCCGAAGGTTCCTTCTCAACCGTCCCGACACACCAATTCTGAAGCCTAGTTGTACTTGTTCTTTGTTCTAATGTTCATAGCTGCATCTTTTGATATTCTTTTCTTATGTCCCGATCCTTTTGTATCTTGAGTTTTGACATACTTTAGTTGGAAACTTCATTTTGTGACTTTCTTCTATTATGCTTGGATATGCTTTTAATATTGTTCCTGCATAAGAGATGACATTTTCGAAATCTTTAGGTTAATCATATTGTTTCATGAGTACAATGGATCGAATTATATATACCTCAAAACATGTAATTCGAGATCCCACACATACGAAACAAATCGGGCCAGGGGTAAGATACAGGGTTGGTCCTGAACGTACTCTGAAAATGATAACCATAAATTACGCATTCCTTCTTTATTAGAATCTCAGAATTATTAAAATTCTATAAGGACATTTACCTTTTTGTTGATATTACGATTGTATCGCTAATCGTAAGCGCTTTCCAGAATATGATGTTCCTGGAGTAATTGGATCATAATTGTGTCGCCAATCGAAGCGTTTTCCAGAATATGGTGTTCCTGGATTGAATTTTGATTATGTCGCCAATTGTAGCGTTTTCCAGAATAAGGTGTTCCTGGAGTAATTGAATTTTGATTATGTCGCCAATCGTAGCATTTTCCAGAATAAGGTGTTCATGGAATAATTGAATTTTGATTATGTCGCCAATCGTAGCGTTTTCCAGAATGAGGTGTTCCTGGAATTGACTGTTATTTTAAGTATAACTTCATAAAAAATCTTATCATCAGATAAAGTATTGAATAAAAATTTGTATACCTGTATTGGCCACCATGGATGTACTGTTAATCATGGATAATAAAGTTTTAAGTATTGTGCGTTCCATGGATGTTGTAAGATTTCTCCTTGCATATTTCGAAGATAGTATGATCCTTGTCCTGCTGATGCTTGTATTATGTACGGACCATCCCAAGTTGGTGCGAACTTCCCTGCACTTTTGTCCCGATGGTATTCTGTGATTTGTCGTAAAACATATTGTCCTTGGACAAAGTTTCGTGACTTGACCTTTTTGTGGTAATTCCGTGCCAACTTTCTTTGATAATTTTCCATTTTCTGGAGTGCCACTTCTCTTTTTTCTTCTAAATCATCTAACTTTTGTAACATTAAATTTGAATTTATATTTTTCTCCCATGCTTCTGTTCTAGTTGTAGGTAGAATGATTTCTGTTGGTATAACTGCTTCTGTCCCGTAAGTAAGAATGAATGGTGACTCTCCAGTGGATTCTTTTCTTGTGGTACGATACGCCCATAATGTGTTATGCAATTGTTCACACCATTGTTTGTAATGTCCATCCAATGTTTTCTTCAAATTTGTTGCGATTATTTTATTTGTGGTTTCAGCTTGTCCATTACTCTGGGGATAGAATGGTGTGGATTTGTGTTTCTGAATGTTAAATGCTTCAAATAGCATATCAATGTTCTTTCCTTGAAATTGTTTTCCATTATAAGAAACTATGGATGCTGGAATCCCAAATCTGCAGATGATATCTTCAAATAAAAATGTGAACACATCGATGTCTCTGATTCGAGCTAATGCTTTAGCTTCTACCCACTTGGTAAAATAATCGGTGGCCACAATTAAATATTTTCTCTTTTTGTTCCTTTCAACTAAGGACCAACAATATCTACCCCCCATTTCGCAAATGGACATGGACTGAGTATAGAATTTTAAGCTCTGTGGCAGGTGCTTTGATTTTCTTTGCGAATCGTTGACATTCTTCACACCTTCGTACCATGTTTTCTGAGTCCATAAGCATGGATATCCAATAATAACCTTGGGTTTTAGCTTTTAATGCGATTGAACGTCTTCCACTGTGGTTTCCCGCATCTCCATAATGTATTTCTTTGAGTATCCGTAATCCTTCCTTTTGTGATAAGCATCGGAATAATGACCCGAGGAATGATTTACGATACAAAATATCATCCCGAAGCTGGTAACTATCCGATTTGAGTTGAATTTTTCTCGCTTCTTTAGAATTTGAAGGCAATATTTTATCTTTTAGATATTGATGTATCGGAATCCTCCAATCTGGTTCATTTGGTTGATCATCTACTTGTTGAGGCATAGGTGCGGCAGTTTATATTGCGGGATCATTAATTTCTTCTATCACATCTTCTTCTATGTTATTAAGTGCTTTTATCTGTATAGATGGTTCATATATTCTTCCGACTTTTATAGTTGTGATATTAGGATCGTTTACCATGGAGGAAATGAATGTCAGTGCATCAGCATGTCGATTTTTGTCTGAGGACAGATGCCGAAAAATAATGTTTGGGATTTGATTTTCTAAGGTTTGAACAAGGTTTTTATATTGTACTAAATCTTCATCAAGTGTTTGATATTTTAATTCGACTTGTCGAATTACCAATTGTGAATCACTTGTGAGTCGAACATTGTTGATTCCTAGCTCGATGATGAGTTTTAGAGCATGAATTACATCTTCATATTCTACTATGTTATTTGTATGTTCTTCAAACTCAAGACGAAATGAATGTGTCATTCGTCCTCCCATTGGTGTAGTAATCACAATGCCAATTCCCGTTCCTTCCTTATTTCGGGACCCATCAACAAAGACTTCCCACCTTTGAGAATTTGTTGAGTTTCCTCTTCCTCGTATCCTGGTAATCCTTTAACATAGATATACAAATAAAAAATGAATTATTAAAGTGATGAAAATTTTAGTGAAAAAGTTTTAAATAAGTTAATTTCTTTTTTTCCACCTAACGGACCTTGAATTTCATATTCTTCTTCAATCGGGAAATCCACAAGGAAGTCAGCTAAAACTTGAGATTTTGTGCGGTTTGCAACTCATAAATGATGTTGAATTGTTCTAGATGGGCGTTCCATTTTACGATCCTCCTAACTTTTCCTGTATTCTTTAATACTGATTGTAACGGTGCCTTGCTCGGGACACGAACATAATGTGTGAGAAAATAGGTACGTAACTTCTGAGTGGCAAAGACCAATGATAAAATGAGTTGTTCGATTTTAGTGTAATTTCTTTCTGCTGAATTAAGGGTTTTGCTGATGTAATATATTGGTTTTTCTATTTTCTCATTAGTACGTACCATCACTGCGTTGATTGCATCTTCCGTTGCCGCTATGTACAAAGTTAATATTTCTTCATGTTCCGGTTTCTGTAATGCTGGTAATGTAGCCAGATGTATTTTTATGTTTTGGAATGCTTGTTCACATCGGTCGTTCCAATCAAATTTATTTTTCTTCTTCAGTATATCAAAAAAGGGTTTGCACCGTTCTGATGATCTAGCAATAAATCTGCTTAAAGCGGCCAAACATCCATTTAATTTCTGTACACCAAAAATACACTTCTCCGGATTAACTTTCATCTTGTATTTTCGTAATGCACCAAAAATTTCAGTGAGGTCTTGTAGATGATTGATAGATAATTTACTTTTTACCAACATATCATCCACATAAACTTCTAGAATTTGCCCGATCCAAGGTTTGAATATTGCATCAACCAGTCGTTGATATGTTGCTCCCGCGTTTCGTAATCCAAATGGAATCCTGGTATAGCAATACAACCCCCGTGGAGTGAAGAATGCCGTATGTTCTTGATCAGCTTCTGCAAGTGCAATCTGGTTGTATCCCGACTGACCATCCATAAAAGATAATGCCTCATGGCCTTCTACAGCTTCTACCAACTGATCAATGTTGGGAAGTGGATAACTATCTTTCGGACATGCCTTATTTAAATTGGTGAAGTCTATACAGATTCTTACTCCACCGTTCTTTTTTGGAACGATCACCATATTAGAAATCCACGTTGGATATCGTACTTCACGAATGAATCCTGCATTTAAAAGCTTTGCTAACTCTTTTTCTACTGGATCGTGATACTCCGGTGCAACCTTACGTATCCGTTGTCGAAATGGTATAGCATCGGGACGTATTTGTAATTCATGTTGTATAATATTTGGATCTATCCCGGGCATGTCTTCCATGTTCCATGCAAATATATCTACAAAATCACGAAGTATCTTGATCAAACTTTGCTCCATGTCTTCTTTCATCAATGTTCCAATTCGCACTTGTTTAGGCAATTCTATAGTTCCAATATTTATAATTTTAATTTCTTCTACAGAAGTGAAAATTGGTTTAGGATTCACGATCGAAGTTGGAGTTCCCTTTAATTGCTATGAGGATCCTTCGAATTGCCGATTTGTTGAATTTTCTTGATTCTTACTGCTTTCTCCTAATTCATTTGTTGTTTTTGGTTCGATGTTTCTTTCAAGTATTGATTTATCTCATCTTCTTTTGCTTTGATTTTACGGTCTTTCTTCTTTTCCCGTTGTTGTTGTTCCCGTTCTTCATTCATTCTTACTTCCGCCATTATACAAAACTTTGCATCATCTTGATCTCCCTTGATCTCCATTTCTCCTAGCGGTGTTGGAAACCGCAAATATTGATGATAAGTTGAAATTACACCTTTCAGCTGGTGTACCCATCGACTCCCGATTATTGCATTGTACGGGGATGAAACATCTACTACGCTGAATCTTGTCAAGATGTTAATTGGTCCAGCAGATACTTGCAAATCAATATCTCCTTCGGGTCTTGAAGCCATTCCATTGAACCCATAAATAACATATCGGGACGGGATTAACTGATCTTTTTTTAGTCCATTTTGTAAAATGTGTCATGAAACAACACATTTAAAGAACTGCCCCCATCCAAAAGAATTTTTCTAACGTTCCACCCTAACATTAGCAATGTAAGAACCAAAGGATCATTATGCATCTCAATTTCTTGATTTACTTCATATGCCGAGAAAGTTAAAGGGGATGCCATCCAGTCTTCCCAAGCTTCTGTTATTCTTCCTGATACTTTAAAAATTTCATGGTCCCGAATCCTCTTGCATAACTTTTTATTGATTGCAGCGTTCATATCTGTATCTATTTCTTTTGAAAATGATATCATATTAATGGTTTGTTCGTTATACGGGATATGCACTGCCTTGCCTTTGTCTGGTCTTGCTATTGGTTCGGGCCTTTGAATGAATTCTTTCTCAACTCTCCTGCATCAATCATTCTTTGTACCAATATAATAAAATTCCTGCAATTATCTGTTGTGTGCCCTTTATAACTGTGGTACTCACAATAATCTTTTGAATGTTGTGTGAACTCAGGCTGATTGCCTCTTGATGGTGGCCACTGAAAATCTGGTTCATTTTTTATGATTTCGAATAATTCAGAACATGATATATTGAGTTTTATGAACACTCTTTCTTGGAATCGCTGAATAAAATTTTTGTTATCCCCTTGCCGTGGGCGTTTTGATTTTCTTGGTTCAGATTTATGAGGGAATTTCTTTTTTTGTTCTGGTGATACTTCGATTGAATTTGTCCTTTTTTATGTTTCTTTGATTTCGTGAATTACTTCTCGGACCGTGTTCTTGTACATCTTGCAATCTTGCACATGTTTCTATTATTTTCCTGAGTTGTCCCTCAGTTTTGGGATTGTTACGATGAATTTCAATAAAAAGTTGACATCTCCAATCAGCGATTCCCTACTTATAATGATTGATCGTTGTACTTGAATCTACATCTCCAATTGCTTGGCAAATGGTATGCCATCGGGCCGTATATGACCGAATCGTCTCTTATGGCCATGATATAAGGGAATATAGTTTGTCCACTCCCGAATCAACGGGCTTGTTGTACATGTATGCCTCGAGAAATTTCCTCACTAATTGTGAATAACATTGAATGGAATTTTCTGGCAATCTTTCATACCATAATAATGCTGAACCTTTCAAACTTGATGAGAAGCATCGGCACATTATTTCTTCGTGTCCATCCCATTGTGACATCACTCGATTATAATATATTAAGTGTGAGGTCGAGTCCTTCGTACTATCATAACATTCAAATACAGGGATACTGTATTCTCTTGGCAACGGAACACATGGCAACTGTTGAGCCAGCGGTGTTCGTTTGGCTTCCTTCAACACCTCTTCAATTCTTCTTCCTTCTTTATTTTTTAACCCTTTTATCTCTTCTTTCATTTACTCCATAGCTTCAATACATTTTTTCCATTGTGCACGTTGAATTTCTTGATTTTCCCGTTGCCTCCTAGCCCGGGATGATGATCCTGCTAATACCATTCTCTGATCTTGATTTTTCCTTTCATTTCTGGGTGCATGCCTTCCAGAAATTGCTTCTTGACTTCGTGACCCTGTTGCTGCTAGTTTTTCCTCACGTTGAATCGCATTTTTCAAAGATTGATTTTTTTGGTTAATAATGCAATTTGATCATTACTGGCTCTTTGTTCTCTTCTTATTTCATTCATTTCTTCCAACAGATTGTGAAGATGATTTACTTCATTTCGTGAATTCTCATGAGGTGACGATTTATTTTGAATAATGGTATTTGGTGTTAATTCCTGATTAGGTATATGATTTCCTAAATCACTGTGCTGTTGTTCTGGTTCACTCTCTTCTTCCCTTTGTCTGTAATTTTGTCCGTCGTTACTGTCCTGATTTCCGGAGCCTGCTTCTTGAGACATATTTCTTCTGGATTCTTTGTTTCTTGATTGTTTCTTTTCTCTCTTGAATTCTAATGATCTTTCAAAAGAGTCGGACACTAATTTACTGACCTTCTAAAAATCTATCTATACTTTTAGTAGAATAATTTGTATCATCTACCATGAATCTTTTAAAATTCATATAAAAGGAAATCAAACATTTAAACAGATCCATTCAAACTTAAAACTTTTTCTTTTCAATGACATACAATTTCCCTTTTGCATATCACATACAGGTTATTTTGCAATAAAATCACTTGTTGGAAAAGATTAAATTAAGCCAGAATGTTGCATAGAACTATCAAATTCTTTATACTAAATTTCTTTACTTTTTGAAATACATTAGAAAAATCCATTTTTCTTGAACAGGTAGGATAAATCCATTGACACAGTCCCTGTTTCTAGCGCCAAATTGTTTATGCCAAAATTCCCATTGACATGAAAAACCAATAAATTGATAAGATACAGTAAATAGAAAGATTTTAACTAACATTTTGATACACAGAATCCTCTTTAAAATCAATTAATTAAGAAAGGTTTCAATTAACCATTTATTTTCTTATCAAACATTTGATCAAATTACAGTCCCTAATTCAATATCTAATTCATGATCTTTATATGTATAGAAGATGAATCATGATAGTGAAACTTTTAAATAGTATCTTACACAATAAATACATACCTAATGATCTTTTCTTTCTTCTCTGATTATTCTTCCTTAGCCTATTCTTCTTTCAATTTTCCGACCTCCTCTTTGTTGAATGATCTCTTCTATTTATAGATTATCTAATGGTTCCATCTTGTCCCGATACCTTCTTTCGTTCTCCTTATTATCTTTAGATCGGGATGATTGTATGGTTGACATGTCATGCTCTTCATTTTTTTTGGTACGTTACCTTGTATGATTAACACGTACTT
Source organism: Papaver californicum (assembly GCA_023531435.1). NCBI lineage: Eukaryota > Viridiplantae > Streptophyta > Magnoliopsida > Ranunculales > Papaveraceae > Papaver > Papaver californicum. The sequence goes on from JAJJMC010019832.1 coordinate 6,840,798, forward strand.
TTCGTTCTTTGAGAATCATCTTTGTCCCGATCATAGGTGTCAATCATGTGGTTAAAGTAAATAAAAGTAATTATTGCCTTTACTTTCCCGTTCCATGTTCATTTATTACTCTTACTTTCCCGTTCAATAAGCATTTAATGTTATCTGTTTCGATCAGTGTGATACTACTTTCCCGATCTTATGTGTCAATCATGCAGGGATTTATTCAGTCTTTCACATCTGCATTTACTCGATCCTTTCATACGGCTTTGATTGTGTGCTTCTCGTTCTTCTTAGAACCACTGCTTCTTTCCTTAATCATCTTACACGTGTCGTCCTCCTTTTATTTCCTAACAGTAGCAACGTGATGCTCCTGTTGTCTACAATCTCAGAGAAAATCTCTCGGTTCCATATTGTCCAAATCAACTTCACAGTTAAAAGGATGGTGCCAACTGCTAAGAACATCTCCAATAGAATGTGTAATTTTTTTTATGATATGGGATTTTAGATCCCCATTTAAAATAAAGTCATCTCCAATAGTTGATCCTACAAAGTAGAGGGATGTCATACTAAATATTATTTTTTTAAAGAAAATCTTAACTAGACGTCCGGAATGACTTCCATATCATATTTTTCATTAGTTTTTCTTTTTTAATAATTATTTAAAGTAAAATTAAACGGTTAAGATTTTATCATATGAGATATTCTAATGGTTAAATCCATATACTATTGTAGATAGTTATTAGCTATGAGGTCATATATTTACTACATGTGTAAACCCTCCTAAACAAAAGTCTTAATAAGACTTCCATGTATGATTTTTTGCATCTTTTGTTGGAGATGTTCTAAGAGAATACCTCAAAGAACTTGGAGTTTCTCCAATAGAGTGTGTATGAAGAAAAAAATCTTCTCCCATGTGGGATTCACTACCATCTTCCCTAAATTCTTTCTCCAACCCTAACTTCTTTGACTAGGCATGCTTCTAAATAGACATCCTCTTCCATAACCTCTTGTTTCTGAGGTTCACGAAGAGAATTTGTTGCCATCATAGTTAAAAAAAAAACTAATAATAGATTTGACTAATTAAAAATGATTTTTAATCTAAAAATAAATATTGACTTTAATGATTTTTTTTCCTTTTCTCCTTTGTCTTTTAAACGTAAAAATTTCTTCTCTTATTTTTATGCTTCAAAAAAAATCCAAAGCCATCGTAGTATCTCGATACTGCTGTAGATCAATCATACTTCCAGTAGAACAATATATACAACATCTTTGAATCGGATAACTCTTCTCTTATATCAAAATAACTCTTCTCTTATAGATTTATTTGAACTACAAAAGTTTATTTATAAAATACATCATCCCTAAAAATATAGGTAAAGTTCAGGAATAGATGTATTCCAAATTGGAAAAGTTTAGTTGTTATCATGATGAAAATAATACAATCATATTAATTAAGGTTATTGTAATAAATACTCTTCTCCTTATCTCAATTATAGAAATTGAGCTTTAACGATATGTTTGTGGAATTCGTGCCATTCAAAGCTTTGTTGAGGGAAGGAATGTAAAAGAATTGAATGAACAATTAGGCTTAAACTGGATAGTAAACTATATGATTAAAAAATATAAAGCTACATAAATTGTTATCGCTATAAACAATCAGGAGAAGAGGTGCACATGGTATGCTTTGACTCGGGTTTTGAATAAACCGAGTACTAGACAGGCCTATAGACGGTTTTCATATTTTATACCGATACCGGACTGGTTTGTTTGATAGGGTTCTAAATCAAACCGAATTAACTCGGTTTAGTTCCAGTCCGATTCTGGTTGTATCTTCTTTTCAACCCCACGTAAATTATTTTTTCTTTTCTTTCTTTTTTCATTTTCATATCTGTTTCTTTCTCCTGCGTTTTTCTTTCTATGAGTTTTGAAATATTTGTGGTTTGTTTGTTTGATCATTGAGATGTTAAAGGGGTTCTTATTGAATCTTCATCATCTCCTTTTTATCCTTTTCTTATGATGAAGAATCAAGAAATAGGTTTAATAAACATCAAAATTTGATTTAAAGAATTGCAAAAGGTAATTTATTATTTTGATTCCATCATGGGTTTCTCTTAGATCTTTGGATGCGTGTTGATTTACGGTTACCTAAGAACCGGTACATGTACTCATCAATTTATATATATATATAATGAACAATGAACCTGGTTATATCAATAACGTCTAGTAGATATATGTATTTGATAATTCATAACTTGTCTTTGATTTTTTGTAAATCTATAGTGAAAACTTGAGAATGCCTACAGTTAAATTTACAGGGCCTCGTGATGAAAGATCGCCAATAATACGTGCAATTTTAAACCTAAGTGTATCCACTAGTGAAAGGATAGTAGTAGTTGCATTCATGTATGCCAAATCAAAAGGAGTGAGAATTCCAAGTTACATTACTAGGTCGACTGCATGTAGTTAAGTAATTGAGTCGTAACATTGTTATCAACTTGTGAATAGGTTAATTCGACACCCATCAAAAATGAATATTGTGTTGCCTTGTAAACCAAAAAATTTCCGTTGGCATCATAGAGAAGGGAAGTACCTATCTTGATATCTCTTGTTATGTTTTAAAAACCGTTATCTTGAATGCATAAAATTATCTTTCCTCTAACCTTTTCCAAATATAATGAAGTTAGAACACAATTCTTATATTCGATTCATAAAAACACAAAATCTAAATATTATAACAGTTGAACCTTAAATACCATCCAAAGATCTAAAAAAAACCATGTTTATTAATCAAATTCATCAGTTTTTTCCAGTTCTTCTCGGTCGAGAATTACCTAAGAACCGATACTTGTACTCATGGTGGCTCAGTTCTGAATTTTAAAACCGGTACATGAGCCATCGATCTCGGTTTCGGCTCGGTGTCTACTGTTCGGCTCGGTTTCCTGGTCCCGGCTCGGTTCTTGTGCAGCCCTACCTGTATCATTGTTAATAAAGTTAGAAAAAAAGGTATTTTTACAAAATTTATTACGGAAATAAGATATTTATGAAGTCAAGTAGTCATGAAAAGTTGACCTAAAGTCCGAGTACCAACTCTTAATATCGGAAGAACTGGGTACCAAAATAAGGTTCTAGTCAAAACCTGGGTACCAAATTCCAAATAACCTAGGTTTCATGGTGAGTTTTTAAGTGAAGATGAATTCTACTTATAAACACTGTTACGAATTGATATTACTAAAGGGAAGAAAATAAATACAAAACTCAAAGATTATCTAATATCAGAAATTCATGTCATCTAATATAATGATTTTAAAGCCTAGTGTATGTCATCGAAATCTCTGGAACTTCATAGTCTATGCCATGATGATCCATATACAATATTATTGTTGCATTAATTTCTTTATCATTTCATTCAATTAAATTTGCTTTAAAATTACTCTATGACTTATTCCATTTAGGATGGAAGAGGAGATGGAAAGTTGGGAATTAAGAGATAAATGGGGTTTAAAAACTATTAGTTATTTTATCTTTCATAACCACCCAAATTAAATCATGCTGGGAAACATCTCATCGCTTTAGACCCTACAACCCCCCGTAAACCCTTAATGTTAGTCATAATTAGGAATTAACATGTACTTCTGTATGCTCAAATCAGTTCACTTTTGCAGGATGTGTAACATTGACAAACCATCGCAACCTGAGTCATGGTTCTATTCGAAGCATGGTTCAGGTTCACTTAGTCTTGATGTTCATTTCCAATAAACACACCGGAAACAACTCTTACACGCCTCATTATCAAATGTTTAACATGCCGAGAAAAGGTCATACTTTTTGGAATACTCTTACAATTATCTCACTCCTCGTAATCAAGCATTGGATATGCTGGTAATAGACACTAAGGACTGGAGGGTCAAAGGATATAAAAAAATACAACAAGCGTTAATCCAATGGGCAGTAACTGCTTAAATAATTGGGACTTTTTTTGTCAAGTCCATTGGCATATTTACCAACTCAAATATTCTCAAACTTCTGAAAAATATTGAAAAAGTTTTGATCGTTTTTTTACAGGGATCTAAATTTTCATTTAATAAGGGGTAACCTTAGAAATTAACTCAGCTGACACACGTGCAATTTAGCTACAATCATTATTAGTTGTCCTATAATGTTATTCAATTTCAATTTGGACTTGTTGCATGTTAGACATAACGGTTTGATGATTCCCACCATCCCAATCAAAGCGTCCTATACTCTTAGTCAAATTTGTGATACAAAGCTGGTTATGTGTGAGAAACGGTATCATGTCCTGATCGTTCTAGAGCCAAAATCTATGTTCTCTATGAAACTTGGGGTAAAACAAAGGATAAACAACCCTCCTGTGATGTTTAACACCAAAATTAGCTGTAGAAACCAGAAAATTCAAATTAAATGCTACATCCTCGTTGCTCTAAAAACTCAAAACCACTATACCAACACCCAAAACAATTACAACCATTCCTTTCAGAACCTTATACGTCTGTTAAGCAAGTTCATGGCCTCTACCTCCGGCTCAAATACTGAATCCTTTATAGAAAATCTTGTTAGCCAATGAACTCAATCGTTAACATACTGAAGGACCTTTTCCTATTTATAACTGTTGAAAACCTTTTAAACAAAAAGAATATTAGATGTCAGTGGTGCTTTATAGAAAGATTATGCAGCAAACTATCCTTTGAACAAGGAGATTTTCTCAATTCATAAATGATAGCTGGGGTTTAATAAGAAGAGTCGGGTTGATTTTTGGATAAGAGAAAAAACGTTTAAGCCATTAGACTGGGAATCATACAAGACCTAAGTTATATATGGGAAACTTATATATGAACGACCTGAGTTTCTCAATTCTCAATTCAGACTATGAGGGATTAGAGGTGTATTTGGAAAACTTATATGGCTTACTGAAGTTCATGTTTCAGGACCTGAGTTATCATTTATGAAGCTAACTTCTATAAGGTCATGATTTGGCTTCTAATTAAAGGAATCCCCTCTTTCATCATACCTGACTTCAGGAACATCCTAAAACCTGCTGGAATTTATCAAGATGCATAGAAGTCATATGGTCGTGACTGTGAAGAGAAAAATATGGAGGAGTTGCTAACTACTGCTGTAACTAAAGACCTAAATTTTGGTATTGAAGCTTATGAAACACTTATTATCTCTCAATGGATGGAGTTCTTATATGCTTCGGATGATCTTCATTTCTGTAAACTGTGTAGAATTCTTGACCATCATGGTCTAGTATATGAAGCTAAGCAATATACTAATACTAGTGGAAGCATCCCAAATACTTCTCCTCATGTTACTCTTACTCAACCCACAAACAATGTCTTAATTAAAGATAAATGAAGAATATATTATGACAGAGATATTGATATGGAGTTTATTGCCAAATTCAAATATGTACAACAAAAGAAACTAGCTCTCAGGATTTCCCATGATCTCGATAAAAAAAATATAGCTTTCAGTATTTCTGTTATTTTCTCTATTGGTACGAGGGAGAAGGGCACTTCTAATATCTCTACTACCAGACCAGATGTTATTGCATGCCAACTAAAAACAAAAGAACTGCTCCTAAAGGAAAGAACGAAGTTGTAACACCTAGGAAGAAGAGCCAAAACATGAAGAATGTTGGAAAGTAGCAGCCAAAGGATGATGGTAACTCTAAGAACCATGAGATAGAAGTTATTACCTTTCCCAAAATTGATATATATGCTCCAAATCATTTTTCATGTATTTCTTCTCTGGGTGAGATATAAAATAAGATGGACATGGAACATGGAATCCTAGATAAAGAATCTTGGGATAAGAAGAGGCTCGAACTAAGGGACAAAAAAAAGGTAACAACCGACTGCATTAAAGAGGGCCCCTTAAATGAATCTAAACGGAAGACCTCTGACAATAGAAGCAGATTAAGAATCTTACTAAAGGTAAGGATGATTCATATAGATGAAAATTGGTGATGAGGAGGATCTAGGAAGTACAGAGGTGGCTAGCATTATTTTTGGAAACACCAAATATTATATCGTTGAGGTAAGTACAAAGGTGGTTAGTATTACCTTGCATTTTTACATTACTTATTGCTACTATTTACTCTCATGTCACCGCATGCATTATAGTCATTGCAACCTAAATATCTGGACTAGTAGGGAAGTCTCACAGGGATACTGCCATATCATTCTATTTATGTATCTTTATGTCTCTTATTTATGGGAATTTTTTACTGCAACGACCTAGAGTTTTCAGGGCCTTGTCCAAAAACTAACTAGGCGTTATCTAAATGATTTTCTAAACAAAATAAACTGAAACCAAACAAAATAAAATAGGGATAGGAAATATATTTATGGAGGTTGGAGTTATTAATTTCTGGTTTGTTGAGTTTGGTGTTTTCATTGGCACATTTCGAGCATGCACTGGTTTGGATGAACAATATTTATATTACCAAACAATAGCATTGTCACCTATGTTAGCATCAAGCCTTGGTATTTTTCTAGATATATTATGGTAATCTTTATAACACTAAGGATAAATAGGAAATGATTTAGGAAACCCCTAAATCTAATAACCTACCCTGGCTCATTATGGATTTTTTTTTAATTTTATTTTACATGACATGAAAAATACAATGCTTTCAAATTGATCAAGTGGAGGTAAATATTTTTAAAGGATTAATTGATGATCTGGACCTGACAAACCTTGGTTACACCGGTTTCCCTTTTACTTGGTTTAATAAAAAAGTTGGAAATGCTCTAACTAAGAAAAACTTAATATAGATCTTGTCTATAAAGATGGCTCCTAAACTACCTGTCAAAAGCTTCAATTCATCAATTTGTGGTTTGGGTTCGTCAATCTAAGTTATCATTGGAATATTCTGACAAACAAGTGTCGTTTGAGGTTGTTTTCAGAATTGGGAGGTTAAAATTGATACTACCATTGGGCTCGCAATGCGAGGTAAGTATGCAAGAATGTATTGAAATATATACAGACAAATAACTTAAAACTATAATCAAGATAGGTAATTTAAAAAAAAAAAACTTATATATGAAAGTGTGATTTTGATATGCTTCCACAATAGTAGGTTAGGACACAAGAAAGATAAATATCATAAATTGATGCAAACGAATTAAGCCTAATAACTTATTCATAAGGAAGGTAATCCTTAACAAAAGAAAAAAGAGAAGGATTATATGGTCTTTGGATGTTGGTTTCCAATAAGAGAGTTTAGGCTAAAAGAAGCACTAGCTATAGGCAAAGGTCCAATCAAGGGACGATTTTCAAGGAAATAAATATGAGAATAAATTCAACTCCTTAAAGGAGGTAAGTACTCATTCTGATTCGAGTGATGAGTTATTGGTATGCTTCAAATTCAGATTCATGAGAAATCGGCAAGGATTTTCAGTTACAAATTATATTTTGATGGGAGGAAATGAGTTACATGATAATACAATGAATGATAGTAACAATCATATTAAAGACGTGATACCCTTTTATATTCTCTATTAATAGAGAAAAATGGAATAAAAATTGATTATTCATAAATGAAAGAGATTGAACATGCTAAGTAAGTTACTCCTGAATTAAGAAGGCAAAGTATAAGTAACGAGAGTAATGCGAATGATCTTCATAGTTTAAGAACTGGCAGGAAACAATCCAGTGTTAAACATATTTTAACAGACATCCCCATAGTTACTAGTGGAATAGCGGATGGTGAAGGATTTTAGGTTCACAGAGCTCAGACTCACAAAGCAAGAAGATATGGTGGAGCTAGTAATAGAATAAATATTCAAGGAATACCAAATATACTAACTAATATAAAAAATAGGATAACTTTAGAGTCAACTAAGGAACATACTTCCCCAAGTGGTTCATTCACCAGATATGGTCAATATGAGTATCGTTTTATCAAGAATCAGGTGTCTATTGAGGCCAAGAAAACCTTAACAACGGCATCAAAATGAAGTTGATACACAACTTATCAGTATCAATTCTTTTCAATAATCAATCTTTTAATTTCTTTTTCCAATTAACACCATTTTACTTAAAAGAATTTCTCAACATAGGAAGGGGAGAACTCGTGAAGAAGTGGAAAGAGGCAACAATCCTAAAAGCAGTAATATCACCACTATTATAAATACTAGGGCTTGTAGAAAAATCAAAATGCTGGTGGAAATTTGAGATGCAGATCAGTAGTCAATTGGATTTAGAAGCCTACATCCAAAGGATATTCAAGACAAGATTCATCCCAATACTGAGTTTGGATCTGGATAATATAACACAGAGACATAAGACTCTATGTCGTAAAGGTTGCATGATTTGACTCCATTATTCCTTTTGGATAATTTTTTTATGAAGATATCAGTATGGAATTACAAGGATATATCTAATCCTATTTTACTAAAGTGATGAAGATACTTATTTAGAAGCATATATAAACCAACAATTGAGACCATAGTTTTTAAAAATCATGGCCTAACATTGCCAATAAGCTTGGTTATAATAATTTTATTATTATTGATCCTCAAGTTATTTCTAGTGGAGTGTGTCTTTTGTGGAGTTCTGAAGATATTGATGTTCAGGATAACTTAGATTCTAATTGGGTTATCCATTATGTTGTTATGCCACGTCCATGTTGGTAGTAACCCCTCTTCAAGTCAATTGAAGGAATTGAATAATGTTATCAATGAGTATGTATTGATTGACTTAGATGCTAACGGCCCTCGATACACTTTAAATAATAAATTATGGGGTTTGCCACCATCAAGGAGAAACTGGATAGAAGAAATTCCAACTCTTAGCGTTATTCCAGATTTGGAAAAGCTCGGGTAATTCACATCCATTACTATCATTATGATCATGGAGACTTACTTATTAGTTTAAATCCTCAATAATACTTTTTACCTAGGCCTTTCATACTTGAAATTATTTGGGCTTAAAACCTCATAGACAAATTGGTTACTAGGAAAGCTTGGTCATTTCATAAAATAATTAAGAAACAAAAAAAGTAATTTTGAACACTTTAGTAATGAAAAGTTGCATTTAGACTCTAATAAATGAATAAGAAAAAATTTAGGATTATATCATCCCAAATTGAGATGGTCCATTAAAATATTTTGGAAGCCCATTATGCCTATGATGACAATCTATCTGAGGATAAGGTTAACATGACTTTATGTTTTGTTGAATACTTGAGATTATTTAAGGTTGGAAGAGATTCATTTGAGACAAAAAACTCGCTTAAGTTGGCTTGAGGATGAGGAACTCCCTACTAAGTTTTTTCATACACTCACTTTGGTTAGAATGTTTAGAAGCTTTATTATTAGGATTAAGGTAATTGAAAACCATATTGTGAGTCATTTAGAAGGTATGCTTACCTCTTCTAATGATTGTTTGGATTTTCTTGAAGTTAGTAATATATTTTGTGTTTTATCTGCGGGGGATAATATCAATTTGAATGAAGCTGTTTCGATGGCTGAAGTTCAAATGGCAATGAAATAATTATGGGATATAAAATCTCATAGGGTCTGGGGTATTTTATTTAAGAAGTATTGAGGAATATGCGGGACCAATTTTTTTATGTTTGATCAATGAATTCTTCCAGGTTGGTTTGCTTGACCCCGAAACTCGATATAACTTTCATTTTTTTGATATCCAGAATTGTTTATCCATACTATTAGTAAAGAGTATAGGCCTATTAGACTTTGTAATTTTACGGTGAAAATCATTGCTGAAATTTTGAACAATATAATTAAGCCTTAGATAAGATTATTACTCCTAATCCATATGCTTTTGTCTCTGGAAGGTCCTTTTTTATTATGTTGTGATTTGTAATGAGATTTTGTACTCATTTAAGTCTAAAATATGCTCTAACATACGGATGGTACTTAAACTTGATTTTTATAAGGCATGTGATAGATCAAATTGGTAATTTATTGCTAAGGACCTAAAATTATGGCATGTGCTGGCATTCACCCTAAGTTTATCAATTGGATTATGAAATGTATTGAAGTTGTTTGTTTCTAAGTTCCTATTAATTAATGGATCACCTAGCCCGAGCTTTCATCCTTCTAATGGGGTTGGGCAAGAAGACTCCTTGTCCTTTTTCATCTTCACTCTTTGTCTTGAGGCTTTGTCGAGACTTTTAAATAATGCATTGAGTCTAAAAATATTTTTGTCTTTTTTATATCCTGGGGTTCTCCAATTGTAACTTACTCCATGTATTTTGATGATAGCATCATCTTCTTAAAAGCTACGAGAATGTTTGAAATCTTAGTAGTATTCTTAGTAAGTTTTGTTCTTGGACTGGTTAGGTTGTTGGAGAGGCTAAATCCATACTGCTTACTTCTTGCAATCTAGGTAGAAGCTTTACAAAGGGTGTGGTTCGTTCTTTTAATGTATAGATAAAAAAGAACATGGAAAGTATCTTGGAATTCCCTTTCAATGGGGTAGAGTTAGTGAAAAAGACTTGTCATGAGTTGAATGAAAAAGTTGAAAACAAAATGGAAGGTTAGAAGGCCAAAAATCTTAGTATAGCCAGTAAAACCACCTTACTAAAGTATGTGATTGTTCTTATTTTTAATTATGTTAATATCTATGCGTAAATTGCCTAAAGATTTGTTTCATGAGATTAATAAGTTTTGTATTACCTTTCGTTGTGGTTGTTACCGGGATAGTATGCACAAAGCTCAAATGGAGTAAGGTAGGTTCTTTAAATGATATCAGGGGACTTGGTGTTAGATACATGGAGATGAATAGTATATCTCTCCATGGCAAAATTGCTATGTAAATTTTCTCTAATCCCAATTTTGATTTGGCCAATCTACTGAGAGTTATTTATTTTGGTAACAATTGGTTTTGGTCTTGTATTCCCAGAAGTAATATCTCCACCAGTTGGAGAAGTATTATGAAGGGAAATAAGGTCATTAAAAAGAGATTAAGATGGTCTATTATCAATGGCAGAGAGATGGGTTTTTAGAGAACCTTAGGTCAGTTGTGTCATTGTTAATGCTAATGTTAATGTTTTACCTCATGTGAAGGTTATTGATTTTATTGGTCCTAGTAGTAATAAATAGAACCTAGCTAACATTGAGTTTTTTCTCAAATGTTAGTTATGATTAAATCCAACCTTTGGTTTACAACAAATCCAAGAAAGCTGCTATCATTTTGGTTGGCAACTCTAGTGGAAAAGTTATTATGAAAGATGTTATAAAAAAAGCTTATATTTATTGGGGCTCCAAAGGGGAAGTTTCAAGGGCTGACAAGATAAAAAAAAATAGGATCATTAAATAGTAGATGCAACAATTTAGGGCTGGGAACTCATAAAATCCTAGTCGTAAGTAAACCTACGGGTAGAAAATACCAGCATCGGTTGGAAATCTGGTCTGCAATACACAATTTATGTCTAGGAAAATACGTATATATCTAGGAATTATACTTTTCTGATTAACATACGGCTACGAGTATTTCATTTCCCAATCGTAACTATAAAAATATCTAACTTACAGCTGGTAGTTTAGAATTTTCAGCTGCAATGTTGTTTATAGCTAAAAGTTCATTCATTCCTAACCGTAGGTAGTTTAGAAACTGAAAATTGAATCATAATATCATCAAATCATTAATGAAGAATATAAGAAAAATAAGAATATATTTTTATTTTTGTTTTTGAATAATTATTATATTTAGGTTTAGTTACGGATGAAGGATAATTTGGACATTTGATATGAGGTGGGTATCCCCTATCCATGTTTTGAATATTTGAATTCTAATACAGCCTTAAAAATTTCATACAACCCCAATAATAGGATTCTTTATAAACATCTCATATCAAAAACAAAAGATCCGCCACACATTAAATTCTACCACAGATCTGAGTTGCAACCAAATACTGTAATGTCAAATCAACAGTTAACAAAACAATGAGTCAAATTTCAACTACAACCCCGATCAAACCAATTCCAAGACGACCATAGCAGGGATGGTACTTCTCAATTGATCAAGAGAGGTTTATTTAGACCCTTTATGGAGAAATGCGAGATGTTGGCAGGATCCAACTCTCGCATGCAAAATGAGTGATGTCTAGGGGGACTGTTAAAGGAAACTCCAGACTTTGACAGTCCAAATATTATGTGAACTCGCGCATAATGTTAGGTCCACTTTTTCTTTTTGTATGTAAATAAGTGTGATATGTCTCTATATGTTTTAGTTGTTCTTTAGGTCTACTTTCAGGTTATGGTCTCTACCATGCTCTATCTTGGGATCATTTTGCTGGCTTTGTTTCCTCTCGGCTACTGCAATGTTACACCAACAACTCAGCTGCGCACCACCACTAGCAACCACAACTACCATCTTTAGTCTCTTTTTCGTCACAGAGGTTTTTCCAGCGGGTACTTTGTTTACCAACTAGGGATGATGACTGTGTTAAAACCGGGTTTTGTTACCTCCGGTGGGTACTTATTCTACCAACTAGGATTAACAACTTCTTGTTGCAGGAGACTGGTCTTTTAAAAATTTGGTTTTTCTTGTGGAAAATCGTTGAAGAAAAAGGTGTTTCATTCTTTGCTTGTCTTCAAGTCGAGGATCAATACAACAACAGCCCTCGCATAGACAGCTGTTCAAAGATCAGAGATAGTAGTCAATGCAACATTGCCAACCAGTAGGTAAATGACCTTGATCGTCAACCAAGGAAGCTGCAGCTGGAATGCCTGAATTCTTTGGCTAGTACTTTACAGGCTAACACCTGTTCTAAAATTGGCTACAACATGTTTTGTTTGATGGAATTATCACCTTTGTTTTAAATCGTGTAAATCGTTCCTTTATTTAAATAAAATTAACCTTTCAAGAAAAAAGAAAAAAATCCTACCACAGATAGTGTGGAAGTTAAGATGTCCTCACAGACTTAAACTCTTTATTCGGCTTTTGTTCCATGATAAGCTGAACTTAAATGAGCCCTTATATAAAAAAAAAATGGATGTGTAACCATCCTGGTCGTTGCTTATATGATAATGATTTTGAAACTGCCGATCACCTTTTATAGATGTGCTAGAGTCAGACCAATTTGGAACAAGTGTTTTTGAAGGATTGGTATAAACCCTCAACCTGATGGTTTATCTTCTTCCACTTTTTAAAGTCTGTGTAGCCTTAAGGTTCTATAGGAGGGATTAAATGGTATAATATATTCCGTTTTATTCTTTTGGAAATATTTGGATTTGTAGAAATATAAGAGTATCTAATCAGGTTAGCTTTCACGAACAGAAAACTCTCGCCAGGTCAATACAAAATGCTTATATGATGCTGTTATCTGTCCAGAAAAGAAAATGGAGCATGGAGTCGAGGAAATCTATATTCCTTGGATGGTGCTGAGAACAGGTTATTTCAAATTAAACATTGATGGGGCTTCTAACGGGAGTTCTTGTGCAGGAATTGGTGACGTTTTCCTTGATGAGGATGGCAGTTTATTGCTTGCCGTGGGAAGCATATTTTCCACAATGTAAACAACGAAGTTGAGATTTGGGTCATTCGTGATGGCATCAAATTGGCAGCACACATCAGCATAGAAGAATTTGGAGGTGGAGAGTGACTCCTAGACTATCCAGTTAAGCAATGGAGAGATGAACCATACTGGAGCACTCAAGGTTTGAACGAGGATATCATCAAAATGAAGAGCAGATTCCAGATTGTTGACTTCAATCATCACTATAGAGAAGATAGTGGAGTTGCCGACTGTTTGGTTCAAAAGTCTGGAAAAGAGTTTGGACTGATACTCCAATTGAGTTTTCAGATACGTTATGTAGAGTGGTAGGCATTTATTGTGGTAGCTAGTTGTCTTGTTTATCAAAAAAAAAAAAGATCGCCATTAGGATAAATCAACTAGCCGTTAACTTTAACTGTGCTAAATCCATTTTAAGTGGTTAGGTAAATAAGTTGCGTGAAGCACATGATAATTTGTCGAAGTGAGTCAAAAACTATGAACTACGGATGTGCCCTAATTAGTGAATTGAGTCTCTTCTAATTCCCTCGATCATAGATGCCCCTCCGTATAACAAAAGTCATAGAAAGACTCCCATTTTAAGCAGCAATAATAAAATCAAAAATCAAAAATCCATTCTTAGTAAAATATATATATATCAAAACATTATTTCAGCCCAACACATATCTGAACATGAGTTGTTCTTCAAAAAGAATAAAGGCAATTGACTGAGATTAATACATTTGCTGAGAGGTCAAGCAGTAAAATGAAAATAGGTGATAACAGTTCTTAAAATTTGGTATTCCAAAAGGAGAATATACAACACAAAAAGACACTTATACTCGATTAATATAGAGACATTCACCAGCACAAGAATAACAAGGAAGATTAAAAATAAAAAAGAGGTCGGTAACAAAAATTATAATGCAAAGATTCGGCAAATGAAAAAACAAAGGATATTACTGACACATGGCATGTTAGAGTCAAAGGAACATGGGATGCTAGCAGAATAGCTCTCTTGTGGAGTGCAATCAAAAATGGCACTTTGGAGTCTTGATGTCATCTATATTTTAACGAACTAACAGGTTAAACAAGATATGACAGAAACTCAAAAGAGCTTATTAAGCCAAATATGAATCAGAAACAAACTAAGTTCCGCAAGTATAAAGTCTCATCTCATGTGCCATATCAAATCAATGAACAACATAAACTAAGAGATAGAAGATATGCTTGGTCAGTTATATCCGGCCACACTTCATTGAAAAATTGTGGACAAATTGAAAAAGTAAATGGTCAAAAAGGATATCATACATAGCGAATGAAATTCTTAACTCAATCTTGCGAAAATCCAAGCTGAAAAGCGTCAAATGTGATGAAACACCTAGCTGTTTCCAGTCAGATTGACTTCATGGAACTCAAATTTCTCCAATACACCTAGAAGCATCATAAGATTACCATACGATTAAACCAAGTAAGAACAACAAAGGAATTCCACTCTATCAGTTCAAAGTGAACTATCTTACGCACCCAAAATTATCAGTTTACAGAAAGTAATCATCAGCTGTGTTTCCACGCATCAGTTGTGCAGATGATACACCAGCCACAAATAAGCACTAAAAATATAAACTGCCAAAAGAAACAATTTTTTTCGCTGAATGTCACATATCATATGAAAATAACAAATGAAACAAAAACTGCAAACTAGCATACCGTACTCAGTTGTCTAAACATCAGCAGACTGTCTTTCTTGGCTGCACGACTGGAGCTGGCCTACCAGATGCACTTTCAAAGATTCAGGGATCTTAGTATTAAAGGGTTTTTTAGCTTCTGTAATTAACTTTGTCCTGCATTCCATCAACCAATGAATTCATAAAGGCATCAAATCTCATACTACTGACGCAGTAATCCATGATATAATGGGAATAAAATGTTAAACAGACTTACTTTAACTCGGGGTTGCTGATAGTATTTCCAGCTGCTTGGGTGCAAAATCGTTTTCTGGAACGCATGAAATTTTCAACATCATTGTACCAGCCACATGATCGCAGAAATGCAGAAGCATCCTCGGCAAGCCTGAAATGTAACAGAAGAACTGAATAATGTTAGCAGCAGAAAACTAGTGCCCTAAGCGGTGGGGGGCTAAAAACCTGCAAGCCTGCAATTAATAGTCGAGCAAAATGACTTACCCTTGTTTGAATTTCTCATCAGTTGTCCAATACACGTCTTTTTGGAGCAGATCTGGTAACCCTTTATCCTGTGATTTTCTCTTATTAGATCCTGTGGGGAAGTTATCATGATCCACAGCGTGAAATGCATGGTCTGGTTCAGGCAGTCTACTCTCTACTACTAAATTTCTGCTGCTGCTTTGCTGCAGGTCTTCTGTCTGCACCACTTCAGCACTATGACCATTGCCATGAGATACTCTAAAGGTTTGGTCATTCTCTTTATGCACAGACTGATGAAATGTATTTTTATTAGCATTGATGGTTACTGATGGCAAATCTTTCTTAAGTTTCTCCAAACTTATTGAACCACTATTGTGCTTGTCATGGCCCTCTAAAGTCCCGTTCATACTCCCATTCACATTTCCATTCCCATGACGGTTCCCGTTAGCATGAGCATTCTCCTTCCCGTTCATACTCCCATCCACATTTCCATTCCCATGACGGTTCCCGCTCGCATGAGCACTCTCCTTCCCGTTCATACTCCCATCCACATTTCCATTCCCATGACGGTTCCCGTTCGCATGAGCATTCTCCTTCACGTTCGCATTTCCATTTCCTGTTCCATTCCCTTTCACATGAACATTTCCATTCCCCCTCCCACTCCCATTCCCATTCCCATTCCCATTCCCGTTTGCAGGGAACTTTCTGGAATCAAGCCTTTTAAAACCAAATTTGATTCCTCCGCTAGAAGAAATTTTACCATTTTTAGGTATGCTCAATTTATCCTTCTCTAGGAAATGTGTTTCAAAAGGTTTTGCTGCAACTTTTTTCATAGGCAGAGCAGTTACTGAACTTAGAGATGCATCCTTGCCATTGCTCTCATGAGATTTAACTCCATGGGCAACAAAGACTGTTTTAGTTGATCGTGGCCTTTGAGTAACACGTGAGAAGAAAAGAATGTATACCTTCTCAGACAAAACCTCCTCAACAGTTGAAGGTGAAACATGCGAGTCATTGCAGCAGTACCACCGGCCCATTGCGTCCTGTGTATTACTTAGGGAAGTTAGATAGCCTAACTGATGAAAGCATCTTACCCTAAGGTGATAAAAAAATTATGAAACAATGCAAACATCAGAAGAACTGGAAAAGCTAAGAGAAAGCAAAGGGAAAAGAAACCTTGATGTACGCATAATAGTGTCCAGAGTCTGGTGAGTAGCCAGAATGCACAATGGTGCCGAAAAGATTATACTCGGGATGTGGATCCTGCATTGGGCATTACAACAAAACAAGCAATGGAAGGATTAGACACAAGGGGGTCATTGAATCAAGCTGAAAAGGGTGCATGATATGAAAGCCCATGCTATGAAAGCTTTGTTCAATCAGTTAACATGGGAAGATGATGTACTCCAAGTGGTCTATGATCTATACTATAATATATCAATTGTTCTCCCAATCCGGAACCTAGCAACAGACAGGAGAAGAGACAAAGCCATGTTCAAAATATGCAAGGACACCTTTAAGCTGCTAGCAGCCAAATTCTTCTGTGCGAGAAACATTACACTATAACAAAGAGTTTGTGAATTGTTGGGCGAATGAGAAGAGGGTCGCCAACTAGTGTGCTGTCTCCCTAGTTTGTGAAGACCATCCATTCAACTAAAAGGTTATATCCAAAAAAGCAATTGTATCAATTGTTATCGAGTAAGCAGGTACAATAACGCCAAATTCACACACAAGTCATCTAGAAAGCCAAAAACTGAAAATATCTTGACTGGCCCTAACATCCTCCAAGTCGTGTATATGCTTTAAGGCACTCAAACTACATTTCCAGATATAACCAGATAACCACGATTTAATGTGAACTGCCGACCCCTAATATATGGACTTCCAATTCCATCTTTATAACTCAGTTATACACACGCCTTCTACAAGGGAAGAATACAGACTGTTAGCTTGATATATGAGGGATGCAGTGTTTGAAAAGGCTTCTGTCGCAAAAAGGACTAGAAACATTTTTTATCCATTTCCAAAGGGTACGCATTCTACACAAACGCTGGAAATCTTTTAAAACCAACATTTATGGGAATAACAAGTTGGATTAACACTTAAATTGGTTCCAGGTCAAGAAAGGATGATCTATTTCAAAGATCCTCAAGTATAGTCATCCTCTTACTACAAAGGCCTTTTGAGGAACCTCCATTGGTACTGTAATAAGCGGAAACAAAACAATATGAAATATCGACTGAAGACATTTGCTTGTAGTGAAATTCTAACAAAATTACTTTTCAATTGGTGAAGCTCTATAGAATGGTTTTTTTCCATATCTACATAACAGTGATACAGGCACGAGTATCCAACTGTCAGGTATGCACATAAGGGTAGTTTAACATGGGGACCAAAAAATGTAGGAAACAGAGACACAGCAGGAGGATAGGGTGAGGTTTATGTTGTGTATTTTTCTAAATAAAAATAAGATGGCTACATTCATGCATATATTGAAGAGAAAAAAAGGAGCTATGTTTCTTATTCTCTTTCATTTCTTGTTTTTTTCAATTTTTCATTCTTTATAGAACTAAGTTGTAGATGTATGTAAGTTTAACGGATAGCAAAGCTGTTGCAGTGTTCGTGTGTATCCAGTACGCGTACCAGCTTCCATACGTGTCCATATGGGGGAATCTTGAAAACGAAGTGTCTTTGTTACAAAAGTTCCAACAAACCTCACATGTAAATATATCTAACCGCGTATTAAACTATATTCCGATACCTATCACAACTGTAAAATCCATGGACATACAACTGCCCAAACCTAGACATGCCCAGCAATGATCAATGGTTTATCAATACTATAATTAAGTGCACCAAATGAGGCAGTTATAAACAGCGCTGTAGTCTTGGTGTCATGCCAAAATTAAGGGAGCACATGGAGATGGCCCAAGAACTGACTTCCCATGAGTATGGTGAAGCTGAACAGAGCATAGAGCAGAATAGCCATCTTTGAACTTCTAAAAACATCTAAAGATGGATATCTTGCGGCGATCTATTTGTAACGTAATTTTAGGCCAACCTAAGGTTATTTGTAACAAAGATGATCCTATCCTCAATCTTACAGACCTTAAAACATCTGGTTAAACCCAACAGCCTTTTAACTGTACATCATGGGAACTTCATATTTTGAAACTACACAAAACCTTGTAAGTATAAATAGACTAGCTAAACTGGAGGCTGAAGACAAAACACACTTGCATCAGATATATCTGTGGGTTACTCCCTAGCTTTGGAGTTACTTGCCTCACAATGGAAGAGAAGGTGGATAGGTAGATTTGGATGGAGCTTTTTACAACAAAAAATTACAAAACAAGTCACCGTATGTAAGGCAGTCTGAAGCTAGCAATATGAAGCATACTATCAATCTTGCCTTTGCAGAAGCTGATTTAAACTAGAGACCATTAAATTCATGAATAAATTCTTTATCATGCTTATTGACACAAGGAAACCCTTGAGAACCTGAGGATCAGTTATTTCTCCATTGTTGATAGATATCTTTGGATTGGTAATACACAGAAAACAGAAAGTAATAAAAAATGTAACCACAACAAAGCAGCCTCTGCAATTGTCCTAGTGATAACACCTCAAATATATCTTCCTTCATATCCTTAACCCTAAGAGTCACCATATCAAGAACAATTTCACTCACTTAAAAGAACTGACTTCCCATGAGTATGGTAAAGCTGAACAGAGCATGGAGCAGAATAGCCATCTTAGAACTTCTAAAAACATCTAAAGATGGATATCTTGCGGCGATCTATTTGTAACGTAATTTTAGGCCAACCTAAGGTTATTTTTACCAAAGATGATCCTATCCTCAATCTTACAGACCTTAAAACATCTGGTTAAATCCAACAGCCTTTTAACTGTACATCATGGGAACTTCATATTTTAAAACTACACAAAACCTTGTAAGTATAAATAGACTAGCTAAACTGGAAGCTGAAGACAAAACACACTTGCATCAGATATATCTGTGGGTTACTCCCTAGCTTTGGAGTTACTTGCCTCACAATGGAAGAGAAGGTGGATAGGTAGATTTGGATGGAGCTTTTTACAACAAAAAATTGCAAAACAAGTCACCGTATGTAAGGCAGTCTGAAGCTAGCAATATGAAGCGTACTATCAATCTTGCCTTTGCAGAAGCTGATTTAAACTAGAGACCATTAAATTCATGAATAAATTCTTTATCATGCTTATTGACACAAGGAAACCCTTGAGAACCTGAGGATCAGTTATTTCTCCATTGTTGATAGATATCTTTGGATTGATAATACACAGAAAACAGAAAGTAATAAAAAATGTAACCACAACAAAGCAGCCTCTGCAATTGTCCTAGTGATAACACCTCAAATATATCTCCCTTCATACCCTTAACCCTAAGAGTCACCATATCAAGAACAATTTCACTCACTTAAAAGAACAAAATGGAAGGGAGAGCATATACAAAAGGAAAATCAACAATTTAAAACAAGAGAGGAGAAAAAAAGAGGATTAAGAGAATCCGTTCATTAAGTGTATCACATACCTGACTTTCTCTGCACAAGTAATTGGAAAGCACCAAACCCTCCTCAAAGGCAATTTTTCGATCTATCTTCCCACCAAATATACCCTCGAATCTCTGCATACCAAAATGCAATGAAAATATATAAGAATGCACTACTAGATCTACCAAACTTAGTTGTTAAGCAAAGATTTAGTTATAACTTCAGTATTGTGTCTCTATTAAACGTCATGAGTGCATTTTAGTTAAATGATTTGGTATAATTTCTTAACTTTGCAGGCACTGCCAGATGAAACTTTCTTAATGTTACTTCAATACATTTCGGCAGACAGGATAATCCTAATAGAGCAGAACACAAGTTGTTGGACTGATTAAGAAAATCACACATTCACAAATGATAATTAGAAGCACAAACAGAATTACAATGAATATTAGTGATTCACAATGGTTGAAAGAGCAGTAACTGTTCTGTTATTATCACCTTGAGTTGGATTACAAGTATATTAGGGGATTGTAGAATAGACATCTGCTTCCTTGCTGACACCAACTTCTTACACCTGCAGAACCCTATATTAGAAAAATGGTGCAAACTACAATCCCAAACAAAATTTCTAGGGTTTCTAGTAACTTACTTGTCACATTTGTACTTATTGCTTTCATCCAAAATCTCAGGCTGAAAAAACCTTTGCAAAGCATCTTTAATAGAATTTGTTTGATACAAATCGAGACTAATATCCATAATCTCATCAATTTTATTGGATTCAGCACCACATGAAAGACATTTAACTTGACTTTGTAACTCACCACCAAAAATCTCCTTAACAACAGTTGTTGTACTCTTAGGTGAGTTAACCTTATTAATCTTAAGAGAAGTATTATGACAAGCATCAATAACATAACGAAGGAATTCATGAGCATCTTCCTGTCTACCAAGTCGAAATTGATCAGAGAAAATTGAGAGACAATTCTGGATCTTGTACGGAGCATCAAATTGAGAATCAATAGTATGAGAACGAATAATTCTTGTCTCAAGTAGACAAAAAGGACAACTACTGGTATTTTGTGAATTACAGAGAAATGAATGTTGATTTTTGAGACAGAAATTAGCAAGAGGAGAAGTGTATGTTAAACACTGTAGAACACTATTTAGGTAACAAGTATTACCTAGGTTTTTTAAACCAATTGGAGGTCCACACCTAGGGATGATCTTCTTTTTCTTCTGTTGCTGTTGTTGTTGTTGTTTCGGAAAGTGGATTTGTGGTAGGGTTTTTGGTTGCCAATTCATTTGCAAGGCCATCAAAGACGACCATTGCCTACTCCGCCTCTCCAACGCCGCCACCAACACAATCGCATCCTTTTCTTCTATATCGTATTTTTCGATTATTTTTTTTTTTGAGGGGGTTTGCTTGAAAGTTGAAATTGGGGTTAATGCTGTTGTTGTTGGGAAAGAAAACGAAATAAAAGAAGAATAATGGGTTAATGAATAGAAGAAGAGTGATGAAACTTGAGTTTAAAGAAGGGAAGAATCGGAGAGAGAGAGAGGGGGAAGCAGCCACCACTACTCGACCCTCTCTGGAGTTCTGCTGATTAAGAGAGACAACCAGATATGCCCCTTTTTCTTTTTCTTTTTCTCTCTCCTTCTACTAGTAGTATGAATATGGGATTTCTTTTCTGAAAAGTTTCTCTGTCTAGTACAAATATATGATTTGGCTGTCCAATTAGGGCTACTATAGGTAAAGAATGAACGAACTTGTCTTTATGAGATTATTACAGTGTTTTGTTTGTGTAGTGTGTACTCGTTAAAGGAACCATTGACCGAAGTCCATGAACGAACTTGTCTTTATGAGATTATTACCGGTGTTTTGTTTGTGCAGTGTGTACTCGTTAAAGGGACCATTGACCGAAGTCCTGTACCGGATATTTATTTATCTAATTAGCAATTAGGCCAACTAGGCCGACCACTATGGTATGCCATCTCTTGGCCAAAAATAAGGAAACAAGCAAGTCAAGGCTAAGGAAAAAACCATTCACAATAGAAAGTAGATTTAAAGTGACGGAAACTTTTCCGTCCAATTGGTTAACCTTGACTAGATGGAAACTTTCCATTTTTAAGGTTTTTACCCACAGGATAGGAGAAACGTGAATTCTTCACTTCTCCTCTTTTTCTTTTTCTTTTTTTCCTTTTGTACTCTATTTTTTTCTTTCTTCTATCCATCAGCCTTCGATTTTTAAATATATTATGGATTAAATTTTGTCCCAGTATCAGAAGTGTTTGTTCTCTAATCAAATGTGTTTTTATTATATCTTTTTAATTTTAATTTTCATCCACAAAATCTTCAAACGTTAGTGATTAAAATTTTAGGGTTTAAAATGTATTTTTATATATAATCATGAAATTGTTGATGTTTAATTGATGATATAAATGTTATGGCTAGTCCTGAATGTTATATGAACATCTATGTAGTTAGAAATCCATGTTTAACGTGTGATTTGACGATTAATTTGTGATTAAGGTATGTTCAAATGTGATGTTTCTATATGTGATGAAATGTGTTCAAATGCAATGGTTTGATGCTAATGTCTTGAAATGTGATGATGTACATACATATGTGTTGTAGGATTGAGAATGTCGGACAATTTTGATCAAATTATGCGTTGTAGACATCTGGTTTTTTATCGCGTTTTAATGATGATCATAAGTTTAAATGCCCCAAGGGAGAATATAAGGACAAAATAAGAAAACATCAAGGTAGTACAAGCCATGTTGCTTCAATGTACGTCAATGTTGCCCAGAATCCCCATGCTAGTGCAACTGTTGACGATTGTGGGTTTGGAACAATGTTTAAAGTAGCTTATCTAAAACTTAACGACACAACTCTAACCACTGGTATATGCGAGAGGTGGTGGTGTACCACCAATACATTTCACTTATGTAGTCTTGAAATAGGCTTTACACTATGGGACTTCGCACAATATCAAGCATACCTTTTGACCAAGAAACTCGTATATTATTGAAAAATATTGGTACATAAGATGGGATGAAACTGCATCGCAGTAAATAGGTTATTTGCTCCCCTTCGTAAAAAAGGAGATGAAAAATAAAAGTAAGCAAGGAGAGAGATGGTGAAGAACAACAACAACAACAACAACAACATCATCAACAACAACAACAACAACAACAAGTTACGGATGAAAACATAGTTCATTTGAGAAGGAAACTTGTCTCACGAGCTGGGATTAGGATGAGTGTGATAAAAACATATATCGAATCTAGACGATACAAAGAGAACGACATTGGGTATCAGAAACAGTTGGCAATGTGGTTTTTGATGTAGGTTGTAGGCAATGTATTTTCCCCAACAAGAAAGATTTTTTTTTAGAAGCTGGCTAAGGGTACTTAGTGATTTGAGTATAGCCAACCTTACAATTGGGGTTCAGTCATCTATGCTCGTATATTATGGAATTCGAGTAATGGGGTAACGCAAGAGAAGGGTGATCTCAAGTTTTTTTTGGTATCTATTAATGATAAACATATACATACGTAACATACCCCCTAGTAAATTTATTTTTTTGTTGTTTATGAACGTTAGTCATCCATAATATTTAAATATTTGCGTTTTTACGACCTTGGTTTGGGGCGTATTTCTGGCTTCTATTTCCTAAGATAACAAAGCTCAACGAAGAAGATTATGATTCATGGTCGGATGGTCGGTTATATGATGACAAACAAATAGAGAAAGGAAAAGATAAACAACATGAGATTGGTAAGCATTCAATATCATGGGTTCGTAACCACATAGACAACCACGACATCCATTCAACAACATGGATGTCATCGTTGGAAAGTCAATAACGATATAAGGAAGAGGTGAAACATGCTAGAAGCATTTCTAAATGATGCAAAATGTTTTTTGATCCATATGCCAAGAACACTTTGTACTTCGTAGAACGGTACCTCATACAAGTTGCTCGAATTACAGTGGTACCGGTAAATCCACCTGGAATAATGATAAACGTCGTTCACCACCACATGTACGAAAACAATATGAGCATGATGGATTAAAATACGATGAGGTGTATGATTGGGAGTATTCATACTTTTGACTCCAGAACTCTGTCGGAAGCTACTCATGGATTTGTGATCATAAAGGAAACAGAGATTGTATGGTTCATAGGATCTTAATGCTTTTTTTCTTCTACCAAGAGAGCAAAGGCAATCCATATATACACAAGATTTGGCGCCGAAACCAAATATCTTCTTCCTAGTGCAAGAATCTACTAATATCAAATCTGCCGATGAGCATGGTTGTGCGTTACAAGAGACCTAATTTAGATAAGTATTTGGGTAAAGTTATAAAACCTAATTACAATGTAAAATGGGGTACAAATGTGAGTATCAATTGTCTTAGTAATACTTTTATGATATCTTTATAATTCAGCTTGTTGTCAAAATGAGAAATTAATCTTTTTTTATATTTACAGGAGAAGTGGTGTCGGTTGTATGAGGAAAATCAATATATAGTTGATGTTATAAATCAAATATCACTCAACTATATAACATATTTGCAATATCAACTTCATCAAATAGATGAAGTACCAACTTTTTTCTTTATGTGTAACCGTATCAAGGAGAAGTTCCCCACGAGGCGTCGTTGACTCTAAGACATAGTAGTTAAGACCGTGATTTAGAAACACCGTCTTATTTTTTGTACCAAACAATGATGATGATCTCTACCATCCTCTAGATGAATATCAATATCTCCATTAAAGCATGATAACATATCAACGACATGGTTATGCATCTAATAATGAAGTAGGAGGCCCATCATCCAGTTATGATGTGGAAAATGATCCATTTTAAAGACAATATCATAGGTCATATCGTGGACTTCCATAATGTTTGTTATTGCTTTATTTTAGATTTTAGATTATTTAATGTAAAGAATTAAAACAAGTTAGTGGTGTTATTTAGTTTTAATATTTAGAAGAAAGCAAAAGAAATCACAATCACTTTAGTATAGTTCATAAGCATAACATTATATTGAAGAAAAATACCATAATCGCGTTTGAACCACATATTGCATTAAAATAGTTAATCAACATTAAATCATATCTAGTTTGTCTCAATCTTTATAAATTGATAGAAATCGTTAAATTTAAAGTGCGTTCCTTTTTCCTCATAGTACTGTCTTTTTGCGAGTCTCTCCTAGAGAAAACAAACACAAACTTTGCTCTAGTGTTTAATTGGATGATTAAGAATTAAGCTTATTCAAAAGTAGTAAAGAATCAGTTACAAATTGTTCAACCGACAATGCCTAAGTTCTTCGGATATATATTTTCACTTGTTCAGTGGTTAAGACCTTCGTTTATACAAATATATTTTACAACTACCTGTTGGGTTGATAAAGATCTAACAACTATAATCTTTGAATACCAACTATTATTTTAATACCAGATAGTTTTTTGAAATCGAAAAATTTGGTTATTTCTCTATATGATGTAAATCAGTTTCCAACTCAAATTGTCCAAACACTGTCTTTTATTTCCAACAATAAAAAATGCAGTGATTCACCAGTGAAGAAGATGTTAGTATTGTTCAAGTTTGCATATCGATTACAAATTATCCACATTTTAGAAATCAACCCGCAATCGGGTCCATGTATTTGAGACCTTTGACACGCTAGCAGGTAATGAAAAGGCTAGAACTAAGCAATCTCTTCAAAAAAGATTCAACTGCATCAACAGTGAGTTGAAAAACATTTATCACGATTCAGGTTGAAGTTAACATAGCTAACCTTGTTTTGTCCATTGAAGAACGAGTGAGTATTTGAATATGTATTATTTATTATTCACATAACTATGTTTGAAGTTAATATATTTAATTTATTTTTACTTTATTTTTTTCCAGAAAAGTATAGCTTGCGTAGAATAATTTGAAGACAAGGGTAAAGAATTTAAGTATAATGAATGCTAACTCTTGAAAAAAAAAATCTTGCTCACTACAATCCTGATGAGTGAATGTTTGAATGCAATGTTTATTTATGTAATTCGGTCTACTTAAATAATGTAACGTGGTAAATTTTATTAATTTTAGAAGATGGTAGGAGATACTACACTTATTAAAATACTGCTAAACTGCAAATTATTGAATCTTAATTCTAATCCCAACTTACTTTTGTTGGAATCATGATTACACCTTAGCATGTGCAACAAGCCTTTTAGCCCCCCAGGTGACCCTAGTGGACGAGTTTAGTCTCGTGAGGGTTTACAGAAAATGTACCCACTAAATCTAGACCAATATTTGTTTTGTATTTTTTCTCCATCTCTGGGAAGATTGCGGGGTTTACAGGTATTCCGAAAGTAATATCTTTTTCCAAGTTCTTCCTACTCAAAACAAACATATATTAGATTACTGATTAATTGGAAGAATAATATTTTAAGATATGTAAACCAAATTAAAAGCACTTACAATTATTTCAATTGTCATATGAGGAGGTCTGGTTCCATAAAAAAATGGATATTTACGTAGAGTCTTATTGCCTTTTTAATGATAGCAACCCTATTTTGTATAACCAATCTTGTTCTTTGATAAACATTCACAAACTCTTGAATATAATTGTTGTACACCTGCTCCAAAAGTTAACAACCAGAACTAGGTGGTGTAGGACATCAGGTTGGAGTACAACAATCACCCAAGCGCTGGTGATTGCTGCATCTTCTTCTTCATAAGTTTAGAACTCCCGTCACTAATGAGTGATTCTTTCGATGATGGTGTAGAGGTGTGCTTGATTGAGATATTCTTTTCTTGTTTGTTGGCTTTTTATGGAGGGGAACTTTTGACTTGTGTTTATCATCCGATGTTGTGGTATTTCCATCACCAAACAACGACATAGGCTCTGTATATTGCTCGGTAGTAGTTAGATGAACTTGTGAAATATGAACACCAAAAGGGATGCCAGTTTGGAAATTGATTTCTAAATGGATTTTGAGGGATATGACTTGAAGATGAATTTTGGATATTATTAAGGAATTGACTTGAAAAAGGATTTAGGGTATTACCAGGTTATTGGGTTGCATTTTTAGTTTGACCCTCTATTATATTTTCAACGCCTTTGAGAAACTTATAGTCTACATCGCGCTTGAAAGCTTTATTTTTCATTGCAAAATTCAGTTCTCGCTACTATAACCTTCAATAATTTAAATTAAGCATAAGTTAGTAGAAAGAAAAATATATACAAAAACTCTAAGAACAATTGTTGTGAACAAGTTTAGTTAACTTATCAGGTTATTATGATGTAAGTTCGGATTATTTTTGTTAGCATTTAAAATACATTTAGTAAATTTATCCTTTTCAACCTTGATAGTGCTAAATCTACTTTGAGTTCCACCATCATTACAATTGAAAGGATTTCCACCACAAGCTTCTATAAATTTTATAAAAACCTCTTTCCAAAACAACTTCCTATCCTCCTTATAAATTTCTTCTTTCTGTAGAACACAAAATGAAGTAAATTGATGCAAGTCTTCTGCAAGAGAGTATTTCTTTCTCTGAATTTTTATTTACGAAATAGATGGAGAAGGAAATAGAAGAAAAAAAATGTTTTTCAGAAGATGATTTAAGGAGATTTAAGTGGAAAAACAAGTTGTAAGAAAATTATTTGAGGTGAAGATTTGAGGAAAAAAAACTATTTTCTATTTATATAGATATTTTTCTTATTTTCTTAAAAATAGTCATTCGAATCCGACGGTGAAAAAATATAATAGTTAAAAATAATGGAAGACCAAAATCGGATGCGAAAGAGATATAAGATTAAAAAGGTCAAACAAATACCAATTCAGAGACATAAACTCAATATCCATCTAGTATCTTTTACGAAAATTCAATTTCCAACACCCACATCTTGGCTAATGAGTGTTGTACATCTTTAATACTCATTTGTTAAAACTTTTTAAAAAGCTATACTATAGCCAAAAAATATACCATAAAACTTACCATAGTACTTGTTCTTGCCTATAACGGAGCCGAGTAACGGAGCCAAGGATTAATTAATCCTAGCTCTAGCTCCCTTAAAAATTATTAAAACTATTAAATTACCCTTATTTGTATCTAATACTTTGTTTTCAGTCCTAACATTTTATATTTCATCCACTAAAATCTATATGTTGATATAAAAAGAAAATTAGCCCTACTCATTTGCAGTTTCGGGCTCTGCCACTGATGTAGCCAACGCCAACATAAATGGCATAGCCACAGGAAGACAAAAGGTATGGTATAGCACAGAAAACTATACCTGTAAAATCTAAAGGCAAGTGAATGGGACTTGAACACCCGCTTGAAGCCCCGAACCGTAATTAAAAAATAAAATAAATCGGCACACTGTTAATCTGTTAACAAAATGAAAGCCCAACCCCAAACCTTCCGACTTGGAGACCGCGGCACAGACACTCGAACAGAATAGATGCTATTGAAACTGTATCTGAGTTAACATTGTGCCTGAAACCAAAAACACTCCACTTAGACTTTTGAAGTGTGCTTGTCTCTAGCCGGCCTTGAGATTTCCGCACAGCTTACCGACGGTAATGGAATTAAAAAACGAGCCCTATGTGAGGTTCAAACATGGTTTATAGCGCCCCTTGCCCCCCTTGAACTAGACGGATCTTTGAACATCACTACAGCGAAGGAATCAGTGTGTTAGTTTCTACCATTGGCCGGCATTGTGGATGCTTTGATTGACTGACTGCCAAATACCATTTTCCTAATAGCATGTACCATTTTATATCATTCAGTACATACTTAAAGACCAGAATGGGTAACATGAAGTCCAGTTGTGGTGTCTAGTTAATCCATAGTACCACTACACAAAACCGAAGTGTTGCAATCCGTAGTTAATCCATAGTACCACTACCCATAGTTAATCATATGAGTAAAATCTGTGTTCTTCTTGATTCCACGAGATCAGAAGGAAAAATTCACTCAATCAGATGAACTTTCGGTGACCTTATTCCTAATACTCAAAGATCATCAACAAGAGAACATGATACTGATACAGAAAGATAACTACTGAATTGAACAACAGTTGCTCGATCGCGGCTTTACAGATTACAACAAATCATTTTATGTAGAGTACAATCAACAAACTTCAGGAGGTACCAAAAGAAGAAACTTCATTGGTCTCCAAAAGAAGCTTTTCCTGATCCCTCCAAATCACCAATGAATCTCCAACACGGAAGGTTCTATCTCATCAGATACAGTTTTTTGTGGAAAGATGATAAGCATCCTGTATCAGCTAAAGAATCATGTGCATGTTTAACAAACTGTTAAACATAGTACTGTGTCAGGAGATTGCAGCCCTATCTGATAAGAATGCACTTAATAAACACATAACTCTAAAAGAATACATTATACAATACCTCAAGACTAATTCTGAGACCCATCTTTCTATGTGTCTGTTTTTTGAGGAATCAGTGTCACTGTTGTTGACATCTCATCTTCTCGAGTTTCATCCGGGATTGGTCGGTGAGTTTCCTTTTTCAACTTAAAGTTATTGTATGCGGCCACACCTGCAATAGCTACAAACACAAAGGAAAATAGGAATACCATTTCAAATTTCAAACAAGGAATATAATGGTCTTAAAGACTTGATGTGCCAGGCACATGTGCTAGAATGCTGATCATCTTCATGATAAACACCAGGCTTTGTGCAAAAGAAATATATATGTACTTCTACTGCTTTCATTTACCAATGCCATAACCTAATAGGTTGATAACTGTCAGCTTTGTATCTGCAAACAAAGCGGCTGAAAGTAAGACGACCACCCAATCCTTAACGACTCCCGCAACGCGGATTGTCAGTGCACTTGTATGAGAGATGACCAGGAAAACTGACAGATTGAGTGCAAAAGTACAAAGAGAATTGAGAGCCAAAGTTAGCGGTTGAAAACTCCAGTTAGCTTCATCCATCTTTGGCTTTTCAAGAAATATCCAAGGGATGAAGAGGCATAGAGCACTGCAGCATAAAACAGAGACTGAGTCATATTGGATGTGCAAACACGACCTTCGTATGCATAACATGAAATCTCATCGTATCAGCAGCACATTTTGAACGTTTTAGACAAAAGATTACCCATTCAATAGCTAAGATATTCTATCTTTCTTTCTTTTTTCCTACCGAAGTCCTCCATTTTCATAAACTGAGACTGCATAAGAAAATTAAGAAAAGTTTATATGTACCTGAAGGGACTAACATAGTACATTACGGAGATCGGGTTTAGTTTCAGACCCTTCCTTTTCACCAAAATCTCCATGAAGATGAGCCTCAGCGCTTCTCCAACAACGCCTCCCATTTGGTAAACAACTCCAATCCAGTTAACATTTATTTCCCCATAGGAAGCCACAAGAACTCCAAAACTGATAACAGACATAATAAGAAGCATTCTGCAGCTCATAACTTCAAGTCCAGCCATTGCACCAAGTAGGAAAACTGCCACGGGCACTATCAAATGCACAGACTGATCTATGTTATACAACATTTTTCTTCAAGTACGTGACCGTTAAGGATTAAGCAGGAGGTATTTAGTCGAAAATTATTGTGGAAACTTACTGATTGCTTTCAACATTTGTGCAAATGAGACAGATATATAAAGGTATGCAGTGTTTCCCAGCCACAAAGTCATCGCAAACATTGCTCCGATTGGAACAACAGATTGAACATAACTGCATAATAAAAACTCAATTAGCTGCATTCATGAAATGATTACTTTTCAGAATGCAGATGTCTTTAAAAGTGAATGGTTCACTACAGTTTTAAATAACCAACATGTGCAGCTTTGGTTTGTTGTCTTTCTTGATTCCTTACCCACATGTTTCTGAAAAAAAATACATACTGCACCTAATTTTACATATAATTCTACAGAGATAATATTTATCTTGGGTAGATGTCCACCAGAAAAGGGGAAACTAATGAAGGGTGTGCATAAACGCAGAATGCGAGTAACATTCAGTAACGCATACTAAGATTTACCAAGAATGGTGCTTTTCTTTCAGTGACATTCATATGTTACAAAAAAGACTATATGCTGCACCTATGAAGTTGTGCAACACTGCAACCTGCGTCAGATTGCTAGCTTCCCCTTAAATGAATTCCATTCCAATCCATTGACAGTTCAAACCAAGTCCCACAGCATGTGTGTTTCTTAACAAAACATATTAAATAATGAAAGGAAGCAGGAGAATTTAGACGTCATCTACTCCAATCCTAGTACTCAAAAGCAAAATAACCTCGGGTTACTTGTATCGAATATGCTGTTATTTGAGGACTACTCCACATTAGTATTATAGTTTTCTGGATTTTTGCATGCCGACACAAAGATAATCGTGTCCAACAACACGTGTGGGCAATTCAGAAGTAAATAGAGCCATTTTATAAAAGAACACTGGTGGTATGGCACCTGAACTCAAAAGTGGACAGAAATTTGGTACTTATCACCTAATTAGAATATAAATGTGGTACCTTGATATAAAATCATCAATATAGGAACTACAACTAACCTATAGCTTTGAGATATCTTTGTAAGGATATTCTCTCGCCTTGCTTGTGATTGATAGTTTTCCAGAGCCCAGAGGGATCTCATTTTTGGATGCTATGAGTTATAATGGTTCATTGAGCATAATTTATCATTTTCAGTTGTAAATGCCAATCCTAAGTTCTACCACTTTCATAGTAACATAAAAACCCTCCAAGCTGGCTGGTCTATGATAAAATTTGCCCTCCCCAGTATCAATTAAGCTTCCTTATATTGTTTCAAACTTTAGATGCACAAAAGTACAATATCTTGACTCAACAAGTTACTTTAGTTTTAAAAAAAACACGTCTTTTTGCTTTCGCTATATGACATTGTTAAGATATTTTTATCATCATGGTGAACATTGACTATCGGACTTTTTTTTTTTGATGAAAACATTGAGTATCAGTGATTACTCAAAGGTAGGATAGCAAATGAGACATTGAGACCACTGACAGATATCAACTTCTATGAATGTCAGATGCCTAAAATGACATTACGCGTTTCAGAATGATGATGAAATCTTGAACGGAGTTGATTTTGCTGGAAAAAAAAATGTGTTGTAACTGCTACCCAACAGGTCTTTATGAAGTAGGCACTAAACAACTCAAATAAAAAAACAAAATAAAGATTTGACTTGTTGCTCACATTTCTGTAGTCATTCCTTCTTCAACCTTCATAAGCTGCGAGTCACACAGATGAATTGGAAAATTCCATTAACAAATTTGATTTATAGATGTGTTTACTGCATTATAAATCAATTACCAATGAACAGAATATAATTTAGGCAGAATCCAAGACGAGTACCTTCAGAACTTTACAAAGAATAAAGCATACTACGGATGAAAAGACCATGTGAAGAAGAGTCAGTCCAAGAGGGTAGGGAAAGTTGATTTCTTTGGATGACAAAACCCACTACATGCATTGAAAAAAAAAGATGTCAGATAAGTGAAGCAAAGATAATTAGAAAGAAACATACTACCTCCGTTTCAGCAAAAGTGATAGTAACACTTTTGGTGAACGGAGGGAGTAACTATTAAGCAGGTATTTGAAGAAAACGGACATAAACAATTGAGGACGGTTGATTAGCTGGGAATTACAGCCTTTTGCACAGGAAGCATGAACACGAAAACAAGAACAATTAGAAATCACAAATTGTTTTACTTTGCTAACAGATATATGCACCTTTGTCATAATTATCACACAAGGGAGGAGCTCTAAAACTCCGTATAACATCCATACTGAATTTTAACAACAGCATCTATTCTGTTGAAAACAAAGCTCAGACTTCTGTATGGAGTTGTGTATATTGCATCTACACAGATAGGGTAGCCATGCAGTTCTTATAGGATGGATGTACCGCTATATTCAAACCACAGGAGCCTGATAAACAGTAAATGGTCCTAACTTCATTATGCAGGTTAACCCACATAGTAAATATAATGGTGCTTATGAAAATAAACTACCAGTAAATCCTAGAATAACGTTACAGATAACATACTGATTGATATACCAATGTTTATGGGACATTATTTTGTCTCTACAACATGGCATAGTTTAAATTGCACCACCCCGAGAAGCTAAATCCGTAAGTAACCATCCAACTCAATGCCATAAGAGTCCTATTTACTATTGTATGTTGATCTAAGAGAGACAAAACAACAACTACCTAATAGATTTCTATATTTTCCCAAACAAACAAGTATCAATGTCAATATTCGATAAACAATTTTGCATAAGCAAAGACAGGTGTGTTTGAGAGAGGTCAATAATGAGGTGCTACGACAAAAACAGCAACAAAGAGCAGATAAATCTTATTTAGTTAGAGCTCAAATTGCAGATCAGGAAGGGTGAACTACAACTCAACTAACCCAAATAAGGACTTCTCATTTTGGGAACCCTAGAAAGAAATGGAATCCAAGGATTGAAAAGGAAAATAATAACTAACCTTGTTGAAGAATATCTGCCCACTAGAAAGGGCGATGTAGAGAAGGATATAAGCATATGTGCGAACTCCTTCTCCGATTGAACCCCGTATTTGATCTGCCATTGTTGGAAAGAACTATCTATCTCTCTCAAATATTCGTCGTCGTTCCTACGGTGCATAAAGCAACTGAGATTCAGACTGAGTGAAGCTAGGGAGGTTCCTTGCTCTCTTGCTAAATTAGGCGTATGTCCACGCGGGTGTTCCCTGAAAGACGGATGGGACTGAGAGACGAGGATTTCTACTATTGGGAGTTTACTTTTAAATCGAGGGTGAGCAAAAGAAACCTAGTCGGCTTACTACTAACTAAGATCGGTTCTGGATATTTATTGGTACTTTTAATCAAACGCAAACTCTTTGCACAAATTCATTATTCACGTTCAAGGTGCGAAGCAAAATTCGTTTTCAAAGGATGTAGTTTATTTATGGGAATTATACTAATATATCCCCACGTTTAAATCCGAAACACAAATCTACCCTCTTTTTTTTACAAATTTTAAATCTACTCCTACTGTTATGTTACCGTCCAAGGGTCTGTTAGTCTGGAATCCACGTTGACATTTGTATAAAAAAGTCATTTACACATGTACAAAACTAAGGCCAGATTCCATTTCTACACTCTAAGTTATAGATAACAACGACTAGAGATTTCACCTGGGTTTCTCTCATCAATTTTTCATCTCCTAGTTTACAGAAAATTAGTGTTCTTCAAAATCAAACCTAATTTACAGAAAATGAAGACATTAACAACACATAGTCTATATGTTTACATCCGAAGAACCCTTATCGATTTCTTCATTTTTTTAAGCTAATTTTCCCCTCTTTTTATGGTTTTAAAAAATTACAGTTTGGTTTTTCCTTTAAAATCGTTAGAAGAAGATCTAAAGTTTTAATTGGGAGCATACGTGAACAAGTTAGAAGATATGTATGACAACCATCTTTAACCTAAGCTTGTTGCTGGGTAATGAATAAGTGAAGTCTAAGCCAAGTGGATGAATGTCTAGAGGGATTGTTTCATAAAAGGTACTACTTTTACTTCCAAAACTTCGGATTTGTGCTAGTCGATGAATCAAAATAACCCTGTACTTAATTGTGTTAAATTATGCATATTGATTATGTTTGTTGTTGAATCGTATTTCGAAGTTGTTTTTTTCTTTGGTTAAACTTATTCTTTTTCTTGTTTGACATTATTATTTGTAGCTTGGTGCCTTAGCTGACTGCTAGTAAAACAATGAATCAGTGATCATTGAAGTGATATTTATGGTACTGTTAGTTTGGTGGTATCAAGAATGAACTTGTCTCGTGTTTATTATCAGAAGGATTTACAATGGATCTATTTAATAACCTGAACATAGATTATTTCCTTAAATCGTGGTTATGTTATGATATTCTTGTACTGGTTTTGCCTTATTTTCTTATTTAAAGTAAATCATTTGAAGTACTTCCATGGAAAAGACTTTGGAGTGTTTAAAGTCTGTAGACTATTGCACATGTGGTTAGAGTTTTTATATGGCGTCTTTACATAACAATTTAGGCTGCAGTCAATCTATACACAAATTTCTTATAACACATAGACCTTGTACTTAGTTGGATAACTATACAATTTATAATCTGATTTTTAGTTTGTAAATTCGATGGTTCTGATGATTGTCAATGATGTTGAAACTTGTGACGATAGTAAGTTGTTTGTTATTATTTCAGAGAGAAATATAATGCAAATGGAGGTTCAACTGGTGGTTATGGAGGTGGATTATGAGGTCTGAGCAAGTTCATCTAAAACAACGGTGTGGGATCAAATGAAATCGAGCACTTCTCTATAGGTATTATGTCATGTATGATTATGAGCTGTAAATTTGTTGATTGAATGATAATAACTCATATATTCCTTGACTTTTATTTTCAAATTGAATGAGAACATGATTGATACACTTTTGGATGTAATCTGTTATGACTTCTGTCCAGCTGAGAACTGGGTATTGGATTCAAAGAAATCACAAAATATTACTATAATACTAAGGGAATTAAATGGTGAGTTTTCATATTTTCTTTCACATATCATATCAAAGATGCATTATCAATAATATCATTGAATGTTAGCGAAAAGAAACAACAATCACAAAATAACATTTTTTTTCTTTTTTAATTCTTTGATAGGTATCTAACATGA
The DNA here is from genome assembly GCA_023531435.1 of Papaver californicum. Taxonomy (NCBI): domain Eukaryota; kingdom Viridiplantae; phylum Streptophyta; class Magnoliopsida; order Ranunculales; family Papaveraceae; genus Papaver; species Papaver californicum. The sequence goes on from JAJJMC010019832.1 coordinate 6,876,690, forward strand.
ACCACAAGTAAAGTTTTAGCCCCAATTATGTTAACTTGTATGACAGAACCAATGTTAATTCTAGAAACTCAAGTTTGATATACCAACTTGAAAACTTTAGGCGCTAGATTCATAAACCCATCAATGTTAAATGATATCCCAAAATGTTAAGGATGTCAATCAATTAAACCAAAAACAATTTTTAGAAAATAGAAACAAAAATGCTTAGTGTTTTTTCTTTAGTATCCGTAGTATAACCAAGAGTTCTACACTTTTTTTTCTACTGCACATAACAAGTACATTTATTGGTGAATTAGGTAATCCCGAAGCTTGGGTTCTGAGCTTCTAGAAACATTGGTAAACATAAATACTACACATTAGTTACGTCGGTACTCTACTATTGGAGATTTAAAGATTCAGGAACATATTTTTTTTACCCAAAAACCAGTCTACTCCAATCACTTCAATCCCGTAGCAGTCATTTTCCATGTTCAAGGATTACTATCAACTTGATGATGATAGTGGAACTTATCTAGTTATCTCCATAGCCCCCACTGCAGTTTGGCCTCTGTAGGAAGAGGTATTTCATGAAGATCAACTTTGATGGCGTGACTATTGATTCCAACTCATCTGGTGCAGTAATTGCGATAAGTTCTAGTCGACTATTTCTACCAGCTGCTTCAGTTCTAATTACTCAAATCATTCCCTAAGTGGTTGAAGTCCAAGGTATCTATCTTGATATATATTGATTTAACTCTTAAGTTTAAGGTGCAAGAGGTATTTATTGATGAGGATTGCAGAACGCCTATCCACATCCTCAATAAAGAAACTGCAGTTATCCCTTGGGAAGTTCGACGCATAATAGAAGATATTCAAGCTCGGTGCCTCCTCTTTAGCTCAATCCAGTTTAAATTCGTCAAGCGAGAAACCAATGAAGTGGCTCATATTCTCGCCAAGAATTCTTTGAAAAACAACATCCACACTCGTTGATTTTCTCCCCACATCCGTGTCTGCATCTCTAGTATGTTAGAGAATTTAGATTGGTAATTTTTCTTTTGTTGTTTTTGTCATCTTTTCCTCTTTCATAAAATAAAATAGAATTAGAAATAAGATAAATTATTTTAAGTATGTGTGTTTCCTTAAATTTACAACTCTGGGTTTTAGATTTGTTACCACGAATCTCCATCTTATGGAGGCATAAATGACAAATATACTTATAAAAAAGAGAAGATAAAGAAGGAGACCATTAGAAAAGTTAAGATCAATCTGGGACCGTACATGTCAGTGGTTTGGGTAGTCGCCGCTGTTTCCTGACTGGTTACTCTTTCTACTAACCTGAGTAGGAGAAAGTGATTAAAGGTTTGGTCTTTGGTTCAGAGTAAAAGATAATACAGTTGTCAGAAAACAGTCGTTTAACTTCATTTTAATAATCAATAAAACAAAACTGGATGAAAAAAATAAAAAATGGGATAGATTTGTAATATTCAGAAAAAAACAGGAAAGATTTGCAATAAGGATTCAAATGTGGGAGCATATCAATAAATGACCCTTTATTTATACATTTCATTTCCTCCCAAGAATCAAGCTTTTACAGACTCGGTATGAAATCACACGCACACATACAAAAAAAATCAAACCATTTGGACATCTAGAATTTTTCGTCAAATATGTTTGATGGCATAGACTCATAAAATATTTCATTTGATTCTCTTAACTTTGAAAGAGGAAAATGGAGAAATGAGAATTTTAATATCATCTTCCCAAGTTCCCAACCTTCAAAATATATATACTTACGGGCCATTGCCTACTAAATATCGAAAACTTAACGTGCCTTTATAGAGTTTTGAATTCTGGTAGTAGACTATGGAAATTCCATCTATTTATCACCCATCTAAGAATTTTTAAAACAATTCTACTTTTCAATTCTATTTTTTCCTATTTATCACCTATAAAATGTCAATTTTAATTGGATTATTTAAAAATATGGATCCACTAAAAAACTCGGTTTATGAATACAAACCCGTTTTTTTTTAACATTTCGAATACCGATATACTATCAACTTTTCCATCATCTTGGTTCAGTCCCACTACATTTTACTTATTTACCCTTTATTTATTTCCACGTTGACCTTTTACATCATTTTTCAGATTCGACGAGCTCGGTTTAGGATCGTTTCGCCGATTTTAGGTTGTTACATTACCCAAAGGGTTTATCATTCCCAAGTATCTTAGGGTTTTTGGTAGGTGGGAAATAGACCTTCTACAATAATTTTCAAGTTCGTCGAGTCCCGGTCAAGATCGTTACACCGCTTTCAAGTTCGTCAAGCCCTGTTTATGATCATGAAACCGCTTTCAGAATCATCGGATCATTTACCCTCCTTACCAAGGATATGTGGTTCAGAGTTAAATAGGACCAAAAATAGGTCAGATAACTGCCACCTTGTACTTAACGGGATGGAATCCGTTTTTTCAAAAAAAAAAGCAAAAAAAAAAAACAGTAAGACTGGGCCTATATACGAAATGTTAAAAAAAACGGGCATATATTCAAAAACGCCTGAAGAAGAAATGGCAATGTCAACCAACGACTGGATTCCATATGAGATTTACTTTTTAATCATATATAGGTTACCGGTAATCTCTGCAAGTATATTTGTAAGTGATGGTTAAACCTAATTTCTAATTCTGATTTTGTTGAAATACATCATAATTTTTATAGAGAAAACTCTAGTTGTCTCATGCTTGGTGGTCATCACGAGAACAATATTGTAATATACTCAATTGGTCATGATCCTCATTACAACTCAATTGGATTATCCTTTTTAAAATGGGTTTTGGTGGTGTTTGGAGGGCTTGGATTAGAAATTGTTTAATTTTCTCTAAATTCTCGGTTCTTGTCAATGGATCGTCCTATGGCTATTTTGGTAGCGAAAAGGGTCTTCGGCAAGGAGATCCTCTATCTCCCTTTCTCTTCACAATTGTGGGTGAAGTCTTAAGTTATATGTTGAGCAAAGCTCAATAATTTGATCAAATTTTGGGTTTTTCGGTTAAGGAAGGAGGAACAAAAATTAATCATTTGTAATTCACCGACGATACTATTGTTTTTCTCGATGCGAAGGAGGATCAAGTAGCTACCCTCCGTTATCTTCTCCTTTGTTTTGAGCTAACATCGGGTTTGAAGATTAATTTTTCTAAGAGTAGCTTGTACGGAGTAGCGGTGGAAGAGAGCATTGAAAATTATGCAAACTTGTTGGGTTGCAAATTTGAAAGCTTTCCTAGTATATACCTTGGTCTTCCGTTAGGTGGCAAAGTAGGGGGATCTCAAAAATGGGAGAAAACTCTCGATTTGTGCGAAAAGGATTACTCTTTGGAACGGAAAAGCGATATCAAAAGCGGGTAAGTTAATTCTTGCCAAAAGCATTCTAGGGAGTTTACCAATTTACTACCTTTCTCTTTTTCTTGCTCCTTGGACCATAACTAAGGAAATGGATAAGGTGGTGAGGAACTTTTTATGGGATGATGATCATAACACTAAAAGAATTCACAATATTGGTCGGACTACGGTATCAAAATCAAAAGAAAAATGAGGTCTTGGTATTAGAAGATCGAAATTAGTGAACTCGGCTTTGTTAAAAAAGTGGTGGTGGCGGTTTAGAGAAAGATGCTTTGTGGAGGAAGATTATAGTTGAAAAGTTTGGTGAAACATCAAACGGTTGGGAAACTCTCCAACCTAAAGGTTCAAAAGGAGGTAGCCTTTGGTATAACGTCTATAAAGAGCTAAAATATTTCAATAAACATATCAAATTCAAGGTTGGCGCGGGTGAGGAAACTTGATTTTGGGAAGATGTTTGGATTAGGGATGGAAAACTATGTGATATGTTTCCATCGGCTTATGAAGTCTCAAGGACCAAGGAGCTTGTGGTAGCACGTATGTTCGATGTAGTAGACGTCGAGATAAGTTGGAAATTTATGGCTAGACAAAGGTATTCTCAAACCATCTCAATTGAAGTTTCAAGCATTTCAAATATTTTATATTCGTTCTCTTTTCAAGAAGGTGTTTCGGATAGCCGTGTTTGGGACGGAAATATCAATGGTCAATATACGGTTAAAGATGTCATGAAGATCGGAGAGGAACAAGCGATGCCAACTTTCACTATAGATGTTGTGTGGAGCCGTAATTACCCATGCAAATCAATTTTTTTGTTTGGCTTCTTGCTCATGATAGGGTAATGACAAAAGACAAGTTTATACGAAGGGGCATGAAGGTCTCTAGCCTTTGTTGCTTTTGTGGCGAAAATGACGAGACAAGTGAGCACCTCTTCTATGATTGTTGGAGGATCCAAAGGATTTGAGATTACTTTAGTGAAGGGTCGAGAAGTAATTAGAGTTATAACTCCAACGTATCTATAAACGTAAATTCTTGGAAACTCAATTGGGGTGACGATCGTCTTAGTCGAATTTGGAACAACATCCCGGTTGCTATTTGTTGGAGTATTTGGAGGGAGCACAATGCAAGAGTATTCGCAAACAAAGGGAAAAGATTGGAAAGTATAATTAGAAGCGTTAAAATTCAAGCTTTCTTTTGGGCCGAATCGAACACAAAAATGCTAGGTCTAACCGCCAATATGGTTATAGCTCTTTGGGACTCATTATTTCGGCCCCATTGATGGTTGTCTTTTGTTTTTTGGTTTCTTGTTTTTGCTCTTTCTTTGTTCCTCTTAGTTTTTGTTTTTGTTCATTGGGTTGAGGTACCCCCCTTAAGTACCTCCTCTTTTTCAATGAATCTCCTCTTGATCGATAAAAAAAATTGGATTATCCTTTTAAACATTTAGGTCTTATGTGGATTTATTTGGTTCTAGTAATGGTTGTGTCTGTCTATGGTTTCATGACGATCCCAACAATGATGAGGAGGAATACTTCTGTCTTTGGAACCCAACAAACAAATAATACAAGAGAATATTTAAAACACCAGAGAGATATAGTTACTGTGAAATCATACAATGTTCTTTTGTTTATGATCCTACGTCTAACGATTACAAGTTCATAATTGTTGCATCCTCAGGAGAAATAAGTGAGATGAGTTTTTTAGGGCATCCACAATGGTAAGAGCATTACCAAAGACTAAAGAGTAAAAATTTTACTCTTTGGTCCGGCCCAAAAACAACGGGTACAAGACTATAAATGATCGGGCGGACGGCTAAAGTAGCGCCTGTTGTTGGGCGGTTGTTTAGAGTACTGTCTCTTGACACGGACGTACGTCTAGGAATACGCTTGAGCGGGGCGGACCAGTAGAGCAACGCTTGATGGCAGGCGTAACACAGACCAACCGCATGATGATAGACTGACATCTAAGTGCAGCCCCTGAGACGGGCGTTGTACTGGACAAACGCCTGATTGGGCGGACTCACAGCATACCGTGCAGAAAATATCTCACACTAGCAGCTGGTACGTGTGACTGGTCAGACGGGCGGACGCTTAGCATTATGCCTGGTTGATCAGGCGGCCATCTAGCTGATCGCCTGTCTCACCAGGCGGAAGTCTAGCTGATCGCTTGTAAAAGTCGACCATATATCCAACACGTCTCACCAGGCGGACTCATAGCCTACTTCTCATTGACTTGTAATTTGATCTACATGTACACGGTTGTGTCACCTTCCATTTTTATTGACATGGTGTAATTTTGTAGAGCTTTTCGTCTTGGACTTCTTTATCTTTGATCACTGATCGTGCTTCTTGTTTACTCCATCTTATATGGTTTTACTGCTAAGGAATCAAATTGGTTGGGGGCCGTTACCTCTGCTGCTATAGTTTTTCTTGGTATTCCTTTTTGTATAAATATCCTTATGTGCATGTATTTTCTCTTCAAGGACATAATTCATGGTATCTTGCTTTATCTTATAGACTGGAACTTGAGGAGATGCTTCTTAGGGTTCGAGCTTTTAAAGAGTCGTGTTTTAACACTTTTTGTTACCGGAACATCTTGCATTTTCTCATATGCTTTGGGGTGCATTTAATGGTTTATAACTCACTCCTCATTCGAAGCGTTCATGGTGTGCATAGTTAAAGATATGGCTGAGCTTCACACTGTACTGGTTTGGGCGGACGTTTAGGATGCCGCCCAAACTCTGGCGGAATTCTAGCATACCGCTTCAATGGGACGGTGATTTTGTTACCGCCTGTTAGTGGGCGTGATCCTAGACGCACACTTCATCGGGCGTAATCTTGGCTGAACGCTTCATCATGCGGAGATTTGGTTAACGCCCGTGTTTTCAAGCGTTATCCTAAACGAACTCTTGATGATAGACGGTTAACTACACCGCCCGACTATACTTGGTTTGGTCCGGAAAAAATATCCAAAATGGTCTTGAACAGTGACAAATCCGGATCAAAGAGGACTTATGCTCGCGCCGCTGTTGTATGTTTTTGACGGACCAAAGAACAAATTTTGGTTTGGTCCGTCTTTTACTCCTACCATTGTGGACGCTCTTAGTCCATGTATATATGTTTGGATTCCATTGTTGTTTGTCTAGCTCTAACTTTTGCTAGGGAGTTCCTTTTTTATGACATCTAAATTCAAATTGACGAAGCCAACAAAAAAAAAAAACAATTAGTGAAGTGATGATCGATGTGTGGAGATGGTGGCAAGTGGAAGAGATAGAAAAGAAGGTGACGGTGAGGAGAAGAAGAATACTTGTTTGTTTTTTTTAGGATTAACTTTTTTCGTTTTTGTAGTTAGGTAATTTTAGTGTTCGGTGCAAATAAAACGTGAAGAAGTAATATTTATGATATATTCTAAAATATATGGGTGGTAGGATAAATTGGGATGACAATTAAACTGGATGGCAAATATGTGGAATCAGTTATTATTATTTTATATTAGATGAGTCGAAAATGATATAAAAAATTTCAAGGTATGGTAGTGATTTTGGTACCCGCATTACACATGTTAGCATGAAATGATTTGGACCATCTTTTCACTGTTTATCTTATATTTACGCGACATTGTGAAACCTTGTCAATCTAAGATATGTCAACGGAGCGGGTCTCAATAAGTCAAGTGAATAAATTGGGCTATATGTTTGGTTAAGAGTGAAAGCTTATAGATTTGAAAACGTTTGTTCGACTCTAATTACTTAGTCAGTAACGATTCCATAACTCCCCTGGGAAAAAAATCTCTTCCTAACAAAAGGCAAGATCAAGCCGGCTCTGACATAAACTTTGGGCAGAAATTTTTTAAAGGAAATAATTTATTTTATTTTTATCGTTCTTTATAACACGTTGAATTAATGAATATAGCTTTTGAACATAAAAATTAAAACTTTTAATTAGTTTGTTGGTTGGTAATGTTAAACTATTAAAAGGATAGTAAAAAAAAAATTCTAAAATTTACCTAGATAAAGAAACATGTTTCCTATTCACTATTTACAATACATGCGTTTTTTACTTTTTTTAGTTTTTGTCTCCTTTTTTTTTCTAGGTCAGAAAATAAAAGGAGAAAGGAAAAGAAAAATAATTATGGCATTACTATTCCCTTAAAAAATTACAAGGTAACTAGGTAACCCATTAGTTCTTTTAACCAATTATTAATTCACATCCTATCTTGATCAATTAATTTATTTTTTCTTTGCTAAAATTAAATTTATGGTATAAATTGAATCAATAAATATATTTATTATATAAAGGAGAATCCTTTTGTCTGACGTAGTAACACCACATTCAATTTTATATTTTCAAATAATTTAAAGTGCCATTTGGCAAAACAATAGGTTTAAAGTGAAAGGACACGATGAGTTTTAAAATAAAGGGACACATAATTCATCTTCATGTTTTTTTACCAAATAACAGACATGTATGATAAGTACTTAATTTACATGTTTCTAGTGTCAAATACTTGTTTTAGGTATAAGAAAACGAGAAAGGAAGTGAAGTATACAAGTGGAGAACAAAGACCAAATTCAAATCATTCAAATCTAGTGGTTCTTAATACCATCTTTAATAGAACGATAACACGAAGTAAACTCAAAAAGAATGAGGTCACTCCGAGTTCGGACGAAAAAGTTATGGGCCAAACAGCCAAAGCAAGAAAAAGTCACTTAATCACAACTTTCGACATTGTTCCCAACTATGCCAAAAGTTTCACTATTTTGGGAAGAGAATTCGTATTTTTAAACCTTAGAGTCGGCACGGTTCATGGCAGTCGACCATGCCGACTATGGCAAACCTAAGGAGTACGTTTTGACACGTTTTAGACATCTAAGTTGCAAAAACTTGGTTCCAATGGATTCTAAACCTTAAGAAGAAGGGATACTTGAGGGTCAAGTACTGAAGGCTATACAAAAATACATCCAAGACTCAAACAATATACAACCTTCTACCTCTCATACTACAATCCACATCTAAAACCTAGGGTCGGTTTATCCCTTTAGGGGGAAACCATTTTTCTCCATCTTCTTCTTAATATTCTTTGCAGTATGAATAACTAATTCTTTTGTTGATTAAGGATGAATTCAATGTTTTAGACGTAAAACTTTACTAGTAATATAATATTATTTGAAGTTTTAATCATTGTCGCTTGTCTTTATTATATCGAAGGTTTATGAGTGATTCTTATATTTTTTGGAGTGCACACTAAATTTATCTATTGACTATTCTATTGCTAGTAGAGAGTTGCGAAATACGTGTATTAGTCGAAAACCTCCTACACAAGTAGAAAACGTGAGACCTTGCAGAGGGATTTTTTAGAGCAATTATGTGTGAAGAGAACACTAGTAAGCAGACCGAGCTTATGCGTTTGATGCTAGGACCAACCTAAATTCATAAACCCTAATGCATTCGATTGGTTTACACCTTGAGAGCTTATTCTTGGTTTCTCAGATGGATATAATCTGGTACTCGAGTGCTTATGTATCCAGTGACACAAGGAGTTTGGGGGATCGCAGAGCTTATTGCTATTCTACATTTGGTTATGAACGATTTAGACGAAATATAGATAATATATTAATTCAGTCAAAGTTTGGTAATGGAGAAGGACTCCCTAATCATCCTTTCTTTCTTATTGTGTCTTTTTATTGTGTCTTTTTTGTTAATTAAACCAATCCCCCCTTAGTATTTTCTTTTATCATAGTTTTGCTAATCTAAATAAGATCTCAATTACACAGCTTTATATGAGAACGATCCTAACTACCTTGATATTACTAGTTAATTAGTAGGGAAATATATTGACTAATTTGTTACACTTACGACACGCATCAATATTTTTCACAAGAATCAACAATATTTTTCAAACAATGAGTTTAATATGAAGGGACACAACTTATGTATTAAAGTAACGGATTTAAAATTAACGAAAACAACTTATGTAGCAAAACACTGGGTTTAAAATGAAGGGACACAACTTATATCACAATTTTTCATGTCCAATAAAATATCATATTTATTTATACATTGTATGTTTAATACATGAGAAACATTGTTGTGGTAATATAAATTAATCCAAAAAATCTTTTATAAAGTTTTACGTCGATACATTTGATCTTGTTTATTATATTTTTTAAGTCCACCTTTTTGTTTTATTACACTTTTAAATATGATCTAGTAAAGTAAATAATTTATTAATTATGCTAAGAAGATGGTATAAAAAAGATTTCTATTTTTTATTATTTTTATTTTATATGTAGCCTTATATAAGGGCATCATCTCGGAGATATTTCGGGGCATGAATTTCTCAGGACCGGCTCTGGGGATATCCATAAAAGGTTCAGTTTATCATTCTTACAGGTTTAATAGTTAGACAAATATATAATGATGACATCAATTCACCACCTTATAGCGTAGCTTTTGTATCCTCTACAGAGGAGATCCATATGCTCGATTGGAAATATGGTTGACGCTTTCCACTTGCAGACTGTGAAGTTTTTAGTAGGAAAGGTGATGAAAATAGCAGTCTAGTTTTTTTTTTAACGATGCGAACATTTTTGCTCATCCTGGTGAGGAAAAAGTTGTTGTTGAGGTAAAATTATCATTAAAAAAATTATCTTAAATTCCTTTGAACACTTTTGATCAAAATATATGTATAAAACATTATTGTTAATTTTTTTTTTAATATCCCGTTGATTTTTCTATTTTTATCTTTTGTTTGTAGGATGGTCTAGGAGCATTTGTTATAGATCATCTCATGGAATTTAGGCCTTGCAATATATGTTTTTTTATTAAGCTATTTTTTTGTTGTCGAAAACAATCTTAAAGGCTTTCAGGGAACTCGAACTGATTCATTTGACAGTTATCTAATGACAGCTCGTGGGTGTGGTCCATGAAGAAAAGATTAAAGGAGGCATGTTTTTTTTAGAAAACAATCGGTATAATTTAATTGTATTTAGAAAGTTTTCCAAAGACTGGTTTATCAAAAATATAGTTTTTTTCGCAAAGACTAGTTGACTGATCATCTTGCTCAGAACTAGGCCAGTCCTGGGAAATTGATGCTCCGAAGTTAATCTTCGAGATGATACCCCTATATAAGGATATTTAAAATAATAATAAAAAAAGACCATCTTCTTAACACAACTAAACAATTATTTATTTTTTAAAATATCTTGTGGTTCGTAATTAAATACCTGAGATGCTTTTATGAATTTGAAGTTATTTTAGCTTATAATCGTCAGTTACGATCGTAAGAATCAAAAATATAACCTGAGAGAAACAATTAATAGATTTCTCCTTATAGCTAGTTACTTGTATAGAATTTAAAATCATAACTTTTTCACCTTACCCAGTTACGAACGTAAGAATCAAAATTATAACTTAGTAGAAAAATTCATCAAAAGTGTATTACTTTTAGCCAGTTAATAACAAAAGAGTGAAGAAAGTAACTGTTGAGAAATGATTCTAATGAAATCGTATTTTACCCTAGTTAGTTACGATCGTAGGATTAAAAGTCAGAATTTCTTATCCTCTGCCAGTTACGATCGAAAAAAGATAAAAAGATGACTAAGAACTATCACACAGATTTCAAGCAATACATAGAAATAATCAATAAGATTAAGTATTATAATCATCATTAAATAAAACATTTAACTAAATAAACTTCATTAATTGATAGATGATAAACATGAGGCAGTAATACAAAAGAAAAACTTTAATAAAGCTTCAACTTCGATGTCATCTTCCGAACCAGCATGATGTGCTTTTTTAGCATTAATGTCTGGCATAACTTGTTCAATATCTGGAAACTTTGAAGTAAGAACAAATACATGTTGTTGAAGGCATTGCAAACCCCTCATTAAGTTGTTGTTTCCCTTTAATAATTCAATGAATAAGGATCAATACAATAGAGTTACCTGAGGAAGATATTGGAGCAGAAGTAGATGTACTTCTCTTGCGCTTTTTGATATTTGTCTGAACAAAGGTAACATGAAGAGGAGAGAGTGTCGAAAGATGTGCCAATTTGGTCATCAAATATTGACAACAAGATTGACATACCAACACTTGTGGGTTCAACCGAGCAGTGTTCTAGCAATAACAACCATATTTAGGTAATTAAAAATCCATGTACTTTACTAAATTAGTTAACTAGTTATCTGCAAACTTTTGGGAAATGAAACCACATAAATTTCGATACTACGATATAAAAAAAACCCTCTAATATAAACAATAATATATTAGAGTTAACTATATGTTAAATATTTCATGGGTTATGAACTTTCCAAGTCAGATTTACATATTTCAAAATCTGTAAAAAATTACGACTGATAAAATACACATACAAATATATGCAAGCTATGGGATTGGTCCTGAGATGGAGCCATTTTTTGGATCGGTCCTGAAAAAGGATTGGTCTTGGTATCGGTCATGTTTCTGAGCTTTCTAACATGTATTCAAATCATAGCCTCATTCTGAAAGTTCAACTTTAAATAATAACAAGTATCGTACTAGTGTAATGACGAAATCACAAAAGTATACAAAACTATATTACGTAACTCACTACAATAAGCTGCGAAAACAACTACTGTATATCTTTCCTCTCGATACTTTGATCATAGATAATAATCAAGGTATCTATATATTAAAGTCATCTATATATTAAAGTCATTTTAACAAACTTCTCATATTATGTTTTCAATGGATACGACCGTAAGAAAAAAATAAAAATAGAACAAGTCAAGCTAATAGTTATTAACCTCAATCTAAAGGATGATGTCCTCGTTTGCTCTTTAATACGTCTCAAGGTCTTTAACAAGTAACTAGAGCATGTATCAAGATTCTTATGTCTTAAGTCTAACCTAACGAATTTGACTATAGTAAGCAATTCAAGTGGTGAGTTTTGGAAGTATACTTGAAAACCAAAATTGACGTGCTAATGCTTGGTGGGTTCAGCCGAGCAGTGCTCTAACAAATTCAGTTATGAATTCTTACAATATTATGGATCTTAAAGCATCATGTTCTGGGTACACCTGGACAAACAATCCTACTTTATGTAGGAATATCCAAGAAAAGATGGATATGGCTATGGTGAATGCCAAGGTTAGTACTCTTGGTTATTTCAATTCTGATCATCGATATTAGTATAAACAATCTTGGACAAGATTCTCGGTTTCGGTCTATGAACGAGCGAGTTTCTCAATCTCGCCGAGACGAGATTTGATAGAGAAACTCGCTGAGACATGCGATATTCCACCGAGATGGGCAGAAATTTCGCCAAGACAAGTTTAACATATGAATATTTAGTAACAAAAAATCAAATCCAACCCTTAAAAACTCGCTTTTTTTTTACCTTCCTTGAAAATTAGTGTTGTTTCTTCATATATATATATATACATGGATAACATATACAGAGTATCCAAAATGGTTTACATATATATTACGAGTATAAAATTTGAAAATAAACACTCTGAAATTTCACCAAGATCTCCTCGAGATAAAGTTGTCTCAGTGTCCCAGTCTCGGCCTAGACGACACTGAGTTTCAAAATTGACTACCTAGATTGATATTCACTTCTAGATTTGCTTCATTTCAAAAAGTTTTGGCAAATACCATTTAAAGTTAAAGCTATGTGGCTGAAAGATCTTATATATATATATTTGTTTCTATATGTTTGGAAAGATGATCATGCTTAACTTATTTCCAGTTCACTCGGTACTTTCATTTGTGACATATTGAGAAAGTTAGATGGAGATTCTTAAAATGGAATAACAAATTTTTAGGCATCTTGTTGTAAATATTGAGAGTGCAAGAGATGATTTAGTTGATGCTCAATTCATATTTGGTGAAAATCTTTATCATCCTAATAATCTCATGAAGCCCATTGTTTGAATTCCTATCTCCATTAGCATCACTTAAAAGAGCTTTTCCGCGCACAAAAATCAAGAGTACAATGTTGCAACATGGTAATTTGAATACTAGATTCCTTTACCTTTCCATTGTAGTTCGTCGGCATAAGAATGTTACACATGGTTAAAGAATGAAGATGGCACTTGGATATTTGATAGAAAAAGAAATCGAACATCTGATTAATGATTATTTCAAGTAGTTATATTATGATCCTAAGTCGTTCATAGCTTCCTCATTCATTCTCTGGTGTCTAAAGTAATCACCAACGAGGATAATTTATGGTTAACTAAGCCTATTACCAGTGAAGAGATTTGGAAAACTGACAAGGGCATAGGGCCTTTTAAGGCTCCAGGTCCCGATGGGATTAAAGGATTATTTTACACTCAAAACTGGGATATCAATGGTGATTTATTTTTCCATATGGTCAAATAATTCTCCCAAACATATTATATGCATCATGCTTTAAACCACACTTTTATCACTCTCATTCCAAAACTTCAAAACCCTTCTATATTCAAGCATTTCCGGCCTATTAGCCTTTGTAACTTTGCTTATAAGATTATTTTAAAGTTTTTAGCAACTATATTTAAACCTTTCCTTGACAAGTTTATCAACCTTGTTCACCATGCTTTTGTTCGAGGAAGATCCATTTTTGATGCTATTATGACACTAATGAGCTTTGTCACTCTATTAAGTCCAAGAAAGGTCATGCATGCAGGATGCATGGCTATTAAGATAGACTTTGAGAAAGCCTATGATAAGATGAACTGGTATTTCATTCTTCAAGTTATTGAGGCTTTAGGTTTCAACAGTTGATGAAGGAGTTTGATTAAGCATGTTTATCTACGGTTACTTACCAAGGGTTGGTGAATGGATCCCCTAGAGTTCAGTTTATAACTCAAAGAGGGATGAGACAAAGAGACCCCCTATCATCCTATTTGTTTATTAATGGTCTTAAAATTCTCTCAAGACTCCTCTATCAAGGATTGATAGAGAATAATCAGGTAGTTGTTAACGATTCATCCGGGAAAAGCCACCCCTTTCTCAACAATTTCTTTGTCATTTGATTCAATAACGTTCCATTAGATAGGAACAGATTTCATAAATACTGATAACTCTCAGATGGATTATTAGAACGGAAAGATCCATTATAGAATAAACTATTGGTTCTAAGCCATCTCTGGCGATGAATCAACAATTTGAAGTGCTTTTCTTGCATATTCTTGATGAACCAGCGTTTATATATAGATGTAGGAGGCTTTGTTTAGGAAGTAAGAAGCCCCTTTGATATCTTTTGATCTACAAAGAATTCTCGATGTGAAAACACAGAGACAAAGGGATGATCTTTGAATAGGAAAAAAAATGGATCTGCAAGGTCCCAAATGCATTGGCTTATTCGAAAAAAAACTTGTTCTTTGATGGATCTATCTCATGTCTGGTACTGCATGGTTCCACTCTATAAGAACTTTGAATCATTCTCTTGAAGCTCAGCCTTTTATGATAAGTGATATACGCTTGCCCCGAAATGACCTGGACCAATAGGGAAATCCCAATTCAATGGACCTTTCAATATAATCAAATAGATTGCCACAAGCCACTATTCTAGGAGCCCAAACTATGTGATTGAATAAATCCTCTTCTATCTGTTCCAGGTCGAGGGCTCTTTTTTCAAACTCCGACTCATTTTTTTCATATAGAAATCTCTGATCAACAAAAGAACAAGATCCATTTTGCATCATATCTAAGGGATTTCTTGGTTCGGACCGAAGAAGCAATGTCACTCGAACGAAGCTATTAGAGCGGGATAAGAAGCCTCTGTATCTTAATGCATGTATTTAATTTATTCGGAGCTATTAGAGCGGGATCTACTTTTTGGGGAATATGAGTCGAAGCAATAACAAGGAGATTTCTTACTTGCATAAAAGACTTGCTAGAGGACTGGAAATGAAATTAACTAACACTTCTTGGATGATATTTACAGCAGGGACGGAATATGAGTGCAACTTATACTGATATATTACTTAACCTCACTAATAAGATGTAAGGTTGGAAAAACAATTCCTTGAATTTTGCAGGCAGGGATGCTTTGGTGAAAGTTGCGCTTGATCCAGCTATATATCATCTAATATCCACTATTAGAGTTCTAAAAGGTGTGCTCAAGTGTGGAGACAAATAAAAAAGAGATTTTTTCTAGAAAAACAAGGATAACACTCACAGAATGCATGCTAACAAGTGGAAGTCCATTTGTAAACCCACTTGGATAGCATGCCTAGGTATTAAATATTTGGAGCTACACAATCTGGCTTTTCTTGCAAAAACTGCTAAGTGCATTTGTTAGAGCACTGCTCGGTTGAACCCACCAAGCTTCAGTATATCAAGTTTGGTTCTTAACCTTAGTTCCAAAACTCACTGCTTGAATTGCTTACTAAAGTTAGCTTCATTAGGTTTGACTTAGGACATAGAAATGTTGAGACAATCTCTAGTTACTCATTGTATTGAAGAGCAAACGAATACATCATCCTTCACATTGAGGTCTGTAGATATTGACTTGACTTGTTCCATTTCTATCAGGTTCTTACAGTCATATTCATTGAAACATAATATCCGAAGTTTGTTTACACAAGTTTAGTTTATATATATATATGACTTGATCATTATTTATGATCAAAGTATCAAGAGGAAGGATATAAATTAGTTGTTTCTATAACTTATTGTATTGAGTTAGGCAGTATGGTTTTTTAATACTTACGTGATTTCATCTTAACACTAATTTCGATTAGTGGTGAACTTCCAACTTTAATACGTTCTTTGAAAAACATGTTAGAAAGCAATTTCAGAAACATGTGTTAAAGCTAGTTTGAACTCAAATTAAGTTTCAAAATCAAAATAAAGATTTCAGGACCGATTCCAAAGTCAGGACCGATGGCATAACCGATCCTGAATTGATTCTGACTTTGTACATATTTTTAAATTATAGGTTTTCTTCTCTGGTTAACATATTTCAAGATACATATAAGTCACAATAGGAAAGTTCATATTTCAGGAAATATTGAACACTTATTTAACTACGATAGATTATTTTTCATATTTATTCCTTTGATATTCAAGTCAAGATCTTATTAATATTTTGAGATTGAATTTTTGATACCATATTTGGAATTGATATTGATGTGTTTTTTCCCTCAAAAGATTGTACATAACTAGTTGACTAATTTAACAAAGTACATGAATTTGCAACTAGCTAATATTGGTTGTCATACTAATATGATATCACAAATATTAATGTTTTAGAATATTATTGATCATATAATTTGGAAACAATATTTTTGTATTTATTAAAAATGAGTTATACAAGTTAATATAATTATATAACATCAAATAAGCTAAATTCGGTATTGAAATTTATTGAATATTTTTTGATTTTCGAATTTGGAATATCTTGTTTCCAAACAAGCCTTGGTCATAATACTGTAAATAGTGGAGCTTTGTATTCTTACAAACTCATCCCAGATTATATATGGGACAATGTGAGGTTATAATCAGTAACAAGTAATCTGATTCAATTTGGACAAAAACACATTTAACTAGTTTAAAGCCTTCTTTAGGAACAAGAAACTCTAGTAGTACCGCTGGTGGGAAACTATGATTGTTATTTAGTTTTCATTGTTTATTACTTGTTATTGAACTAATGATGTAATTCTAAAATCGTGGTAAAAGGTTCGATACTCAGACTTGTAAAAATTTGATTTTTAAACCTAATTTTTAAAACTAAAAATAAAGAAGATTAAATTAAAATTGATTTCAAATTATGGGAAGGACTGAGACTAAGGATTCCACCGTTAGCCAATTTTTCAAGTGATAAAAATCTTGCAACTCGTATATTCAATTTATTAAAAATATTGCCAAAGTTAGATTTTCAAAATAATAGTTGTAAATCGAAAGCATGAGACATCAAAAGCTCTAAGATCAGCATGACTTATCAAAAGAAAATACAACTAATTGATAAAAACTATTTTTTCCAATTTTAATTCAAAGCAAATAATAATAAGAGAATTGTTAAAAATAAATAAAATAACAATTACCACTTTATTATTGGAAAAATAGCTTTCCCCGTCGCCCCAGTGATGGTGATTATCTCATCATGTTGGAAACACTCTTAAAATAATTGTTCATAGCTCAAAAAGTGTTTACAATAAATAAATAATAATAACACAGAAGATTTGATACGCTTATAAACGTTACAGAGAGTGTTCTCTGTGTGGCTGAAGAGAACATAAATAAAGTACGGACTCTGGCCGCTTCAGAATTTTAAAAGATAACGCAACGGAATCAATGACTGTTCTCTCGAGCCTTATGTTCTTCATGTTCTTCCACCAGCATAATTTTTCTCTTTCTTCCTGGAATTTTTTAGGTTGCTTCTGGATGATTTTTTTCTTGATATTCTTTACTATTTATAGGATTAGCTAACCCTAGAAACCTTTCTTAACCGATATGGACTCAAAGAAGAGTCCAAATCAAACTCCAAATCATTGATAATCCGAAACAGGATGTGCTTCCCTTTTCCGGCGTATACTCGGATTTTCCAGCAATTTTCACGGCATGGGACTCTCATGAATGATGTGTTTACATTTCTTTTGATTGTTTCTTCATTTAGATAACAAACAGCTTTTAAATCCTATTATTCTCGCACTTGAAACAACTCAGAACTCTTGCTCACGTAAAAAACAAATCCCACTCTTTTTTGAATTTTGAATTTGAATGAAGGGTGCCTTTATCAATTTTGTTGGGTGTCTTTAGTAATTTTCCTGGGTGCCTTTATCACTTTTTGAGTCGATTTTTCCACAAATATTTATTTCTCAAAAATACCTACATAGACATAAAAACCCATAATAAGTACAAAATCAAACACTATCAAAATAGATAATCGAGCACAATTTAGACACAAAAATGTGTCTATCAACTAACACATAGTTATCTTCTATATAAAAACTGCTAGTTTATTTTATGGTCATCCTCTTTTGATATAAGGCTACTCAAAACTTTGAAGATCTAGCTATACAGATTTTAGTGATACAAAATCTGTCGATAGAACTATTGATTAGCCAACGTTAACATACTTCGTTTTGTGCGATAAATCTTATAGTGGAATAAGGTGCATGTTGATATTTATAAGATTTGAAGACTTTGATATTTTGATCTTGGTGTGACTATCTGCTTAAGTTGATTGTCCGGGACAAACAAGATTATTTATTTCGATAAACGAAAATCTTTTGAGATTGACAAGTTATTTGTTTTACAAAGGGCTAATTGATGTTTGGTACTCAGGTTTTGACCAGGTTTAGTATTTGGTCTAACATTTTTCCAACGTTAGGGCTTGGTACCTGGACTGGATGTTGACCCGAGTTGACTAAGTTAACTTTAAACTTCTGTTTAATAACTATTAAATTAAAAAAGTAGGCTAATTGATGTTTGGTACTCAGGTTTTGACTAGGTTTAGTATTTGGTGTAACATATTTAAAACTGTGTACCTTCTTTACGAATTCATGCATAAGTGAACTGTTAGACCAAATACTAAACCTGGTCAAAACCTGAGTGCCAAACATCAATTAGCACATTTTTTAATAGTTATTAAACAAAAGTTTAAACTTAACTTAGTCAACTCGGGTCAACGTCCAGTCCAGGTACCAAGCCCAAACGTTGGACAAATGTTAGACCAAATACTAAACCTGGTCAAAACCTGAGTACCAAACATCAATTAGCCCTTTTACAAACTTAACTTGTAAGCAAAATTGATTTGTTTGATAATCGTGAACTTGTTTGATCTTGATCAAGGTGTTTCAAATCTGATATATATGCTTGGTATCTTGGTGTAGATGGTGGGTTTTAACAAGGATAAAAATAGTAAAATTATCTCTCAAGACTCGATTCTGAGAAAATATTAAACTGTAAAATTCTGCAAAGATGTTTTAGGCAGGTGATTATCCTTGTCCTCTCTCAGGTGTTTCTACATGTCTTCTCTCTATATGTATGGCCAACTATATATAATGAAAAATTGTTGAATGAATCAACATTCATTAATTTAAGAAGTCATTAGAATAGCACTGGTGCTCACTACGACATTCCCAGATATTCTATGATTTTTACTAAAAGTGTCATAGGTATGCTCAGACACCAAATCAAGAATTGTGCCAAACACAAAACATAGCTTCTACTAGCTAAATTTAGCCTTTTCCACATCAATCCTTGCTTCAGGAAGCAACCAACGACATAAAAATCCTTCATCTAACATCCAAGACGCAAGCAAATGGCCCACATGCCTAATTTACACTAAGCTCGTCAGGCGCAATTCTGCATTGCCCTATACAAAGTCGTAAGATGGAAACAATTTGTAATGAATCAAGGGATGAGTTATATACCAAAATATTTATATGGATGTCCTCTAATAAATACTAATAAATCACATCAATCGGATAAACGATCTAAGAGGTATGATCAAAACATTCAACTAAGTCCCATCTGAAAAATTCCTGAATTTTTCCCGATTTTTGTCTGTTTCGTCTTTTTGAGGCCCTGAACGAACTCAAAACTCAAATCCTTTTGCACCCTAAAATAGATGGTGTTCCGGGCATGAAAAATTTGGGGTAGATCATAAAAAACGGACTCAGTATAAAGCTTTTACAGCGTTTTCATCGAAACCCTAAATTTAAATATTTAGGGTTTCAAAATTTCATAAGAAATATCTTGTCCATCCAAGTTCAACGGGCGGATGCCCCCTTAACTTTTCCATCTTAGGTGAGACAAACCTTGTCCTGCTTAGGATACAAAGCTTGTCCTGCTTAGGCTTCACAACATGTGCGTCTGCTTCTCAAAGGATATTTTCAAACCCTAATTAGGGTTTGAAATAAATTTGCAACAATTGAAAACGTTGGAAAAGTGTGTCAAAGGTGTTCCAAACACTAATTTCGAAAAGAGGAGTTTGACCCTAATTTTTCAAACACGTTTTTCTCTTGCTTGCTTGTGCGTCTTGCTCTTAAGACAAGACTTGCACGCCTACTCAGAGGCCAAGCGTGGACATCATGCTTGTCTTCAAAATTTGGTATTTTACTATTTTACCCTCAACATGTGAGTCTGAGCAGATGAGTAAAATTGAGGTTCTTGCCTTCTGGCCAAACACTTTCAAACCTTAATTTTTGAAGAGGGAGACATCTCTACCTCTCTTGCTTCCAACATACACGTCTTAGCCAAGCAGCTAAGCTTGCGTGACTACTCCTAAATCAAAAACTCGTGTGCTTCCATTCAGAAGCCAAGTTTACACGACTTGCTGCTTGTCAATTTGTTTTGACAATTTTACTCTTATACCCTCAATATGTGAGGCTGAGTACAAAGAGTAAAATATGAGCATCTTGCTTCTTGTTAAAAATTTGACATCTTGCTTCTCACCAAAAAATTAGCGTTTTACTCTTATACCCTCAACGTGTGAGGCTGAGTACAAAGAGTAAAACGTGAGGCTCTTGCTTCAAGACCAAAGCTTGGGGCTCCTCCTCTCCCTTTCACGTGAATACCAAAGTTTGGTGCTCCTCATCTTTCTTCCACGTGAATGCCTTAACTTGGCAAATTAGGGTTTTGATAAGATCCAAAATTCTAAGCTATACTAGGTCTCTCACGTATTTTTTCATATGAGGCCTCACATATAATTTTTTATGCTCAGCAGCATACACTTGTTTCTACAAAATAAACATGCCAATACAAAATTGACTAAGATGGACACACTGCTCCTTACAAACAAGTAAATACGTATTTATTTTATTCTAGTATGCTAGACTCATCATCTAGTCAAGCAAGACATATTTATTTTAGTATGCTAGACTCATCATCTAGTCAAGCAAGACAAGTCTCCAATCAAGAGACCCATTGACCAAGTCTCAATCGACTTAACATCAGTAGTGTTTAATACTACAATATTACAAGAGACATCAAATGTCACAAACGGGTGGTATTCATTAGTGTTTTGTTCTGGCGGTCTACGACATGCGGTGTAGCAGTGCATCTACTAAAGAGAAATTCTGGAAAGTTCAAGCAGCAGTTGAGTAGAGGAGTGGTAAGTTGAATAACTTACTATTCAGCTTAATCGAAGTGGAGAGCAGTTGTCAACACCTTATCCACTTCACCACTACTCAATCATCGATAGTTTCTTCCAGAAAATAGGTCGAGTGGTTACAATAGCTATGATATAAATAGATGCTCAATCTAGTGAACAAAAAAAAAACTTTTACACGGCAACAAGTTTGCAACAATTAAATAATTGTGAAAAAGAACAATTCAACTCGATCAACCCTGATCATTCAATCTTATCATACAGAAAACTTGTTCATAGTTATTCACACTAACCACATCCAACAAAATATGATACTCTGACCTCATTCTTCTTTCGCTTCCCTTCCTAAGACCAACCTTTCTCCTCCTCACTTTGTGACTGAAGCAAGACTGGAACGACCATTGCTTGGTTTAGGCCAGGATTGTACAAATTGATCTATCGAATCTAAACAAAGTTATTCAATAGTATAAATATCTAAGGATTGACGAATTATCACCTGTTCACCCCACTTTTCCTAAAATAGCCCTCAATTCATTTTTCCCCACAAACATTTTGGAAACCACAATGGGAGATTGATCTCTCAGTTCCAATTTTTCAATTTTTCAATCTCTTGAATTTTCTCAGTTTCAGAAGCGGTTGATCTTAGGTCAAGTTCAATAACTAACTCTCAACACCAATTCTGCTACTACAACGCTGGTACTCCTGATGCAAGAAACTCTTGCCTAGACTCAGGCAATCGACTACAAATACACCTGCTTTGATGGAGAAAATCAGACCTTCTAAGAATGAAGAAGCCTGTGAGACTTGTGTTAACAGCCAACTCACAAGTGAGTGATACAACATTTAACCATCTGTGGATGTTGTGAGTGAAGGATGCAAAAGGAAAGCTGCAACACCAGATGAACAACCCAAGCATGCAACACTAATTCCAACACCAGCATCACATGCAAATGCAAGAGGCACTAGCAACAACTCCAGCATTTCCCAACATCAACAATAGCCAACGGAAGATCCGGTCTCTCCTTACTTCCCCCAACATAACAAGAAATGACAAAGCTCCAGATAGTTACTTATGAACTGAAAGAGTACACAAAAAGCCTTTTCTTGTCATGAGTTTCATCGTGTATGGGGAACCTATCAATCAAACAGTTCAATCTATGATGGAGCACATGTGTGAGCTTCTATACTGCTCGAAGGTGCAACGCAAAGACACTTTTACTGCTCTCAACCATGTTGTGCCCAACACACGGCTATCTCTTATGAAAACAAAATATGTCCTGAACCAGATAGGTGAGAGGAAAGAAATATTTGATTGGGGACTGCTCACCACTACTTGTCTCAAGGATATAAAATTTGGTGAGATACTAATTGATGCAGGCTGCTGTCCACATCATCACGGTTAATGATACTCACAGAAGAAAAACATACTTATATTAATCGTCCATTCTGCTAGAAGACAACTACCTCAAGTCATGTTTCTTTCTCTCCTATTAAAGATTGATATGCCAGCCTCCCCACCTTACAGAATAAAGAGATCCTCATATTGCACAACCACAACCTATATCTAGTTGTGAACCCTCAGACCGACTACCTATAAGGTGCAAAGCCATCCATGTACGCTCCATCTCACACTGCTTGATAGCCTCAATGCCAACGCCGACTTCGACTCCAACTTCCATCCAAGTTCTTGCTTCATCCACAGTGCATCAGGAACGACTAGAATACAAGGAGACTGTGATATCTCCCTTGTTCTGTACGAGAGGATTAATCTTCAGAGACATGATAATCTCATCAAATAATATTATATCTATTATAGTAACGGATTCCAAGTAAGCTACACTTGGGGACTGGTCATTGACACGAGGCTTCTCTTCCTCAATACATCATAAGATTCACCATCTATGAAACACTGATTATTCGAAGAAATAAATCGTTGATGAAAAATTTGAATGAAGTTCATTCACCCCCCTGAAGACTCATTCATCGATTTTAATAAGAATAAATTGGATTATTAATTTCAACAACATACAAATTTCCAATTCAATTAGGCTACAACCTCAGCATCGAAAAATGAATACTCATGAGCAGAGGAATGTTTGTCTCCTATACTTGCTTCTCTGAGATTAACATCGATTACTCTACCCCTATCAACGTTGGATGCTCACCTTGGCTCGATGCCTCTACACATGCGTTTCCACTCTTGGGGGTACTGATAAGTACTTAATTTATATATTTTTACCGCTTAATATTTGTTACTACCCATCTTTTTATATTAATATGTTGTTTTTGTATTTTTATAGGTTATATGTTCAAAACCCGATGTTATAAATAAATTAGCTAAATGACGTTTGCGAGAAAAGAGCACCTAATGCTACTCACGACATCGAAAAAGGAAGAGTTAATTGGTTGCCTATTTAGTGTTGGTGCGCCACTTATCTATCTCCACGGTCAAGAGAATGGAATAAATAACTTGTTTGTTCACTGAAACATGTGAACTCCACGAGTGGCTCGGAGGATGACAAACTTCTTTTGGTTCTCTGGTTTTAGAGTTTGGTGGAAGACGTGGTCAGATGTGGACTGAAAAGGGAGGAAGACAAACAAAACATTAAATTATGGTGAAAGAAGGGCATATGTGGCTAGGCATAGAATAGGTTAGATAGAAAAGAAAGTGTACGGTGGAAAGAGAACCTAGGGTAGAGAACATGTCTAGGTATAATAAGAAAAGAAGAGAAAAGAAAGGTGGAGAGAGCGAACGATTGAGACGTGATAGGACATGCCCACGTGATTTCTTTTGAAGGGTTTGATATAAAAGAAAGATAGGGTAGGTAGGAAGTACAAAAAAAGAAGGAGGCTGACGGCTGCGTCAGAGAAGGGGGAAGAGTCTGCTGGGTTTGAGGCTGCTGGAGAGAGAAGGTGAGATAGAGAAGGGGAGAGAGGACAAAACATGAAGAGAAGGGAGAGTAGGCTAGAAGAGATAGGCTGTACCAGGGAGAGAGAAGGACTGATTTGGGGTGATTGACGGATTGGAGATTGATTGAAAATGGTGAGAGAGGATCGAGACAGTTGGAGGTGGTCCTGAGTTCTGATCGAGGGCAGAGAAATACTATGTCTGGAGGTTGTGCTTGGGTATGAAATAGAAGAAGAGGAAGAAGATCTACAACTGGGTGACGACGGTGATACGGTTTATCTTTTTCTTCTCTCTGTCAATTATTTGAATGGGTTTTACAAAAACCATCTCCATGTTCTAATTGATTTGAAACTAGGCTTTTATGTTGAAACCACTTAAAGTATTAGGCCAATTGAATTGATTATTTGGTACAAACTATTATGATTTGAATAAATTAGTTCTATGATTTTGATTTATTGATTTAATGATAACATTAGTTGTTGCTTCACCGGTTTTGTACAATACAGTAACCTTTGCACATAATGAATAGGATTGCAAATATATTTGTCTAGTTATTCGATATTTCATGCTTGGGTTAAATCCTTTGATGGGGTATGCTTAGAATAGCCAGGTATTATTTGTGAACCTATAATTAGTTTCGTATAATTTTCTCGCTAACGCAAATTGATAGTGTATGCTGAGACTTAGAGCTTTTGATGCGCCATGCTTAGGGCGTCCCAGTGACATTTGCGACTCTAATACATATAATAGGTGATGTCGATAGCACGGACAAGATAAATATTCAGGAATTATGTTTCATTTCAGTAACTAAATAGAAATAATGGCGGATACTAAAAACCCTGGTTACCGACTCTCTATTTAGTTGTTTTATTAGTTTATTTTATTTTATTATTTCATTCATATTTCTGAAAAATCCAAAAATATTATTTTTGATTAGTATAATTGAAATATTGATTGCAGTATTTGTCCGCTCCCTGTGGTTTTGACCCGTACTTGCCGTTGTCTGTATTGTAGACACCGTGCGATTGCGGTTTATTTATATAGGGTATTCTAAAATCCTATCAGGTACAACACACATAAAGTCAATTATTAGCACGAGTTTGTCTACATCAAGAAAACTATTAGAGTTCATCACTAGCTTCTCCTGACCCTGTCTTCCACCTTACTGCTACCAACTATGACTCGAGTTATCATATCTCACTCACTGGTGTTTTATTGCTTGTCTATAACTACCTGCTACTGCTTGCAACTCCTTGTAGCATCAACTCCATGACGAAGCCAGGCTACATCGAATTCAAAGTTCTTAGATGCCTCCAATTGGTATTTGATAGACACATTTTTGTGTCTGATTTAATCTCAATTATATGTATTGTTGGTACTCGATTTTGAACTTATTATGGTTTTTTATGTCTTTGTAGGTGTTTTGGGAGAAATAAACTCTTGTGGAAAAATTGGCTCAAAAAGTGATGTTTGGACCCACATAAAAAATTACTAAAGGCAACCTCATTTTGGATAAGGGCACCACTCCAAAATTGATAAAGGCACCCATGGAGTGTTAAAGGCACCCAATTCTATTTCAAATTTAAAATAGTTTTGGCGGGAATTTTCTATTCTCTCAAATTTTCAATATGTGCAATTTGTGACCGAGATTTGGCAAGTATTTTGGGAGTTTAAGACAAGAAATATTCTTGTCTCACTAAAGAAGATTCGTGTACAACTTGAAGACAACATCAAATATCACGTGAAAATCAAGATCAAAACTAAAAAAAATCTCGTGAGATAATCTCTCACAGGGAAGATCTTGGGTTTTGATTTGAGATATTCTGTGAACAAATAAATAACATATCTGAAAAGGAAAACAACATCAAAGAAATCATCTCGAGTCTGGAAGAAAATCATATCAAAAATAAACCGAGAATATTTTCTCTTTACTTCCAAGAATTTATTCTCATCAATGAGAAGATTTTCACGAGGTTTAGGGTGTTGTTGATGCTGTAGTATAAATAGAGGTGATAGAGGAAGAGATTGGTGGGGGTCTGGAGAGGCCCGAATCACAAAATAAAAAATCCAGAAAATTCTCGTGATGAAGAGGATGAAGATTCTGTTGCGAAAGGGTTGAAGCTTCCGTGGCCAAAAGGTTAAAGATTTTGTTGCTAAATCTTTTAACTTTGTAACGTTTATTTTTATCTGCAACATTTATCTGCATTGAAACACATTCCTTCGGTAACAATGAGTCTGTAACGCTTATAAACGTTGCAAACTCACTGTTTTCATTATTTTCACTTTTTTTCATCATTTGTAAACACCTTTTTGAGCTATTAAAGAGTATTTTGAGAGTGTTTTCAACATGAGGAGCTAAACCCCTTTGCTGAGGTGATGGAGGAAGCCATTGTTACAAGAAAAGTGGTATATTTCTATTTTAATTGATTTTGTAATTTCTTTTATGATTATTTGCCTTGGTTAAAAATTCTTTATCTTTTGAGTTGTTCTGCCGGATTGATTTAATGATTTTTAATTAAGTAGTTGTGATTTCGTTAGATGGTACATGCTTGGCCTAGATTTTAGATGTTCCATGCTTTTGTTATACAATTGTTATTTTGAAAATCTACTTGTTGCAATATTTTAAAATCAAATTAAATGTAAGAATTGCATGAATATTGATTAGTTTGAATCACTTTAATTGGTTTTCATCATTTGTGAATATTATTTTCATATTTTTGTATAGTTTCTAGTTTAAAAATTAGTTTATTAAATATAAAATCATTCTTCACAAGTTCGAGAGTTTGAAACCTTTTCTTACCACTATTTACAAAACCATCAGTTTTTTTAGCCGCCGACGCGGATTTGTTTTTAGATTTTTTTTAGGTTAGTTAGTTTAGTTAGATTTTTATTTTTATTTGTTCTGTTTTACGTTTTTGGGTATTTTCTTTGTATTACAGGTTTTGGATCAAAAAGAAATTGGAGACTAAAGACTATATTGATTGATTAAAGACTTGGAGTCAAAGACAAATCAAAAAGAACGGAAAAAGAAGACAAGATTTTTTTTTATAGTTATTTTTTTTATAAATTTTTTTAAGGTTTTTATTTTTCATTTTAGAAAACTGTATTAGGAAATTCTTATTATTTTTGTAATTATTTTAGGTATTTTTCTGTTTTTTTTTTATTTTTGGACTTTGGACTTTGAACTTTGAACTTTATTATTAATTTTTAAACCCTACCGAAGGGTATTTAAATATAAACTGCAACAGGGAATGACGACAATTACGATATTGTCTCGGCCCCTCGGGTTCGTACACTGACACAGGAATTGGTGGCCCGAGTCGACTTCAACGGTTCATCGCCCGTCTGGTACGGGAGGTAAGACTCTAACCACCCACGAACCCCTGTCAGTGGGTTTTCTGTATTCCTTCGTAATGCATATATGTTGAGGACTTGAATACAAAATTTACTTTTCTAGTAAAGGGCAGAAACTGGCCATATAAGATAAATGTTCAGATTTCATTACCGTATCCTTTCTGCCCGACTTAGGAACACGTTACCTACGCGAACCTAATCCTTAAAATTTTGACTAATAAGAAGACCGATAGGGTATCGAGCTTATTGGAAAATCATTCAAAAGGAATGTATTGGTTACTTTGTTAGCCTAACTCATAGTTCAGGAAGATTATTTTAAGTTGATTAGAGCCGCCTTGTAACCCAAGAAAAAGTTGCCAAAGAGGAAGGGTTATCAAAGATCCTTAGAGATTATCCTGTTTCTATTCGACTTAATCTAATTCGGATCGTTCTTAGAGATTCGCTAAAACTGTAACTAGTTTCCTTTTGGAATAATAGAAGTTGGTCTAGAAACAATCTAAGTGGAGCCATCATGCTTTTTGTTTGCTAAATTCAATAGGTTTCATTTGGTTGAGTCGTCCTTGTTTGTATATGTTTAGAACTCCCTTCCTTTTAGGATTTATTTTCTTAGATTTATTTTTTAGATATATTAAGAAGTTTTTAGAAAATGTCGAACTGGTATTATGAGGACCAATACAATGAATAACCGAATGAATTTCAAAATAGACATTATCCGTACTATCAACATGGTGTAGATAGTAGTCAGGACCACCACCAACCTTTTGGAGATTATTGCTCATATCAGGGTGATCCCAATTACTATTCATAAACACACCCGTTTTATGAACATGAAAATGAGAAAAATTCGAGTTCTTTGTCTTGGAGGGATGCCCTAAAGAAGATGCAATCTAGTACTTATAATGAACCTATCATGCCTCTAGAAGAATCACACGAGCAATTGCAATCTAGTACTTCTTATGATCCAATTGTTTATCTAGACAATTCCATTAAGGAGTTGACTGAGGATACAAGAAGGTTCATATTAAGTATAGGGGGAACAATTAGTAGTCCAACTTTTTTTCTAGAAGAATCACACGAGCAGTTACAATCTAGTACTCCTTATGATCCATTTGTTTTCTTAGAAGAATCTCTCAAGGAGTTGACTGAGAATACAAAAAGGTTCGGATTAAGATGGGGGGGAACAAATAGTAGCCCAAAATTTTTTCTCTAGACGAATCCCTCAAGCAGTTGACTGAGAATACAAATAGATTTGCATTAAGTGTGAATGAAAGTCTTGCAAAGAATGATATTGCTCAAAATGATCTTAATTTCCAATATAGTGATACCCTTGATAATTATTCACCTAGTCAACATGGCGAGGGTAGAATTGGTAACACTACTTATTTAGACGAGGTTCAAACATCTTCATATTATTATGATGATGAGGATAGTATTGGTGAAGAACTTGAAATATACAGGCAGAATGATCAAGAAATTGTCACTCCAATTGTGCAGCATGATGATAGTGTCATTTTTAGTTCAAATCCAAATAATTTTAATGATTATTCACCTATTCAAAAGGAAGAAGATTTGTGAATATTATTTTCATATTTTGTGTATTGTTTCTAGTTTAAAAATTAGTTTATTAAATCTAAAATCAATCTTCACAAGTTCGAGAGTTTGAAACCTTTTCTTACCACTATTTACAAAACCATCAGTATTCCCAGTCTACTAGCATCACTTTAAAAATAGTGACCCTAGTCACAGTACATGTCTCGATCACGAAAAAAATGTCCCTACATCAATACTCTCATCCAATCATAAGCTTTTTCCTCTTACTAATCATGTTAAGAGTGGGGACTGCGCCTATGCCGCCTACTCCACTCTGTTGACACCAATCTACTGACAAAGACACTCCATAGTGAAGTTGAGGTTCCATCTACCACTGGTGACAAGGCAGACACAACCATCTCCATCCTGGATAAATACTCAACAAGCAAGGTCACTCCAGATTCGGGCTTCTCCTTCTCAACTGCTAGGATGTTGGTTTTCAAGTTAATGTTAGTGACATGGTCATTGTATCAATTTTTAAGATAAATCTCATGAACTTCTATCTTTGGCTTGATCTCTTCTAGGCTTGTTGCCTTCGCCAACTTCCTGCGCCCAACCTGCTTGGTCAACCAAGTAATCGGATATTCTTTCTTCAACAACAATCACAATCTGAAGATATAAATTTGGTGGATCAGTATGTTCCAAACAAAAGGAACTCATACGAAGACATGAATACATGAATACATATAAATAAAGGCATTATAAACTTATTCTGAGGTTTCCACAACGGAAAGGCACATGTCAAGGTTTCTTACGAGTTCCACACCCAAGTTATTATGTACTTCAGTTTCCTAACTCTGAAAAACGTACTTATGGGTAAGGATTAGGGCAATGCATCCTTCATGAAAGTTGTTTGTACATATCTCTACTACAACATACTGAAAGGGCGCATCAATCAAATACCCGAGCTAAGAGATATGACTCTTACACTAAAATTTATAGAGTGAAAATTAAAACGGGATTACTAATCACGGATTTGCGCATGATTGTTCGACCTATCAAACCCCAAATTAATTGATTCTTACTGAATATGATAGTGTAGTATATCGTCTTCAAAATTTGGGGTCGAACGCATCAATCCGAGTTTGTATGAGAATTTTATGGCTTTTTTTCCGTGAAAACTATACATGTCTGAATTCTTTGACGAGGAGTCTTCACAACAAGTCTAAATTCATACAAGCTCTTATCTACCTCCTCAACTTATTCGAAGACTCGTACACATAAACATGAATTCATGACGGAGCCTGAAACCCAATACGCTTCCTCAAGAAGATACAACATTACTTATCCATGGTTATCGCATCTATGCAAACCAAAGCAATATCATATCCCTATGTCTTGTTGACAAAGACCTCATGACTATTCAACACTTGGAGACTTAATCTCATTGGCACGTCGACCTCAGAATCAAGTCAGTAACGCTCAACAACAACATTGAGGATAACAAGGCATGATCAAAAAAAGCTCTTCACACCAAGGCCGCCATATATCTAGGGAACTTGCTCCGTCTGCTGATCACATATAAAGTAGGAACCACTACTTCTATGCTTCAACAACAACAGACTGCCAATTGGAGACAAGAAATAGAATTAAGGTCCTCATCCCAAGAGAGACGATGATAGCGGCACCAACAAGATGGAGTTCTTATACCTGCAAGACAAGTTGTTAGTACAGATAAGAGAAGAAGAGGAGATGAGCAAGAAAGGCAACCTGTACTATTCGGTAATAAACAAGGGAAGCAATTTTTCCTTTTATACCAAATGGACTAACCAAGTCCGAGAATGAGAAGGATCCTCTTTTGTCTGTCCAAGATGTGGACCCTCTTGCTCGTCCATCCACATGACCCCTGATAAGTGCATATTTTACATATTTAGAGTGTCAATTTCATGCACTTACTTCCTAGATTTCTTGTAAATTATTATATAATACGTTATTTTTTTATTTCTTTATCTTTTAGTAGGTGAAACCATCCAAGAGAACTGAATCGGCACTTAATTGTGCAAGAAATAAAGTGATACAAGTGAAGAAAGGCCAAAGACCAGGTTGAACTTTTCCAAATCAAGGATTTCTTGTCATCATTTTATAGAAGACGAAGAAATGAAGCCAATGGAGAAAGAATGAAGTCATTTTGACCTCATATGAGAAAGTTATAAGCAAAACAAGAGCTAAGGGAAAATTGGTCATTTCAAGGGAAACTAATATTGACACTCTGTTATACGTTAAGGGGCATCTAAGTTTCAAATATTTATAAGGGTACCTGCACTTCTGCTAGGGGCTGCCATGAATTCAAATATTGATAAAGGCACCTGCCTTTCCACTATGGGCAGCTATATCTTCTTCCCAATCCAGACTCGTGAAATTCAGGGTTCTCCACGAGTAAAAATCAGTGCTTCCATTAAAGAGAAGCTCGAGTAATAGGTTTTTTTCATTGATGAAGCAGAGTAGAGGTTAGTGGCAGAGACACAGTCGGAGTTTATGAATCTGTGGTAGTGGTTGAGTTAATAATGAAGCTTCCATTGAGTCTGCAGTGCCGAGCAATGGATGATGGTTTGATGGTTCGAGTCCTGATAGTGATGATTTGAGCAGTGAAGCTGTTGACGGACAAGAAGATGAGTTCACTGTTAAGAAAAAGAAGAAGGGATGAACTCAAGCCAGGCGTAGAGGAGCTTCTGATGATCAGAGATGTTGATGGAGCTGATCATGGGTCGTGATGGTGACTCTGTTGATGGAGTTTGAGGTGAAGAATGATTAGCTGCAGTATTTGTTTGAAGAAGTAGGAGCAATGGCTTGATTCTGTGTTTATATGAACTGGTTCGAGAGTTGATGTGATAGAAATCATGATGTGGTTACTCGGTGATTGATGGCTCGAGTGATGAGTTGTGGCTCAGTTGGATTCGCAGTTAACATGGGAAGATGAAACTCGAGATATGCAGAGGAGTTATTGTTGGCAGTATGATTGGCAGTAATGGTCGAGATAAGAAGTGAGTTTCTGTTGTAAGCTGATGATTAATTTTCTGATCTTAGAGCTTAGATGTGACCGTTGAATTAGGAAGAGTTTTAGATGTTCACGAAATCAATGATTTGAATTGTTAGGATAATGGATCAAGTTCGGCTGAGAAAAGTCAGAGAAATAATAGAGTTTTAGTGGGATACAAAGAGCTGAGTTTTACAAGGATAATAATATATCTAATCTAAGGTGTATATGAGATTTTACAGGTCGGTGGTGTGATAAGGCTATTGAGAATCCTAATCAAATTGAAACTCTAATAGAGTCGGTACCAAGAATTCTATATAAGGGTCGTGAATACTTTTTAGAGAGAATTTTACGTACAGAAAAGAAGCAGAGAAAGAAGGAAGCATAGAAAGAAGTTTGGAGGCAGAAAAAGAATACAAAGGCTGTTCTATACACGGAGAATCCAAGGTTTACGGTGAAGTTTGGGATTGTTTCTCCCACTTCTTCGGTTTGATTCATCTATTATTCTTTAATATTTTTCATAGTTTTTAGTAAAACTATGAGTATCTAAACTTCTTTATATTGGTTAGAGATGTAACCTAAAATCACAAACGTGTTATTTTGATTAATGCATTGATTTTATTCATTCACTCTCGTATTTATCGTTCAAGTTTTACTATGCATAATAATTACATGATTGTGTTCATGTAATACGATTAGTTATTTCTCATATTTAAGTTATGATTTAAATATATTAATAACTTCTCAATAGCTAATTAGGAGTCTTAAGTAATTTATTAAGAATTCTAATAATTAGTAGTAATTTGTGACTACTAGAGGTGCGAATCGTGAAGGAAATCACAAGTAAAACTTGACATAGGTTAAATATACCACGATTGTGTTTAAGAAAGAATGTTACTTACATTTCTTTACCAGTATCTAATGAAAAGTTATTGCCATATATCTTGCAGGCTCTGACATTAGAACTAAAGCCTCTTCCTGATCACCTAAAATACATGTATTTGGGTGATAATGAAGAGTTGTTGGTAATAGTTTTGAATGCACTAAATGAACTGCAGGAACAAAGACATCTTCGGGTGTTGAGGGAGTACAAAGAGGCTATATGATGGACAATTACTGATATCAATGGAATAAGCCCTTCCACATAGAATATTACTTGAGGAAGGAACAAAGTCTACAAAGGAGTCTCAACGACGGTTGAATCCTCCGATGATGGAAGTAGTAAAGAAAAATATAATCAAGCTTTTAGATGTGGGAGTTATCTACCCCATTTCTGATAGCAAGTGGGTGAGCCCGGTGTAAGTTGTACCAAAGAAATTGGGCGTCACAGTGGTGCAGAATAATGAAAATGAACTTGTCCCAACTCGTGTTCAAACCGGTTGGAAGGTTTGTATAGATTACAGAAAACTTAATGCAACCACTAGAAAAGATCACTTCCCTTTACCTTTTATGGATCAAATGTTAGAAATATTTTCTGGACACTCTTATTACTATTTTCTTGATGGTTATTCAGGTTACAATCAGATTGCTATAGCGCCGGAGGATCAAGAGAAGACTACTTTTACTTATCCTTTCGGAACATTTGCATACATAAGGATGCCTTTTGGTTTGTGTAACACACCCGTTACCTTCTAAAGGTGTATGGTAAGTATCTTTTCAAATTATGTGGAAAACATTATCGAAGTCTTTATGGATGATTTCAGTGTGTATGATTATTCATTTGACTTGTACTTGGATATTAATTCTTAAACGATGTGTTGAAACTAATCTTGTGCTAAATTTGGAGAAGTGCAACTTTATGGAAACTCATGGAATTATTTTAGGACATATTATATCTTCTAAAGGCTTGGAAGTTGATAAATCTAAGATAGATCTTATTTGTGCTCTTACCTCTGCTATTACTGTGAGGGAGATTCATACTTTTTTTGGTCATGCAGGATTTTATTGTAGGTTTATCAAGGATTTTTCCAAGGTTGCATCACCATTATGTCATTTATTGCAAAAGGATGTGGTTTTTTACTTTGACGAGAAGTGTTTGGTGGCATTCATTCGTTTGAAAGAAATTTTGATAACAGTCCCTATCATTAGTCCACCGGATTGGAGCAAGCATTTTGAGCTAATGTGCGATGCCAGTGACTATGCAGTCGGTACAGTATGAGGCCAGCATACTAGGAAACTACCTCACGATATTTATTATGCTTCCAGGACGTTGAATGAGGCATAACATAATTATAAGACCACGGAAAAGGAGTTGCTAGCCATTGTATTCACATTGGAGAAATTTCATTCTTATTTGCTTGGTACAAAAGTTATTGTGTATTTTGACCATGCAACACTTAGGTATCTACTTGCAAAGAAGGAAGCAAAACCAAGGCTTATACGATGGATATTATTTCTACAAGAATTTGACATAAAAATCAAAGATAAGAAAGGCATAGAGAATACAGTTGTAAATCACTTGAGTCGTATTATTGTAGACGAAGAAACTATCCCGTTGCATGAAATTTTTCCAGATGAGCAATTATTCTCAATACAGGTTACGGAATCATAGTATGCTGATATTGACAATTATTTGGTTTCTAAACAAATCCTGAAGAACTTGTCTCGTGCTGAGAGAGACAAACTTAAGAGAATATCTAATCAATATATATGGGATGATCCATCCTTATGGAAGCATTGTTCAGACCAAGTAATATGAAGGTGTGTATCCGAATCTGAATTTCAGTCTATATTATCTTTTTTTTTTTCATTCTTATGCATGTGGAGGAAATTTTGGGTCCAAAATAACTGCACTGAAGGTACTTGAGAATGGTTTCTATTGGCCCACTTTGTTTAAAGGTGCACATATATTTTGCACTACTTGTGATAAATGCCAAAATAACATGCAATTTAGGTTCTCGAAATCAAATGCCACAGACTTCCATACTCTTCATTGAATTTGATGCTTGGGGAATTGATTTTTTATGAGTCCTTTTGTTAATTCTTTTGGTAAATTTTATATCCTACTTGTTGTCGATTTTGTCTCGAAATGGGTGGAGGCTAAAGCCACCCCATCTAATGATTCTAAAGTGGTTATAAATTTTGTTAAAGAATATATTTTTGCAAGGTAACTCCAAGATCCATAATCAGTGATGGAGGGACACACTTTCGAAACAAGTTCTTGCAGAGCTTGTTAAAGAAGTACTATATCACTCACAAGATTACAACATCGTAATATCCACAAACTAACGGGCTAGCAGAAGTTTCTAATCGAGAAGTGAAATCCATCTTGGAGAAAACCGTGAATCCCACAAGAAATGATTGAAGTTTATGACTTGATGATGCATTATGGGAGTATAAGACTGCATACAAGGATGTCTCCTTTTAGGCCTGTGTAGGTAAATCATGTCATCTTCCGGTTGAAATCGAACATAACGCTTTATGAACTATTAAGCAGTGTAACATGGAGATAGATGGTGCAGTAAATCAAAGGAAACTTCAATTGAGTGAGATTGAAGAGATTCGAAATACAGCATATGAGAGCTCACGAATCTACAAGGAAAAGACGAAGGCTTTTCATGATAATATGATTTCTAGAAAACAGTTTATTGTTGGACAGAAAGTTTTGCTGTTTGATACTCGTCTTAGATTATTCCCTGGTAAATTGTATTCCCGTTGGAAGGGACCTTATGTTATCACTAATATTTTTTGTCATGGTGCAACAAAAATTCAAAATTTAACCTCAGGAAACGAATTCAAAATGAATGGTCATCGCTTGAAGCCGTATTATGAGAACTTTGTGCCTGAGAATGTGGAAGTGGTACAACTTGTCGATGCACTCCCTATGGAGGAGTAGCGGGCAGATGCCAAGTCGGGCTGAAGACATTAAACTAAGCGCTACATGGGAGGCAACCCATTGGTTTTGTATTTTTATCTTTATCATTTTAGTCTTATTTTTCTTATGTTTGCATATCATATTATAGGATTTCCTACCTTGTCTTCTACATTGGACGAGTCAATTTACATTGAGGATAATGTAAAGTTGAAGTGTGGGGGAGTTTTAAGCATTTAGAGTTTTTAGTATCCACTTTGTAGGTAGAATTTTTAAACTTTTTATACAAATTTGCATGAAAACCTCAAACTTTCAGATATTTTAGAGTCACTTAGTATACTTCTAACTAAGTTTACATACGGAGTTCTAACCGAAATAACTGAACTTAGAAGTATTATAGAACTGTATTCGGTGTGCTTAGTTGTTAAGAGGCTAGAGATGAAAAAAATGGACTGAAACCGCCGTTAGAGAATAGAATATTAGAGTAGGTGATCATTCAATACCCATGAGTGAGGCATCAAACCTTTAGTTCTTTTTATCTGTCTAAAATATCCATTCAGAGTGTTTCATCTGCGTAAATTCCGGGTAGAGTGATGAGCTACCCAACTTCGCACCAATTTCAGTAGTACTTTTTGATCTCTTGAGTGCTATTTCGTCAATCATGAGGGTGCCATCAGAATTGCTAATTGTATCTTGTAGTTTTGTTTACAGTTGGCACCATTCTCTCAACAAAGCAGCAATAGAAACACATCATCATCAATAAGCAGAGCGATATCAAAATCACGGAGAAAGTTGAGTACAATCAAGGTTTGTAAGCAACAAAAAGAGGAGCAAAATTTTATATCAAAAGTGAAGACAAGATAAAGTCAAAAAGAAAGAAAAGCAAAAGATGTAAGTTTTCGAAGTTTATACGATACCAAGGCAATACAGGTTATGAAGAATCAGGTGCTTAGTTCCTTTCCCCATGGCCATTTTAATTTCAGTTTAATTATTTCTTGTAGTTTTTATCTTTTTGTAGCATATTCTTAAAAAAATATGCATTTTAATTTCATAGTTAGTGAGTTATTTCATTAGTTAAGTCCATGGAAGAGAAGAAATCTATAGAGAAGTTTCAATCAACAAGAATTTGATGAAAGTTGTTACAAAGTTGTCAAAGTTCTACGAAGTTCAGAAGTTTATCATCAATAGTTGAAGCCGAAGACGAAGAAGACCAAAGACGTTTCTATTCTTTGTGAGAGTGGTGTTGATTGTAGATCGGGTGAGAAGGTAAGTAAGCGTTCCCATCCTTACATAGTGGTTGATTTCCTTTCTTAGAGATCATGATAAGAAAAAAAAGGTTCTTTTTCATCCCACGTTTCTATGGGATAACATCTTCATATAATTCGAAAGGTTACTTTTCCTTTCCACCATTCAACGTGTGCAGGATTTCTATCTTCATTTCTGCCTGGACACATGAGAACCATAAATTGTGTTTTTTGAGTATCAAATTCATAAAACCCTATTGGTGAGGAAGAAACATTCGGTCGCTCTCGATCCTGAATTCTTTCATATGGTGGTTTTCTACTAACTCAAGAGATAAGCATGAGAATAATGTTCATTGGCACTTCTAACTTCTTATTATTAGTGTGCAGAAACTTTATGTCCTCGTAGCTCTTTGGATGCGGGTGCTCTGGAATATTTGAAAGTTGGAAATTGGGTTTTGTGGGTATACCTCTTGTAAACCCTCACGAGACTATAACTCGTCCACGAGGGACACCTAGGGGTTGAAAGGCTTGTTACACATGTTAAGTGTAACCGTGTCCTCAACGACAGGGAGTTGTATTTTATTTTAAGTTAGTTTAGGATATATAGTTTGCCTGAGGACTAGCAAAAGCTAAGTATAGAAGAATTTGATAACTGCATATTTTACATATTTAGAGTGTCAATTTCATGCACTTATTTGCTAGATTTATTATAAATTATTGTATATTACGTTTATTTTTGTTTATTTATCTTTTAGTAGGTGAAATCATCCAAGAGAAGTGAATCGGCACTTAATTGTGCAGAAATGAAGTGCTACAAGTGAAGAAGGGCCAAAGACCAGGTGGAACTTGTCCAAATCCAGGAATGAAGTTATTTTGACTTCGTATGAGAAAGTTATAAGCAAAACAAGATCTAAGGGCAAATTAGTCATTTCAAGGGAAACTAATATTGGCACTTTATCATACGGTAAGGGGCAGCTGAGTTTCAAATATTTATAAGGGTACCTGCACTTCTGCTAGGGGCTGCCATGAATTCAAATATTGATAAAGGCACCTGCCTTTCCACTATGGGCAGCCATATCTTCTTCCCAATCCAGACTCGTGAAATTCAGGGTTCTCCACGAGTAAAAATCAGTGCTTCCATTAAAGAGAAGCTCGAGTAATAGGTTGTTTCCATTCATGGAGCAGAGTAGAGGTTAGTGGCAGAGACGCAGTCGAAGTTGATGAATTTGTGGTGGTGGTTGAGTTAATAATGAAGCTTCCATTGAGTCTGCAGTGCCGAGCAATGGCTGATGGTTTGACGGTTCGAGTTCTGATAGTGATGATTTGAGCAGTGAAGCTGTTGATGGACAAGAAGATGAGTTCGATGTTAAGAAATGGAAGAAGGGATGAACTCGAGCCTGGCATAAAGTAGCTTCTGATGATCATATATGTTGATGGAGATGATCATGGGTCGTGATGGTGACTCTGTTGATGGAGTTTGAGGTGAAGAATGATTAGCTGCAGTATTTGTTCGAAGGAGTTGGAGCAATGGCTTGATTCTTTATTGTTATGAACTAGTTTGAAAGTTGATGTGATGGTAATCATGATGTAGTTACTCGGTGATTGATGGCTCGAGTGATGAGTTATGGCTCAATTGGAGTCGAAGTTAACATGGGAAGATGGAACTCGAGATATGCATAGGAGTTATTAGTGGCAGTATGATTGGCAGTAATTGCCGAGCTGAGAAATGAGTTTTTGCTGTGAGCTGATGATTAGTTGTCTGAGCTTAGAGATTAGATGGGACCGTTGAATTAGGAAGAATTTTATATGTTCACGAAATCAATGATTTGAATTGTTAGGAGAATGGATAAAGTTCGGCTGAGAAAATTCAGGGAAAGAATAAAGTTTAA
The DNA here is from genome assembly GCA_023531435.1 of Papaver californicum. NCBI lineage: Eukaryota > Viridiplantae > Streptophyta > Magnoliopsida > Ranunculales > Papaveraceae > Papaver > Papaver californicum. The sequence goes on from JAJJMC010019832.1 coordinate 6,915,854, forward strand.
GTGGGATACAAAGAGCTGAGTTTTACATGGAGAATAATAGATCTAATCTAAGGTGTGTATGAGATTTTACAGGTCGGTGGTGTGATAAGGCTATTGAGAATCCTAATTAAATTGAAACTCTAATAGAGTCGGTGCCAAGAATTCTATATAAGGGTCGTGAATACTTTTTAGAGAGAACTTCACGTACAGAAAAGAGGCAGAGAAAGAAGGAAGCAGAGAAAGAAGTTTGGAGGCAGAAAAAGAATACGGAGGTTTTTTATACACGGAGAATCCAAGGGTTACGCTGGAGTTTGGGATTGTTTCTCCCACTTCTTCGGTTTGATTCATCTATTCTTCTTTAATAATTTTCATAGTTTTTAGTAAAACTATGAGTATGTAAACTTCTTTACATTGGTTAGAGATGTAACCTAAAATCACAAACGTGTTATTTTGATTAATGCATTGATTTTATTCATTCACTCTCGTATTTATCGTTCAAGTTTTACTATGCATAATAATTACATGATTGTGCTCATGTAATACGATTAGTTATTTCTCATATTTAAGTCATGATTTAAATATTTAATAAATTCTCGATAGCTAATTAGGAGTCTTAAGTAATTTATCAAGAATTCTAACAATTAGTAGTAATTTGTGACTACTAGCGGTGCGAATCGTGAAGGAAATCACAAGTAAAACTTGACATAGGTTAAATATACCACGATTGTGTTTATATTATTTATGAATAAACCGTCTCATGGAACTTAAAGCTTTTCTCAAATTGAATCTCTTAGCGATAAAGCATTAGGTTATTTGTTGAAAAAGAATTCATATATTAGCGAGTGCAATATTTGTTGATTTTTGGAGACGTAACGAAGTGTTGACACCGAGTGTGGATACTTTAGGGTTATTTGTAACATGAGAGAGTGATGATAATATTGATGCTTAATTGAATAACTTGTGAAGTGATGGACGACGAATTCCTTAACCAACTTTTACCTCATTTTCTTAAACATTTTCAATTTAGTTCTCTTTAATTTAAATTATTTTTAAAACAACAAAATCCCTCCAATTTCCATAAGTTTTCAAATACAATTAACAACCCATATTTCCTCGTGGATCGAATTCTTCATATCATTATACTCTTATTTATAACTGTGAGTGAAAAGAACTTAAAATAATTTTACTTGGCTGACAACCGACCAAATTTTGGCGCCGCTGCCAGGGAGGCATAGCGGATTGTTATTTTGCATTTGATTTCTTATTTTTAGTTTTTAATTTAGTTTCAAGAATTGTTTTTCAGGTACTATTTCTTTTGTGAATGATTAGAGGGGGCAAACCAAGTCCCATTGGTATACGACTTCGATCAGGCACTTTACTAAAAGATTTCATTCGAGCAGTGAACACTCCACTTTCTCCTAGTACATCGTCAAGTGAATTCGCAGATTCAGATGTAGAGGAAGAACAAGAAGCAATGGGTGACGCGAACCGTACACTCAAGGACTTAGATTCTCACAAGATGGACACGCAACAATGGTGTATCCATACGACATCTATATTCGATATCAAGCAAGGGTTGATTCGTGGGCTACCAAAGTTCCATGGAATGACTAATGAAGATCCAAATAAGCATTTAATAGATTTCCATAACATAGTCATGGCCATGTTACCAGAAGTGACTGATGCTGATGGAGTCATGTTACCATTCTCCTTGATGGATACTGTTAAGGAATAGTTATAGTAGATACCTTCTGGCAGTGTCACAACTTGGACAGGTTTGAAGAAACTCTTCTTAGAGAGATACTTTCCTATATCAAAGGAAACTCAGATTCAGAAAGAGATTTGTGGCATTAAGAAGATGGCAGAAGACACATTGTATGAATGCTGGGAATTTTACAAGAGATTGGTGGCTAGCCTCCCACATCATTAATTCAGTGATTTTGTGATCATCCAGTACTTCTACGAGGGTCTTCGGGCAAGTGACAGGAATCTTCTCGCCGCTGCAGGTGGTGGTGCATTAGTGAACAAAATAATAGCTTAATCTAGAGAGTTAATTGAGAGCATGGCAACAAATTCTCAAAAATTCTCAAGTCATGGGTCAGAACCACTCGTCAGGAGAGTTAATGAAGTTGGCGAGTCTACTGAAGTTCGTCAACAAATAGGAAACCTAAAGGTTATGATGCAACAAATTGCAGCTGTAGTATTTCCACCATCATATTCTTCCATATACTAAGAGAGTCATGAACAAGCCAACGCACTCTTTCCAAATCAGTAAAGGTGGTATGATCCCTTCTCCAACACTTTAATCCAGGATGGAGAGATCACCCCAACTTTAGCTATGCAAACAAGCAAGCTGCGGTTCAACAACTTACTTTCAACCGCCAAAATGGGTATCAAAAACAACAATATCAGCCACACTAACAACCTAATCAGGGTTCTAGCACAGATGAAAAACTCAATACAATTATATCCATGTTTCAACAGAACCAACAGAAGCTGATAACGCAATCAAGGAGTTGCAAACACAGGTTGGGTCAATGGCAAGTGAGTTGAACTAGTTGAAGACATAGAATAATGGAAAACTCCCTTATCAACCTATTAATTCAAGGGAAAATGTCAATGTTGTGACATTGAGAAGTGGTACACAAACTGTGCAAACCGAAGATGCTGCAAAAAACAAAGACCCTAAGGGGCCGGTTTTGGAGAAAGATACAGTGTTTTAAGGCACCACTGCCTCAACACTCCTCTTAGTGTTCTGACGGCACTACTACCTTAACACTCCTCTCAGTGTTCTGAGGAACCACTGCCTCACACTCATCTCAGTGTTTTGACGATATTACTGCCTCAACACTCCTCTTAGTATTCTGAAGCACCACTGCCTCAACACCCATCTCGGTTTTCTGAGGCACCACTGCCTCAATGCTCCTCTTAGTGTTCAGAGGCACCAATGCCTCAACACTCATCTTAGTGTTCTGATGGAAACAATGCCTCAACACTCATCTTAGTGTATTGATGGCAACAATGCCTCAACACTCATCTTAGTTTTTTGACGGCATTACTGCCTCAACACTCATCTGAGTGTTTTGAGGTACCACTGCCTCAACACTCATCTTAGTGTTCTGACGATAACAATGTCTCAACACTCATCTTAGTGTTCTGAATACATTATTGCCTCAACACTCCTCTTAGTGTTCTGAGGCACCACTTCCTCAACACTCATCTTAGTGTTCTAACGGCATCATTGCTTCAACATTCTCTACAATCAACTAATATTTCAAAGACCTTATCCGACCAATTCCAAGTCTTGCTTTGACATGGGTCTCTACTTGTCTATTCAAGATGGCATTCTAGCTTGCTTATTCAAAATTTCAAGCTGACTACTACTATTCTGGTAATGTCTATAAGGTTATCTTTTTATCTGACAAGCTACCATCTAGTGTTTACCACGCAACATTACCCGTTCCACGTTAAGCAGGGGACTTAATGTAGATGGTGGGTTTTTGACAAGGATAAAGTAGTAAAATTATCTCTCAAGACTCGAGTCTGAGAAAATATTAAACTTTAAAATTTTGTAAACAAGTTTTAGGCAGGTGTTTATCCTTGTCTTCTCTCAGGTGCTTATACATGTCTTCTCTCTATATAAATGGGCAACTACATATAATGAAAAATTGTTGAATGAATCAACATTGATTAATTTAAAAACTCATTAGAATAACACTGGTGCTCATTACGACATTCCCAGATATTCTATGATTTTTACTAAAAGTGTCATAGATGTGCTTAGACACCAAATTAAGAATTGTGCCAAACACAAAACATAGCTTCTACTATCTAAATTTAGCCTTAGACACGTCAATCCTTGCTTAAAGAAGCAACCAACGGCATAAACATCCTTCATCTAACATCCAAGACGTAAGCAAATGGCCCACATGCCTAAAAAGGGCGTTTTTACACTAAGCTCGTCAGACGCAATCCTGCATTGCCCTATACAAAGTCGTAAGTTGGAAACAATTGGTATTGTATCAAGGGATAAGTTATATACCAAAATATTTATATGGGTGTACTCTACAACATACTAAGAAATCACATCAATCGGACAAACGAGTTAAGAGTTATGATCAAAACATTCAACTAAGTCCCAGCTGAAAAATTCCTGAATTTTTCCTGACTTTTGTCTGTTTCGTCTTTTTGAGGCCTTGAACGAACGCAAACCCCAAATCCTTTCACGTTGTGAGATAGCTGGTGTTTCGGGAATGAAAAATTTGTGGTAGATCATCGAAAACGGACTCATTATAAAGATTTTACAGCGTTTTCAGCGAAACCCTAAATTTAAATATTTAGGGTTTCGAAATTTCATAAGAAATCTCTTGTCCATCCAAGTTCAAGGGCCGGATGCCCCCTTACCTTTTCCATATTGGGTGAGACAAAGATTGTCCTGCTTAGGATACAACGCTTGTCCTACTTAGGCTTCAAAATATGTGCGTCTGCGTCTCAAAGGATATTTTCAAACCCTAATTAGGGTTTGAAATAAACGTTGGAAAAGTGTGTCAAAAGGTGTTCCAAACCCTAATTTCGAAAAGAGGAGTTTAACCCTAATTTTTCAAACATGTTTTCTCTTGCTTGCTTGTGCGTCTTGCTTCTAAGACAAGACTTTCATGCCTACTCAGAGGCCAAGCGTGGACATCATGCTTCTCTTTAAAATTTGGTATTTTACTATTTTGTCCTCAACATGTGAGTCTGAGCAGATGAGTAAAATTGAGGTTCTTGCCTTCTGGCCAAACACTTTTGAACCTTAATTTTTGAAGAGGGAGACGTATCTACCCCTCTTGCTTCCAACATACACGCCTTAGCCAAGCAGCTAAGCTTGCGTGACTACTCCTAAATCAAAAACTCGTGTGCTTCCGTTTAGAAGCCAAGTTTACACGACTTGCTGCTTATCAATTTTTTTTGATAAGTTTACCCTTATACCCTCAACATATGGGGCTGAGTACAAAGAGTAAAATATGAGCATCTTGCTTCTTATAAAGTATGAGCCTCTTGCTTCTTGTTAAAAATTTGACATCTTGCTTCTCACCAAAAATTAGCGTTCTACTCTTATACCCTCAACGTGTGAGGCTGAGTACAAAGAGTAAAACGTGAGGCTCTTGCTTCAAGACCAAAGATTGGAACTCCTCCTCTCCCTTCCACGTGAATGCCTTAACTTGGCAAATTAAGGTTTTGACAAGCTTCAAAATTCTAAGCTATACTAGGTCTCTCGCGTATATTTTCATATGAGGCCTCACATACTATTTTTCATGCTCAGCAGCATATACTTGTTTCTACAAAATAAACATGTCAATACAAAATTGACTAAGATGGACACACTGCTCCTCACAAACAAGTAAATACATATTTATTTTATTCTAGTCTGCTAGACTCATCAGCTAGTTAAGCAAGACATATTTTTTTTAGTATGCTAGACTCATCAGCGAGTCAAGCAAGAAAAGTGTCCAGTCAAGATACCCATTGAGCAAGTCTCAATCGACTTAACATCAGTAGTATTTAATACTACAATGTTACACGAGACATCAAATGTCACAAATGGGTGGATATTCATTAGTGTTTTGGTCTGGCGGTCTATGGAATGTGGTGCAGCAGTGCACCCACTAAAGAGAAATTCTGGAAAGTTCGAGCAGCAGTTGAGTAGAGGAGTGGTAAGTTGAATAACTGACTACTCAGACTTAATCGAAATGGAAAGCAGTTGTCAACACCTTCTCCACTTCACCACTACTCAACCATCGATAGTTTCTTCCAGAAAAGAGGTCAAGTGGTTACAATAGCTATGATATAAATAGATGCTCAATCTAGTGAACAAAAAAAACAACAAGCTTTTACACGGAAACAAGTTTGCAACAATTAAACAATTGTGAAACAGAACAATTCAAGTCGATCAACCCTGATCATTCAATCTTCTCATACAAAATACTTGTTCATAGTTATTCACACTAACTACATCAACAGAGTCTGATACTCTGACCTCATTCTTCTCACGCTTCCCTCCTAAGACCAACCCTTCTCCTCCTTACTTTGTGACTGAAGCAAGACTGGAACGACCATTGCTTGGTTTACGACAGGATTGTACAGATTGATCTCTCGAATATAAACAAAGTACTTCAACATTACAAATGTTTAAGGATTGACGAATTATCACATGCTCACTCCATTTTACCTAAAATAACCCTCAATTCGTTTTTCCCCACAGACACTTGGATATAAATGAACGAACATTAACTCTGAACTAAATCATTTATATCTTTTATTTGTTGTTGGTAGTAGTGGTTAGCTAATAGTTATATTCCTTGTTGTTTGTAAGACGTCCTGAAGGAATTGGTTTGCAAAAGTCTTCACATCGGTAAAACAACTCTCGTTAACTGATTCTGTTGAGGGATTCATGCGCGTTGGTCAGATTGGTTATATGCGCAGGTATATATACCGAGGAAACTGAGTAACTAGGGTTAGTTTATTCGGTCTCAATTACACGAGATTGTGGGTAGGCCTTTATATATCGGCTTAAATTTGAAAGTATTCAAAACTGGACTAGGTCCTAGGGTTTTTCTGCCAAGTATCTTTCCTTGGTAACAAAATCTTGTATATCTCTGTATTTACTTTACTTCCTCATTTTAATTGTTTTATAATTAACGTAATTACACTTGTACGTTAATCATACCTTGATTAATCTTATAATCAGGTCTAAGTTGAACTTAGATTATTATCAAGGTCACATGGTTTGTCTGATCTTTAGAAATCGAAAAGATTACACAAGGTGAACGAAAAATATTTTTAGTGTACTAGGTACCGTTGTCTTTTTAGCGTTCTCATGGATTTTACCATACTGGTTTCCAAATTATTTCACGCAAAGTATGTTAAAAACCAATCCATTTGGTCTTGGTTATCCTAAATATGATTCTTGGTGTTGGAAGAGTATCCTCAAGGAAGAGATATCTTAAAAAATAGTCTAAAGTGGTATGTTGGTAATGGTAAGAATCTTAATGTGTGGGAAGGTAATCAGGTTAATATTATCCCATTAAGTTCAGTTGTTGATCATATTCCAGAAGATCTCTAGAGCATGAAGGTTTGTAAATTGATTGGCACTGCTAATCATCACCGGTGTAGATGTTGAGTTTTTGACAAGGGTTAGAATTGTAAAATTATCCTCTGCCTAGCAGCAGAAACATAGAAGCTTCTAGCTCTATATAAAAACACGAAATATTGTATTTCTACTAATATTCTGCAAGTGAATTAAGAACACAATATCTATAAATAACTACATGCATTCTAAACTGATATTATAGCCTCTTAAACACTCACAATATTTAAGCCATTTGAACCAGTATCGAGTCTCATAAATTCCACAGCTGAATTCCCTGAACTTGTCTCGAACGCGCATATGTCGTAATGTCTTTACAAAATAGGCCACTTTAGCATTACGCTCAAGGATGTGCCTATAAAATACGCGTCGTTCCTCTTGAACACGCCACAATCAAAAAGCACTTCCTCTAAAATATCACGTTGTGCCTTAGCATTAGGATATCCCTAGCTTCTCCGTGTTAGCACCAAGGATAGCACTAGCCTATTAAGTCGCGTCCCCGAGGAGCAAGCCATAAAATTCGCGCCATACCTAAGCGATCAACACTAGCTAACCTCGCGTCCTCAAGGGACGCGCCATACCTTTGCGCTAAAAGCGCTAACCTAACTTAGGACGCGTTACTTGGGGACATGTTACTCTTTTGCGCTTGCTCAAAGCGCTAGCATAATTTAGGACGCGTCCCTTGTGACGTGCCACTCTTTTGTGCTTGCTCAAAGTGCTAACTTTGTGTTAAAAACGCTAGCATAATTTAGGCCGCATCCCTTGGGGACGTGCCACTCTTTTGCGCTCTGCTCAAAGTGCTAGGTTTGCGCTAGTACAGAGTGCTAGCCTTCTCTAGGATGCGCTCCCAAGGGACGTGCTATACTTTCAAATGCTAGTCTAATGCTAGCGCTAGCCCTATGTGGCTATCTATCAAACCTCATTCTTAAATGCGCCATGACCGGTCCTTAAAAATCTTTACGTAATCTTGGCTTCGAACATCTTTCAGATTTATACTAAGTCACTTCTAAGCTAAGATATGGCCATTAAAATACGCCATGTTATTTCTAAGATGGTACATAACCACCAAATTTACCGGACTCAACACTAATCAGTCTGATTACCAAGCTAGTGAGTTGCGTAACTTGTCTCACCTATTTAGCAAGTTATTGACTCGACTTGACCTAATCAAAAAGTGATAGTCAACGATTTCACTATTTCCACGAGATATCAAATACAACATATGAGGGGATTTTCATTGGGGTATTGGTCTAGCGGTCTACGACAATTATGCGTTGTGGAAACACATCCACGAACAAGAAGGTAACAAGTAGTGGGACGGTTACAGAGAAGTTGAGAGAGCGAGGAGTAGTGCTAATACAAGTTCTCCTTATTTTTCAGACATGACTCCACTACAATCTCCACAATCGTTACTCCTCTATTTCTTTTGTAACTTCCACCGCTTACGAGAAATCAGTGTGTCTCCTCCAAACTATAGATAGATGGCTTCATTTATTCGAAACAAGAATAATAAAAAATTAAGATATACAGAATTAACGATTCAACCCAGTGATGATCCATTCTAAACTACACACTGCAATTACTCATCACACTGAGATTTCTCGATCTTCTTTGCTTCCCTCCCCTAAGACCTACCCAATCTTCTCCACCTTTGTGATCGAAGCAGTACGTGAACGTCTATTTCTTGGTTTAGGCTCGCCCTTTTCGAGCTTGATCTCTCGAACCTACCTGAAAGTACTCTTTTACAGTACATTTGTTTTCACCCTAAAAACAACTGGGATCTCTCTATAATTGCATCATGGTCTAAATCATATTTTACAACAAATTCAAGTTACTATTTTTCCACACAACCTGATCAGATGGTGTGAACTATAGATAGCAGTGGCAATGTTATATTTAAGAGTGCATATAATTATTGATGCTTTAGCAGATAGTGAAAAGTGGATTAAACTCCGGAAACTTAAAGTTCATTCATATATAAAACACTTTTTATGGTTGCTTAGTCATAGGAAAACTCTTGTTATAGCTAATTTATGTCGCAGGGGACTTGATATTCCAGATATTTGCTCCCTTTGTCTTAATTAACAAGAGAAATATAGAATGGTCACACAACCGTCTAGTATATTAAATTATTATTATTTTAATATTTCCTAAATTTTGTTCTTCACACCAGTTGGTCTTTACATCAAAATTCTCTCTTCTAAATATTACTACCAAATATATTAAGATACCCCTAGAGAGACTATATGATACGGGAAGCATGGTTCCGCAACCATCAAACTCGTGCTCTATCAAACTCATATTACCGCCAATTTTGGTCGGTCCTCCCTACACCAATTGGTTGGTCCTATCTCCCACCAATTAGTCAGTCCATATCTTTCCATTATCCCTAATCTGCCATATTAGGGTTTTTATTGATTAAGGAGCACAATTAAATGGGTCCTGCTACCAATAATTAAAATAGTCTTAGTTTCTCTACTTTGTTACTCAAACCATTTGATAGTAGGACGAAACTAAATATTTTACAATTAATAACGTTAGCACTCACACGAGAATAACATTCACACGAGACTAATACTCACACGAGACTAGCACTCACATGAGGTTAACACTCACATGAGACTGGTACTCATATGAAAACAGTACACATACGAGTTGATGCTCATACGAATTCGCTTAACAATATCATTGTAATCCAACAAGATCATCAATACGTTGTTGCCTCAGCTGACATAATGATATGCCACAACTATCAGTGTCGAAACCAATCAGCCTCTCAATGTCTAGGGTGCATTAAGCATTATTGCTTCTCTCATCTTTATGCTTCATCTACCAATGAGCCAGCATGCCAGACTAATTACTGAGAAACATGATAGGTTCATCAATATGCTAAGACTAACAGTCTAGCTAGGTAAACAACTGACCAGATAATATATATCTATAAAATAGACTCAACCATGCTCGAGACATCACTTATGTTATATGGGGGGATATTCACTAGGGTTTTGGTCTGGCGACCTACAACACGTGCAGTGTAGCAATACACTCACGACGAGAAAGTAAATAAGTCGTGTCGACAGTTAAATAAATAAAGGGAATAATATTCGTACAACTGCCAAGTCCCACTAGCATGATAGAATTGGTTTTCACCACGATCTCCACTTCCATACTCTTCTACTTCTCTGCAACTATCACCACTTGTGAGATCAATGTGCTAACTTCCACTGTTATAAATAGGCTCTTCAACCTATTAACAAGAAGATAATCAGATAAGAGAATAAGAATATATGATCGCATAACTATCATCTTAGAGATTCTCAGAAAGCTCAGACTTCGGATTTTCATCTTCATAGCAGTTCAAATACATACAATCTTTGATATTCAACTTCATTGATCTCAATACCTTCTCTGCGTCCCTCCCTATAGATCAACCCTTCTCCTTCCTTTGTGACCGAAACGGAATTGGAACGATCAGTTCTTGATTCATGCCAATTTCGTACAACTTGATCTCTCAAATCTTAAACAAATACTTATACAATACAAATGTTTGGCGCTTAGACAGATTGCTCTGACTATCATTAAACTACTCTATTATTTCCCCCTTTTATCCCTAAATTCGTTTTTACCCACAAACAAGTGGAAGTGATTCCACAAATATAATAAACTTATATACAAGTCTTACTGCCAATCGATGGTTTTTTGTTAAAATCTTAAAGGATATATTGGTTTTTGGTTCAGATATTGGACATAGTTTCTTTTCATTTTTTATGTTAAATTTCACCATTATCATATGAGCATGTTTTTAATTTGAGTTTATTACACATGAAAGAGATTTCGATAACTTCATAGGTTTTCGCTCAAGCAACTTGTGGAAAGTTGTGTAAATTGCTTTACAGTCTGTACAATAAAACCACTCATTTCTGGCAATTCTTGTTACACATGTCAAAACCACATCTCAATCTGGGAAATATAATAATCAAAACATAAAAAGACTATAATATTAAGGTAAAACATTAACAAATAATAATATTGACAACCGACATGATATCCTTTTACTACGGGAAAAAATAAACCAAACAATTAAATAATACCTTTAAATATATATAATTTTAATTTTCTTCAATACGTTAATTTTAACAAGATGAATTAATTTTAACTTGTATAAGAATTGATAATAAAAGATGAATATCAATACACTTGATCACAAGATCACAAATTAGGATAGTGATATGAAAAATTAAAATAAAAAATACTCCCTCCGTTTCAGGAAAAGAGTTACTTTTCCTATTTGCACAACTATTAAGACAAGATGAGAGAGAGTAGTTTTTTAAATTTATTTCCAAATTTACCCTCAATAAAAAGTTTAATACCACATATATATCTTCTTATTAAAACAAAAAAACTTTATAAAAAGGGTATTTTTAGAAGTTTGTTCTATTGAAAATGAAAGTAACTTTTTTATTGGAAGAAAAATTTAAAGAGAAAGTAATTTTTTTCCTGAAACGAAGGAAGTAATTATTAATTGGGGGAGAACTTTTTGTAATCCGTTTGGAAGTTAGTTTTTCCAATAGCAGAAAGGGCTTTTCCCCGTACCTTTATTAAAAAAAGGAAAACAAGAGAAGACAAATTGCTAACATGCATCTAGTCATCTAGCCATTGTCAGTCTCCTTTTTGTCATATTTTTCTTATTTGACCTACGCATTTTTTGTCATTTGAATGATGTCGTAGTTGATACGAAATTATAAAAGTAAAAAAAAGCCGACTCCTAATTTTGTATTTATTATTGTTATCTCTCTCTTTTCGAAGTTAAGTATGCCACCTCTGGGACCTCTCTTCGCCAGTTCTCTATCAATCTGAAATCTTGCTTCCTAATTAGCTAAACAACAAGTCAAGGTTTGCCTTCTTTTTTTCTTTTATTTCTTTCTCTTCCTCATTTCTTTCTACCTCAAATAGGTATTAATTTTTTTTTTATCAATGGGTAATTTTAGTGTTTTATCTGTTAACTCATCTCTAATTTTATTGGATTTTTCAATCTCACTCATTACTTGTATATGTACTTTTGATTAGTCCATTATGTTTGTTTGTGATAGTGAGCTTAAGTATTTGTTGATCAAAATCAAAATCAAAATATTTGTTGGAGATATTTCACTTATAGTGGTACTTGCATAATCTAATTTAACCTTTTTTTTCCTTAGCTACTTGGTGGGTATGCTTAGATATTTTATATAGAATACACTGTTATATCTCCTTTCTGTTGTTTACTATGAAGTGGGGTGTTCAAGTGCTTGTTTATTTTTACCTGGGTCAGCAATTTTCACTTTTTGCTTTATCCCTTTATTGATCTTTTTTTCCTTATTGTCTATTGTTCAAGTGCTTGTTCTTCTTTTCTCTTCCTTTTTTGATTCTTGGAAGATTGGGATTTTCTTTAGTGCAACGATATTGAGTTACTACGGTCATAAATTACTAAACTATACATTGTTTGATGAATGATGGGGGTTATATTTCTCTTCCGCTGGGTACAAAGAGATGATCTGAGTTTCATTCCTTTGGTAGTTTGTCGTTTTCTTCAACGATTGAGGCTCAGGGTCTCATTTTTTACTTTCTAGGTAGTGTGATTTGAATTTGAATTAAAACAGTTCTTGCATTTCTTATAGGTTAGCAGGAATAACTTCTGACTTGGAACTATGATTGAGATAACAAATGTTTCGGAGTATGAGGCCCTTGCGAAGGAGAGATTACCGAAGATGGTGTACGATTACTATGCATCGGGTGCAGAGGATCAGTGGACACTAAAGGAGAACACATTAGCTTTTTCTAGAATTCTGTATGTGTTTTATCTGAATCTCCTTCATTATTTTCTGCAGTAATCAGAATTTGATGATAAGTTTTTTTCTGACAAAATCTCTGCTTAACTGGAAACTAGGTTCCGACCTCGTATTCTTATTGATGTAAGCAAGATAGACATAACTACCTCTGTCATGGGCTTCAAGATATCAATGCCTATCATGATTGCTCCCACTGCCATGCAGAAAATGGCTCATCCTGAAGGTATGCCTACATTTCTATTTTTTTCTGTAAAGTTCAGAAGAAAAAAGAAAGTGAAATGGGGTTCCAGCCTTTGAAGTCCTTGCTGTAATGAAAGTTCGGCCATTTCCTACCATGAACCAGGATTCAGTGGTCTACTATATCTTAAAATTGTGGAACAAGATGCATTTAAGCACCAGTGCTGCGGTTAAAATTGTTTATGTAATTACAATGATCAAAATTTTGTTGTGATTGACCGATTGGACATCTCTAGGGTTCTTGAAGAAGTTTAATATCCTGACTGAATGTTTCCTGATATTTGACTTAGCTAAGTTGATCGGATCCCTCGTGTTTGATTAAGTTTTTGAAGTCTAATTTTGTGTGCCAACAAGATAAGGTATGAGTTCTTTGTCTGAGCTCAGTTTGAAATTCATATGCAGGAGAGTTAGCAACAGCAAGAGCAGCATCAGCATCTGGCACAATAATGGTTTGTGACTTTCTCATTACTTAAATCTATAGTTCACGTAACTATTAAAAAAATTGGTCCACAAAAACAAAGTTTCAGCACCATGAAAATGTAAAGTTCATCTTCTGAACGTCTTCCTTCTTGGACAATCACATCAGAAAATGTCTTTTAAACTCTGGCACGAAGAATCAATTGCTGAAATATCCAAGCCAGTGAAGCCACTGAGAATGGTTTCTAAGGCACCTTCAGATGGGAGCATGTTTATTTTTAACACAGTTGCAACTACAAGAGTTAAAGTAGCACAGTCTAACCCAAAAGCTATTTCATAAAAGTCTTTACCATTTGATATGCATTTTACATTTTACATGTCTTTTGCAATCTTCTTCAGTCCTGAGATTAATATTTTCTTTAAATCTGGAATCATACAGTAAACACACTTCATAACCAATTAAGATAATTCACTGTGCTGTTTCGTAGAAGAACCTGAGGCTTATTATCAACCGTAGGCCTGATTTTGTATCTTAAAGACTAAGGATGAGGTATAAATAACTGATCAAGAAAGAAGAAGATGAAGTGTAACTGGTTTTACTTGAAACCTATATCCATCTTCTATGTGATGTCGAGTCTGTTATGCTTACCAAAGAATGCATGGGCTAGTTTGTCACTCCTATGTTTACCTAATTTTGTTCCAGACATTATCGTCGTGGGCAACATCCAGTGTTGAAGAGGTAGACTCAACAGGACCTGGCATCCGATTTTTCCAGCTCTATGTAAGCTGAAACTCCTCCGTCTTTGTTTCCTTTTTTTGGTTTATTATATTGCAAGAAATATGTTTGCATTTATAAAAAAAAGCACTAATTGTAAGAAGCAGCTGAGGGAAGGAAGAGGCATCTTTGTGATCATGGAACCTTGCCGCAGATTAAATATAAAGAAAATAGAAGCAGTTTACACATCAAGTTTTGGTTTAGAGTTCCTCATCTAATTGATGATTTCCGAATTTTGATAGGTATACAAAGACAGGAGTATAGTTACTCAGCTTGTTAAAAGGGCTGAAAAAGCTGGCTTCAAGGCCATAGCCCTCACTGTTGATACTCCAAGACTTGGCCGTAGGGAGGCCGATATTAAAAACCGGTATGTCTGGAACAGTTCTTTTATGCAAACACAATAGTTTCAATGTTTCTGGTCCAACAGCCTTCGAGCTTAAAAGTTTCATACCTGATGTCCTGTAAAGTTGTCGTGTGACAGTTACTTGAAGTATTTTAAGACTAAAAATAACCTGATTTGGTGGCAGGTTTACATTGCCTTCGTCTTTGACATTGAAGAATTTTGAAGGTCTGGAAATTGGGAAGATGGACAAGGTACAATAAACTTTGCTATTCTGAAAGTCATTCAGAAACTGTTTGTTTTATTTTTATTTGTGTTGTTAATGATTCTTTTGCGCCTTCATGCAGACAAATGATTCTGGACTTGCCTCCTATGTTGCTGGCCAAGTTGATCGATCCCTGAGCTGGAAGGTGAGGCAATCAGTATGTTTTTGTTTTCCTGTATCTCAGACTACAGATCTGAAATATGCATGAAAGAACAAGCTAGCCGTTAGACTCTTATTTTCATTCGGCCCTTAATTAGGTTTTTTTTTGTAAAATCTGTAGCAATGGGGCTTCAGTAAAACTATCAAAATGCACTGATGACCATGAAAGATCACTGACTAAATAAAAAGTACCTGTTTGTTCGAACTATGTGCCTGATATCTCAGAGATTTTACTAGACCAGTTCACTGATGAATCCGTGTAGATTTCTGGAAGCCATTTCGGTTTTATAAACTGGACAGGCCACTTCAGGATTGTGATGTTGGCATCTTATAATTCGGCTATGACAAGTCATTCTGTACTGCTAGGCCGTGACTGAAGAGTTCTTTCATGCCGAATCAGTACACATTTTGGCCGAAGTATCTAGGATAACAGTCGACTAATATGTTGCCGATGGATTTCTCATGGTTTTGCCACAGGATGTGCAGTGGCTTCAGACAATTACTAAACTTCCGATTCTAGTGAAGGGTGTAATGACTGCCGAGGATAGTGAGTCATTATTATTTCAGTTATTCTCCTGTCTTGATTATGGATTTTGTGTACATAACTCTAATTTTACACTGATTACACACAGCAAGACTAGCTATGCAAGCAGGAGCAGCTGGGATTATTGTTTCTAACCATGGGGCTCGCCAACTCGATTATGTCCCTGCTACTATTAGTTGCTTGGAAGAGGTATATTGCAACATCCCTTCAGTGACATATTCTCTTTTACGCAAGATAACTGCGCTACGTATGCATTTGTTAAGCATGATTTGAATTGTCATTTTACAGATTTTTTCATTTAATTGAAACATAGACATAATCATTGAATAGGAATCATACTGATGCGGAGATGATATGTTTCATAACACCAAAAGATGAAATGGAACATTTGTTGTAATTGCAACTATGAACCAAGTGAATACTCCATAACATATCTGCATTTATATTCAACTTTTAATCTGATTTGATTGAGGTTTCTATTTGATAGTATTGAACTTCATATTCTAAACGGTATTAAGTTAGAATTTACAGATCTAACCAGCTAATCTTAATAATCTAACTAATAATGAAACCTAACAGTGTAGGGCCCTTAGCACCATCATGTCCATGCATTGGGTCTACGGCCATATGTGCCCCACTAGATTTGGATAATAAATAACTTGTTCTACCGACTCTGGTTACCCCCTATATTTCACATTATCATGGTGAAAAAAAAGAAAAAGGTTTGTGTGGTTCATAAAAATCATTGCTTACACTAAAAGCAACTAGTTTTAATTAGAGCACCGTCTCCTGAGGTAAATTGCAGGTTGTGAAAGCTGCACAAGGAGAAATTCCTGTTTTCTTGGATGGTGGTGTCCGTCGTGGAACTGACGTCTTTAAAGCATTGGCATTGGGGGCTTCTGGAGTTTTTGTAAGTAAACATTTGAATTCCGTAGCTATGCTATGTTGATCTACTCTTTCGTTGGAGTATATACCCTACTTATTATGTTTGTTCTTGATAACCACAGATCGGAAGGCCAGTTTTGTTCTCTTTGGCTGTTGATGGTGAAGCTGGTGTAAGAAAGGTACTTCAAATGCTCCACGATGAGTTTGAGCTAACCATGGCACTAAGTGGATGCCGTTCTGTCAGCGAGATCACTCGTAACCACATTATCACTGATTGGGATATTCCTCCTCCGTTGGCCAGATTATAAGAATCCTTAATATTTTGGCATGCAACTAGATATTCCCGGTACGAGTAAAATTGTCAGAGGAGCTTGTATTTTTTTCGACCAGAAGTTTCAAATGGAACCCAAGAAATGTTTTAAATAATGGTCAGTGTTGCTATTATTTACATAAACTGCTGCTTTATTCATGTCTTTGCTCAAAAGTTTTAGTAAAACTGTACAGAGTCGATCTACCTATTAGTCTATTACCCTGCTTCTTTACTACTTGCTTTCCGGTGAGTACTCCACTACACCTAAGCATTATGGCAATTGCAGGTCATTGTTTATAAGAATTTCTTCTCTTAGTCTTAGGATAATTAATCTGGTCGGTGATTGCAAATCATGTAGCTTGGCCCCTTTGTCTCTGGATTGCCATGTAGGAATAGCAACTGCATAAGAAACCTCCTAGTGGCCTTGAAGGAGATTCAAGGGACTACTGACCTAAGGGAGCAGATTTTAAGTATACTAATGATGGATTCACGAGTCACGGCTAACTTGATCAAAAAGGAGAAAAAAATAACTACTAACAATTGCAGAGCAACAATACTTGCACCGATTCGGACCAAGTTTTTTTTGGACTATCCACCAAACCTAAAGATAGGCAAAGACAACAAACAGACTAATTAGCACACACCAGCCGCAGCTCAGTCTCAAATGCTTGGAGCTTACACCAGCCGCAGCTCAGTCTCAAATGCTTTGAGCTTCAGTTTGAAAAAAAAATACGTCTTTCCTTCCTGAAAAGGAATTACTATTATTTTTTTATTTTAATCTATGTTTAATAATTAATGGTTTTATCGGCTTTCCGTTTCCCTACGGTAACCCATAAAGCATGATGTAAATAAGGTAACCGTGACAAAAACTCTTTGCGAAGCAATGTTTATCATAAAAAATTGGATGTCTTCTCAACATTTCTAGAAATGCAAAATTATAACGTCGTTTCCAAATTCCAAACGTGTTACTTGATTACTGTTTTGTTCATTGGTATCGGTGATGTGGCACATCTTCAACATCTGCATTCACACCGATAGATTTCACATTCAAGGGTGATTTAAAGTGTGTATACCCTTGAACGGATCATACCTTCTCAGTTTTCACCTCTCCGTTCGATGGAGGATGGGGAAAAGAGCCTACTCTGACCCGCATACTGTATAACGGCAGTAAAAAATTAAGCCTAGAGGTCTCCCAAAATTACGTTTTCTATTTATAGGTGTGAATGTGGCACCTACTATGACCCTAGAATTTAAAGGGTACAGGTTTTTTGTGTTAGTATTTGGGTCCCAGCTGAGATAAATTTATGAAATAAAACCTTGGAAGCCGTCCATCTGGGAGATGGATTTTTTGGAGACCTTTAGTGCTACATTTATCATCCTAGCACTTCTCCAAACAATAAAAAAAATTAACGACAATAGTTTCAATCACAAACCAGAGATGTAGAGAGACTGAAGGAGGTGTTTTTTGTTATGGGTATGGGCTCCGAGGAAGGAGAGAGATATTCACCAGGGTAATTTTACTAAAAAAATTCTGCACTATCAAATATTTACTCTTAAATCTTAAATTTTTATCTGTATTCTTCATGTTGGTAAAACTTAACTTGCTTGCTATAATTTCAGTAAACCCTAGTTTTTGTTTTTTTGTTCATTATGTCTCATTTTTTCCTGACAAAAGAAATGATAGTAATCCAGAAAATTAATTGAATTCAATGTATTATCCAAAAAAGAAGTGTAAAAAATAAAATAGAGGCAGGAATCTCTCTAATTATCGGAAATAGCCATATTGTAATCAGTTCATTTTGTGGAAATTTTGTCTAGAATCATCGGACTGCAGCATCATTTGTTTTATGCTAGAGTCCTTCTAATTCATGTATCCATGTTGAGATCTAATTCAAGTTTGTTTTCCAATTTCATTAGTCATGAACAGGGACGTTTGAAATTGAAGAAATGTTAGGATCCTAGGTGAGCAAAGCAATAGAGTTTATGCTCCTTAAACAATTGGGGACCTGTAGGTGGAGCCAAAACCAATTGATGACAATGAGCCTAAAGTCTAAGAGCAGTGTAAGTATGTTTAGTCATTCTTGTTAGAATCATAGGTTATACAATTGGGGTTCTCAAGAAGACCCAAGGACATAATAAATTAATAATACCTTCCATATACACTCTGAGTTCAAATCTAAGACTTCTTGAATTAGGGACCAAGTTCCAAAATAACTCTTAAGATAGTAAGATCACCACTAAAGCCCACTCCTTGTCATAATTTTACTAGGCCTCCAGCCTTGTCTTGCTGTTAGAGTTTGAACTGGCTACAGGCTCGCAAGAGGTAGCTAATTTATATGAATGTGAACCACTTAAATAAATGATCTAGTAGTATCTTTGTCTTTAAATGTTTGATCAAAACAAAGATGTTTTGTTAGATATACCAACCCAGAGAAACCTCTTAGGAGCGACCATCTAGGATATCCTAGACTTGAAGATGGAGAAAAGGTGCAACTGAATGCCAACCACTTAAATCTGATGATGTTTGCTGTCTGACATGAATCGGCCTTATGATTGCTTAATGAGTACCGTTCAATTGAGGAGGTAATTGTGGACGTCAGAAGCTTGAGCAGTCAGGTAGACAAATCTTTGGATCTTTGAGGCAATTGGAGTTTATTTGGTTTCAAAAATGAATTGGGTAGAGCCGCAGAGGGATATTTGGTAATATTTTCTACCATGCTGAGACCATATGGCATAGATTCACCTCCCTATGAGTCACAGCCTAATCATGCTCCGTTCAGAAGCAAAATGGTCAATACAGCTATGCTTGCATTTATGAAACGGGCCGCAGATTAGGCATCGCTGTATCTATCTAGAAATTGAGGAAAAAAATTTGGAAATTCTAAACAGATATCTATCTAGGATTCGAGGTACTATTAGTACTTATCATTAGTGCCGATTAAGAGCTGTGTCAATTTTGCAGTTCAAAGTAAAAAGGTGGGGACTATATCATTTTGTCCCAAATTACTGTCTGGAGCATGATTAAACATGTCAAGCAGTAGGTACAATGACGTTTGTGAGTAGTCTACACATGGACCAATGAACATGGGCTTGTAAGGTTGGTTGCGCCTAAGCCCCACAATCAGGGAATAATTAGCTGGGTTCCGACTATGAATGCAGCAGACCAAATATGAATTTAATTAAACCCATGTGGATGTGCCCTCTGCCTACTTGTTATACAAATTTCGTTCCATGTGTGTTTCTTTTTGTCTGTGAATACTAGTCTGAAGGTAATCCTTTCAGAAATATTTCTTTGACTATGTGATAGGTTTTCTTCTGTACTCCAAATGTTCAACAAATCTGTCCATGTGGTTGACACGGATAACCTCTGTGGATTATGGGGTGCGTTCTTTATCAGATCCTGGAATGTCTGCGTTATACATTTAAAAAGTATGTTTCTATAATTGTTTGATAAAAGCATATAAGGTTTACACATGTTATGTTTTAGGATCGTAATCTTAAATCCTGATCTGTGTCATCTTAAATTGGAATTATACAATATTCTTTAGTTCTAAAGTTATCCTTGTTATCTCATGATTAGTGTCATCATTTTGTGTATATGGTATAGCCGTTGAGTTTTACGTCCTACTAACCTTTTTTTGTTGATATACACCGTAATAACATTTTAAAGTGAGGATTCTGAGCAACATATTGATATCTATAAGATCTTCACAGTGCCATATGATATTTATCGATTATTTTAACTCTCTTCCTGTGTATAAATTTCTATATGACAGGATATAGATTCAAAATAAGGTTTCTATTGTAGCTAACAACTGTAGTTTAAAGGGCTAACACAAAATTATGTGTGCACCATATGAATCCGATAGGTGATAAGTTTCACTCTTCGTGTTTGATTATTTTATGTACAGTATGGATATTAATTTAAGCTCTTTTAACTTTTTGGCAGTGGATGAAGCATATGTAGTAGGAAAATAGTTTTATTTAGATTTGTGGATTGTTGGGACTCATATGGGTGAGGCATTCTGTGAGGTCAGCAATCTAGACCAATCACAGAGAGTGTGACATGGGTAGGGCATGGACCAATAGGAGGCAGACATGTACCTCGGCATGAGCCAAAACACTCTAATGTGTATTAATAGGCGCCCACGTCAACATGCTGTCTAGTGTGACCACTTAGTTTCTCCTTTTGCCACGTTTCCTGCCCATCTCTGTTGCATTATTCTCTCTCTCTCTCTCTCTCTCTCTCTCTCTCTCTCTCTTTCTGAAGCTTAACACGTGGTGGCCTGGAAGCAAGATTAGGACCTGAAGGCGGCTCCGATGGTCTAATCTGCCAGTATTTTGTTCTATTTTGCCTTCTATTATTTAGTTCTATTTTGCCTTCTATTGTTTAGTTCTTGGCGGTTCAGAGTTTTAAGCATATGAACATTACTGGTGGTCCATTTTTAGAATCTATAGTTGTGGTCTGTGTAAATATGAACATCACAATCTTCACTTTGGTGGTATGTGCTTTTAGTGCTCTTTTCGGCTTTTAACCACTCAACTGACTAAGATATTTTTGTTTTGTTTGCTTAGTTTTCAGGCCATGCTTCGATTCTATCACTGAAGTTGGATAATCAAAATCAAACTAAATTGCTAGAGTAATACACAAAATGTGGATAAAGGCGTGGTAATATGACAACCAATAACAAAAGGATCTCGGGTATGCTTTGAACTTCTCTTTTGTGGGTTAGTCTTACTATTAGGCATTCTTATTCGAAATATATAAAATTGGTAAAAGTTCACTATGCCGATAAACAATCAATTTAAATTGGGGTCAAAAGCGTGCCTGGCGGATTCTTCGTTCCCAGGAGCACCTGGGTTAAATAGTTCTTGAGCAAGACATATGGTCCTCTGTTGGGCCAAGTAGAAACGAGCAACGTGGTTTTTAATGGCATCTTTCTCGGTCCGGCCAATCTTGGCACACTACATAATGCCCCTCAATGATTTGTTGCTTAATTTTATCCGGATAAGGGCCTACATTATGGGAACTATATAGTTTGATGACTTGATCACGACACCTGCAACTTCAGCTTTGTTCACTAACTCCTAAAGGAAGGTGAAACATAACTGTTATTGGTTGTGTTTTGTATTAGCTTCTCAAGAAAATAATAATGTACCAATAACATCAAGGACTAGGGTAAACAGAAATTCTATCTGTGTCAATAACAACTGCTATAGAAACAACGTAGGTTTTCTTTTACTAATGTTAAAGAGTGAATGATCAGAATTGCAACCCACACTACACTATAAATTTATATTTAAATATCTATTGCATATGCGTCAGCTGCCATATTTTGTATTATCTGAGAAAACATAAAATCAATGTTTTGTGGGATTTTCTTTATCCAGTATCAAAAATTAGATAATCTGAAACCTAACACAGTAGGTCTTTCATGTAATGATAGTGTTGTTACTAAACCTACGACATCGAAGATCTTGACCAACCTCAGCTTGAAGGATAAGAAAGAAGTATATTAACTATCTTGATCTGTCTGAACCACAAATTATTATAGTGTGAAGCTAGTTTTTTGCATCAGCTGAAATTGCTAATGATCCAATCTGTTATTCAATCCTGGTTTGTAACATGTGGCTGAAACTTCGAGAAACGACAATAGTTTGGTATAAATCTGTGGTAATTACTTGGTCTTCACTCCGATAGACTGGGAAGTATAACGTGTTCCTAAATTAGAAAGATGTTATATGTTGTTCCTCTTGCTGGTTCCTGAAAACGAGGTCTAGGTATTTGAATATTTATTGCTGGATCCCGTCATGCTTATTAACTTAGTAGTTTTTAGAGTCTCTTGTTTTCAGGAAGATGATTTTTGTGGTGGTGATGCTGCTGCTGATGGTGGTGACCATGGCGTTGTGTCCTCACTGGTGCCCTTTCGAGTTCAAGAAGAGGCGATAATGATCTCAGCCTCCATGCAGAAATTACATTCTCTTATTTCCCCTCGTGATTTGAACACTTTACTTGCCGTTACTACAGTTATTTTCGAGTTGTAAAACCTGCTGCCTTTTGGCATTCACTTGTGTGCCAAATTTTTTAGCAAACAATATTAATTGTTAATTTTCTTTTCTTCGGCACCGCTGGTTTTTTGCTCGATCTAGCGTTATATTATCAAAAGGTTTTAATGGTCGAGCTTTGATGGGACTGTCGTTCCTTACATTTTCTTTCATGTTTTAGTTGTAGTTGTAACTGGTAGGTAATTCTCCCTGATTCAAACTAATTTGATATACCTGTTGTCTATGTTTTTGTAAGTTTGTTGTGTGGCTTACAATCTTTGGATGTTCCCAATGTAGTATTAATGTCTATTACGTATGCATGCAGGTACGTGTTCCTCAGTTTTATATGTACAGTGCAGGTGTTTTTAGCGGTACAGAGTGAGCCTATAACAGATTTGGTTTAGTGATTATCAGCTAAAACATTGACCATATATAAGGTAGGAACAATTAGGCAGTTTAACAGTATTTCATAATTATTATTTGGTATCTGTAAGAGTTTAACCTTAGCAACCGTCTATTTATCAAACCGTACTTTTAGTTTTGTCAATATCCCAAGTTTTTTTGTTAGAAAAGATTGACTTACCTTTTTATCTGAGTATCAACATTGTTAGTTTTAACTGAAGGTTGCCTTGTATCTGATGTTCATTTGCCTTTCTACATGTCTTTTCATTAGAAATTTCCCAGTGACATTTCTCCAATATGTTATATATCCCATCTAGGATCCCTTTCCAAATTCACATGTACCTTTGTTTTAGTTGAGTATCAATGCACACAATTTCAGTTTTAAAATAATATTTTTCGTTAAGGATAAGACCCCAAAAAGAGTTGGGGTATTCCTAAAATCATTCAGGTCAAATTTCCATATTCTAGACACCCAAGCCTCCATTTCCTAAGGGTTTGCAGATGGAGTCCTAAGATTTCAAATACAAAACGTTTCTCTACTTCAAACTTTTTCCCACCAGTAGTCTGAAGTTTGCCTAGGATTGGAATATTTGTTTAAGTATCTTAAAACGATTCACTTGATACACACATAGAAGAAGTAACTGATTTAACCGTGACAATTTTACCAGTTGCAGATATAAGCTTACGAATTCTAAAAGTTTGTTTTTAATTTTGTGAAATATTGGTTTAAAGCTAATAATTTTGGACTTACCGGTGAAAAGATGGGATCCCATGTATTTATCATCTTAAGGGATGGATTTCACACCTATGATGTGCTTTATGTTTTGTCTATCATAGCTTTAGGTGCTGTGGCAAAGCACCAGATTTTGATAGGTTTACTAATTAGCCAGATGCACTACCAAAAGTCTCTAAAGAGTTAAATAGGATTTGCAGTAGTATCAATATTAACATTACAGAATAATAATTAACCATCAACAATCTTTAGTGATTTTTGTTGCATAGGCCAGAGGGCTCATCATGCAAAATAGTATTGAATAAAGCTACCATATAAAAGAGGAAAAGGCATAGTCATAAGGGGTCATCCTCCCTAAGTCCTCTAGAGGGTTTTAATAAAGTTGCATGGAGAAATATTTAAAAGCACAACTAAAGAATTAGTAGATGTATTTTTTTTGATCGGACAAAAATGAAATTCATTAAAAAGAGAAGGTATTTAAGGGGGTACCTCAACCTAATGAATACACAAGGAAACAAGAAAAAAAAACGAAAAGGAGAGCACAAGATCAATGAGATCGAAATAAGGAGTTTCATAGAGCTATAACCATATTTACGTTAGACCTAACATTTTTGAAAAGTGGTATTACACTGCTCGATTGTAAAACCAGGTTTGTACATGATTTGATAAGAAAGATTCATTTTACCCTATCAAAATCTTTTGATATATCTATTTTTATTCCTGTAAGACCAGATTTTCTCTATTTTCTTCTCATTTTATGGATGAGTTCACGAGCCAGATAGATATTATCAACAATCTGCTTTCCAGGAACGAAAGAAAATTAAAAAAATACTAATTAATTTTTTTGCTATTTCTTTGGATTCCATGATGATTATCATTTCAGGTTTGTAAAGAAGAGAAAGAAGTAAAATGGTTTGGATTTTTTTTTTTTGAAATGGATGAAGACGTAGTTTTGATTTAAATTTTTTTATTAAATTTGAAATATATTAAGTTTTTAAACAAAAGGGTAACATGTTGCTACCACTAAAATACCCTTTATTCCTATACATCGGTGGCCTAATCGAAAAATGTTCCCAAAATAAATAGAGGGAGAGGTCACAAAAAACACTCTCTCTATTTCATAAAAGTTGAGTTATTTCACGTTTGTATAATTTTTAAAGAAATAAGGAGAAATAATATTATTAGATATTTTTTTCATCCTTATAGATGACAAAATAATACTAAAATTTAAAATAACATACCTCTCAAACTATGACAGGGATATTTATAAACTTTATTTCGTAGAAAACACTTTAAAATATATATATTTAACGAATTTAAACATAATTATCAAAGTATACATATTTTTTATATAAAAATTTAATAAAAATCAACTAAAATAATAATTTTAAAATTGTAAAATAATTAACTCATCTTTATAAAACAAAAGGAAAGAATAATTATTTCTTTCTACTCTTTTTGTTTATATCTTACTGAGCTGTTGGATCTAAGCTTTTTAAGTGTATATTTCTTTCTTCAACAATTTATTTTCATTTTTTATTGGTCTTGGTCACTGCGCTCATTTGAAATCCATATCACCATACAATAATTTTATGCAATCAGATGCGTTCTCTCATGAAATCTACCTTAGGCCAGAGGCGCATATAAATCAGGCGCTTGGCATCTATATGTATTTGCCCCCTTCAAAGAATGTGAGCTGCCAGTATATATGATTGTTGTTTCTACTATATAATTTTGAATATCTGACGCTACTTGTAATTAAAAATGAAAATTTTCTTAATTCTTCGTAGTTTTCCTAAAGTGCTTTAAAAGGTTTGTTTGACGTGTTTAAATCAAAGGTAATAAACAAATATAGTAAGGTCAAAGAAAATAATCAAGGACTAGATTTTAAAATTGGATATTAGCATGATTTTAATTACACAAATAACAATTATAAGTAACTTCTACCATCTCCAAAAGATTACATTGATTACACCTTTTATGAGGTGTGCATTGAATGCGGCCTATATTACGCGCTCAAATTATATTGTCAAATAATATTGATCATTTATTTTATTTATATAATCAGATATATTTTTATTTTATTTTATTTTAAACATTATTTTTTAATTAATAAATGTTTAATTTTAAAACTTTTTCCTTATTATTTTGTTTCTTTTATTATTATTTAACTATTATTTTATTTAACTTTTTGTGTTTTTAATTTTTATTATTATTTAAATAAAACTTCTTCTTCTTTTTGAACTTTTTTTTTATAATTTTTGTTCTTAAAGATATTTAGATATGTGTTAATATGTTTTTCTAATTTATTTATTTATAATTTTTATTTTTCTTATAATTAGTTTTAAAATAGAATTCCACCTTTATATTATTTCATATCAAACAATAGACATTGAATTTTATTTAGTTTTTATAAATGACATTACTATTACAAGTAATCGAAACGTCTTGCTTTACTAATACTGATATACCAAACGGATTCCTAGAAATAAACCGCTGATTTTACAACTCTTAACAAATCAAAAAAGTGAAAAATTTCTACGAAAGACAGTCAAAGATTAAGATTTTGCGGTCGTAATAAGGTCGTTAAGATTGTTGGACAACTCAAAAATTTTTTTACCAGGAAAGACTTCCATAGGCTGCTTGCTTACCGGTAAAGGCTTTCTTTAAAATATTGAGAATTACAAGGACTTATTACTAACTCACTTAATTCTCTGAAAATTAGCCGTGCTAACTAATTTCACAATTTTTAGACTGAAGTGACAACATAGTTTGTTTGTATTTAAACCGAAATAGGACAAAATAGTTCCATTTTAAGGAAAGCAAAAATGTACAACAAAAATACATAGCAATCCCCAAGTGTAAATTTTTATTATTTACAAAAATATTATATAGGATACATCCACACATGTATACAACAACAGATTCGATCTACAAAAGGAAACTCCATGAAGCCATGGAAAGTAATAGAGGAGAAGAAAAGAATAAACATAAAAAGTGAAAACCAGCTGAGCTCAATTTTCTACCTACAACAAAAGCTACGGGCTGGTTTTTCTCTTTTTAAGATTAAAAACCTAAAATAATACTCCTTCCGTTTTTAAAATAATATTACTATCGTTTTCTTATTTTAATATAAAAATAGATCAATTTAAAAAAATAATAGTATATTTTTTTAATATCTCTCAAAGAAAAAAATAACACCCAAAAAAAAAGGCTGTTACTTTTAGAGTAAAAATGTAAAAAGCTCTAAAACTAGCAAAGGGGAATACAGATTCCGGAGACGTATATCACTGACCATCTCTCTGGTAAATCTCACTCCACCTCTTGTCACAAAATCCCCGTTCATCACTCACTAGCTAATTATACTAACATCTATATAGATATAGGTATACTTGTATGTATATACCCCTAAAATGTACTAGAATGAAAGAAAGAAAGAAAAGGAGAGATTCCGGAGACGTATTCACTGACCATCTCTCTGGTAAATCTCTTGTGCTGTACTCTAGGCTTGATTTTCTAAACTCATGGAGTTTATAAAAGTTCCATGAAATCCATAAGGAACCCTTGAAGGTAACTTCACTGATGCTTCTAATTCTAAATTCATAGCGTTTATAACAAGTAATTCCGATTTTGATGTCGTCTCATCATGCATGAAAGCTAATATATGCCCATCATCTTCTCTGTCTGATGAATTGTTTGGTACAAAATAAGGTTCACCACCAAATTTATTATCTCCGTAAATAAATTTTTGTACCTCACCCGTAACTAAATCAACTTTTGCAATACCAGAAACTTTTGGCCACGGTTCCGCAATTGCCAAGTATGCGAAACGGGTTTTCCTACCGAGCTGATTACGATTCACCATGCCTGCTTCTAAATTCAATTGATTCTCTTCTGAAATTATTGGCCTACGAGTAGACTTACCAGTCTTTAAATTGAGACGAATTTCGGACAGAACACTTTGTAAGCCTTCGTCACATTCGTTGAAAATGGAATCAGCTGGTGTCATACAGGATCCAATAACAACAATTTCATCAGTTTGTG
The DNA here is from genome assembly GCA_023531435.1 of Papaver californicum. Lineage (NCBI taxonomy): Eukaryota > Viridiplantae > Streptophyta > Magnoliopsida > Ranunculales > Papaveraceae > Papaver > Papaver californicum. Next base: position 6,943,940 of record JAJJMC010019832.1, read on the forward strand.
GCTCTTCCCACGAATTCCATAAATGGAAACAGAAACAATCTGGTACTTCTACCCATTTCATATCAGAAGAACCTTTAGCATACTTATTCAGAACTCCGAAACGTGCGACTTTGTTTTTATCATAAACAACTGGTGATCCACCACGAATCATTTCTGGAAGTTTGAAAACAACTTGTTGATCTGGAATGACTACGAAATTCTCTGTAATGGCGAAATCATGCATCATAGTAGGCTGTTCTAAAGGAATCTCAACATCTGGGGATTTCTCACCATTTTTAGAGAATCTGAAATACTTCAAGTAAGGTTTCTGAACAACATCATAACTCAAAGCAAAGAGCTCCCCAGAAACTGGGTCAAGCTTGGGATGAGCAATCATAGCTGATTTCAATTGACCTTCAAAATCAAAACGACCAACTGTTTCCAAATCACCAGAATCAGCGATTCTAACTTGATAAGGGAGATCATCTTCAGACATAGCTAATAGTCTTTGATTGAAATAAACAAGACCAGCGTTCGCGACACCGATACCTTGATTAGGATCAACAAGACCGAATGCACCACGAGCGTAGAACAACATAAGACGAGCAATACCAGAGTGACCATGAAGTTCTCCAATGGCTTTTGGGAATACAGGACGACCTAGACTTTTTTCTTGTACAAGTCTATGTGTTTCGGTGAAACGACAAGAGTAAGAAACAGAGCCTTGATTAATATTAACAGCATGAATCATACCATCACCGTCAAATAGGTGATGACCAGATAATGGTTCAAACAATGGATTAGCACCGTTGCGAACATAAACACCGTTAATGGAAGAAGGAATTGAACCAGTTACAGGTAGATTTTGACAGACAGGTTGTTCGGGTACGGGTGCGAAATTACCGGATATTTGAACTGAGGGGTCAGCTGTTTTAGGAAGTGGCTGTTGTTTTTCTTTAGATAGTAAAGCTGTTTCGCAAGCATCTAAAGCCATTGATGCTAATTTCTGAAATATATTCCAATTTGGGTGTTGGGGTTTTGTTTTTGGAGTAGAAGTAGGAGGAGGAGATTGTAGGTGTAGTGTTTTTGTTTTTTCTTTTGGAAGAGTGATTTGGGTACTGCTGCTGCTAGTGTGATGGGTGTAAGTTGAGATAGAAGCTGCAGTTGATGATGAAGATGTGAATTGAACTAGTGAAGGAGATTGTAAAGAAGATGAAAGAAGATTATTGTGAGTTCTTCTTTGAGGTCTGTTTATTGAAATGGAAGGTTTATTAGTAACCCAAGATACACTTGAACTGGACATGGTTGTTCACTTCAACTTTATTTTGTGTGTGTGTGTGTTATGAATATATTTTTTTGAATTTGCAGTGTAGTAGAGGAGGGTAGTGAGAGAGAGAGAGAGAGATTGTAGAGAGAGAGGGAGGGGATGGAGAAGTATATATAGAGGAGTAAGAGAAGGTGACATATATCACCAACATAGAGGAGGGAGAGACCGAAGAAGAAAGGGTGGGGGAGGTTATGGAGGTCCACCTCGACATCTAAGAGAAGACCACGTGGTGGATTTGTGGGAAGGCACTGACGGAAGGGGAAGTAGACATGGATTTAAAAGATGAGAGAGGGATATAAATGCTTAAGAGTGTGACACGATCACTCTCACTCCCCCCTAATTCCCCTCCCCTCCCCTCATCACCGTTTTTCATATCATATCATATGCTATCTGATAATTGTCTCTCAGGGGTTTTATCCTTAATCCTTATTAGTTTTATAATAATAGTTTAAGAATACTAATATTTTTTAGGTATAAAAACACACTAATTTTCGATTCACATCTTATTAATTAATAAATAATTCAAACTATTCTTAACCGACATTTTACTTCCCACCACACTTGGTGTGTCAACTGATGGATCCATCCACAATTGGTGCAAACATTTCTGGGAAAATTAGTGTGCCTTGTGTAAAGATTAGGGAAAAGTTTGAAGATAAACAACGGAAACTAGATAACAGTATATAAAATTCATTGATATGGCCATGGTATATACTTGGTTTTTAAGTGTAGGATGATATAATCTTTTTTGTTTTCTTTTTTACTTTTGCAATAGACATGATCTATACACTATGAGGTAAACATAGATTTTTATATTTAATTATTTGATCAGTTTTTTTCAATAATAACACAAAAGATCTTGTATTAAGGCAAATTAAACTTCTGAGTTGTGGAAAGGCCCACGGGCAGACCAGGGAACATAAGAAAAAAAAACATTTTTAAAATAAATTATTTTTTGTGTTTACAGGTATTTCTGAATAATTCCTTCCCTTTCTTCCGAATCTAGACTATAGAGAGTATGTGGCTATCACAACATCAAGAGAATCTTGGTTATAACGCGTTATTCTTAAGATCGCATATGGGATTCTAATTCTATATGATAAAAGAATGCATCCAGTAACAAAGGGGAAAGGAAAAATCGAAAAGATCGGACAAGAGAGTTGAGACGAAAAAGCAACCACATAAGAAGAAGAAGTTCCTTCACAAAACTGGTAGTATGATTGATTACATACCACACTTGTACTAGTATTTTGTTGGAATATAAGTTTCCATTTATGTTATTCTTTTCTATTTAACTTCATGCTAAAGCAATAACATGATGATGTTACGTGGAATATGATACAACAACAAATGGCTAATTATCAATTTTTAGGGCTATAATAAAACACTGTTTTATGTTATTACGGTATGAAAAAGAAGAGTATATTTCACATAAAAAGGAATTTTGTCTTTCTGTAAATTAACCTTATTAGGAAATGGTTAAAAATGAAATGAGACTGCTCTGTTTTTGTGTTGGTTTATTATCATTTTTTGTATTTGATCATTATGTATTGAAGTAGAATTTGAACCCAAACTAGTTCTGGTTTAGGTGGTGGTCAGTTTATTTGTATTTTTCATGGGAATGAAGGGGTTGATTAAGTAGTCCCGTATCACGTAGCTCGTAGGGCTTTAAAATCAGTGTGAACTAAAGTGAGAAAACAAATGGTCAAAAATGTTGACATTTCACCAATGCAATGAAAATAGAGGACGCACCTTCCAGTTTGTCGCCAGTAGTCACTACAGTGGGTATCAAAGAGGACGGTAATGGTAACAAGTTTGCCTTTACTTTTTTGTTTAACGCGCATTCATCTGCCATTTCCTTTTCTTTTTAAATTGACTTCCATGACTTGGGTTTTGGGAGTTTAGGACAACTTTTGACCCATTTCATGTAATGGCAGAGCAAACTTGAGCTATATATTTTGACATCATCGATTTGATTATAACGAGGAGAATTTAGGTACCCGCAACAATACCACGACTCACTTTCCTGATTTTAGGAAGATTGTGTTAGAACACCTTATTGTAGTCTATTTTTTACTTTTCATTTTACACCAATTATAGTTTGATATGTGTAATGGGTCATGTGTTGTGTCCAGGTCATTTCTAGTCTTCCTGTTGAATCCATCTGCTCTATATAAGCAGTTGTCATGTATTGTTTTCATTATCTGTTTTGACAATACAATTCATAATTAATCACAGATCTTTCATGGTATCAGAGCTTCTAGCCTCATGACGTCGAATCTTGGAAGTAAACCTAATTTTCATTACCACTACCATTAAATCATCATCATCATCTTCCGCTTCAAAAGTATCACCATCATAACTTCTGAGAATAATCACTGATTTTGGTTTCATCTTATTGAAAAATCCTCACCATCAAAAGAAGATCCAACAGCCTCACCATGAGTATCAGATTTTTGGGTACCATCTCCTTCAACAGTTTTTGAACTCTGGCCAGTTTCTTGAATCTTCAAGTTCTTTATTTCCATTACATCTTCTTCTCTTGGTGTTAGTAAAGATGAAGAAGCAGCAGCCTCAGTTATAGAATCTTGGAAATTTTCTTATACTATTTCTTTCAACTTCAAATTCTTCATCATTTTCTATCTACATCTACATCTTCATCCACTTCCATTAATGGTGTTTCTGTTTTTCGATCTGGATTGCTAAGTTCTTCTTTCGATTTATTCAAGTGTCAAATTGAGTTTCGAGTTTGGGATAGAGGAAAGATTCAAGATCAACTGTTAATTGAAAGTTTCAACAGATTCTGCATATTCATGGTGGTGATTGTGGAAATCAAATTGATGATTTACTAACAAGAGTTCTTCGGTTCAGTAGTTCAATGGTTTTTCATCAAATTGGACATGGCTTAATTGTGACCTACAGTTTCAAAAGCAACATCAACTTCTTATCAACAGGATCCACTGATCACCAATAGAAGTAGCAACTTCAACAACAACAATAACAACTTCTGGTAAGATTTAGGGATTACAATCCATTCTTGCAACAACAACTAATCTCAAATCTGATTTAACTTCAGATGCAAAATCAAAACCGGAAGAGGTAACAATTTTTTGTTACTTTTTGTCTTGATGAATTAAAGAGCATTTTTGTTGAGTTGGATGAAATTGGAACAACTTCCAACCATTCACACTTTTGTTATTCATCAAAATTCTTGTGTTTGTTAACCAATACAGAACATCAGAACACTTTGAGTCTCTTAACCAACAGAGAACACAAAAAACACTTTGAGTCTCTTAACCAATAGAGAACACCAAGAACATTTTTGAGTCTCTTAACCAACAGAGAACACCAAAAAAAATACCGGAATCTACTATTTCTGTTGTTATTCTTATTGCTGCTAGTTCTAATGGTGAATTAGTACTTCTAATACTTATATTGCTTGCTTCTGGTTACACTTGTCCGTAAGTTTTATATTGCTTCAGTTTCAATCAATTTTTCTTATTCATCAAGTGGAGTAAGAATCAAGCTACGGCAGCAGTTGAAGCAACGTCTGTGGAAGTAGATATAGATGTAGAATCCCTAGTTGTTATTGTTACCGGAGCTTCAAGAGGAATTGGGAAGGCTATTGCTTTGTCCTTGGGTAAAGCTGGTTGTAAGGTCATTGTCAATTACGCAGGGTCTTCAAAACAAGCTGAAGAAGTTTCAAAAGAGATTGAAGCTTGTGGGGGTCAAGCTCTTATTTTTGGTGGAGATGTATCAAAAGAGATGTGAATGCTATGATTAAAACTGCAGTTGATGCATGGGGAACAGTTGATGTCTTGATTAATAATGCCGGAATTACTCGAGATGGTTTGTTGATGAGAATGAATAAATCTCAGTGGCAAGATGTTATTGACTTGAACCTTACAGGTGTTTTTCTCTGTATACAAGCAACAACTAAAATTATGATGAAAAAGAAAAAGGGAAGAATTATCAATGTAGCATCCGTTGTTGGCCTGATTGGCAATGCTGGAGAAGCCAATTACAGTGCTGCAAAAACAGGAGTATCAATGTAAATTCTATTACTTCAGGGTTCATGGCATCTGATATGACTGCCAAACTTTAAGAAGATATTGAGAAGAAAATCTTAGAGACAATTCCCTTGGGACGCTATGGACACCCTGCAGAAGTTGCTGGTATGGTGGAATTCTTGGCTCTTAATCCTGCTGCTAGTTCCATTACAGGACGGGTGTTCTAACATTGATGGCTTATGTGTTGGAAAACATTGATGGTCTGACACTCTTATGGTTTGTTGTGCAAACTGCTTCACTTGTCCAGTGATCAGTTTGAGGGGGAATGTTAGAACACCTTATTGTAGCCTATTCTCTACTTTCCATTTTACACCAATTATAGTCTGACATGTGTAATGGGTCATGTGTTGTGTCCAGGTCACCTCTAGTCTTCTTATTGAATCCATCTGCTCTATATAAGTAGTTGTCCTATATTTTTTATCTGTTTTGACAATACAACTCATAATTAGTCACAGATCTTTCATACTGTTTGTTAAAATAATAAATAGTGTAGAAAAAGACTTAGGTCCATCGTGGTCTTTCAGGTCACTTGCACCCACGTGTCTGTTTGGTCTTTAACTTTCTGCCTACCGTGAGGTTTAAGACTGCATCATCACCTCTCTACATATTCCAGTCTTCACATCCATACCTATCTCCTCATTTAGACAGTTTTCCTTTCGTTCTACTAGTCCTATTGAGTTCATGTGAATACATAAAAAAATCCCCATTTCTCCATTGTTTGTTAGATTTGACTGGCAAGGTTATTTTCTTTCCGATTTTTTAAAGTTTCTTTTGTTTCACTTGTTTTTCTTGGTTCATTACCTGTTAAAGTAATTATTTTGATTTTTTACCAGTTTTTCTCTATGAACTTTTTGGGTCATTTGTTTTTGAATCCATGAGTTGCTATCGTTCGATTTACCTGTGACCAATTGTTATTTCAGTAGTTATACTAGTTGTGCTGATGGCAACAGTTTTGCATTATATTCATTCCTATCAGTTGTGTTCACAAGCCATCTCTTGTGTAGCAATAAGTTATATCAGAAGATGTGTTCTATTATTAACAGTTGTGCTTATAATCTTGTTATCACATCTCGTGACTTTAGAAGCAGTTGTGTTCTATGTTGAAACCAATGTAGTCAATATCAGGTTTCGATTTGATATTGGTATAATTTTATATCAGGGTGATTATCGGTAAAATCTCGGTTTCGAATGTTGTACTTATAATTATCATATCAAACGTTTGGGTGAACTTGTTACCATATCATGGACTAAAATGTTTGGATTTGCTATATATTAAACGTCCTAAAGATTAAGGGTCATGGCTTGGTAAGTTCAAATACATGGAAGCACGATAATAGCTCCAAGTGGTGTTTATGATGCGGTTATGCGTATTTATATCTATCCCACATCGATGTTGAACAAGTTGCAACCAAGTGCTGGTTCATCTGGAAAGATAAATGTACTAAAAGTTTGAAAAAAAAACAAACATCATGTATTCTTACTTCTCTGACTATTCAGGGAAATGTAGACTTTTGCGCTACAACTGGGTCCAACTCTTCAACTAGTGAAGAATTCACCAACTCTATAATATATCAATCTTTAGTTTTTTTTTTTTACAAAAAGTGGATTCCTCTTCAAACAAATTGTTTGAAACTAAATTTTGATGGGTCATGGGTTTTAATCATATCCAACTTTGGTAATCGAATCTCGTGTGGTAATGTAGGAACTTAAACAACAATCAGATCATGACCATATATGGCTTCATCTCCTGAAGAAGCAAAAGTATTAACTTTGTTGGAAACAAAAAAATGGGCATAACAAGGTTGTTAACAAACTTTTACGTATAAAGAGACTGCAAGAAGTTAATTAACTATAAATAAGGCAATGTTAGAACTATTAAATGGCAATATGAAATGTATGTTCAACAAACTTTATCCATCCTGGCGGGCTATTTTTCATTTATAAGTTTTATTTTTATATTTATAGCAGGTAAGAAGGTGGCTGACATCTGGGCTAAGGTGGATCAGACTTCCTTAGCTTTACAAACCTAGAATATTCTCGCTGATTATATGACTAGTAGCCTGATACTAGAATAATCTTAAATGACAAGGGTACCAAGTATACCACAATCTTTTCGATGACAACCCATGCTGACTCACCTTGTATAATCTTCTCGTAATAATAACAACCTCAAGATTATTTCGACAAGGCGATCTTGGTAATAATCAACGTTTGGTTCGAACTAACTATGGGATATTTACAAAGATACGATTAACTTACAAGTATGATTACTTAATCATAACTATAACAATTATAATACGAAAATTAAACCAATCACACAACATACAAGATTTTGTTAATAAGGAAAATTACTTGGCGGAAAACCTCGGGACCTAGTCCAGTTTTGAATACCATCAGAATTAAGCCGCTATACAAATTTACTAGCGCAACTTCGTATAATTGAGACCAAGTAAACTATCCTAACTTACCCAGTTCCTCAAGTATTGCTACGCCTATAACCAATCAGGCCAACACACGTGAATCCCAAGACAGAGTCCACTATCTTGAGTCGCTTCACCACCGTGAAGACTTCTGCATCTATCTCCTTTGAATCGTAACCTGAAATAATAAATGACTAACATGCAGTAACCAACTCACTTATCGATCTTCTAGAATCATCATTAGATCACAGATAAACTAAAGTCATAGGATCTTCCTTGGTCAAAAAATCAAACCAAGACAATGATTATCGAAATAATCAATCTTGATGAACAAGATCTATCTAAGCAAATAAATGTCACTAGATAGTTTTGTTTGATCTTCTACAAGTCTGATGTTTATGAAAATAAATTGCTTATGAATCCCAGATAATCAAGCTCGCAAAAAGTCATACAAAGATCGGAACCAAAAAAAAGTCTTCAATATTCAAAATAAACTGTTGTAAAAACAATTTGATTCCACTAATATATCAAATACAGAAAAAAAGTCAATTGATATTAACTGACTGACAGTTCTATCCCACATATCCAAAATCACTTAGATCTGTGATAGTAAAATCTTTAAACAAACCCGAGTGGCATTACATTAAAAGAAAATAGTTGTAGAATAAACAAGTTTGATCTATCGAAGATAACTATACCGTTAGTGCATAACAAGTAATCAACGGAAACTAAATAACAATCTAGCCTTCCAAATACTAGAGGCTTTTTGATCCCAAACAAGACTTTAAACGAAAGGTGACACAAGATGTTTCACCAAATTAGATTACTCATATATCTTTCAATTTAGCTTTCTCATACAACAAAGGTGTGTTTCGGGATGAGTTTGTAAGAGTACAAGACTCCCTATTTATAGTGTTATGACCAAGGCATTGTTTGGAAACACCACTAATTTCGAAAGTTCTAAAGATATATAATAAAATTATAATTTTAAAATTAGTAAACACAAAATAATTTCCAGTTCATAATCGATTTCTCTAATAATATGCTAGCACACAACCATGTACTAGATCAATATAGATTTTAAAGATATGCAAACCTTTGGGAATGAAAAACATATAATCGATACGATAAACGATATTGAAAAATCGATATTATAAGATCTTTCCATGAGTATCAAAGGATTATACTTGAATAATAATAAATTAGAGTTTAACACATGCTCAAACATTATTCCGGCATTTATGAATATCCCCAATCTAACTCGTGTACATCTCAATGTCTGCAGAAACACTTAAAGATAACAGATAAATCAAAAATGTAAAAAATAAGTTACATATAGTCAGGATCATTCACGGGATCAATCTCGGGATTGCTTTTTTCCAGAGATCAATCCTTCTTCTAGGCACGGTCATGAATCCCTTTTTCGACAAAGAAACAAGTTTTGCAAGTCTACTTCCTTAAACTATGTTTTTGGATTTTGCTTTCTAACATATTTCTTGAGGTATGAATTCACCCGGAAGCTCAACGAACTAAATAATAACAAGTTACCAATGAGTGCCATGTAGAAAACACGAAGTCCATAGATAAACTATACTTCATAACTCCATATACTTCAGCTGTCGAAGAAACTCTTGTATATCTTTATTTTTTGATACTTTGATCATAGTATAATGACCAAGTCACCAATACTAAAGTCTTTGTAACAAACTTAACTTCACATGTTGATGAATAAATACTTGTAAAAACAATAGATAGAAATGGAGCAAGTTAAATGTGTAATTATTAACCTCAAAATGAAGGATGATGTCTTTTGTACGTCTTCAGGTTTATATGCGTAACTAGAAAAAGGTTCAATATTTCTATGTTCATGGTCTAACCTAACAAAGTTGACTTTAGTAATATACTTAGGAGACTTGAGTTTTGGAACTAAACTTGACAGCCAAACTTGACATACCAACGTTTGGTGAGTTCAACCGAGCAATGCTCCAACACAATAAAATGTAGTTCCAGTTTTATTTGATGATTTTACAACTACTGCTACAGATGTTGTTGAACTTATAGCTTGTCCATCACCTACTGATGCAACTCTCCGAGCATCCCTCAGGCCTCATACACTAACTTTTACAGTCTCTTATTAAAAAAATAAACAATTAATTAATTAAATTTGTATTAATGTATGTTAATAGGATAGTATATAATTTGTCTTGTGAGGCTAGTTTTCTCTATACATCAAGGGACGAAGGCATTCCCATGCAATTGCAAGTTTTCATGGACGTCTTTGAATGCATGAGAGAAAATAACAGTGCTGCAGAAAGTTTTGGAGAGACATGAATGTTATTAGGCTTCTTTATGATGATCCATGAGTTGTAAGTCGTGATTTCAATGTTATACTTTTCCAGTATGAGAGAAACTCACTCAGTAGTTTCTTGACTAGCAAAAATTTTCTAAGAAATTTGTAAGAAGTGTTGTCTGATAGATATTCCTTCAAATGAAGATAAATTTAACCAGATTAATTCTCAACGTCCACTTTTCTTGATTAGATTGGATAGGTTCTTAGTCACTGAATATTTTCAATCATATTGTCCTTCTCTACTTCAAATTAGACTTAAGAGACCCATTTCAGACCGCACCCCAATTTTGCTTAAATGCTATTATGGAGCCAAATCTGTTTCTCCTTTTAGATTTGACAACTATTTATTGTTGCATCATGATTTTATGGCTAATCTAAAAATTTGGTGAACTAGCTTGTGTTCCTATGGAGGCCAAGTTTTATCTTTGTCAAAAAGTTTCAAGGGTTAAAATTCATTTAAAATCCTAAAGAAAAACTTTAGGAGATCTTCAAGTGCAATTGGATGGTTTAAAAGAAGAAATTGAAGGTATTGATTGTATGAAAGAATTTGCAACTCTCACAACATATGATATTGTTCAAAGGGAAGATGTTAAGTTTAAACATGATTTTGTGTCTGTAAACTTAGCAAGGAAATGGAGCCAAAGAGCTAAGGATAGATGGTCTAGTGATGGTAAGAGAACTTCTAAATATTTACATCAACTAGCTTTTTTCAAGTACAAGCTTAGTAGTATAAACTGTTTTAGGATTGATGAATATATGTGCTATAAGGATAAAATTGCATTGGAGGCTACTGATTTTAACAAGAATCTCTTCTTTGAGAAGTTTTCCGTTAGGCCAAGATTTGACGACTTGATCATGCCTTCTATTTATATGGAAGATAAAACAAATTTGGAGAGTCCATTTTCAATGGATAAAGTAAAATATGTTATTTGGTATTTCGGGTTTAATAAAGCTCTAGGACTAGATGGGTTCACTATGAAGTTTTTCAAGTATACAAGGGAGGTGATTAAAAATAATTTGATGAAGGTCATGGGGCAACTGCAGCGGTTGGACCATACCAAAGAGCAAATACCAAATTTGTTTGCTCTTGAAAAAAAAAACCACAACGGTTTGAACCCTAAATATGATCTTATGCTTATCTAAAGAGGCGTTTATTAACGAACGCTACATTAGAATAACGTTAGATTACAGAGACGTCTGTGTAGGGAGACGTTTGCTGTTTGATGTTTAACTAGATAAGCGTTTTAAACCCTAAGGATCAGACGCCCTTGTAAAGGAACGTTGACGCTGCGTTAACAAACGCTCACCTAGTGGAGCTTCTAGTGGATCTTGCCTAAACTCTCACCTAGCAGAGCTTCTAGTCCCCTAAACGCTCAACTAGAAGAGCTTCTAGTGATGGTTCCTAAACTACTTGAGGATAAACGCTCATCCACTTGAACGTTTACCCTGCCGACGCTCATATAGGGGAGCGTGATCACCATTATTGCAAAACGTCTTCTTAACATAGCGTATGTTAATCTGGCGCTGCTTCAAGGGGACGTTTTAGTCACACGCTCTTTTAATACAGCGTTAGAGCACACGCTTTTATGAGTGAATGTTTCACTAGACGTCATTCTGCAACGACGTTCGTGTTTAGAAACGTTATCCTACAAAAACGTTGTGCTAGAAGAGCGTCCGACTAAATTTAGGTTTGGTCCGGTTGGTGGACCAAGTATGCTCGGATACTGTTCAAAATCTCGACTAAATCCTATATATGATCGCCCGTTGCGCCTCACTTTCACCGACCACAAAGAGTAAAAATGGTCTTTACTCTTTGGTATGGTCGACCGCTGCAGTTGCCCTGAAGGAATTTAAAACTTCCTAAATGTAATGGGGAAGTATCACTTCATGATTTCACACCTATTGGCTTGATTAATGGAGTTTACGAGATTGTTTCAAAGTTGCTTGCAGAAAGATTGAAAACGGTCTTTCCTTCAATTATTCAAGTTTCCAAGGAGCTTTTATTCATGACAAAAATAAATGATGGTATGCTGATTACAACAGAGCTAATTGATTCAAGAAAAAGGTAGAACAAGCCAGGTATGTTTTCAAAGTTGATTTTGAAGAAGCTTTTGATATCATTAATTGAGGTTGTGTAGATATTTCCTTTGAGACATTTGGTTTTGGCTATTTACGTAGATTCTAGATCAAATTTGTATCTCTTATACCAGATTCTCAATTTCGATTAATGGGGAAGCTACAAATATGTTCATATCTTATAATGGCACTAGGCAAGGTGACTGTATTTCTCATTTTTTATTCATTATAGTAGCAAAATTTTTATGACTCGTGCTCAAGAAAACTGTTTATGTTTGCTTAATTACTGGTTTTAACGTTTCTAGTAATAGTACTGTCATTCAAAATCTCCAGTTTGCTGATGATTATATAGTATTTTTGGAGGCTCTGTCTCTCAGATAACCAACTTGATTTTTATTTTTATTTTATTTTTTTACTTTTGAAATTGGTGTCCGGTTTAAAAGTAAATTTTAGAAAAAGTGCTATAATGGGTATCGGAAATAATTATAATAATGAGCAATGTGCTACTATTTTTGGATGTGATCTATCCAACTGCCAATGAATTGTTTAGGAATATTCTTAGGAAGTGAGTCTAAATGTAAGGCCATCAGAAACTTTATCAGAAACTATCTACCTGTAAGAGCTAGTACTTATCAAAAGGTCAGAGACTTATAATGGTTAACAATGTTTTGGCTAGCGTGCCAGTTTGCGATCATTTAATGTTTTGGATGCCTATTTCTGTTGTGAAGAGATAGAAAAGACAATGAGATATTTTACTTGGGCTTCTTATGTCAATTCAAGAAAAATAAGCTAGGTATTTTGGGATAGAGTTTGCTTGCCAAAGGGTTAGAGGTGGTATTGGAGTTTGAAAAACATAACTTAGTGAATAAATATCCTCACTGCAAATGGATTTAAAGGTATGGTTCATAAACTAGGGCTTTATGGAGGCAAATTATCAAACAAAGATTTTGTGGAAATTCTAATTCTTTCATGCCTAACAACTCTACTTTGTCTACTAGACACATCTTATGGTCAGGTATTTTGAAATCTAGAGAGCAGATATCTCAAAACTGCTATTTTTCTGTAAGAAATGGTAATAAAGTCTTGTTATAGAAATACAAATGATTTAAAGAATATCCTTTATAAGTCTTTCTTAACTCTGTATACAAATAATCTAGAAATAAGAATGCAAATGTAAGTGAATGTATTTCTGATGTTTATGCATGGGGTTTGGACTTTTCAAGAAATCTAAACGTGCATTAGTTAGGTGAGGCAGTTCATATATTGCAGCTTCTGGGGGACCCTAAATCTATTGACGACAATGAAAATGGAGACGATGAAAGAAAGTGGACTGCTGCTGGTGGATAATTTTTTATTGCAAACCGCTACAAGTCATTGGATGTTGATGGTTATCTTGTCTTCCCTCATAAGCAGTCGTGTAACTCAAAAATACCTTTGAAAGTTTCTTCTTGGTATGGAGCTCATACACTTGACTTTTTTCAGAAGGACGGTAAGTCAGGCAATAACACTTGTCTCTTATACAATGATACTCGAGAAACAAACATGCATATTTTGCTTCGTTGCAGGGAAAGCTACAAGCTATAGAACTATTTTATCAACAACTTTGTGGACTGGATCTTTATTGATTCAATTGAGGCTATTATCTGGGAGTGACATAGTAGAAAGAGTAAGTCAATTACTAGGAAATTTTTGGCTTGATTCCTTTCTCTATATGGTGGACGATTTGGATTATAAAGAAACAATCACCTATATAGTAATAGGAAAAGAAATTGAAATCTGTTGGCGATTATAGTTAAATGTGCTTTTTTTAATTGGACTAGACACACTAAGATCTTTGATGGGATTTTTGTTGAATACCATCATCTGTGATTCAAATGTTATCAATATTAGCTAGTTTTAGCCAGGGGTTAAACTAGACTTTTACCCTGATTAGCCCCTAACTTTACAAGCCTATTTCAAGACCTACTCAATAAGAATCGGCTTGATTTTAAATGTTAGCCCAGGTTAGAAATATATATTTAGCTTTTCTAGATCCGCCTCTGGTTTTAACGATAATATTTATTTTACTGAGCATTATCCTTTTAATTTAATTTGTTTTTTTCTGTTAACAATAAAAAAAATTACAGTGTTACGAGTGGAATTTTCAATTCAATGTTACAAATATAGGTCGTAATAGTAAGCATCCAAACAGATTGACGCCTGTACAACGAAACAACAACACAAAAAGAAAATTAGAAAATACTACTCATGAATTTGGGGATAGGTGACGGTTGGCACCCTAATCAAACAGCATACTTGGGAAACGTCGACCTGTTTATTGTCATTTTTCGTAAACAAATCTCTTACAGAAAGATTTTATCCTTCTAAAAAAAGTTGTACATATTGCATGGTTCATATTTTCTTTTAGTTTTATAAGCAGAGATTCCTTTTAGCTCCAATTAATGTCATGTGACTGTATTTATTAGTGACATAGTTCCAAATTCAATCATCACTCACTCCTAACAAACGTATCTATGATAATATTTTAACAGGAAAGAAATTATTTTTTTCTCCTATCAACTGTTTGCACACACATGGGTTAAGTTAGAGGATATGACCATAATTCAGCCGATAAAAATTAATATCCTTTGTGACATCTAAAATTCTGAGCCGAATGAAGGTTAAAATATGAAAATGTGATCACCCATGGATTTGACTTAGGTATTACGGTGAGATCAATAAAAGTATTTTTCTGCTACACGTTATTGTATTATGCTGTGTTATGTAAAGAAAATAGTAAAAAAATAAAATTTTAAAATTGATTAAAAAATAATTAAATTGTATTTGGTAAAATATAAGTTTTAACAATTATTGTTGTAATAAATGATACAAGAAAACATATTTTTAAAAATAGTTTATTTTAATTTATATAGTTTAAAAATAAGTAAATATTGATACATTATATATATATATATATATATATATATATATATATTCTATTTACTAATTATTATTATTATTATTGTTAAAAAGTATTATTTTGAATAACCTTATTTTTATTGTAGATATAATATTGAGGGAAAAAATCAAACTAAAATTAGATAATTATTTAATATTTACTCTTATTTTTATTATTGATAATTTTTTTATAGGTTTCATTCATTACATATCTATTATTTTTTGTAACAGATTTAAGAATAATTTTTGTCATTTATAAAATAAAGTGTAGATGGGAAAAAATGTGTGAAAAATAGGGTAGGGTCATAGCTTTTGCTTTTAAAACTTTTAAAAACTCCTCCTTCTCAACTTTTAGAAGTTGGGGAATTTTAGAAGTGCTTTGTATAAAAAGCACCTTATAAAAAGTTTACCGAACACCAATTTAAAAAGTTATTTCTGTTTATACGTTTTGAAAGAAAAAAAAATTTACTAAACCCACCCTTAAGTTTTTATCCTTGTGATGTGTAATTTTCTTTTTCCCCAGACAATGAGCAATTTAATAATTACTAAACGAAGTACAGAGACGTTAAGAGTCCGTTTGACACGCTTAAATTGGAGCTAATTAGAAGGTATACTATAGTCAAAGGGAATAGTTAAGGGTTGTATTTAAATATTAGGTGTTTGGGACGGACTCAATTACACGACACAATAATTACATGTAATTTCTACTACCTCTAATGGGTTACATTGAATACTCAACTTTTATGGTGTGTATTAAATGCGGTCCTATATTACACCGTTAACGAATACTGACCGTTTATTTTATTACAGTAATCAAATAATTTTTATTTATTTTTATAAAATATCATTTTTTATTTTTTTCCCTTTTTCCCTTTCTAGTTTCTTTCATTGTTACTTCTTTAAGAATTACTATTTTTATTGTTATCAGTTTATTTTTGTTATTACTATTGCGGAAGACATTCATCTCCTTATTCTTCTCCCTACTCTTACTATTTTTGTTGTTATCAGTTTATTTTTGTTATTACTATTGCGGAAGATATTCATCTCCTTATTCTTCCCCCTACTCTTCTCCCTATCCTAGGTGTCTCCGTCTTCACCACTCATTAATTCATTTTTCTAAAAGGGTTCATCATTTCCTAAACTTTTGGTTTAATGAGATAGTGATACTTAAGCTTGGGAGGAGGAGAGGGAGGTGAATCTCACCACCGTTATTAATATTATCAATTCCTTTTTTTTAATTATTTATGTTTTTGGTTTCATTTATCATTACTAATTTTTAATCTTTCATTTATAATTCTGTTTATTTTTATTTGTAATTTAATAATAATTATTATTTCTTAAATATTTTTTAAACATTCTTCTACTTCTTGTATTTATAACTTTCATTTTTCTTATAATTAGATTTTAAAGTTAGAATCACATCTTTGTATTACATCTATATTATTTTTATGTCAAATACTAAACACTACAACTTATGTAGTTCTTTTGCATAACATTACAATTACATAAAATTAACAATATCTTATAATGCTAATTGGCACGTCAAACGGAGCCTAAGTTATTTCCTTTATACAACCAGAAACACAAAAAAGGGAAGAAAAAAAAAGATCACTTTTCACACAAATGTCTAACTAAGATTTGCAAACTCATCTGTCTAAATGTTAAAAGTCCTCTTAACAAAAGCACAATTAGATTTATTTTTTAGGATAAAAAACAGGTGATTTAATCGAAAATTAAGTGAGAATATATGAATTGTCCTTCTCCAGGCTCTCAATTAAGCAATATGGAGGATGATTCTACCATTCACTCCTATTATTTGTTATGGCATACTTTGTCATTACACATATACTATTATTTGCATCTCCTCTTCAATAGAACAAGTCCAATTTGTGAAACTTTTATACAAAGATAAACATTTTTGTACAACACTATTTGTTGTCCATTTAATACTACTCGATGATCCATTAATAACACTAACAACACTCTTATTATCTCCTTCCTCGTGAAGAAAGATAATTTTTTCGGCATCAACCCACTTTATTGCTTCCAGTACATCTAAACAATTCACAACTAGATGAAATCGGAGACTTTAAAAAATTGACAACACGAGAGTAAAAAAATGTTCTTCTAAAGATAAAACCAATGGAGAGACAGTTTGACACTAGCAATATTTTTAGATTATGTCCAAAAAAAATTCGCTCTTAAAACTATATCGGTATAGTCATAATTATTAAGCTAACCCTGATATTAGTATGCAAAAAAAATTTAGGTAAAAATACAAGTACTTGAGTTTTGATGTGAACAAGAAGAGAATGAGTTTTGAGGAAATGGGGCTTGATGTCAGCAAGATGAAGATGGAGAAAGAGTTTATGGCAATGATCGAAAATAGGTTGGAGAATTTTATTGCAGTCTAGTAGAGACACTCGGTCCAGACTTTTGACGATAATGAAGACAACTCGTTCACTTATGGACGAACCATCACATGGAATCCGATGTGCTATGAAATCGGTTTACGAACGAGAAGTAACCTGTGCTCGTTTAGTCTTGAATGCGAGTCACTATTGCTGCTCGTTAAGTTTAGAACGAGTTTTATCGAAAATAAATGCGAAGTGTCCTGGAGAAAAATGTACTCGAAGTGTAAGAAAAGTTAGGAATTTAAATTTTCTTAACTTGATATTTAGCCACGGTTTCTGTTCAAAAGTGTAACAAATGTTCAAAACCGTGGCCGTTGATATTTGGGCTATTTGACAACCGTTTTGCACGAGATTCGGTGCACGGGCTCTTCTATAACTTGGGAACTGTTTAAGAGACTTTCCTAATGAGATTTTAGAGGACTTCAATATTGATTTTCATAAAGCTTTTTGGAAGAAAAACAAAAGGCTAGGATTTGGAGCATTTTCCACTGCCATAACTATTTCTTTTCGATTATCTTTGTTTAACTCATGAATTTTACTAATTCCATGAGTAGCTAAACTTCTAAGTGGCTGAGGATGAATTCTAAGTTCTAATACATAATTTAAATTATTGTATAAATCTGTTTTGAGTTCTCCACATGATTATCGTTTGTCTATGCTATAGAGAATATTCATGCTTGATTGAATGATTGTTTAGGTGACCAACTAAATTGATTTATAAATTAATTTAATGCTAGTAACGAGGTAGGAGATAAGTCTAACAGTCGAATAACTTCTATGCAAGTAGAAAACACGAGACCTTGTAGAGGAATTCTGTGGAGCAATTGTGTGCATCAATAACACTAGTTAGTAGACCTTGAGTCAAGAGTTTAACTGTTGGGACCAATCTATAAATTCATCAAATATAAAGCATTCGACTAAATTACATCTAGAGTAAGCTATTACTACGTGGTCTAGACGAATAGAATCTGGTAGTCGAGAACTTCCGTATCTAGTTATAGAAGAAATTTAGGAGATGACACTGAGCTAGCTGCTATCCTACGATTGATGATAATCTGTGATTAATAGAGAATAGATGAATATACTAATTTGACGATTGTTCAGTAACGAAGAAAGATTCCTCGATCATATTTCGTTTACAACTTAATTACTTTTAATTGCTTTGTTTAATACTATTAATCTAAAACAAATCCCCATTATGACGTTTGACAACTAAAATTCCTAATTCTTCATAGGAACGAACCTTATTTGTTACTATATTATTCATTAGTAAAGTAGATTATAAATGAATCAATTTATACACTTGTAACACGCATCAAGACTATATTCTAATTCAATAGCTACAATTTGTACCCTATTTTATTTAACTGTGCACCAAATCGTATCATTGTTCAGTTTTAAATTAAACGCAGTCCGGCTCGGTTTGAACCGATCCGATTCTGTTCATGTACAGCACTATCTATCACGCCGAAAGAATCACATGTCTAACATTTATAATGGGGTTTTATAACGATAAAGGACTAAAAAATAGGTTAATCCCACCCACTACATGGATAATTCTAATGCTAATCATTCAGTGATGAATTAGAGTTCAACTAATTTATTTATAGATCAGAAAAACAAAAAAGAATCAAAAAGAAAAAAACAAAAGAAAAAAAGAAGAATGAAGAATTCAACTGACTTGGATTGATGGTTAATTACAATATGTGGTAGATGTAGAGCACATGATACGCACCAAAATATCTCAGCAGAACAAAAGGGAAGCATACGGAGTCGATTACCAAAAATATATCGGGATTTGTTGATACAATTTATAAATTTATTGGAATATATACTAACATGCTTAATTGATCCTTTCTAATGATGAGTTTCATTGTTTTATAGTAGTTGATTAGACCCTAGTTGATTGTATTGTCTGACTCCTCTCAGGAAAACCTTGAATAGTTTAAAGTTAAGCAACATTGCTAGAGATTAACTCACTTGTATTTTTCTAACCTAATATTGATCATAGATATTAATTATTCTATTATTTGCAATTAAAGTTTTGTTGAAGAACTGATCATGAGTACTTAGAGCAACTCTATAGAGCAAAAAATCATCCATGTATTGTGAGACCCATATTTTATGGACCAAAAAAATGCTACTATAGATCATTTGTCATCCGTATGTTCTTGAAATCAAGAGGGTGCCCTTCAAATATGAAGAGGTTGCTATGGAGAATCCGTCCGCCCATCCGAACATTAAGTGTTTGGATGTATATATATATATTTTATTATTTTTCTTATTCGGTCACTAAATAATCGGGTAATTTTTTTTATTTTTTGAATGAAGTAATTAATTAAAGATATAAATATTGCTAAACGGTTTTGTTCAAACCAACAACGTTTATAAGTATTGCTAATTTTAATAATTTGATTCCACAAATTTCTGAGGGTCCATATATATATGGATACCTCTTAAGTTATGGATGATTTTACCTCCATATTATAAGAATTGGCTTTTAAGGATGGACATAATCATGTAACCACGAGAATGACAATTCAGTATATTTTTTATTTATCTTTACGGAGCAAAAAGTTACTGTCAGAGATTTTTTTATCTTCTCTTTTACTAAACACTATGTATGAATGATATGAATTGTCTAAACAAAAATTGTTGAACGGTTCCTATGAGAGACTTGTATATCACTTAGATGGTGAAAGTTTATCAAAAGAAAGAAAAGAAAGATATTATAGTCAGGCTCTATTTCAAAAGAAAAAAAAACTGTGTACATTGTAATTAAGCTGTTAAGAGGTTCATTGCATAGTGCATGATTAATTTACTTAATTATCAGCGTAATAAAACTAAGAATTATTAGGGGGGTTCTTACTTGTCAGCCCTGTATCACCGTCCCCCAGATTTTGTTTGCGTAAGTGCGTCAGGGTTTCGACTTAGTCATCTGGCCAAGTGTATATATACAAGACATTTTTATCAACACCCGACCCATGTGTGACACGTTCAAGTTGACTGTTTATAAACCTTCTGCTTGGTGTCTTGTGCTCTGGTTCATCCAAGTGTTCACATGTCGGCACATGCATATTATTTTTTGAAGCAACATGCATATATTTGTGTGTGATCAAGGTTGATCTTTCTCGTATCATTTTGTCAGGTGTTAAAAGAAGTTTCTAATACCTAGGGATTAAAAAATAACATATATAAGAAAATCGGCTTCAAATGATTGTATTAATTGTGTTGGATAATAATCTTCCTGTAACAGAGAAACACAAACAACAGAGAACTTGAAGATGATTAAGGGAGGGTTAGAAATAAACAACACACACACTCAAGCACAAAGAGGTGAAGTCGCCTGTTGAACAGACTGCCCTTAACTCAATATTTACCAGGTACACCTTCAGGAAGATGCTGCTATACCTTGTAAGTGACAAATTTGAATTCAGGATAAAATCACCTGATACCAACCCAGCTAGCAAAGCTCGTTGGCCCGTTGTGAACTTAACAGTAGATGAAAAATTAAGAATGTAAACTATTGCGCACAACAAAGCAGGAAGATGGTGAAAAGTCGCCAGGACAGTGGCTGCGACTGGGGTAAACGAAAACCTTAGTATTGTTGTTCTTTTATAGGAGAAGTAATCCTTTGAGTTTTAAAACGGTGAAAAAAATTATTTTGAAATATTAAATCCCCATTAAAACAAAACGTTAAGATTTTTAATTAAAAAATATTTATGATTTTATTTTTCATTTAATTCAAAACGGTAAAATATTTATTTTTAAGATAAACCCGTTGAATATTTGATGGGTACACGTGTGCACTCGCAAGGCACACGCAAAGCACACACAAGGCACACGCCAAGGCTCGCGCCAACGGTCGCACCAAGGCTCACACCAAGGCTCGCACCAAGGGTCGCACCAAGGCTCGCGCCAAGGCTCACGCAAAAGCACACGCAAGCTCCGCAAGCCCGCGGTCCGCGGTGCTTCGGTGCGAAGCACCGCACATGTGTGCATTTGCCCACTAGTCCATTTCCTAAGTCCGTATCCAATCCACTAGTTCTTTTTCCTTATATAGAACGTTTGTGGTAAAATGCATGAACTTCCTCCTTGGTTTGCCCAATGTGGGACAACCAAAGGTTTCTCATTCACTAAGAAGTGAAAATGGATGGCTATAATTCCACCCAAGTTTGAACTAGTGATCCTAACACCCATCAAGTTAATCATAGTAACAAAATTATTTTAAGTAATAAAATCTTAATTTTAGCATTAAACCATTTTTATTTCCAACAATCCCCCACATGAATGTTAACTGCTACACCCCATTTCAATCTCAAATTGAAACTATAGAACTCATTAAGACTTTACTCTAAGTCATCCTCACTTGCAGTCACATTATCACGTCTACACCATAGGGAAGGGACAGAGAAAATAATTCTCTGATAGTGTTTAATTTTTACCCGCCACAAATTAGTTGTCTCATTCAAAACCTTGATCTTGGGATCTCCAGTCAGCAAGGTTGAGTATCCTTCATGGCAAGTTTTAATTGATGAGCTTAAGTCCCATCCCCCTCGATGCATTACTAACTATCTCCTTGGACAAGCCTTTCGTCAAAGGGTCCGCGATATTCTCCTTAGACCTCACAAAGTCAACAGAAATAACGCCATCTGAGATTAGTTGTTTTAGAGAATTGTGTCTTCTCCTTATATGAATAGATTTTCCATTATAGTTGCTGTTTTTAGCATTAGCTATTGCAGCTTGATTATCACAATGTATAGATACAGCTGGCACAGGCCTATGCCAGAGAGGAATGTCTTCTAAAAAGCATCTTAGCCAAGCGGCTTCCTCTCCTATAAACTCGGATTCCATAGTGGATCGAGCGATACAGGTCTGTTTGGAACTCTTCCAAGACACTGCTCCACAGCCTAGAGTGAAAACGTATCCACTCGTAGACTTAGACTCCTCTGAGTCTGCTATCCAGTTTGCATCACAGTATCCTTCCAGAACAACATGGTATCTCTCATAACCCAACCGAAAGTTTAAAGTGTATTTAAGATACCTCAGCACTCTGAAAAGTGCATCCCAATGCTCTTGTCCTGGATTACAGGTATACCTACTTAGTCTACTCAATGCATAGGCAATGTCTGGTCTCGTGCAGTTCATTAAGTACATCAGACTTCCTATGACACGTGAATATTCAAGTTGCGAGACTCCATTGCCTTTGTTTTTCTTGAGTCTACAAGAAGGGTCAAAAGGAGTACTTGCTGGTTTACTATTAAACTGGTTAAATTTTTTCAGAACTGACTCAACATAATGAGATTGACTGAGACTGAAGCCATTAGACTCCTTTCTACATCCCTAGGATTACATCAGCAGGACCTTAGTCTTTCATGTCAAAGTTCTCATTCAACATGTTCTTAGTGGAATTAATGATTTCTAAGGTTGTACCTAGTATAAGCATATCATCAACATACAGGCATACCATCACACAAGCATCGTTGACAGATTTAGTGTAAACACATTTGTCAGCTTCATTTATTTTAAAACCACTAGAGAACATTACATGATCAAACTTTTCATGCCATTGTTTAGGTGCTTGCTTCAAGCCATATAAAGACTTTTTAAGTCTACACACCTTCTTTTCATAACCCTTCACCACAAAACCCTCGGGTTGATCCATATAAATTTCTTCATCTACTTCACCATTTAGAAACGCAGTTTTTACATCCATTTGATGTATCTCTAGGTTATGGATTGTAGCAATAGCAATTAGCAACCTAATTGAAGTAATTCTAGTGACAGGTGAATAAGTGTCAAAGAAATCTACACCTTCTATTTGTTTATAGCCTTTAGCTACAAGTCTAGCTTTATATTTTTCCACGGTTCCATCAACCTTACGTTTTCTCTTAAAGATCCATTTACAACCTATGGTTTTGCACCCTGGAGGTAAATCTACTATTTCCCAGGTTTCATTCTGAAAAATAGAATCCATCTCACTAATAGTGGATTCTTTCCACCATGGAGCTTCAGACGAAGTCATGGCCTCTTTATAGGTTTGTGGATCAGTTTCAACTAAACAGGTAATGAAGTCTGGCCCAAAAGATTTTTCTAATCTAGGTCTTTTGCTTCTTCTTGGCTCATAAACAGGTTCATCTTCTTCTACCGGTAATGAATGGCTAGAAGAAGGGACATCTAGAGGATCTACACGTATCACGCGAGATTCAGTTTTCATTGGAAAAACATTTTCAAAAAACGAAGCATCTCTAGATTCCAAAATGATGTTCACACCAATTTCCGAGTTATCGGAACTCACAACCATAAATCTATAGGCAGTGGTGTGCTCGGGATATCCTAGAAAGACACAATCAACGGTTTTAGGTCCTATTTTAGTCCTCTTAGGTGGAGGAATAGAGACCTTGGCTAAACACCCCCACACTTTGAGGTATCCATAAGAGGGTTGTTTGCCTTCCCGTAATTCATACGGTGATTTTTCTGTTCCTTTAAGGGGCACTCTGTTCAGGATATAGCAAGCTGAGAGGACGGCCTCCCCCCACAAGTTCGCCGGTAGTCCTGAACTGATTAACATGGCATTCATCATCTCCTTAAGGGTTCGGTTTTTCCGTTCAGCCACACCATTAGATTGTGGTGAATAAGGAGGAGTTACCTCATGAATAATGCCATGTTGCGCACAAAAGTCTCCTATAGGGGTTACGTATTCACCCCCACGATCAGACCTAACAGTTTTAATGGTGGTATTCATCTGGTTTTCTACTTCTAATTTATATAATTTAAATGCTTCAAGAGCATCATCTTTTCCTTTAAGCAAGTAGATATGACAGTATCTAGTACAGTCATCTATGAAGGTAACAAACCATTTTTTTCCACCTCTGGTTTGGATTGATTTCATATCAACTAAGTCAGTGTGAATTAACTCTAAGGTATTAGAAACTCTGTGGACATTTTTCTGAAAAGGCTTCTTAGCATATTTTGATTCTACACAAACTTCACATTTATGTTCATATTCCAAATTTAATTTTGGAATGCAGCCAGATTTTGCCAATTTGTTCATTGAATTATAATTTACATGACCAAGTCTACCATGCCAGATATTCAATGAGACAACAACATAAGAAGAATCAACTTTATTAATTTCAGTAGAGATTACAGATAATTTGTAAAGGCTGAAGCCTTATAGCCCTTTCCCACAAAGTCCCTACCCTTAGTGATAATCACTTTTCCAGACTCAAAAACAATTTTAAAGCCCTTGTCATCTAGCACACCAGTTGAAACGAGATTCTTGCAGATGTCTGGTACATGTAACACTTCATGCAATGTGAGGATTTTCCCAGAAGAAAGCTTCAGCGAAACCTTTCCTTTTCCTGCAACTTGTGCTGCAGAAGAATTACCCATATAGAGTTTTTCTCCCTCTCCTACTGTCTGGTAGGAGGTGAACATATCCTTGCTTCCGCAGACATGTTTGGTAGCTCCAGAGTCTACCCACCAGTCCCTCACATTGGTAACTAAATTCACCCCAGACACCGTGCCAGAAAATTCATTTTTACTACTTTCAGCTAGGTTTACATTTTGTTTCTTAAAATTCGCATCTTTGCGTTTTCTACAATGCATTGCCATATGGCCAGACACACCACAGACATAACAAGCTCCCTTAATCTTACCAATAGCAGACTTTGGTTTTTGAAATTTACCTTTTCCTTGAGGGCCAGGCTTGCGCTTGTTGTGGTCCAGACTGAGAGTAGCAAACTTGTGTTCGATCACATGAGCTTTGTTTGACATGTCTCTTGCAGAAGAAACATTCTTGTCCTTTGAACACAACAATTCTTCAACTTGGATTTTCTTGCCCAATTTTATCATAGTAATCTCACCAGTTTCATGCCTTAGTCTTCTCTTGTATTCGGCCCATGAACTTGGTAATTTTTCAATCACAGCAGAAACTTGAAAGGTCTCAGAGATTTCCATTCCTTCAGCAATGATTTCATTTATTATTTTTTGCAACTCCAGAAACTGATCAACTACAGACTTGTCATTCATCATCTTGTATTGCAAAAAGCGTGCAACCAGGAATTTTTTACTTCCTGCAGTTTCTGCTACATATTTTTCTTGAAGTGCAGTCCATAAATTTAAAGTAGTAAATTTCTCTATAGCATTATAAAAATCATACAGGGAGTCTTCAAGGCAATTTAAAATATGATTTTTTGCTAAATAATTATTTCTCGTCCAAGTATCTTTTTCCTTGGATGATTCAGGAGTATCCAGAGCTTTGTCATACAGTTTCAATACTACTTCATCAAGCATGTGGAAACTCAAGAAAAAGAGCATCTTCGATTGCCATCTCTTAAAATCCTTACCAGAAAACTTCTGAGGTCTCTCAACATCAGTCTTTGCTATTGTTACAGAAGATTTGTTGATTGCACAGATATTGAGTTAAGATTGTTGGATAATAATCTTCCTGTAACAGAGAAACACAAACAACAGAGAACTTGAAGATGATTAAGGGAGGGTTATAAATAAACAGCACACACACTCAAGCATAGAGAGGTGAAGTCGCCTGTTGAACAGACTGCCGTTAACTCAATATTTGCCAGGTACACCTTCAGGAAGATGCTGCTATACCTTGTAAGTGACAAATTTGAATTCAGGATAAAATCACCTGATACCAACCCAGCTAGCAAAGCTCGTTGGCCCGTTGTGAACTTAACTGTAGATGAAAAATTAAGAATGTAAACTATTGCGCACAACAAAGCAGGAATATGGTGAAAAGTCGTCAGGACAGTGGCTGCAACTGGGGTAAACGAAAACCTTAGTATTGTTGTTCTTTTATAGGAGAAGTAATCCTTTGAGTTTTAAAACGGTGAAAAAATTTATTTTGAAATATTAAATCCCCATTAAAACAAAACGTTAAGATTTTTAATTAAAAAATATTTATGATTTTATTTTTCATTTGATGGGTACACGTGTGCACTCGCAAGGCACACGCCAAGGCACACGCCAAGGGTCGCACCAAGGCCGCACCAAGGCTCGCACCAAGGGTCGCGATAAGGCTCACGCAAAAGCACACGCAAGCTCCGCAAGCCCGTGGTCCGCGGTGCTTCGGTGCGAAGCACCGCACATGTGTGCATTTGCCCACTAGTCCATTTCCTAAGTCCATATCCAATCCACTAGTTCTTTTTCCTTATATAGAACGTATGTGGTAAAATGCATGAACTTCCTCCTTGGTTTGCCCAATGTGGGACAACCAAAGGTTTCTTATTCACTAAGAAGTGAAAATGGATGGCTATAATTCCACCCAAGTTTGAACTAGTGATCCTAACACCCATCAAGTTAATTATAGTAACAAAATTATTTTAAGTAATAAAATCTTAATTTTAGCATTAAACCATTTTTATTTCCAACAAATTGTACGGTGGTAAAGTAAAATTTAAAATGTAATTTTAAAACTGATCTTTTTTCTCTCTCTTTTTTGAAATAGTTTTTTTTTTCTTTCGACATGAATAAATAAAGAAAAAAACCTAATTTTTTCGTTACTAACCAGAGAAACACTAGAACGGTCAAACTCAAGTCTTTGGAAAAAAAACCAAAAGAGATAGGAAATTTTTTTAAACAAATCTTTGGGTAATTATTAGGACATGAGTTATAAAGAACGAATCTCTAGCTTCTGATTAGGCTGGATGTGATGAGTTTTTCTTTTTTTTTCTATTTGGATTAAGGAAGAAGGTTGCGGTGGTTTTCATGAACACATGAGCTTCTTTGGATCCTGATTGTTGCATCCTCTATTTGTTTATGATTTATATAGGAGTAGATATGATGAGTTTGATTCTCTATCTTCTAGATCGAGGGAGAAAGTTGTTGTGGTTATTCTAATACAGGATTTTTTTTGGATCTGGTTTGATGGTTTTTTATGTTTTTGCCTATCTCTTTTACCCTCTTTTAGGTTGATATTGGTATTGGTTTTTTTGATGCGACATCAACAGGGAACTTGAGTTTGGAAGTTCTAGTGTTTCCCTGGTTAGTAATAAGGTAAGGTATCTTGGCCATGGATTTTTATTAAATCAGGTTCACTTTATTATCTCATTGATCTAGACTGACTTAGGCATAGTAACAATGAGGAGATAGTATTCATATGATTATGTTGATTCTCAAATATGTGGTGTTGATCTCAGATTCGACAAATAGGGTTATGTTTGTGGGGGAAGTTTTCTTGGTCTTAATTCTTCTACTTTCTTATGTATTCTAATTTTGAAAAACTTGTTTTGGGTTGAGATATTTTGAGGTTTCTAACATAGAATAGGGAAGTCTTTCAAAATTAAATTGGTATTTTGATCTGCTAATTTTTTTTCAGGGGTTGTTGTTCTTTTGGTCTTCTAGAGAATCAAAAATGGTTGCTCTAGCTAAAAATGGATCATGTTATCATAAACTTGCAAAAGTTAAATAAATTTCTCTTTAAGGGCTCAATACTGATGTTAATCGTGTTGGAGTATCTTATTTGTTTCTTTAAAATTGTCTTAAAAGTTTTGATTTAAATCTCTTTATTGTATCTTTTTTTTCTCTCTTAAAACATCATTGCTGATGCAGTTTGTTTTTGAAATGTCAAAATGGTTTCAATGAACCTTTAAATTGGTTAGAATAAGCCCTCAATATTGATTCTGATCGTATTAACAAATAGGTGGCCTCTTTTAAGATCTTTAAATTTTTGAAAGTCCCTGATAATGTTTACTTCTTATCCCCTATCCTTTTTTTAAAACCTTCTAGTCTTGCCTTGGTAGGACTTAAGCAAAGTTAGTTTTGGTTATGGTTTATATCGTTTGTTACAGATATAGATTCAATTGTTTTTCTTCTTATGATTTGTTTTTATGTTTGCTATGGTTTACTTTGGACTTTATTCCTGGAATAAGTCTTAAACCCTGATAGGTTTGAAATCCATGCTTTTAGCTATTTTGACTCAACCATGATAGTGAAGTCACTCATCTGCTCTTTTTTGTTAGCTAGGACCATTGTATTAAGTAGATTTTGCTGACAATCATTTTTTGAATTTCTTCGTCAAATCTTGGTCTAAAGAAAATCAGATCTACACCTTGCTCCGATGTCTCTACAAGCCCCAAGATTTGCTACTTTAAACCTTAGTATTCTATCCTAACTCTTCCCTTTTTGTTTTAATTTTATGTTTTATATTTATAAATCTTTGTTGTTTTTTTTTGTCTAGTAAGTTAAAGGTTTTTTTTGTGGCCGGTGTGAGTTATTCTGCAAGCAGAGAAGAGCCAAAACCTTTACATTTCAAAGGAGTGGACAGAGCTGAGGTTGTAGTTAACTACATTTCTTGTTAACCAACAAAAGAGCTAAGAGAGACAAAGGAGTGTCGGGAAGAATTGTGTATGGGCTAAACAGAGGCCAATTTCTTCCAGTTTTCCTTGTTTCCTTTATTAAGCGTTTGATTTCTTCTTTATCTTTGTGATGCATGTAATACAAGTTCATTAGTCCTTTTAGCCTTAGAATCCCTTTTCATGTTGTTAGTTACATTAGTCATTATAAAATGGGATCCATATTCTCTTAGGTAATTCAGATAAAGTTGGTACTAGTTCTGCCTTCTTTTATTTCTCTGTTGTAGT
This sequence comes from Papaver californicum, assembly GCA_023531435.1. NCBI lineage: Eukaryota > Viridiplantae > Streptophyta > Magnoliopsida > Ranunculales > Papaveraceae > Papaver > Papaver californicum. The sequence goes on from JAJJMC010019832.1 coordinate 6,973,119, forward strand.
CATTTGCGACTAGCTCTCGTTTTCCGTGGATTCAATTTTATTTGTTTGTATCCAGGAAATCATCTTTAACTAGATTAGTTAATTAACATCATCATTGTACAATGGTTTTTCAGTTTTATTTGTTCTTCTTTTCAGTTTTCTCATTTCTATATTTAGTCTTATTGCTTTCTTAGTCAGTTAATATATATTCCTTATAAATCTCAGTATTTAGCTCAATATACATGGCTAATTCTTCTTTTCTAGGAATTATGAACGCTCTTGTGAAACAACATGATGTCGAAATCATAGTTGGTTATGTATTGTCTTGGTCCGGTTTTACAAATCGTGACTCATCTACTTGTATTTCTCCAGAGATATATATTATTTTATAAGTTCTTGATTGCAGAAAAGGCTAAACCGTCATTCTCAATCTCCAAGAGGACGAATTCCCTATCATGTACAAGCCATCGAGACACTTCTATTAGTCTTGATATTGATAGAACTGCTCATGACCATACATTGATAGTTTTATCACGAGTGAAGACGCCCATCTTCCACAACTTGTTTGTGGCGACATACATATTGTCAGCATTAGAAGACAACTCATTGGGTACCGATGGAGAACGAATAATTTCAATGAATTTGAAGAATTATAAATATAATTTTATCTTTCTAGGTAGTTTTGAATTCGTTATAGTTTTATGGACATCATGCGTTGCACTCTTTTCCTTAGTCAAGGGTTTACCACTATGGGTTTTCCTTGATAAGATTTTAATGACAAAAGCGAATCCTATTTTTTTTCAAATTTATAAATTTATTCATATATTTCTTATGAAGCTGGTGATTTTAGCACACATTGAAGGCATATCCCTTTTTTAAAAAACCTTTAATGATCTAATCTAATTCACTTAACCGGTTATTATATAAATCGATTTATTCACAAAAAAAAAAAAAAAAAAAAAAAGATTGATTTTAGCACACATTGAAGGCATATCCCTTTTTTAAAAAACCTTTAATGATCTAATCTAATTCACTTAACCGGTTATTATATAAATCCATTTATTCACAAAAAAAAAAAAAGAAAAAAAAAAGAGATATTGCTGATACTCTTTCAACAGAGCATGTATCGATTGGTATTAATACAAGGATGATCAAAAGAATTCCTTTAAAAAAAGGAAGAAATCTACAAAAAGATTTTCAGAACCTAACTTAAATATTTCTTAATTGGAACACTATCATTGTCTTTCAATTTGCCATGTATTCAACCATTAACAGTCGTTATATATGATTAAGTATAGATCATAAACAGTATAATAATTGAGCGTAGCTACACAAAGGTTGCAAATCATGTGGTTTGTTTTTGCTACCATTAACCACTATTTATTTGGTTACTTTAGTTTTCTTTTGCCACCCTTGGATTATAATATTTTGTGGAATGTCCCCAACATCATGTTCGATATAAAATCTAATTATAACAATAAATGGAGAGGCATATAGATAGATAGATAGATAGGGGAATCTTCAACGTTCATATTACACCAGAAAAAACTACCAACTGTCAAGACCAATCAAAACCCTAAAAATCCTATTAAACTTACTAATCACTAATTAACAGTAATCAAAAAATATAGTTTAATATTTCTTTTTAATTTAACTTTACTACTTTATACGGTCAGCAACATGAATATATATATATAAAATACTTCCTCAAACATTACACTCCCTCCGTCTCTAAAGAAAGAGATACTGTGCTTTTTTATTTTAGATTTTTAGACTGAAATAAAAAAATAGTAATATTTTTTTTATAGGGACGGAAATAATAGTTCTTCGAAGAAACATGCATATGTTAATGTTAAAGGACTGATGCATTTCGTTTGTCTTTTTGAGAAATAAGACTGCTAGTTAGGCAGCGCTACACAGATTAAGCGGGGGTACTATTAAATTTGTTGCGCATATAAGGCTTCGTGTTTCTGATTTAACCCCTTAAAAGATGATTCAGGTTTGTGGAGTGTTGATATATTGGTCTGTATGAACTTATTGCTATTCAAAATGATTTAATTGCTTCCCTTAGTAAACAAACCAATCTTCGATCTGTGTAAGCTTTTTTGTTGTTTCTTTTTGAAACTTTCCCTCCCTTGTAAGTGAATCAAAATTACAACAAGCTTAGTTTGTTTATCTTAAGAATAATTTACTGGATCTTCTCTCAAATTCACATTCTAGATCACAACTTATAAACCAAATTTTTTCATAAACATTCAGACCCTCCTTTTTCTTCAAAGAAAATAAAATAAGGATCAACAAACCAACTATTACATAATTGATTGCATTCACCACAATAATCATCTTCGTAACAGTGCTACTTCCACCTTTCAGAACCTCAAACCTATTATCAAAGACAAACGTAAAGACATGGTTACAGTAAATACTCCCGAGATTGTTCGACAGATAAAAAAAATAACTAGTTTCATCCACAATCCTATAACTTCTTTCCAGTTAAACTTTAGACAAAATACAATGATGGGTGCCTGTTTTCACCTGTAAAAAAGGAAGTCTGTTAGTTTTAACCCCATTTATTACCACGACTTTAATGTCAAGCACCGGAAAAATCTCATTGAATTTTCACTAAGCATCCCTGATAACCTTTGTGTCTTTCAACTCAAGAGTCTCCTTCTCAAGATTTTTCCAATGCTTCTATGATGATTAACAAGAATCGTCATCATCATCCTAGGCATAGTCATCAAAGTAATAATCATCCTCTATGTTGCTTCCGCCGGAAACAAATGCAGACCCATACCACCCATTATCACTTTTATCATCATCATCCATGTCTTCATCATCATCATTTTTCTCTTCATCAACTTCTTCGAGAGCCTCAATTGCATTCCCATCTCTACCAAGCCCTTCAAATTTCCTTCCCGTCTGAATCAGCATCCAATGGCTCTCGCATGGTTTTTGCAAAAAGTTGAGGACTTGCTTTATCTGCTAAGTATACTGTATACGGCATCCTTATCCATTGCCTGACACCTCATCTCATGTTCTCTCTCTTGAGAATCTGCCTCTGAACCCTCCTCATTTGTGTTATCATCCTCTTTAAGATCCTCATCTTCATCGCTCTCTGTTTCACTTCGTGGTTTCTTCCATACAACCCTCTTGTCTTTTCTCTCCCTCTCTTTTCTTAATGCTCTGGCAGTCTTCTTCCTCTTCCAAAAATCATATTATGATGCATTTTCGGCTTTAGTATGATTGTATTCCTCCTCCCGGATTTTCTTTCAATCTCTTGTTGAAGAAAGTCTGTGCTAACCTATTCGCAAACTCTGAGGTCAATTTCTTTGTAAATTATGGTGGGCGGGAAACTCTTTACCAAAAAGATAGAAAACTCCACCTTCTTGGCTAGGATATTCTCTGCTCTCCCAAATCTAAAGGTGGACTAGGTTTTAGAAAGGTTAAGTTAAATAATCTTGCAATGCTTGTTAGGAATGTTCGGAAACTTGTGGAAATCCTTGATTCTCTTTTAGACATTGTTTCAAAAGCTAAGTACTTTCTCTATACTGATTTTTTGAATGGTAAGTCCCATGGACTTGCTTTTGGACCTGGAGGTGTCTTCATACAATCAAAGAACTCATCAAACCCTTTATCTCTTGGATTATGGGAGGTGATCAATTTATTGATCCTTGGTGTGATAAAATCCCTTCTTTGGGTTCATCCAAGCCAAACTCCAAGTCCCTCGAAATCCTAATCTTAAAGTTTCTTATTTTATCAATCCTGAAACTACATCATCTAACGTAAATAAATTAAACACCCACTTTGACAATGTTTTTGTTGAGAAAATTGTTATTATTCCCTCAAGCCAGATTTGCACTCCTGACAAATGGGCTTAGGAGTTTTCGAAGAATGGTAGTTTTGGTTAGATCTTCTTACTTGGGTCTTAAAGGTCTCCAACCTTCTATGGGTAAAATCTTTGGAAGTGCATTGCGAACTTAGAATTCCTCACCATATTCAACTTTTTCTTAGGAAGGCTGCTACAAATGATATCCCTGTTAGAGGTGTATTGAAATCTAGAATGCATATCGATTCAATTGTTTGTCCTAAATGTTCTCTATATGATAAATCTGTTATGCATACTTTGGTTGTCTTCTATTTTCCTAGTCATGTTTGGTTTATTTCTTCTTTCTGCATTCATTTCATGCTTTCACTGAAAAATCTCTATTGGATTGGCTTCACTTTTGGATTCTTTATCATGTATCTTATTTTTCTGAGGATTCTAAATGTTTGTTTGTCTAGTGATATGGTTGAACCCCCTAGTGTTATCATTGTTATAGCTAGAGCCATGTTAGTTACAAAAACTCATGTCGTACCGACTAGACCCTTCCCTGATGTCATTGAAAAATGGAAAATGAATATCTCCTCCTTTTGGTTGGACTAAATGTGATATTGGTGGTGCCATTGATGATATCTTCCTGGAAATGGTGTAGGATATGTGATGAGAGATTATACCAGTTAAGCCTCCTTTTGTGCTTCTATGATTTTTTAAGTTTCTTCTCTTTCTGAAGAAGAGACTCGTGTTATATGGGCAGTTCCGAAGAAAGTCGTGGAACTGAAGCTCACTCATGTCATTGTTGAAAGTGATACTAAAGAGTTGATTGGACAATTTTCTGCTGGAAGCTTTGATGGTGATCAACATACAAATGCTCTCTTGAAAGAAATTAATTTTTTTAGTTCTAGTCTTGTAGCTTGACAATTTATTTTCCAACCCTGGATTTGTAATGATGTTGCTCAGACTTTGGCTCATTGGGATAAGGTATACTCTACTTCCATGTTTTGGTCCACAATACCAATTTGGATTCTGTCAATTGTAGAGGATGGCCAATAGCCTTCTTCAAGACCTTTGCTTTAAAATAAATAAATAAATAAAAACTGCTAGTTAGTCAGATACTATTTGAAAATATATCATATTTATCATCACTCATATATTCATGAATCCCGAAAGATGTCGCTAAATTAGGTCTGTTCGAATTTTTTGAATAAAAATTATTAGGTAGTTAGAAATTTAAATTTGAAAGAACTTGTGAATGGTAATTGTGTGTGTGTCCATTCTTATGAAACTTTTCGTTCGAATTTAAACCTCTTCAATCCTAAGAGATGTGACTCCTCATGAAAGGATTTATCCAAGAGTCACCTTTGAACTTATACAATCCCCACTCACTCTCCCTTGCATATAATAAAAAAATATATAAAAACACTAGAAGATAAGAGAAAATAGATAAATTAATTGTATTTTCTGCTAATTTTGAGAGTTTGTAAAAAAGAATTTTGCTACATTACTTCACGTTCGTTTTTTATGTTCGTCGAAGTGCTGTTGAAAAATATAAAAGGTAGTGTTGAATGATGGAGACATATGCCATTACCTGTATCAGCATATAGGGAAGGGCATTAAATGTCTTAAGTAAAGAGATTACTCGCCTCAATACACCCAAGTAAGTTTGTTTAAAAATTATAAAATGGTTTTCTCGTTCTATTCTTCTTCTTTCTTACTTTTGGTTTTTAGGAAGCAAGTATTATGGAAGTTGTAATACATAGACGAAGACCAATGTTACAAAGGTGTGTCGAATTGGCAGAAATAATATGCAAATCGTATTATTGTCGAAATCGGTAACTAAGATTTTTCAACAATCTTAAGACATTTAATCGTTACTAATATTTGTTACTTATTTTAATGCTTTATTGAAAGCAATGGAAGTGTTACTTTATTAGTATACATGCTTTCTACAACGTATGGATGTTCTCTTTGTCATTAGAGATCTTCAGTCATAGAAAACATTATCATTCAAGTTTTGTGCAAAGCAAGAGTTGTGCTCAAATTCTATTCGGGCAAAGAAAAAAATTGAACTTGATATTCCACCACTACAAGGGCACCAATTTGAGTGTCTAGTATTCATACATGTTAATATGAATAAGGGGGTGCATAGATGAAAATAAATCTTAACCGAAAGGTTGAGTTTTGTACTCATGTTAGAGAAATGGTTGTATCTCCTAATTGAAAAAGATTTTGTATTAATCCTTTTAGCTGTGTATAAAGGACACCCTGATTATACTCTATACAATATTTAAGAATTTTTGGATTAGTAGAATTATTTTTTGGAAATTTTAGAAAGCGGAGTTTGTTCCTGCGGAAATTGTGAAGGGCAGGAAAACCAGACCTAGTTCAGAGTGATTTTCCACTTTTTCTATTGCTCTTTTAATTTTACGATAAAAGCAAAACTTAAAGGTCATGCACTTATCTTGAATTTTCATTTTAAAGTTCTCTATTTTGAATTATTATGTGTGATCTATAGTAATCCTAAAATCGTTACACATGTCTGTCACGAAAATAAAAATGCATTAAAACAGTTGCTTTCTATGTATTATCAATTTTTTCCTGATAACGTATCAATTGTGTGGTTTGTTTAGGAATTATAGAACGTTCTTCTCCTTTTATTCTTCTTCTTTTCTTGTTTTTGGTTTTTGGGAATCAAGAATTATGGAAGTTGTAATACTTAGACAAAGACCAATGTAATAAAGGTGTAATGATTTGACAGAAATAATACACAAATTGTATTATTGTCGAACTCGGTAACGAATATTTTCCAACAAAGTCTAAAGAGTACCTTTAGCAAAAGACATACAGTGAGAAAAGAGAAACACACCAGTGTTAGAGTCAAATGATAATGAGAATATGCTTGGTATAGGACTATAGGTTGTGATAAGTTGGAGACAACGGAAAGGGGTAGGCTCCATATTTCAATAAATGTCAAGAGAAGAGTCTTCTTCTTCTGGATGGCCCATTAGCACATGGAACCCATTGATTGTGGAAGAGAATGTGGGTTTGATTGTATATGTTAGCTCTAACATGGGTCCTCTTTCTCCGCCTCACTCCCTCATGAATCCTGATAGTGATAGAAATAGGTTTTGTGGATGAACTGAAGTATCAATTAAGCTCAATTTATTAGTTATTAATTATGCATTATCATAAACTATGATAATTAATTCTTAAATTAAAATGGTTAGCAGTTTTATTAGTTACAATATGTAGATGCAACGTCAATATTTTCTGTTTCAAAAAAACACAAAAAAAATCAACATCAACATTACTCATCATTCTTTCACTAATTTAATTGTTATTTTAATATTCTTTTTACTAATCAAGGATCTTAATGTTTGAGGATTTAGCTTTGAGTGCAATGCATGTTGAACGTGTTTGCAATGTGTCATGTCTAAGTGAATCACGTTTTCTAGGACAAAAGATGAGCTTAACACGCCACTCCCTTAAACATATGCTGTGCTCTTTAATCTCACTTTGCACCTGATTTCTCCCGCCCCACCCACCACACTTAATTTAAGGCACTTCTTTGACATTAGATGGAAATGATTTCGACATACCTAGTTTCAACGAAATTAAAATCAACCGACCTGCTTAATATTAAACGTTAGATAAATCAAATATTAATCTTCTTTCTCTCGACAGTATTTTAGGCAGAAGATCTGCTTTGTGCTGTGGACTATTATTCTATTAAGTGTGAAACTAAGCAAAATTCCGTTGACTCTATTTCGAACTTTTTACGTGCCAAATAGTGAAAAAGTAATTTGGTTGACTTAACTGGAAAGAAGTGGGGTAATAATTTGGTCGACTGAGACTCACTAATTAGTTACTTCTAAAACAAGTTATCCTCAGTGTTAGGGATTTGCCAATAACGGCTTTGACATTGTACGTAGTGGGAATCTATGTCGTTTCAAATATACAGTGTGAGTTTGCCCAACAATGAAGCCGACAGTTGATATTGGGAGTGGAGTGAAGATAATTATTTTCGGTCAAATCTTGTTACATCAACCTAAGTCGACAACTATCCATCGTATCGTTCCCGGTAGATTTTGTGTGGAACTCCATGATCCCTTTAAAGGTTTGTTTTTTTGTTTGGTTTATCCACCACAATTCCAGTCGAACTCAAAATAATCTTATAAAGAGAGGTAAGATTATAATAAATAGATGTCATATGTGTCAGAATCAATTGGAAACAGTCAATCATCTTTTTATGACCTACGCAAGATCAATGGAGGTGTGGAATTACTTCATGGATGGGTTTGGACTCAGCTGGGTTCAAAGTGGAGAGTTCACTAATGTTTTTCAAGGACTCAACAGAAACAATTTCAATTGTATGGGGAATTGCATTTGGAATATCCTTCCCTAATGCCATTTGTTGGACTATATGGAAGGAGCGAAATGACAGAACTTTCAGTGACACCGAAAAAGATTTTAACAAACTTATTCTTGATATAAAAACTACTATTTTATATTGGGATGCATCATCCCATGCTCTAAGCTCAATTCGATTTGAGGATATGGTAGTTAGATGGAAAAACATTGTTAGGAAGAGTTAATTTTAGTCTTTTGGTTTATGTGGTTAGTTCTACACAGCAACAGAACCATGGGTAAGCTTAGCTTATCTTTGTAATTCTTTCATTCTTTTATAATATTCAATTAATTGGTTGTATAACCTATAGTTTTTTTTTTTCGGATGTAAAAGACTTTTAAAATTTAATATTATTTTAATTCCATATTTTCATTAGATACTTTTCAAATATCCAATTTGGATATTCTGTCCAAAGATTTAAAAGCTAATGTATTAATATACCTTCTTCTCTATTTATAAATAATCTTCTGTGTTTGTTTTACTTCATTTTAATTTACTTCCAAAACCAATTTATCTCCATTGGTAGTTATGTAAGGCTCCAAGTTCAAACCACAAACGTACATTGTTTTTATGCTAGAATTGGATTCTGCTATGACCTTTATATCCATTAGCATACTGCAAAGTGTGGACAACCAAACTGTGCAAGTACATAAAAAATATACACACAAGTACGAGCAATTTGTTCAAATACCTACAACCGGACACCTGCTTCTTCTGTGTACATAGAACGAAGAGGTTTAAAAGCAACAATCATGTAATTACATGGGATGGTACGATAAAATTGGAACTACAAATATAATTAAGGATAAATCAATCCATCCTTAGCAGACGTATGTTACACATGATGAAAGATATGCAACAGTGCCAGTAAGTACAGGGAAATGGGTTGACCATACAAGTCTTGGTTTGCTAGTTTGTACTACAGTTGGCATCTCTGCTATAATCCAGTAATACTTCCCCCAAGATGAAAAATAAACACAAACATATTTACACTTTATAAATAATGATTATTTGCTTATATTTCCTATAAATGATTTATAATATCGTACTTACGTGCTTATCATTATCAATTGCTTTTTCCTTTCTACAACAATTTAAATTGTAGTTCATTCATCGATGAAATCATGTACATCACATATTAAACCTGGATGAAATTAGTTTCATCCTAGTTTAAACATGGATGAAAATAAATTCAACCGAATCTAAAACAGGATGAAACCAGTTTCATACTGTTTTAGATTGGATGAATACAAATTCAACTAAATCTAAAACAAGATGAAACCAGTTTCATCCTAGTTAACCATGGATGAAAACAAATTTAACCAAATCTAAAACAGGACGATACCAGTTTCATCCTAAACAATTTTTTATATAATTATTTTTCTTAGTTTAAGTCAAGATGCAACCAGTTTCATCATAGCTACTTTTATCAATATTTTTTTTAACTTAGTTTTAGTTAGGATGAAACTACCAATTTTCTTTCGAAAAAAAAAACTTTCGAATTTACTATCAACAATGGATCTTGTTTTGAAGATCATCTAAAATTCTTTCAAAAAATATAATTTTTATTAAAATTCGACTTATATTTTACAAGTTATGATTTTTTTTGTGATTGTTTTAAATTGGAGAGAGAAAATGATAAAATCAAGAAAGAAATATAAAAATATTGGACATAATTGTCTAGGATTTTTAGTGTCAGTTTCACCTATTCCTAATATTTACATATCCACTACAATTATGTTTTAAAAATTGTTGGACAATAGACCTATTTTTTATATAATATTTATTATCATTGTATTGATAAAAAAAATATACATTGTGAGTTTTGTTTTCTCTTTTCTTCGATTCCATTATTCAAGTTCAACTATCTTTACGATTCTTTATATATATTCCTCCCGAACATCTCTTAAGTCTTATCTCCTCCAATTATGTACGTTGCGTTTCTTCTTTTATGGGAATGATCGACTTCGTCTAAAACTCTTGGGTAAGAACAATGTAGGGCCAAGAATAAGTAGGAGGAAGAGCAATCCAAGTGTGATAATAATTGTTCAAAAAATTTTCTTTTCCTTGTTTTGTTTGTTAAGTTCTTATGTTATATGATTGTTGTTGAATTTCTTTGAAGTTTGATTTTGATCAGCAAAGATGTAAGCAATGTCTTGGATATACGCATGCATGATTAAAATGAAAATGCATGCATGAACCATGGATGGGGTCCGTTTATGAGTTATCTCAGAGTCTCGTCAGCAAATGAAGGAAAGTGGTCAAAGTAAATTGATATGATATCCACGCCAAATGGGTTTAAGTGGAATATATGAAATAACCTGATAGGCTAATATTAGTACTAATAAAGTGTTATATTTATGGAACTAAATTTTAACTTGATTTGTAAATTAACACATATGGGTTTCGTGAGTAGACATGTTTTTTCCTTTGTAGAAACAAATAAAGGTCAAAAGTTGCGATCCAATTCCACCTTTCAACTTTTTGCGTTCATATGTAAATGTGGCAGGTGACGTACTCGCTTATGAAGGTATAGAAGGCGGAACATGGGCCGAATTGAGCTAATATGTAAGTCCGATTGAAATTACAATGTATGTTGCTCTTGTGGTACAAGGATACCAATTGAGCTAATAGTTATCTGAATCAATCCATGTGATTATGAATTGCAAGTGTCGAGTCAATCCGACTTGAGCTTTTGTACCACACAAGAAAGACAACACTCCTGAAGCCAATTAAAGTCCTTGTTCACTTTGAACTTTCTAGGCAATATGCATGAGGCTGAATAGACATGGTAAATTCTTTGAAACACATTTTGGTAGATCTGTATTTTTCTTTTATCTTTTTTTCTTTTACCTTTATGTAGATTTGTATATTTTATAAATTCTCTTTATCTGGTGAAATTTTTTCGATCAATAAAAAATAAATAAATAAAGAAGAAATATACCCGTGAATAAAATTTTATTTAATTAATAAATCAGAAAACATATATTTTATAAAATAATTAAATAAAAACAATAGTATAAAGAGTTAACTGCAGTTAAAAAAAAATTCGTACTGACTCAATAATCATCATAAACATTGAATGTTAGATTTTTATGTAATAAAATGTTTTTAATGACTTTTAATAAATTTCTTTACTATCTAGCTAGGTGATTTTATTTTTGTATTTAAAGAACGATTCTCTTTGTTGCTTTAATGGTGCTTCTCTTATATATCAATGGTTAGGTTCATAGCTTGCTAACAATATTGACCATTCAACACGACATTGCTTTGAGTTATTTCCAACCTAAGGATTTAATGCATTTGTTTTCGTATCTATGTACAAGGTTACTAGTTAATTGCATATTTCTCTTTAAAGCATCTCATATTAAAAGGAGACGATTATCCAAAATAGTCGAAATAGGTTCAAGGTTATACCATTATTTCTCTGTACCTTTAATATACTTATTTTGTTCCTTATAAATTGAGCTATTTCAAGTTTGCACAATTCTTAAGGCAAAAAGGAGAGAGATATATTTTAGGTGTTTTTTGCAATTATACCGTTAGGATAATAAAATAGTAAAATTTAGAAATAACATATCTCTCAAACTATGCCACGGATATTTATAAATTTATATCATTAGAAATCATTTTAAAACACCTACGTCGAGTATAAACATGATTATCAAATTATACATATTTCTTATATTAATAATACTTAAGAGTAATTTTAAAAATGTTGTTTTATTTACTGAAATATTACAATTCTTAACAAAAAAAAAATTCAACTAAGTAGTTCAATTTATGAGAAACGGAGAGTACTAAAAATGAGTATCTTTAAAATTGATTATAAATCAAAATTAAAATGTATATCATGATCAGTAAATAGATAATAAGATAAGTATATCTACATGCCAAAATAATATGGAAGGTAATGTTTAACGTACGTGGTTCAACCAATTTGTCTTACGTCTAGGACGAAACCCTATATGATAAAATATACACCCTCCGTCTTTGAAAAAGTGTTATTATTTTCATTTTAACTTAAAAATAAATCAATTTTAAAAAATAATAATAACTTTTTTTCAGAAACGAAAGTAGTATTATTGGTCTCCAAAGTTATCCAGATGTTTTTAATTGTGTTTGAAACTCCTATTTATATAATAAATTAAATCTGAGAAGATAGTATTTAACATCTTACTAGGTAATGTCTATCTAGAAAACTAATTATATAATCTTTAAGAATTGGTCTTTGATTTGTTCTTCACCTGATCACGTGAGAAAGATATGGTCATTTGATATTATTTGACACGGTCTTTTGATATTCTTTTCATATGAATGGTCATTTGGGTGTTTAAAACTTATCCCAGAGTTAAGCGGTGTTTAAAATACCGCTTAACTCTAAGCTACTTTCATGTACGTTTAAATTATCTTAGGTGGTGTCTCCGGGGCTGAGAGGTGTTTTAAACACCACCTACCTCTAAAATGAGTATGATCAATCTCGGCCTAAAAAATATAGTTTTTCTAGTGTGGAGTTTTAAACCACGTGATTCATCTTCGGAGAAGGTATGGATTTCTCAACACTTGTTTTTATATTAACATCCAACTTTTATAATTGATCAATTTAATTAGACGATCAAAGAAAATCCTTCTATGTAAAGACTATAGAAGTTAAAATGTATGCCTTTTCATTGACTATTTCAAGTTCATATTTCTTCTAATTTCTTTAAATCTAAGCCAAATATAAGCGTCAGTTGGATATATTACAGCAATGCATCATTGTAATTTCATTATTTTGGTTTCAATTTCAAAAAATTAGCTTAGATTTGAAGTAATTAGAAGAAATGTAAGTTTGAAATAGTCGTTAAAAGGTTTGCAATATTTCGTGACTATTTCAATTACTTCTTTCTTTTAATTTCTTCAAATCAAAACCAAATTTCTTTTAATTTGAGCTAAAATCTTCTAATTGCACTATAACTTTACTGTAGTTTACCCAAATATCACTATAAGAATTATAAAAAATTGAAAAAACGTTGTGAAATGTCGAATTTTAATTAATTTATTTTTTTAATTCCTTCAAATCTAAACCAATTTTCTTTCCATTGGAGCCAAAATCTTCCAGTTATACTACAAACTCACTGTAATTTACTCAAATTACACTACAATTTCGTTAAATGACTAAAGAATTATAAGAAATTAAAATGTATAATTTTCAATTTCTTCTAATTCCTTCATATTTAAACCAAACTTATTCTAAAATCTACCAATTTCATTATAAACTCACTAGAATTTGTTAAAGATTTATTATAATTTTTTCGGATCATTTCGGACGGCCCCACCGTGAAAGTGGTCATCTAGTTTTCTCTCAAATGACTTGTTGGATAAATTTGTAACAGTATGAAATGTTGAAATTGAGGGAAAAAATACTAATTAAGTGGGTGACTTTGGATATGACAACATTTCCCATGTCACCTACGCTATTAGGTAAAGCTTTTTCCTTTAATCTATTGCAAGATACGAAATGCTAAAATTAGACCAATAAATTTTAAATGACTGTTATTTGGGTCACCAAATTACTTAAAGGTTACTGATCCATAATTGGTTTGTTTTATATGGATTTTCTAACCCATGAGTATTGGTGATCTCATGTAATAATAGGTTTATAAATTTATAAGAAAAGTGTGCACATATATAAACGTTAGTTTTTTACTTTATTTTCAAAATTTATTGATGTTTTGGTGAAAAACGGTATACAGATAATAATAAGAAATAAATATATTTAAAATTAAAAATTTAATACTCTTGTTTATGCTCATTGCATACATAATTTCAAGAGTTTTCTAAATATATAAAGTTTACCAAATCCGATATATAGTTTGAAAAATATGATATTTTAAAGTTTTCATTTTGATTATTATAAAAATAATATTTTTTTGTAAATATGAGAAAAATAATCCAATAACTGATATAAAAAAAAATTAACGAACGCAGTTAATAGTTCAAAAATTAGTTTTCCATCCAACGACCGAATTTTAAGTTTGAAAAATTTAATAGTTGAATTTCATAGTATATAAGAGTTTTTTTTTTTTAAGGAGAAGGTTGTATTAAAGAGAAAAAAGACAGAGCCAAATACATAAGTCTCAAAAACTAGATTACATATGTAACACAAGTTCCCCATTATGCAAACTTGATTACCAATAATAAGCTTAAAAGTTTCTTTCTCACAAGTCCAAAGAACCAGAGTTTACTTAACTAAGATAATCAACTCCTCAACATATCTGTTTCGCAAGTCAAACGCCCTGCTGGTGCAATCCTTCCGCATAATCCAAGTTAAAACGATACAAGAATTTACTGTATTTGATTTGTGTTGTTCTCATCAGAAGGGAAGAGATTTATATAATAGGCTAATTTTTCAACGAGTGATCCTTATACGAGAACAAATGGAGGCCAAGAAGGGTAGTGTTTTCCTTGTCAGCCTTTTTGTCTGTATGAGTATGACAGGACCCACTTAACAGGAAATGCTCGAGATCTAATATCTCAATTAAGGCCAACGGTAAACAGACAAACATAACTGCTTTTATATTTTCTTTTGCTGCTCTCTCTTTAGATATTTTTTTCCCCGAAGCATACCCTCTCTTTAGATATTTACGAATCAATCTCATTCACCACCACGAAAACAACAAGAAACTTATAGAGATGAATGCGAAAGCTATAGTCTTTTGATTAAAGATATTGATCTCATAATCAATACTTAAACAACTAAAATAAACTTCATTATTAACGTTTACGAAGGTCATATATCTCGATGTTGAATTGAAAATTAGGTAACGAAGAAATAATTTGTCTGAAAATTTAACAACAAAATGAAACTATCCACTTACATTATAGCTCCATGGGTTCAATAATGTTTTATTTTAATGAAAGCCCTCCTTTTCTCTATCTAAAGGATGATGAATAGTTGTTTTTTTAAGAAAAAATATTAAGTGCTGAAAAAGGAAGGATGAGTCAAGGATCATAACTTACGTAGATATTGTACTTTGTTTATAAATTTGACCCAAAAAACCTTTCCAAAGAAAAACTAACCCAAAATTGATGAATGTACAATATCATTAATGAATTCTAGACAACACAAGTCCTTTTCATACATCTACTGCTCTCCTTTCATCGACACGCGTTGTCAATTATTCAGTTTGTAGTTTGATTATACTACTATCTCATAAGATTTGGTTTAGATTCATACTCAAATATATTAGTGCTTCAGACCAAATCCTTTTCTCCTTGAGCTAATTATTGACAAACCGACAAAGCAAAAATAAATAAATAAAAGGAAAGGCCAAATAGAAAGCCAAATGGAGATAAAAATACGTGTGAGCTGGCCATATGGCCATTCTTGAGTTTTGGTACCTTTTTGCTTCTACTTCTGTCGAAGTATAATCCCAATTAGAGGAGTTGCCACACGGTTGTTGTTCTCTTAGAGCTCTCAATTAGAATAAAGAGAAAAAAAAAAAAAAAAAAATTAGATTTTTTAAAACTCTAATTAAAAAATATTTTTATAAATTAGGAGATACTTAAAAAGAATATTATGAAGTAATTTGAAGAAGTCGTTATCCAAATAATTTTAGTAATGATTAAATTATCCTTGGGTATCTCCGAAGTGTTGTTAAAATTAAAATTATATTTTGATTTTATCTTTTTAAGTGTTAGTTATATAAAAAGAAGAAGGATTTTAGGAGTTAAGATTAAAATTAAACATTATGATTGTAGATAAAATTGTAGTCAAAACTAATTAAACAATTAAATCTGCTGGAAAAACAAGAGTATCTTAAAAGATTGAAGAAGCACTTTAAATTAAATCAAAACCAATAGAGAAAAGGAGAGGAGAGAAGAAAACGAGAATAGAGGCGATTCAGAAACTGATACGTAGTCTTCAAGGATTAGATCTTATGGAACGTATGGATGACTCACCATCTTTTTACTCCTCCAAATTATAATCAACTAGTTTCGCCTCCTACAATTGTAATAACGAAAATGAACTCAATTGAAATTGAAAGAGTTATAATCCAACTATATTATACTGAAATTGCTCAGATCACAATAGTAAGATTTTGATTTAGGAGTAATAGAAATTGGGATTTCAATTCCCAAGTTGACTAACATCACCAGTTGGCATAGTTTTACAGAGGAGTCAGCAGTGGTGATAAGAACAAGGAAGGGGATACCAATTTGATTTTTATTAGATCTATTATTATTATTATTATTATTATTATTATTATTATAAAGGGTAGTATGTATATTTTATTATTGAAAAAAATTCCCTAGCTAAAATTCAGTCTATATAGCCGTGAGTATTCCCAATTTATAAGAATATTTTTTAATTAAAGATTTATTTTTTTCCAAATATATTTTTTTAAGTATAAGTCGGAGACATTTATATAAGATTCATATTGAAAAATTGACTATTTCATCATGGGATCATGCTTCAATAGAAAAATTACTTGCACAGTTAATTAGGAAAAAATCTTGAAATCGTATTAAACAAGAGTCTTGTTATTTACAATCCATTATTTTTATTAGTTAATCCATATATTTAATCCAATCCAAATTTTTTACCTTTTTTATTAATCCAATCCTATGGATTGGATTTAATTTTTTTTTCAACCCTTTCTTCTATTCTTTTTAGAAGTCTTCCTCATTTTTCTGGGTAAAATCCAAATTTTTTCTGATAAACCTTTTTTATTCTATAGAAGAATCACTTTCAACATCGATCTATTCAACATTTTTTGGAACTATCATTTAATCGTTTTCAATGGAAAAATTCTTTAATCAATTGAGAGAAGAAAAAGCGTGACCGACAGAGCATCAATTCTTTTAACTTTATCGAGAATTTTGTCTCCGTTTCTTTTCTACAGAGCCTCGATGAAAGCATCAAAGTCTTGGGAAAGCATCAAATGTTGGGAACCGAAAACATTAGCATTTAACTCTCTGTGAGTTTCTAGAATTTCTGCTCAACCTATCGCTAACAAAGAAGAAGGATTTCTTTAGCTTTCTTTAAGTAGCTACTCCAGTTTTACCAACATGAGATGCTTGAAATTCTGTTGGAGATAGACCTCCGGCATCAACAATGGGTTTAGGTTTTCTTTTCTTTTTTTTGATCTTCTTTCCTATACAATGGTTAACAACTTCAACCATTCAGATCTCAACTTCTTATCTAGGGTTACAGAAATCTAGGGTTCAATAGATGCGAAACAGCAAGGTTACAGAAGAATTAATGATGACAGTACGATCTACTCTATTCTTCTTCTTCAATTTGATGCAGATACTTGAAACCCCATATCTGAATTTTCTTTAGTTTTGTTATAAACATTTGATTCGCGATGGATTCAAGCAGGGTGTTGTTAATTTTAGGTTTGATTCAACTGTGTTTGGTTCAGTTGGTGTTTGGTGGTGATATTGTTCATGAAGATGGTAAAGCTCCTAAGAAACCTGGTTGTTATAATAACTTTGTTCAAGCGTTCAGACAGCAGCAGAGCAGCTGTTCTTCTCCTTCACTTCAAATCTTCATCTCATTTCTCCTGTTTATCTTCACGCTGCCTCTCCATCACCATCAGGTCCATCACCATCGTTAGTTAATTCTCTCGATTATTTCTTAGTTTTTCACTTTTTAGAGGAGGATATTATGGGGTTTAATTTATTTTGCAACAGGACAAAGGTTGGCCATTGCCAAAGTTTGGTGAATGGGATGTCAATGATCCTGCTTCAGCTGAGGGATTCAGTGTGATTTTTAACAAGGCCAGGGACGAAAGAAAGGCAGGCAACAAGCCTGACTCACCAGGAAAGGATGAAACTTCTATGTATAACAAACCTAGACCAGTTACAGGCAAACCTCAATCTGTAAGTTGCTTCTCTGCTTATTTTACACTTACAATCACTTCTGTTCAAGGAACGATGTTTATACCTTTTTGTGCAAAAAGTACTAGCTATCATATCCCATGTCCGAGTTTAACTTGATCTATATCTGTATGTTTTAACTGTGAGAATAAGTGATTCCATACCCATTGTTTGCTTCAGACTTAGGTTATCTCTTAAATAATGAGATTGACCTAGTAAGTTCGAAATGTGCAAATAACATTTACAAATTATAAGACTAATGACAATAATTGGAGATGCTATGACATGTGAAAAAAAACTTGTAATTTAAAGTATGATGGTTTAGTTGGTTTCCTGAAGTGGGAGGTTACCTAAAAGCTATTGAGACAAGGATTGTGGGTTGATCAGTTTAACATTAACATTTAGCACTAATATTCTAGCATTTTTTTTCATTATTCAAATGTTACTCTTTTACTTCATCCCGACTGTTATAATTATATTATGTCAATAATACTCGGTACTCCTCGCATATGTACACTTTTATTTATTTATTTATGTGCATCTGGTTCGCAGTATTACCCTGCATCTCAGTATTCATAATAGTTGTGGAAGGATGCATTTTTATCATTTATTAATCTTTTGTAGCTTAACATTTTTTTGTTTAATTCTCGTTGAAGGTTTAGGAATGAACTTCCAAATCCAACAGCACAGCCGAAGTTAATGTTATAAAACACAAATAAAGATTTGTATGTTCCTTACCCTGAATTCATTGTACAAGCTCTCGTTATAAACTGTCATTCAAACTCATTTTAACATTGCATCTTCTGTGTGATGTCAAGTTCTCTAATTCATATGATAAGCTTACTGAATGTCTTGCAGATACACTAAGTACACCATTACATCATTCGAGAAAAATGCACAAGCCTAAATTATTTCTCGAGCCTGATCTTGGGATACCACTTGACCTACTTGACATCAGTGTATACAAGAAAAACAAGCCAAAGATCAGGTTTGCTGCAGGAAATTTTTCTGTTATTGATATGACAAGCCTAAATCTTCTCTAGCTATTAAATCAGTTTTGCTGCAGCAATTTTTTCTCTTAACTTGTTTGTCTTTATCTAATGTAACATTCTCATTTTGCAGCCCCTTAGTGAAAAACAAGCCAAAGATCTACGAGAAATCAGGGGAGGTTGCCATTGAGATTCTGCCTTTGCTCCCGGACTTCGACAGGTATGGAAATTTGATTGCTTTTCTCACAGGTGTATGCCCATATTTTCTCATGTTGCATGACAATAGCGTATGTTCTTAATTCACTATGCATGCAAACCCATGTTCTTAATTCACTATGCATGCAAACCCTAGGATAACAGTTATACAGTATATGTAGTATGACTGTATTAATATCATGTGAGACTGCCTTTGAATGAACTGGAAATTTAAAAGCATTTTGCATGATAAGTTAGTGAAAGAAACTGACATTTCTAGATTAGAGGTGTAGAGTAGAAGCAAGGATATAGATAGAGAGCACAAACAGATCTATTATTAATTTAAAAAAATGCTTAAAAAACTAATAAAAATGAATTAACAAAATTTAATAGCGCGTAACAACATTTAAGGTTTTCCACTCATCTAATCTATCTTTAATGTAAGTTTCACATCCTTCAGCACATGGTAGATGTTGATAAATCCAACTAGGATGCACTGGAGGTAGTGGAGCATTTTGGTATAAAACTGCCTTATTAAAGTGCATCCCACCACAATTCACTATCGAAACAATTATTGGATTTTCGAACACCTCACCCCGTAGTGGTAGATATGTCATATTCTCCGATTGATGAAAAACTGAAAATATGCAATTAAATGTAGTTGCAAATAAATATTCCATTTCAGGGAATGCCATCCAACCATAAAATCCACAACCATTATCTGACAGATGGTTTAACCTTTCTTCAAGTTTCGAGCACAAATCCTTACCACCAATAATACCAATATGAAGGTCTATGTTTTTTTTTAACTCAGCCATCATTTTAATCCGAACAGTCTTCCATCCATCAACTTTACTCAAACCTAACATTTCTGCACAAGCTCTATATCCACAGTGACCATCACCGCGAATATTTTCTAATTTATGAATAACTTTCTGCATAACGTTAACATCTAATTCTTCAAATGACTTACCCGGTCTCTGTTCATTACTTAAATCTCCCAGTTTACTTGTATATGGTTTCTCCAAGTGCTGTACGACCTTATTTTTTGAAACAACTATTTCTTCCTCTAATGAAAGACAAGGTGCCTCGTTCAAATCTGGTATTCTACTTTCATTTGCTGCATTTTCCTGTAATATAAGTACCATACTTTCAGAGTCAACCTCATTTTGAGATTTTATCTTTAACTTCTCAGCATTCTTTTTAAACTTCTCGGCATTTTTCTTTAACTTCTCATCATTCTTTTTTAACTTCCCGGCAATCTTCTCAGCAGTCTTCTTCAACTTCTCAGCATTCTTCTCTAACTTCTCAGCATTCTTCTTTGACTTCTGAATCTGTTCTCTACCATGTTCAAATGCAGATGGATTTCTCTTTGTTGAGTTCGATGCTCTTTGTTGTGCTTTTGTTGGACGACCTTTGGTAGTTACAGGAATAACTGGCTCCTCTAACCTGGTCATATCTGGATCAGCAAGCTCATTCAATTTTTCTAGGATTCACATGCGTTGTACCGTGTTTGAATTATTCCACCTGAGTTTAATTTTTGGTATTTACGGTAAATCGTCAAATTCGACCATTTCATCAACACTATAAGGACGAATACTTAGTTGTTTTCACTGGTTGTCTATTGCATCAAGAGGTATTGTCGTTCCATTCCGTTCGTACTCTTTTAATTCATGATAACATGGTAGGCCATGTGTCTTGCGAAGTATATGGAGACAACGATTACCACCTTTATTTGTCCAAGTAAGCTCTTTATGAATTTTATCTAGTGCATAAATGGAAACTCTGTTCAACAACTCTTTGAAAATTGGTAGCTTTTGATGTTCATGTTGTATATGCATTTTGCTATACTTAAATTTTTTAAGTATCTCAACCATCCTCGATTCCGACATTAGACGCATATGTTTCCAACAATATGTAAAATCACCCTTGGATGTAAGCAACCACTTTTTAAGCACACTGTGTTCACTCTCAACACGGTTAGTGGTTGTGTTCCCGTAGTGTTTAATCTCGTTCGTCCATGCATGAACAAAAAATTCTTTATCTACCAATATTTCATCTTTCAAGTATGTAATGAATGCTTTGTATTTTTTCCCCCATGTGCCTATAAACTTGTTTAAAAGATCTTCATACTCTATTTGCGTATCAGACTTCCACAGATTCTGCCAATCCTCTTTAATGTCATTTTGTTCATCTTCATCTTTCGTATACTTAACGAAATTTGTTTCAACATTTCTTGCAATATGCCAACTGCAACACATCCTCTTTGCATTAGGAAATACAGTTTGAATTCCAATTATTAGGGCTTGTTCTCAATCCGTAAGAAATACAGAAGGTAAATCGGAGTTGTTGTATAGTTTTTTCAAACACTTGAGCGCCCAAATGTAATCTTTCTGCTTTTCTTCTGACATAAATGCATATGCCACTGTAAAACTTGTACCAGTAGATGTCACACCAGCAACATGAAAAAGCGGTAATTTCCATCTATTTGTTTTATAAGTGGAATCCGCGAAAACTACAGATGGAAAACATTTTTCCAATTGTATACTGTCGGGATGTGCCCAAAATATATGACTCAACACATCTGTACCTTCAATGCGCTGATCCCATGCCACATATTTATTATCATTCAACAACTTCAACAAGTGTTGCATATTTTTCTTGCCTGCTTTTTCATTGGATTTTGTATAAGATTTGTAATTGTATATTGTCCGTAGACTAGATTTATTTTCAGGTTGCTTTCGTTTAATCGATGATAAAATGTGACCTGGTTTACTTCCACTTGTAGTCATCATATCCACTATTTGTTTTTCATCACTCTGTAAACGAGCTGCATAAGGATGTCCAACCAATGTATCGGATGGAGCATGATTGTGTACACCACATTGCACTTTAAGAACCCATTTGTTTTCTTCAACATATGAAATTCTTAGTTTAAAAGGACAATTATACTTCCTTGTTCCAGTTTTTCTACCCTTTTTTGAGACATGTTGTGGTTGCTTTTCAGAAGATTTGATAGTTCGATCTCTATATTTACCTCCTCTTTCGCATCCAAACTCAACTACCGACCCTTTAACCATCACATTATCATATGATTTGGTAATAGAAATACAAAATTTGTTTTTTGTCGCGACCATATGACACCATTGTTTAACATGTTCCTTAGAGACGAAAACCTGGGAAAAAAATAACATTATATTCAATTGAGTAAATTTTATCCAACACGTACTAATTGTTGTGAATAAAAAAATACAAATTAAAACGAATACCTCATTAGTCGAGAATTTATCATGTACATCAAAACCAACAGGTGTATTAGATTCTGTAGACTGATCACCAAATGGTTCCTAATTAGAAAATAACCGTAAGTGGCTAAAAATAAACAAATTGACAGGAAAACTACAAGTAGATTTGCAGGCGATGGATAAATGCCACAAGATAGGCCAAACCCGTCCTGTTCATGTTTACAGGATTGCAACTGCCCAATATGTTGAGGTGAATTATCTATTTAGTTATTTGACCATATTTATTCAACTATCACATGATTATTTTGATGATTTTTTTTGGACAGGGTCGGTTGTTGAAGAGGGTTTACAGTAAATTGAAGCTTGAACATGTTGTGATTGCAAAAGGACAGTTCCAGCAGGAAAGGAAAACAGCCAAAAAGAAAGAATGGTGTTCAAAACGAAAGAAAAACATGTTATTCATTGTTATTCACTGTTATAAGAAGAATGGTAGCAGGAAATTCACTGTTATTCACCTTAATGAACCCTGTTCTAGTCTACTAAAAAAAAACAGTCAAAATTCAAAAACAAAAAAAAAATGAAAGCAAAATGTAACTGAATGTAACTGTTTTAAATTAAATGGTTGATCAAAAAAATTAAGAACTTAGATTTCCAATAAAATTTTGTAAGTAATACCGTGTGATGTTGTTTGTCTATCCAATTGAAATTTTCCACTTCAATGATTGAAGGAGTAGAATTTACTATCATATTTTCTATACCACAATTAGATTTAGGGTTATTAGAATTCATAGTAGAAGTGAAGAAGAACAAAAAAGATGTATGATTATGATTTGTAGGTTTATAAACATATTATTTATAGATTAGATAAAGAAACTAGAAATAGAAAAGGAAAAGGAAAAGAAAACTATATTGGATTGGATTCATAAATTTTAGTTAGATTTAGTTTATAAAAAATAGTAGAATTTTATTTAATTTGTTATTGGATTGTATTAATAATATAGGTGGATTGGAAATAACATGACTCTTAAACAAAACGACTTCGTCTCTGCCTCATCCTTTACTGATTTGTTGTTTGATTGTGTTAGTTTGTTTGTAGGACATGTTAGCTGTTTCGCATGGAAGAGCGGGACATATTAGTCATTTGGTACTCTTTTTTCATGACTAATGGATTTTCCCGAGGTTAACATGGATTCTAGGAACCTAACACGGCTAATACTCTGCATAATAACCAATGCTTCTGTGATGACTGAAAAGCTCAGGAAAAAGATGTTTTCACCATTGGTGTGTGTGAATTTTTCGGGTTCTTTTGCAACTTATGTTGACTATTTAGTTTTAGTTATTTTCTATTTACATCGTTTTATCCTTTTCAGTTGACACTATATTGTCCATATCTATTTCATTCGCAAATCCTGGTCCAACGCGCTAAAACACTGGTCTGCGTCTTCAACCTTCACATCCATTCTTTCTCATCCTGTAAATATGCGTTTCACCCTCCAAACTACGTGTAGATACAACTTTAAAAAGTGAAAGTTGTGGAAAACATGATTAGTATTCTATTGTGTTGTAAGACCAACATTTATCTCCCAAATTCCCTGACAAAAACTTCAATTCCACTGAAAACGAAATCCAGCCTTTTAGTGAATTTTATAAACAACGTGAACGTATCAATATTCTTTTTCATTATTCAAACTTAACCTACCAAATCAATTTCTGGAACCAGAGAGAATAAGCAAAACGCGCTTGTCGGAATAAAAGACAAAATCAGGTATATGATTTTACACTTTAACGGCTTTAAACCGTTCTTTAGTGGCTACCAGTGAACATTAGACGCGTGCACCACTATCGGATGTTACAATACGCATGTCCCTTTTTAAGTGGATATTTTACCTGTAATGGACTGCCAGATACACATACAAAAACTTAAAGTACATATCGAGTATGTCGTTTTACCAATGTTGAATAGTTGACTAGTTGACTGCTGACTACGTATTCGGAGTGATCAGCTAGAATAGATTAAATTAGATAGATACTAGGATAGTTCTTAGTTGTTTCTTTTGCCAAGGGTGGGTCTAGGAAGCACACTGACAAGAGAGACATTTGGAAATATTTGAGAATACCGACCAGAATAACAACCAGTATACTTTAGGGTTGCGTAACGAGTGAGAGCCAATAACATTTGAGATTATGATTATCTTCAATTATTAGCGGTTGACCAATCTGTTTCCTTCCAGTTTATTGAAGCACTGTATACAGTAATGATTTGTCTATTTGCCAGTTGTTTTTTTGATTGATAGAGGAAAGAGTTAATATTATTTATTGGTATAACAATTCGAGTGGATTGGTATTTCATCCATTTGATTCAAATCGGATGTTTTTCTGGAAGTTGCAATTCGAGTGGATTGGTATTTCATCCATTTGATTCAAATTGGATGTTTTCTGGAAGTTGTTATCATGCTACGGATCTTTGACAATAAAGTGCTTAATGAACACATACAGAACTATCAAAAAAGTTTGAAAAATGAAAAATTTGAAGATATTGAAGATTCGAGATATCAAGAAGCATAATAAAATTTGAATTGAATGTTTAATTTGTAAAAGTCCGTATGTAATTGATAGTTTGGTGAGTAAAGTTGATAAATGGAGAGATTTATGAGCATTGCTCGGTTGAACCCACAAGTATTCGTATGTCAAATTTTTTGTCAATGTTAGATGACCAAAATTATTCAGGTTGTTGAGCCTCAAAATTCACCCAATACCTTGAAGATTCACACAAAGACATCAATGAGAAATTCATCAACAAAGATAAGTGAAGACCGACTATCCTATTTAACTCATTGTTATCTACCTTTCTATATTCTGAGACATATGTCGTTGGCTTTAGTAATTGATGAGCATTGCTCGGTTGAACCCACAAGTATTCGTATGTCAAGCTTTTTTTCAATGTTAGATGACCAAAACTATTCAGGTAGTTGAGTCTCAAAATTCACCGAATACCCTTAAAGATTAAAGATCACACAAAGACATCAATTAGAAATTCATCAACAAAGATAACTCATTGTTATCTACCTTTCTATATTCTGAGATATATGTCGTTGGCTTTAGTAGTTGATGAGATAAAAAGAAGAAGTTTCGAGTTCAAGCTGGTTCTTGACTAATCTCGAAACTAGAACTCCAGCAATGGATGTTCAAAGGACTAATCACATTCAGTTGCGGAACTAGGATTTCAAACTAGGGGGGATAAAAAATTTACAGTGAAGCAGTAATAGTAAGCAAGGTGGCCGAAGGGCGCGACAAGTTTTTTTTGGAAGGGATCGCATAATTAGCGAGCATCTGGGGGCTCATCTGTGCATCAAATGAACAACAACTTCATATCTGGAATAGTGATTTAGAGAAATGGTGAAAAACAAAGGTCATCATCAAACGGACAACAAAGAAAAAAAATCAAACAACAATACCAACAACATTGGATTAGTCACAAACGAAAGAGCTCGAAGTGCAGAATAAGATAAAATACTCACCGATTATGTTCTTTTCATGGTGACAAAATGCAAACGAAAAATACTGATATCATTAATCCCAAGTTATTAAAAGAGGGCAAGTGGTCTAGGAACGTAACACATTTCCTTTTGCAGACTAAACTAATGGAGGTGGTATTAAACTGGTGGAAGAGGTGGACTAAATGACAATTCTTGGGAGAAGCTAGAATTTAGAATTCTCGAAAGTACTTGGTTTACTATTCTTATAGATTCTATCAACGGAAATGACTTTATTTCTATATGTTCTAACTGTGGAAAAAAATTTACTTTGGACCAAAGTAAAAGCTATTCAAATCATTGAGACTACTTGGGATCAAAGTATTTCGTAAACGTGGAAACTAATTCACGAACTTACTTAGGAATGGAAGTAATCGTTGCTTGAACTTTGAGCATCTTGTGTGCATCAAAGGTTCTCAATCCCTGCACGTTGTGCATCTTGTTTCTGCAAGAGTCGTCCTCCATAAACCAAGGTTTCCTTAAGAAATATAATTAGGTTACGACTTTTAAGCCTTCACTTGGGATTCATAAAGCTCGGTCGGACTATCTTTTACCTAATAGATAGTTGTTATCCGAAATTTTATCTTAATTATCACAATTCTTGTCTATTCTAAGGTACGCCTCTTCTGATATACAACCATTTAAGAAATATTGATTGGGGAATAAGATTTATTGAAACTATTAGGAGTTCATCGTCTTAGACCTTGTTAGTCCACAAGATTACTATATATGCTTGTATTTTGATAGATCTTGTGAGGTAGAATCAATTAGGTTTCAGAACGTGTAAACATAATTGCTGAGGTTTGCTTTGATATCTTTTTTACCAGGAGATCCCTCAAAGAAAAAATGTTTCCATCACCTTGATTATCATATATGAAGGAAATCAAATAGGTGTCATGTTGTAGGAAGGTAGCATTAGTCTTCACGAAGAACAATGGAACAACTCCCAGGCCTGTAAAAGAATCTAGATAGAGGAATCAAGTACGTAGGGGTTCTCAATATCCAAGAGACGTAGGGGAACAACTGAAGATGAATAGCATGGAGGGTATATTCGTTCTCAATTGCGTTCCCGTCTGAAGTCTGATAGTAGACTAGTGTTTGTTGCATCTTAATACAATGTGTGTTCAAACTAGACGAGGTATTAGGGTTTTTACTACATTACATTTTTCTTCATTGACAAACTTTTTTGGTGTTTTGTGTTATTTCATTTCTACATTAGTCGTTTATCGTATAACTGAAATATCACAGGAAGTACGTTGTTCAACCTAGTTAGATTTGCTCGTCAGTAAAAACCTTACAAGACTTGTTCTTGTTGAATTTGGATCTTGGAATATAGATCATACAATACTTTGTCTTGATGAATTCGGATTTTGAAGTTTCAAGATCATTCAAGGTTGACCTTGTGGATTTGCATCTTGATTAGATTATCCAAAGGTTTCCTTGTATTTACAATTAAGAATAAGGATCTTGTCAGGATTAGTTCTTGAGGAATTAAAATCTAGAAAATTATTAATTGTACAAGCATTGTCCATAAAGGTTAACGAATGAAAGAGTTGATGGCGTAATACGTACCCTCTTTTTCAGAATTCACCATCCATCACTACACATGTTATTTAATCAAGCCTTAAAATTATCAAAGACATTACAGAAATAACAGGTTTCCACCTTTTAGGGGTAAGTAGTATTTTCTCGGATCGTATCTTCTCCTCTTGGCTCCTTGGTTAATTGGTCTCCCCCTCTCCTTGTTTTCTTCGGAGCATATGTTTATATAGGTTACAAAACTTGGGCCAAATATTCTCATACTATTAGGAAAACATGAAAACTTCCAAAAAAACGTGTTTCTAGTGTGGGTTTCGAACCATAAAGGTTGGGTTCCAGAATCATATTTCTCAAAATTTTCATAAAAACTTCGTGTTATATAACATATGTAGTTCTGAAACCCATTTTGGAAACTAAATAACAAATATGTTTTGTATTTGCTGAAGGTCTTTGGCAACTGGAATTAAGTCTTTGGCAATTGAACTTTGTTGGTCTTTATAGACCCTATTTATTTTTTGTTTGATCTTCAATTTCTATTACATTTAGAAGTATTTTGACTCATTTTGGATGATTCAACCTATTGAAATATACAAAATAGAAAACAAATATAATATTATATAATTATATAAATATACATGAAGTCGATACGAAAAATAAGGTGATAATGCACTTATCACTATTACGGGAGTTGGTTAACTCCAACCGTCATCGGATATTCATGTTCTGAAGAAAATGTCCTCCCAATATATAAAATTTGTGTTCCCGCTATTTATCGTCACGAGAATATATCTCGTCCCTTGGCCTCTTATGATTATGTAAGAACAAACTGAAAATACGCCTCGTCCTTTGTGCACTTATGATTATGGAAGAACAAAATCAAAAGATGAGAGTACCAAGAATACCTCTTTCTTTTAGTTTTTTCTATCACGGATAAATGGACAAAATACTTATTGCTTTTAAATATTAAAGTAAAAAATTTAATTTGGAAGAATTTGAAAGCACACAGACACAAAAAAAAAAATTCACGAGGAAAATTGCAAGTGCTAGAAAACTCGGGGACTTGGTCAAGTTTGAAAAAGTCACCGAATTAAGCCACTACACCATTAGACTTTAATCTAGTGTAGCTGAATCGAAGAAATATACTAGCATTAGGTGAAAATACGTGGGTACCAAGTACACCACCAATTATTTTGCAATAACCTTTATCAGACACACCTTGTATAATCTTTTTAATCTAATAAAGATTAAAAATTAGTTTGGCAATGTGACCTTGGTAATAATATGAGTTCAACGAAGAACAATTACATGATCAACCAAGATAATATTAACGTACAAGTGTAATTATTTTAATTATAATATAACAACTATAATGCGGAAGTAAACTAATGGCATGAAACAAGATTTTGTTAACAAGGAAAACTGTTCGGCAAAAAAACCCAGGACCTATTCTAGTTTTGAATGGTCTCAAAATTAGACGCTATACAAATTCTTATCCACAACCTCGTATAACTGAGACTGAATAAACTATTCCTAGTTACTCACCTTAGTATCTCTGCGCCTACAACCAATCTGGCTTACGCACGTGAATCACTAAACATAATCCACTTCCAAGTATTGCTTCACCTCTGTGAGAACTTCTTCACCCCAAATCCTTTTGAACGTCTTACAAACATTAAAGAATCAAACTGTTTGGTAACCACTCATTACCAATCACAAATACCAAAGGATATTAGATGATTAAGCCAGAGTCAAGGATCTTCCAGTTAGATCTGTAATTTAATAATTTACCAAATATGAAACTCCTTGATAAAGATCAATCAAGATCATGATTACCAAAATAACCAATCTTGATTCTACAAGTTAAGTTCGTAAAACAAACAACTTGTCGATCTCGCAAGTCTTATGTTTATCAAATATAAACTATTTTTTTGTCCCAGACAATCAAGTCAAGCAGATAATCACGTCAAGATCAGAAAATACAAATGAAATTCAAGTTTTAAACTTCTTAATCTTCAAAAGTTACAACCTGCACTTGATTCCACTGTTCTATTTGCCTCATGAATGGAGTTTGTAAACATTGGTAAATCAATAGTTCTATCAACATATTCTGAATCACTAGAATCTTATATAGTCTGATATTTATAGTTCTTTATTGACCTTATACCAGAAGAGAATGACCATGGAATAAAGAAGAACGTCTACTGAAGATAACTATGCATTAGTTCAATAACAAGTAATAAAAACTAAAAATTAAGTAACAATCTTAGTTTTCCACCAATGATATTTCTAGAGCTCCTTCATTCCAAAGAAGTCTTTAAACCAGTTAATCGTGTTTTGTCCAAATTTATTCAGACTACTTGCTACATAAAATAACCTCACACTTGTTTCAGGTGTGTTCTGGGATGAGTTTGTAAGAATACAAAAATCCACTATTTATAGTGTTATGAGCAAGGCTTGGACTGGAAACCAAGAAACATAATTTTGAAATTCTCAAAGATGTCCAATTAATATCATTTTCGAAATTAAGAATGTTCTTGATATTCTTGGATTATATTAACATAAAATGATGTAATAAAATCTTAGAATATATTCTGACATTAATGTGTGAGATATCATACTAGTTTGACAACAAATATTAGCTAGGTGCAAGTAAATGAACTTTGCTAAAATAGTTATGTGCAATCTTCTGGGAAAGGAGAGCACATCAATATTGATTCCAAAGTTCAAAAATATATCTCAAGATATTAGTAAGAACTTGCCTTGAGTGTCAAAGGAGTAAATATGAACAATAATATATTGGAGTTAAATACGTGTTCAATGTTTTTTAAAATATGAATCTTTATCTTCTAACTTGTATACATTTCGACATCCATTAATCAAAGAGAAACAGACAACCAAAAATGTACAAACAAGTCAAAATACAATCAAGATCAGTTCTGGGATCAGTCTTTTCACTAGGGATCAATCATGGGATCGGTCCTGAATCATTATTCTAAAATTTGGAACTTAATTCGAGTTCAACAGGCTTTAATACATGTCGAAGAAATTTCTTTCTATCCTGATATTTAAAGCATGGATTCAAGTTGAAGGTTTACCACTAATCAATATTAGTGTTAGGTTGAAATCACAAAGATATTGAAAACTGTACCACATATCTCAATAAAATAAGTTGTAGAAACAACTAGTTTATATCCTTCTTCTTGATACTTTGATTACAGTTAATGATTAAGTCATCTAATGTAAACAAACTGTGCATGTTATATTTTCAATGAACGCGTATAAGAACTCGATTGGAATAGAACAAGTCACAGTCAATATATCTAACATCAATATGAAGGTTGATATCTTCGTTTGATCTTCAATACGTCTCCATTTCTTCAATGAGTAACTAGGGCATGTCTCAACATTTTTATGTCCTAAGTATATTCCAACGAAGTTGAATTTAGTATTCAAGCGGTGAGTTTTGGAACTAAACTTGACAACAAAAATTGATATACCAACAATTTGTGGTTCAAACAAGCAGTGATCTAACACTAGGTTACCCAAATTCATCGGTATCCCTGCGCGTACAACCACTTTTTCCTACACATATAAATCCCAAACAAACGTCTAAACTATTTGAGAGTTGCTAATTAGTGTTTCAAGAAGACTATCGCCTACCTTGCCTCTAATCAGACGACTAAGATTTCTTTGAGAATATCGAATCAATACAGTTAAGGAAAAACTGTATGATTAAAAATTAGTGTGGATCACAACAAATGTGAAACTTCCAAGACAAAATTCTTCCTTCTACTTAATAACTTCTTGATTCCCTAACTACAAGCATGGGCATTACACCAACCATACGTCTTGTAACAACACAATTATGCTATCACAAATCGAAATCTACTAAAACAACAATGTGAGTTTTATCCAAAATTTCCAAGGGTGTTCACAGAATATGGTAACTTATACTCGATAGTTCTTGATGGCATTATATCAGAAAAAAATGAACTTAGAATAAAAAAAAATATCAGTCAAAAAAGTTATAAAACTATCAGATAGTAAAAAAAACTAAAAACAATAAATATAGTTCTCATTTACCGAGGTAGAGATACTTCCAGGCATCTTAATCCCTAAGAATACTTTAAAATTACACAATGACCCCGAAGGATTAAAAGGCAATTGGCTCTGTTACTCTGCAACTTAATCATAACGTACCCAATGGATGAGATGAGTTGTAATATTTGCATAAATTATTGCAATCCATGAGTTGTAGCAAGATCATAAATGCTTATGCTAAGAATAGGTACAAAAATCTTCTTGAACGATAGTCTTTCCCAGTTAGCTTTGTAGACAACTTGTACTTGACTAATACATAATCCTCATTAGTTATCACTAACTTATCTAAGTAATATACTTAACTTAGTTAATAACAATATTCCTCAGATGGAAATCATGATCCAGTTCTTATGTTACTATCATAGCCATGAGTAACTAAGTATAATATGTTCAAACTTCCTACCTTGAGTGACGATGGTTTCATTGAATCATAAACTTAAAAATATAAGTTATGAATTCCATCCTTGATGGTTTTGAAAGTGAATCAATTATAAATTCAAAAGTGTACAATAGTATTCCACTCTCGAAAGTTAAGGTAGTACGATTTCTAGAACCTTAACTAACCTTCGAAAGATAATGGGCTTAGTTTCCGAAAGGATCCACTATTTTCTCTTGACTTCACTATCTCTCTAGATTATCATTTCTTCAAAGGATCCACTATTTTCTCTTGAGTTCACTAATTCTACTAAAATCAGTTCATTAGAGAGTAGTTGTCTTACCGAATTAGCCTTTTATGAGTTTTTCTAAACTTCATCATTGCTCATTTACTTTAGACTCACATAGTCAATTGAGTTTCAGCAATGGTGGATACATGCTTCGTTCACAGAGGGATTTCTTCCAAAAAAGGATTTTAACCATTCAACTTCCTTTCATGCTTTAATTCAAGCGAGCAAACTCTGATTCCATCTCAGTCGAGTTCCTCATGTCTGTTGGAGGATTTCAAACTATTTATACACCTTAAGAGGGAACACACATAGGCTGAGACTCTCCAAATCCTGAAATCACAAAATTTCTTAAGGTCAGTGCAATATGTATCATGCAGATACACAAATTAAAATGTAACTCAAGTACTACAAATTTATGATCAGATCATCCCTCTAAATCCTCTGGGGGTCACAAGTATGTTTGTACACCTTATTCACTGCACATTTACAACAACATTAAACGCATCGAGTTTGACAAAGATCATATTCGTCATATATAGCTTTTTCTAGTTCCTTTGATCTTTTAGATCATGCATGTCACCAAAAACTTAGTTTTTCAATCAAATCGCAAATATCACATTTTTTCTAGGTAGTTGTAAAGCATATAAAGGCATATACAAGATATGTGTACTATATACTAGTACGATTATACATTTTCCTCCAAAGGTTAGTGCTATATATATCATATATTTGAAATTAAATATGTACCTCAAGCATCCCAATCTCTAGTCCTTTGACCAGAGCATCCCTGTGATTCTCCAAGATAAAAGGGCGACATGCACACCTATTGTACACCATACATTAAACACATTTTATAGAAACCATATATCATTAAAATTTTATTTTGGTTCTTTATGATACTTTAGACCACATCACAACATATTAGTTTCATGTCAAACTTCAAACAACATATAATTGTTAGTGGTTATAAAACACATAACAAAGGCATGCTAAACATACACACCTTCAATTAATTTAGTTGTAAATATACTTATCAAAATTCATTAGTGCCACATCACTAGAAATCATCATCATCATATAGAGAAACTGCTAGGTCATAGACTTACTACTTGGTTCAAGTCAAGTATATGTAGGTGTAATCATCTTGTAAATTTACTCCTAGTGCTAACCAAACCATTAAGGTTGGTCCACCTTTAATTAATCATTTAAATATACTTCCTCAACATCCATCTAATGTAGCATACTGACAGTAATTTCAATCAATGCCTGGCGAAGTAATTTTAGTGTCATGTGAATATGTGCCAAGATATTACTACTTTATTCTTTCTATGCTATAATTATCAAGTTTGCTTTCCAGGTAATCTACACTATCATCTATTGAAGCTTCTTCTTCCAGAGTGTAGTTACAATGAGACCGTGTATCCTCACTGTAGATTTAAGGTTTAGTTTAACAACAAATTCACAAAGTTAAGTCACTGCCTGACTTGTTCTTTTATCTACAGACTAAAAAAGCAGTTGGATGGAATTTTTTAGAGAATTGTATAGATATCTCTAGTGAAAACCTTACCTAAGAAATATGTTATCGTGAGCTCAGCATTCTCAATAGTAAAATTTTATTTTATTTAAATGTTGTTTACCTTAGAACCAACAAGTTATCAATCTATAGTTCTGGTGATCAATTGAACATATGCATTGATTTACTAAAGAAGTCGACTCTTTATTCTCACCTCC
The DNA here is from genome assembly GCA_023531435.1 of Papaver californicum. Lineage (NCBI taxonomy): Eukaryota > Viridiplantae > Streptophyta > Magnoliopsida > Ranunculales > Papaveraceae > Papaver > Papaver californicum. Next base: position 7,007,188 of record JAJJMC010019832.1, read on the forward strand.
AAAATTAAGGTTTACATGGTAGATTGGGTGTTCTCTATAAATTTGCTTGAGATATAAAACAAACACTTGTTTTTCGTCTTATACCTTTATAGTTGAGGCATAACCGCGCCCCCCCCCCCCCACCCACCACCACCACCACCACACACACACATATACATAATTATCAGGATTTCTCAACATAAAGAAACTGCACTTATGTGTCATTTTGGTTGCATGTAACTATGACACACCATATAATTTGATTTGTGGTACTCTATACCAACATTATTATTTAACATGTTCATGTATTCAATCTCAATTCATTTGCAATTTTTACTTTTATCTACTATTGTCATGTTCTATTACGCTAACATTTAAAGCATCACAAGATCATATTTCCAAGTGCAACATTTCATGGTAACTTAAATAGATAACATTTGGCAACCGATTTAAATTGCAATACACATATTGGGAATGATATCATAATTTGATTAATGTCCATACCTGACAAGCCTTGCACATCATTTACTTATTTATTCAACTATTTTGATAGTTGAGTTGTTCATGAAAATGCTTTTGAGCTTTCCCATTCTTGGTAGAAGACAAAATATACCTTTTCTGGAGCACACGTTCCAGTAATTTCGACAGTTATCAACCAATTCTTTTTATCATCTTTACTGAAAATTAAAGTTACTTAACTGTGTCAATTGCCCATTCAAATTTTAGTATACAATTCTTTATTCCGAGGAGATAAGCACACAACTAAAAACAAAAGTTCTCACAAATTAACACTTAATCTATCATTCAATTTAAGATGATAAAACTTCTGACCAACTAGGATTCAAAAAATTTGTTGATACTCTTATTCGACATAGGTAATATCAAATTATCGAGAGATTATAAGTGCTCATCCTATAAAAATATTTATTACCAAGATAAAGTAATCAAGTTACGTAAGTATCTCTTCACATTAGAATACTACAATCATTAGTCAGTAACAAAAATTGGCAATAAAACACCCAAACAATTTTTGTACAGATGCATATCAATTCAAGCACATTTCACATTTAATCTTCTTGTTGCACTAGTTAATAAAAAATACTTTGTACCTCGCTATCCATATGACTATGGTATACTAGTGTATTATATTTCTCACATTTCGAATAGAAGGTAACAAATTTGAAATGGTTTAGAAATCACTGATACACAATTATTAACTGATGGGATTTTTAATTATACTGCAAGAGCACGACTATCGATGAGACGGGATGTAAGTACAGTTCGTTTCACAAGGATTTCAGAAGTGCAATTTCTAGTTTTTAATTAAGTAACGTGCTAATAACAAAAACAATAATTTTTAATGAATAAATTAAATAAATAAAAATCTAAAATAAATATACAAATTAATCAACCAGGAAGAGAAGAATCAAGGGTTTTAAATTCCACTATTTCTGAAGTTTGTAAAATTAACAATTTATTATCTCAAATAATTACTCTCAAATTACTCAAAACAATTTTGAACAGAATCTCATGTTTTGGAAAATATAACGTTTAAAATTATTTATACGACTCTCGTCGTCTCATAAAAATATAATCTCCTTCGCTTATAAAAGAACAACAACCTAAAGACTATTCAAAACAATTTAATCGGAGCATTTTAGACGAGAAATTATTAGTCATGAAAAAGCACAAATAGTAGAGTAAATATGTCTAAGAAATTAACTATTAAAAATACACATATAAAATAGCTTTACCCCAAACCCTACAAAAGATTTTAACTACTCATAGAGAAAAATAATAGAAAAAAATCAATTAATTATTAAATTTATTGAATAAGAAATGGCTAAAAAATTTTCTTTTATTACTTTGTGGATTTAACGACACACCTCATGAGAAGCAAATAAAGCACGAACTAGCTACGTCACTGAATGATAAATCTCTCTATTGAATTAACGAGACCTTCTGCTTGTATTAGAACCGAAACTGTCGCTTAAACTATAGCAGGAACCGTCACTAAATCTTTTGATTCTAAAAGGAAAGGCAACAATATTTAACGACAGTTCTTCTCCGTGGTATGTTCTTCTTCTTACTTCTTCCACCCAAGAACCCTTATTTTTATGATATTTTTTTCTTGATTTTTCTCTCAATCTGGCAGAAGCCACCTTACCCCAAATCTTCTCTTGACTCCTCTATTTATATTGCAACATCAATATCTTGAAATAAATCCCCCAAATCCTCAACATATTCACACAAATCATCTCTCACCCAATCATTTTTTTTTCCATCGTTGATATTTTTCTTGTTTTCTCAACAGATTCTGTGTCCTTATCTTGATTTGAGAATATCTTCTTATTAACCCCACTCTTAAGGAGATAATATCTCACAGATTCAACAACCGAGAGTGTTTCCTTTCTCACGAGATACTCCCTGATTTAGTTTCAGCCAACTAATTTACGAGATTTAGGATTCCATACTCGTGCAAACTCTTGTTAATTTAGACAAGAAAATAATTTTTGTCTTTAAAACTCTTAATACTCCTCAAAATCTTTCTCCAAATTTGTACAGAGATTCGCAATTTAAGAGAACAAAAATTCCCGCCAAGATTTATATTTGAAATGAAAGAGGTGCTGCCTTTATCCAACGCCCGGGTACCTTTACCAATTCTAGGGGGTGCCCTTATCCAAAATGAGGGTGCTTTTAACACTTTTAAGCCAATTTTTCCACGATTATTTATTCTTCTAAAAATACATACAAATAATTAAAATAACATTATTAATACGAAAAATTGAGTAAAAGCAATATAAATATGAGCTCAAATAAGACATAAAATTGTGTCTATCAAATACCCCCAAACTTATATTTTGCTAGTCCTGGAGCAAATCTAATCTAGAAATAAAAATCCTAACTCACTTTCGTAGGAATCACGACTACACTTAGCATGTATAACAAGCCTTTAAACCCCTAAGTGGCCTTAAAGGACGATTTTTGTCTCATGAGGGTTTACAATAGTATACCCATAAAACCTTTACTCCAACTCCTAGCTACCTGTGAACGAATGAGGATAGACACTAATCATGCTATTTAGTTGGCTAATAAAGTCTTCATCCTAAGAAAATCATTACCCTATATGAATCCAATTGATGTACACGAGTTTGCAATCAAGCATACTAAAATTCATATAGAAGAAAACAAAGCACTACTCAGAAAGTCATACAATGGACCACGATACGCGGAATCTTACAAATCATAATCATATGAACGAATTAAGAAGATGGATATGGAGATAAAAGTGTGCGTATGTTGACTAAGGTGAACGGTGTTTCCCAGAATATCTATATCGTTCCTAGATGAACCCTAATGGATTGAGATACGCACCCGCTGGTCTGAATCCTAATTCTAGTATCAACTCAGCTAGTATATACAAGGCCCCATCGGTTGATTTATTGAATATATACAATTATTTATTATTATTATTTTTTAATTTTTTTAATATATTTTTTCTCGACAACATGATTACATCTTTTGAATCTAAGCGCATGCTCCTTGTCATCAGATTACATGATAGTTCTCATGGATCCTGCGTTCCACGCTTGCTTATGCGACGGAGACAGAGAGAACACACACATATTGTTATCCAAGTGTTATTTTCATTTTTTTATTTTTTTAAATGGTTAAGTTCAATAAAAATAATGGGGATTGATCTTAAGCACTCACTCTGCTTCACTTAGAGAAACACAAAAAGGTTGCAAAAATAAAAACAAAACGTGATATGGTGACGACTAACATGTTATTTCTAACACTTGAGCTCTGTCCTTTTATGAATAGACCATTCTCATCTAGACAAGAATTTTGTTTCCATCTACCTAGAATGGTTAGTGTCATCCTGAATTATTCATAAGTTTCTAGATTTTGGAGTTTTTGGCACAACTAAATTTTTTAAATTTTTCTCCCTTACCCCCAAACTTAAACTGAACATAGTCCTCAATGTTCTAAAGATAAATGAATGAAAGCATGAACAAAGATAAAAAAATAAACAAAATAAAAGAGATAAGGAAAGATATTACCAGCACCATATACCAAAAACATATGGGTTGCTCCCATTAAGCGCTAAGTTTAAAGTCTTCAGCCAGACCAAGAAAGGATTAGTCACAATTTAAGAATCATATAACAATAATCAAAAAAGTTGTGGATCCTTAAAGTCAATCGGATCTTACTCATACATTTGACCAAAATGGAATATATGAAGTGGTGGTCCTTTTCATAAAAATTTGTTGATTCATATTTCCTAAAATAATTAGGCTTAGCTCCAATATTCAATATCTGACACATTTGAAATTCATACGTTCCCACATTTGAAAGAAAAATATTTGGTGGAAAAACAAAATCAATCTTGGTATCATGGCTTAGGTAAACCACATCAACCATATGATGGGTTTCTAACACCTGAAGTTCATTTTGGACATTATTATTCCGTTTTGGAAACAGCTCATGAATATAATCTCTTAATATGGTAGAGGCCAATACGTTAGTCCCAAGTGAGGGACCTTTATAAGAGTCAAAGGGTTACCACGGAGAGAATGCTATTCACCCCCAAACTTAGAGTAGCTTGTATCCTTGGATAAGTTAGTCAAAATTTCCTTAATTTTAGATTTAGGAAAATGGTCAATTAATTGTTCTAGGTTGTAATCAGGTGGGGTACCTTCACTCACATTCAAATTCTCTACGAGTCTATCATCTTTGTCAGGGACTATGATCTTTGAATCGGATTCAGACACACTAGTCTCGGGATGAACTAGTTCCTATAAACCATCATCGTCTTCATAATAACAAGGAAATATTTCACCGTCTATAATAGTGGTATCTCTAGTTAAATCCTTTTCCACTTGAATAGGCAAATAATCATCAATATTATTAGGATTGAAACTAGAAACATCATTATTATCATGAAGCTCATTTGGTATGAAAACTTCCTCTTCATTATGACTACAAATTTTAAATTCTTCATCATTATAATAATATGAAGATGGTTAAACCCAAGGTTGTACCATACCGGATTTCGGTTCATACCGGTCGAGAGCGATACACTGGTACGCCGGCATACCGGGGAAATTTTGGTTTACATACCGGCGAAATATCGGTCTATATATTTTATACCTATAATTTTATAAAAAAATTACTAGCTCACATTGCCTAAGGTTTTGACAGGCAAAGGGGACTAAAACACATAATATGTAAGTGAAGCCAACTGCCTAAGGTTTTGAGGTTCTAATGTACATCTATGTTGTTCAAGTCTAAGTGGTAGCAAATTGATTGGATGCTGTAATGTACTTCTGCTTTGTTCTAGGTACAACAAAATCCATAATTGAATTCGTGTTTTAAGTGTGGAACAGAAACAATAATGCAAATGACACGTGATTCTACATACAATGATACATATCTACATATTCGTGTTTTAAGTGTGGAACAGGAACAATAATGTAAAGGACACATGATTCTACATACAATGACACGTATCTACATACTTGGACAGTTGGACACACCGCTTTATGTCTACAGTCTACACTAGTACTACACACATTATTTATTTAATCCATTTTCATTCATTCGGTGACATTGATTGAACAAAGAACTCCAACTCGGTCCATAATTCTCTTTTAGATACTGTGAGTGTGATAAAATGGCAGCAGCAACAGCATCAACTGATCAGAGCTTTCCACCACAAAATCAAGAAACTAAACCAGGGAAAGAACATCTCATGGGTCCACTCCCACTACCTATCAACCCTCATTACAAACCCTCCAAAAAGTTTCATGTAATGTAACATCTTCTTCTATCTTCTTTAATCACTTAAAACTCTATTTTAAGTTGTGTGCTAATGGTTTGTGTTGATTCATGGGAAGTGGTGTTGGTGACAGGAGGAGATTCAGTTATAGGAATAGCAGTATGTTATCATTTTGCAGTAGAAGGTGCAACAATAGCCTTTACATATGTTAAGGGGCATAAAGATAAAGATGCACTTGATACTTTCCAAATAATAATCCAGTTCATAGAAAAAACTGGTTCTCAACATCAATGGATTGTGTTGAACTTATCTGTACCTATGAGTTTGATTATGTGCCAGGCGAATCAATGCAAAGGAAAATCAATGGATTGTGTGTTACTTGAATTGGGTTTTTAATGGAATGTGTAACTATTGTTAAAACTGTTAATCAGTGAAATCAATGGATTGTGTGTTAGTTGAATTGGGTTTTTGATGGAGGCGCAAAAGGAAGTTCTCCCGTGAAGCAGAAGACAAATGAAGAAGATGGACTGATTTTCGCTTCTCTCACCGTTGGATTAGATTAGGTTTCTAATCTGATGGCTCATATAATGTACCGGTCATACCGGGTAAAATCGATTTTTAACCGTACCGGCCGGTTTTTTCGGCAGAATACCGTTTCGGCGGTATATTAGATTTTGCACCGCTCACCGGCCGGTACCGGTAAAACCGCCAAAATTTCGGCCGTACCGGCCGGTACGTACTGCATAGGTTGAACCTTATCTAAACAAGTAGTGTCTTCAATTCTAACCTCGCCTTCTTGAATAGGTAAATAATTATCATTATTATCAAGGTTAAAATTGGAAACACTATATTGGCAATTAAGTTCACTTAAAACAATATTATGAGATGACCGTTCTTCTTCCATTTCTCTAAAGGTCTCATGAATTTGTTCCCACACTATGTCACTCCTACGTGAATTTTTAGTCAACTGCTTGAGTGAATCTTCTAAAGAAAGACTAGCATCATAAGAAGTGCTGAGTATCAATTGTTTAATTAAATCCTCCAAAGACGGAGAACAAACATTTTTATCAGTATAAAATTGCTCGTTTACCAGTTCGTATGACTGATGAGCGTGCAAATAGTAATTGAGATCACTATGGTATGAACCATAACCTCCAGAGGGTTGGTAGTGGTCCCAAGTACTATCCAAACTATGGTCATAGCATGGGTAATGTCCATTTTGAAATTCGGGTCAATAATCATTGTGATGGTCCTCATAATACCAGTTCGACATTTTCTTTTTTGTGCACGTGCAAATGCAGGTTCAACTAAATCAGGTAAGCTCAGGTTACCTTAGAAAAATATACCTACAGTCAAAGACTGGTCAAAGGTAGAGAGCTAAGGCTCGTGGTTGTTTGGCTAATAACGCTCAGAGGGTTCAGCGTACTATCCCACGTGTTTTCATAATAATCGGTGCCGGACAATGCAAATGATGTGTGTGCACGTGTCTTTTTAATAAAATAAAAATAAAAATCTCCTAATATAATTATGTGATAGACACATTTTTGTGTTTGATTTGTCTCAATTCTTTTTATTGATAGTGCTCGATTGTATGTTAATTGTGTTAATTTATGTGTTTGTAGGTATTTTTGGGAAATAAACATCCTTGGAAAAATTGGCTCAAGGCACCCCAAGATTGGATAGAGGTACTCCTAAGCTAAAGGCACCCCTATCTCGGATAAGGGAACTCCATCTTCTCCAACTGAATTCTGGCGGGAAAGTGTAGTTTTGAAACTGCAATTTTTCTGAATTTAATTTTAACGAGATTTAGTCGGATTTCTTGTTTGATTTGGATTGTTATCACCTTGTTACGACTAAACAGGGATGGTAAGTCTTTTAGTTTCGAAAAAAAAGGGATATTTTTACGGTTTGAGGAATACAGAGAAGATATACTCGGGATTTTCTGAGGAAGATTGTGTGAGTTTAACTCTGTCTAAAATGTGTGTTAAACATGTCTGGAGAGTTTGAGCTGCCATTTGACGCGTGAAGAAGATAAAAGGGGAAACAATTCCCGTAATTAACATCTACAGACACGTGAAAATAAAAGAAAAATATCCCGAAGATATTTTCTTAACTGTGAAGATTTGGGAGGAGTTATGGGAAGATATTTGGGTTGTTGTGTATAAATAGGGGTCGAGAATACCTAAAAAGGGGATCGAGAGTTTGGGGTTGAACAAAGAGTGAGAATCGGAAGAAAAAAAAATCAAGTTGCAGACACTCTGCTGCTGCTAGTGAAGAAGAGAAGAAGAACTTCGTCGTAAAAAGGAAGAACTTCGTCATAGAAGTCAATAACAACGTCATAAAAGAGACCGTGGTATTTTCTTTTCCATTCAGTGACAGAGAGCACCTTCTGTAACATTTATAAACGTCTCAATTTTCTGTGTCAATTATCTTTTCACCTTTGTAAACACTTTTTGAGCCGTGAATATAAATTTTGAGCGTGTTTCTAACATGAGGAGCTAAACCCCATTGCTAAGGCGACAAAGGAAGCTATTTTTCCAATAATCATATGGTAATATTTATTTAATTAATTTATGCAATTCTTTTATGATTTTTTTCCTTGGTTAAAAATTGATTAAATGACTTTTATTAAACAATTGTGATTTCTTTTGATGGTACATGCTTGGCCTAGGGTTTTTGATGTTCCATGGTTTCGATATACAATTGCTATTTTTAAAATCTACTTGTTGCAATATTTTAGAATCAAATTGAACGTATGAATTGCATAATTATAATAATTGAATTAAATCACTTTAAAATTGGAAAATAGTGGAATTTTTGCCACAATTTTCTTTCAACCTTGTTATCAATTTTATTTGAGTTTTGCTATTTTTAGTCTTAGAAATTAGGTTTAAATCCAAATCTTCACAAGTCTTGAACGAACTTTTCTTATCACTATCACAATTATATCAATTTTTGGCGTCGCCGACGCGGACTTGTTTTTAGGTTTTAGTTTTAGTTTTTAGTAGTTTTATTTTTATTTTTTTATTTTTTTGTTCTATTTTACGTTTTTGAATATTTCTCTTTTGCTACAGGCTTTGAAATGAAAGGAAAAGGAATTGAGCCGGAAGACATGGAGTTAAAGTTAAAGCAAAAAAGAACGAAGAAAAAGACAAAGACTTTTTATATTTATATTTTATTTATTTTTGTTAGTTGTTTTTCATTTTCCTTATTTTCTTTTTGGACCTTTATTTTTGTTGCTTGCTTGTTTAGTATTTTATTTATTATTGTAAAAAAAAAAAGTGCACACACCAATTACATCTTTCGTCAGACACCGATTTTTAGAAAAACTTGTGGGAAAGTACGGTGAATCCTCTGGTCGTTATCATCCGAAACACCACAAATCCCAGCCTTATACCTTTGACCAGTCTTTGACTGTAGGTATATTTTGCTGCGGTAACCCAAGCTTACCTAAAATAGTGAACTCAACATTTGCATGTGCACAAATTCTTGCTAAACACTAGTAGTTCTACTTGTGTATGCGTCGTTCGATCCGTGTAGGAGATAGACTTGAAGAAAACGACCTTTTTCGAGTCCGACCTGTTACACAGATTTGGTGGTACATCCATTTTTGCTGAAATGGGTGGTAATAATAAAAATGAGGTCCAGGTAAACAAGATCCTAAGAGATCGTATGAACCCTTCTAGAGTAGTGTGTGACCCAGGGTTAGTTATCCCAGCCACTACTGTCAAATTCGATATTAAACCTGGGACAATTAGTATGCTTCGAACATTTAAGGGGTTAGAGAATGAGAGCCTGTATACCCATATAAGAGACTTTGAAATGATTTGCGACACAACTAGGTTGCGTTTGTTTCCCTTCTCTCTTGATGAAAAAGCCAAAGAGTGGTATCATTTCATTCCTTCTAAAACGATCACCACCTGGATGGTCTTGTAGAGGTTTTTGTTAAGAAGTTTTACCCATACCATAGGAATACTGCTGCTCGTCAGTCCTTTCAAATATTTAAACAGAAATTAAGTGAAAACCTACACGATTATATAGAAAGGTTTAATGAATTGTTATACCAGTGTCCACATCACGGCTTTGAAAAAGCCCACATGGCCCAAATTTTTTATGAGGGCCTAGATAGTGAAACCCGTATTCAGGTAGAAATAATAAGTGGTAGGAAATTCACATATAAGGACCCAGATACATGTTTTGACTCGTTTATCGAGTTAGCTGAGCAAACTAGGAAATGGGCTTCGATGAGAGAACCAGAAATTTCTAGGAATTCTATCCATAGGGTTGATAGAGTTGATGATGGTTCGTACATCCTTAGACGTCTAGAGGCCTTATAAATGAATCAAGGGTCAAACCATGCTAGATACGAAGAGCAAGCCCATACTTTTTATAACAACTCTAAGTTTGAAAACCGTCAGAGATATGACCCATATTCTGAACTTATAACAATGGTTGGAGAAACCATCCTAATTTTTCTTGTTCTAAGGGCCAGAACCGAGGCCAGTCTAGTAATACTCAGGCTCCCCCAGGTTTTGGATACACTAAGAATCCTTCAGGTCCAGCCCAGTTTCAGAACCCGCCAGATAAGGAATCCATGAGTTTAGAAGAGTCTCTCACCTTTTTATCTAATAACACTGCAAAGTTTCAGCAATCAGTTGAACAATGTATATAAGACAATAAGATGATTCAGGCTAACTCTCGGGCTATTTTTGATTTACGAAACCACTTTATTCAGTTGAACGAGTCTTCGAGAGAAAAAGGTAAGTTTCCTAGTCAGACACAACCCAATCCTAGAGGAGTTCATGAAGTATCTTCTGGAGAGAAACCGTTCAATCATGTGACTCTGTCACAACCCTTAGAAGTGGTCGAGTGGTAGACAATAAGGTAACCATGCCCGATAGTGAACATATTGTAGTTCACCCTTTTGAGCCAGTAATTGAAGAGACTGATAGAGTCTCTAAAGAGTCTAATGCGGTTCCTGAGAAATATGATTTTGTGCCCAGAGCCCCATCCCCACAACTGCCAGTACCAACTAATAAGGAATCCAACTTTAATGATATATTAGAGATTTTTAAGCAAGTCAACATAAATCTTCCTTTATTAGATGCAATCAGGCAGATTCCTACTTATGCCAAGTTCCTTAAGGATTTTTGTACGTGAAAGGGAAAGCTTAATGTACAAAAGAAAGCCTTTTTATCTAGTCATGTAAGTTCAATTATCCAGAACAATACAACTCCTAAGTACAAAGACCCAGGTTCCCCTACTATTTCTTGCACAATAGGTAACTACGGTGTTGAGAAAGCGTTATTTTACTTAGGAGCCAGTGTGAACTTACTTCCATACCATGTGTACCTCCAGTTAGGACTTGGTGACTTAAAACCTATCTGTGAAAATTCCTCGTGGCATTGTCGAGGATGTTCTTATTGAGGTCGATAGGTTTATTTATCCTGTGGATTTTGTTATCCTAGATACCAAACCTATCCCTGACCCAGAAAACCAGATACCTCTGATATTAGGTCGCCTATTTTTAGCTACATCTAATGCAATCATAAACTGTCGAAATTGTATTATGAATTTATCTTTTGGTAATATGACTATTGAGATGAATATTTTCAATATTATTAAGCAACCCCATGAGCTAGATGACATGTACATCAGAGAGGTGAACATGATAGGAATATTAGTTCAGGAGTCATTACCAAACATCTTATCTGAAGATCCATTAGAGAGTTGACTATCATATTTTGGATTAGATTTTGACGATGATAGCACCATTGATCAATTGCATGCTCTGTTAGACTCTACCCCTGTGTTAGATACTAATAGATGGAAATCTAAGTTCAAACCACTACCAGTTTCTAATTCTACCTTAATTCCTTCTTTAGAAAAGACACCTAAGCTGGACCTCAAACCATTGCCAGATACTCTAAAATATGTGTTTTTAGGCCCATCTGAGACTTTACCTATAATTGTAGCATCCGACTTGATTATAATCAGGAAAGTAGGCTAGTAACTTTACTTCAAGACAATAAGGAAGCTTTAGGGTGGACCTTAGCAAACATTAAGGGTATAAGTCCTACTATTTGTATGCATCAAATTCATTTAGAGGATGACACCAAACCTTCTATGGAGATGCAATGTTGACTAAACCCTAATATGAAAGTAGTAGTTTGAAATAAGGTGCTTAAGTTGTTAGATATGGGTATTATCTACCCAATTTCAGACAGTAAGTGGGTCAGACCCGTTCAGGTTGTTCCCAAGAAATCAGGTACCACTGTAGTCCAGAATGATAATAATGAGTTAATCACTTTCCCCTTCCTTTCATCGACCAAATGCTAGAACGATTATCTGGACATAGTTATTATTGCTTATTAGATGACTACTCTGGTTATAATCAGATTTTTATTTCCCCAGAAGACCAAGAGAAAAACACTTTTACTTGTCACTTTGGTACCTTTGCGTATAAACGCATGCCTTTCGGGTGTATAATACACCCGCTACTTTTCAGCGTTGCATGATGAGCATATATTCTGAAATGGTAAAACGGTTTTTAGAGGTCTTTATGGACGATTTTTCAGTTTTTGGTTCATCTTTTGATGAGTACTTGCATCATTTGACATTAGTGTTGAATAGGTGTAAGAAAAAGAATTTAGTGCTTAATTGGAAGAAATGGCATTTTATGGTTCAATCAGGAATTATTTTAGGGCATATCGTGTCCTCTAAGGGTACAGAGGTAGACAAAACCAAAGTTAACCTTATTAAGAATTTACAGGTTCCCAAAACTGTAAGATATATTAGGTCAATTCTTAGAGCATGCAGGTTTTATCGTCGATTCATTAAGGATTTTAGCTTGATTTCTAGATTTCTTTGCAATTTGCTTGCAAAAGATGTTAAGTTTGTCTTTGATGATTCTTGTTTAGTGTCTTTCGAGAAGCTTAAGACTTTGCTCACTATTGCCCCCATAGTACAGGCACCTAACTGGAACCTAACCTTTGAGATCATGTGTGATGCTTCAGATTATGCTATTGGTGTTGTGTTAGGTCAGCAAGAAAACAAATTACTTCATGTTGTTTACTATGCTAGCAAAACTCTAAATGATGCCAAACTGAACTATACCGCCACAAAGAAAGAACTGTTAGCCATTGTTTTTTCCTTAGACAAGTTTTGATCCTATCTCTTAGGTTCTAAGGTTATAGTCTTTACTGATCATGCTGCTTTGAAGTACTTTCTGTCTAAAAAGGATACTAAACCTAGATTGATTAGATGGATCCTTTTTTTACAAGAATTCTCTCTAGAAATTAGAGACAAAAAGGGTGCAGAAAATGTAGTAGAAGACCACTTGTCTAGACTTGTTGTTGATTCCCCTGATGATTCTCCTCCTGTGAGAGACATTTTTTCTGATGAACAACTTCTCGTTGTTTCCCAATTACCTTGGTTGCGAATATAGTGAATTATCTTGTTACCGGTCGAGTGCCTCAACATTGGGGTAAACAAGATCGTTCTAGGTTTTTAGCCGAGGTAAAATACTTCTTTTTGGATGATCCTTATTTGTTTTGTCCAGACCAGATTATTAGAAAATGTACATTTGAGAGTGACCAGTCTAGTATTATTTCCTTTTGTCATGATCATGCTTGTGGGGGTCACTTTAGTGCTAAGAAGACTGATGCTAAGATATTACAGTGTGGATTCTAATGGCCTTCTATGTTCAAAGATACCCACAATTACTGTGTTGCTTGTGAGCGTTGTCAGAAGTTAGGAACCATTTCCGGTAGAAATATGATGCCTTTGAACCCTATTTTAGTTATTGAGGTCTTTGATGTACGGGGCATTGATTTTATGGGTCCATTTCCTAATTCTTTTGGTTATTTTTATATCCTTGTCGATGTACACTATGTATATAAGTGGGTAGAGATGGTTTCGTGTAAAACAAACGACCACAAGGTTGTGGTCCATTTTTTGAATGATAACATATTTGCACGTTTTGGTACACCGCGAGCAATAATTAGTGATGGAGGGTCACACTTTTGTAATCGATCGTTTAAACTTTTGATGAAGAAATATGGTATTACCCACAAAGTAGCTACCCCATATCACCCATAGACTAGTGGTCAAGTAGAGGTTTCCAACGGGAAAATAAAATGTAATTTAGAGAAAAAAATTAATCCAAATCGGAAAGATTGGTCATTTAGGATTAATGATGCCTTATGGGCTTACCATACTGCGTTTAAGACCCCCATTAGAATGTCACCTTATCGTCTAGTTTTTGGCAAGGCATGTCACCTTCCTGTTGAGTTAGAACATATAGCATATTGGGATGTAAAGCAATTTAATTTTTTGCTTGACAAGGTAGGAGCTCACAGAAAACTCCATCTCAATGAGTTGGAAGAGATTCGTAGAGATGCATACGATAATGCTAAGGACTATGAGAACAAAATGAAACTTGTGCATGATAGAAATATTTTAAGAAAGTCATTTCTCAAGGTCAAAAAGTTCTTCTTTATGATACTCGTTTACATCTATTTCCCGAGAATTTAAGCTCTCGGTGGACCGGTCCTTTTGTGGTCCGTACTGTTTTTCCTCATGGTGCTATTGAAATTGAGACTCAAGATGGTAAAAGTACTTTCAAAGTTAACGGTCAGAGATTGGAACAATTTTTAGAGCCTTTTCATGCAGGTGATGTTGAGGAGGTCCCTCTGGAGGACCCTTCTTACGTTGATTGACCATCAAGGCCGTTGTTATAAATTAGTAAGTCTCGTAGGTTTTTCTTTTTAGTTTTCTTTTTTATTTTCTATCTAATTCTCCGGAGAAGGATTGTTACGATTCACTCAGGTAGTATCTTTCTTATCTCTTTATTCCTCTTGTTACCTATATTTTTGGTATTGATCTTTAATTGAAACATTGAGGACAACGTTAGATTTAAATTTGGGGTAAGGGAGAAACTTTTAGTGCAATAATAAAAACTCCAAAATTTAGAAACTTGTGAACAATTCAGGATGACACTGACCATTCTAAGTAAATAGAAACAAACCTCTTGTCTATAGGAGTTGAGGGACCCAACTAAAGGGTCTATTCATAAAAGGACATAGCTTAGGTGTTAGGAATAACATGATAGTCGTCACCATATCTCGGAGTCTACCTCGGCCATATCACCTTTTGTTTTTATTTTGAAATTTTATGTGTTTCTCTAAGTGATTTGTTGGGGCTCTATCATCGAATTGTTATCGGCGTTGGGATGAAGTAGAGTGACTGAGATCAAGCCCCATTATTGTTATTTATTTTTACCAACAAAAATAGAGAGAGAGAGAGAATAATAATAAGTAAATAATTGTTTTATTTTCAATAAGTTGGGGCCCTTGTATATACCAGCTGAGTCGATATTAGTATCAGGATTAAGATCAGTGGGAGCCTATCGCAATCCATTAGAATTCATCCTAGAACTGAGCTTCAGACAGATATGGGAAACACCGTTCACCTTAGTCAACATGTGCAAAATCCATCATCTCCATATCCATCTTCTAAATCTATTCATGTGAGTAAACTTTGATAGATTCCGAGTATTTTGGTCCATTGTACGAATTTTTGAGTAGTGTTCTATTTTGTTATATATGAATTTTAGTACGCTTGAGAAAAAACTTTATACAACAATTGGATTCAAAAAAGGGTAATTTCTTTTATAGCCAAAGAATTTTGTATCCAACTAAATAGCATGTTTATTGTCTACCCTCAATCGTTCACAAGTATCTTGAGTTTGGAGTAAAGGTTTTGTGGGTATATCTCTTGTAAACCTTCAGGAGACAAAACTCGTCCACTAGGGCCACCTAGGAGTTCAAAGGCTTGTTGCACACGCTAAGTGCAATCGCGATGCCTGCGATAATGAGTTATGATTAGACTTGTTTGAGGACTAGAAAATAATAAGTTTGTAGGTATTTGATAGACATATTTTTGTGTCTGATTTGTCTCAATTCTTTTTATTGATAGTGCTCAATTGTGTACTAATTGTGTTATTTTATGTGTTTATAAGTATTTTTTGGAAATAAATATCCTTGGAAAAATTGGCTCGAAAAAGTGTTAAAGGCACCCAAAAAAATTACTAAAGGCATCCACAGATTGGATATGGGCACTCCATAGCTAAAGGCACCCCCATACCTAATAAGGGCACTCCATCTTCTCCAATTGAATTCTGGCGGGAAAGTGCAGTTTTCAAAGTGCGATTTTTCTGAATTTAATTTTAACAAGAATAGTCTGATTTCTTGTTTGATTTGGATCGTTACCACCTTGTTACGACTAAATAGGGATGGTAAGTCTTTTAGTTTCGAATAAAAAGGGATATTTTTACGCTTTGAAGAAAATAGAGAAGGAGATATACTCGGGATTTTCTGAGGAAGATTGCATGAGTTTAACTCTGTCTAAACCGTGTGCTAAATATGTCTGGAGAGTTTGAGATGCCATTTGACGCGTGAAAAAGATAAAAGTTGGAAACAATTCCCGTAATTAACATCTACAAACATGTGAAAATAAAAGAAAAATATCCGGAAGTTTTTTTTTAAACTTTTAAGATTTGGGAGGAGTTATGGGAAGATATTTGGGTTGTTGTGTATAAATACAGGTCGAGAATACCTAAAAAGGGGATCGAGAGTTTGGGGTTGAACAGAGATTGAGAATCGGAAAAAAAAAATCAAGTTGGAGATACTCCGCTACTTCTATTGGAGAGGAGAATAAGAACTTCGTCGTAAAAACGAAAAACTTCGTCATAGAAGCCAATAACAACGTTATAAAAGAGACTGTGGTCTTTTCTTTTCCATTCAACGACAGAGAGCACCTTCTATAACGTTTATAAACGTCTCAATTTGTATCAATTATCTTTTCACCTTTGTAAACACTTTTTGAGACATGAATATAAATTTTGAGTGTGTTTCCAACATAAGGAGCTAAACCCCATTGCTCAGGCGACAAAAGAAGCTATTTTTCCAAAACCAAAAACACAGGTCTCCGCAAAGTCATAAGACCATGTATGGGGGCTGACGCCTGCCCAGTGCCGGAAGGTCAAGGAAGTTGGTGACAATTGTATGGTAATATTTATTTAATTAATTTATGCAATTCTTTTATGATTATTTGCCATGGTTAAAAATTGATTAAATGATTTTTATTAAACAATGATGATTTCTTTTAATGGTACATGCTTGGCCTAGGGTTTTTGAAATTCCATGCTTTCAATATACAATTGTTATTTTGAAAATCTACTTGTTGGAATATTTTAGAATCAAATTGAACGTATGAATTGCATAATTATAATTATTGAATTAAATCACTTTAAAAATTGGAAAATAGTGGAATTTTAGCCTCAGTTTTCTCTCAACCTTGTTATCAATTTTATTTAAGTTTTGTTATTTTTAGTCTTAGAAATTAGGTTTAAATCTAAATCTTCACAAGTCTTGAACGAACTTTTCTTATCACTATCACAATTATATCATTATGTACAAAATAAAATAAAATAAAATAAAAACTTGGATACTTACTTTTTTTGGAAGGCAATTTCTATCCCACAATGTAAAATATCTCCTGCACATCAGAAATAAGAAAAATACCCAAGTATAATCTAATAAAGAAAAATAAAAATAAAATAAAAATAAATGCTAGACGAATTAACAAAAAATTAAAGAAAAATTAAAATTCACAACTTCTAAATCCCCGGCAGCGGGGCCAAGAACTTGATGGGATTTTTAATTATACCGCAAGAGCACGGCTGTTGATGAGACAATATGCAAGTACGGTTCATTCCACAAGGATTTTAGAAGTGCAATTTTTAGTTTTTAATTAAGTAATGTGCTAATAACAAAAAAATAATTTTTAATGAATAAATTAAATAAATAAAAAGATAAAATAAATATATAAATTAATCAACCATGAAGAGAAGAATCTAGGGTTTAGATTTCCATTATTTATAATGTTTGTAAAATTAAAAATTTATTATCTCAAACAATTACTCTCAAATTACTCAAAACAATTTTGAACCCAATCTCTTGTTTTGGAAAATATAACGTTTAAAATTATTTAAATGACTCTCGTCATCTCACAAATATATAATTTCATTCGCTTATAAAAGATCAACAGCCTAAAGACTATTCAAAACAATTTAATCGAAGCATTTTTGAAGAGAAATTATTAGTCATGAAAAAGCACAAATAGTAGAGTAAATATGTCTAATAAATTAACTATTAAAAATACACATCAAAAATAGCTTCATTCTACACTCTAGAAAAGATTTTAACTACTCATGGAGAAAAAGAATAAAAGAAAATCACTTAATCATTAAATTTATTGAATAAGAAATGATTTACAAATTTTCTTTGTCGATTTAACAACACACGTCATAAGCAACAAATAAAGCACTGACCAGCTACGTCACTGAATGATAAATCTCTTTATTGAACTAACGACGCCTTTTGTTTGTCTTAGAACTGAAACTGTCGATTAAACTGGAACAGGAACCGTCGCTAAATCTGTTGATTCTGAAAGGAAAAACAATAGTATTTAACGACAGTTCTTCTCCGTGGTCTGTTCTTCTTCTTCATTCTTCCACTCAAGAACTCTATTTTTTCTGATTTTCTTTTTATTTTTATTTTTCTCTCGACCTGGCAGAAGCTAGCCTCCCCCCAACTCTTCTCTCGACTCCTCTATTTATATTGCAGCATCAATATCTTGAAATAACTTTCCCAAATCCTCAACATATTCGTACAGATCATCTCTCAGCCAATCATTTTTTTTTCCATCGGTGATATTTTTCTTCTTTTCTCAATAGAATCTGTATCCTTATCCTGATTCGAGAATATCTTCTCATTAACCCCACTCTTAAGGAGATAATATCTCATAGATTCAACAACCGAGATTGTTTCTTTTCTCATGAGATATTCCCTGATTTAGTTTCATCCAACTAATTTACGAGATTTAGGTTTCCATACTCGTGCAAACTCTTGTTAATTTAGACAAGAAAATAATTTTTGTCCTAAAACTCTTAAAACTCCTCCAAATTTGTACACAGATTCGTAATTTAAGAGAATAAAATTTCCGACAAGATTTATATTTGAAATGAAAGAGATGGGTGCCTTTATCCAACGCCCGGGTGCCTTTATTAATTATTGGGGTTCCCTGAACCAAAATAAGGGTTATTTTAACACTTTTAAAACAAATTTTCCAATATTTTTTATTCTTCCAAAAATACCTACAAATAATTAACATAATATTATTAATACGAAAAATTGAGTAAAAACAATATAAATATGAGCTCAAATAAGACACAAAATTGTGTCTATCATTAACCAAACATGCGATTTATGCCAATTGATATTACATAAAGCATATATAATCAAAGTGATTAGAATACAATAGATAGTTGATACATAACTGAGTCAATATCTCATTATTCATTAGATATCTGATACTAATCTACCACATATTAGAGATTATCATTTTAAGTCATAACAATCAAATCGTTACTTGCTCTAATTTGTTTATGAGAGCTATATTTCAACTTCATTGAAATCTCAAGTATATTATGGATAGAAGTACTCACTAGCTAGTACCAGTTTTTCATGTTATATCCAAAGTGACAAAGTACAACTAAAAATGGTTGCAAGATCTCACGCCAATCAAGAGCTTTAATATGTTTATTGTTTTACTGGACAAACATGCATAATAATTTTGCAAACACCATATTTCACAAACCATAATTCTGAATGTGAAATAAAATATGGTTTTTAAAGATAACATCCCGATCTATTAACTTGAATAACAACTTCAAAAACCCATGGTTAAGTCTGAAAACTTCTCTTAATCAGTGTTAATTTTCAGCTCGTCGGAATTTTTCAGCAACATTTCTCAGTTTTGTAAAACAACTAAAAATACTTTTACAATACTAAAAATTATAAAATTTGGTGTGGATAATAATTAAGATTTCTACTAAATTTGGTTAAAAGGATTCACCAAAATTCATTATAAGTTAAGAGATATACTCGAAATTTTGCAGCTGAACCAAATCCCAATTTTGAATTTCGGTATAGATATGACATCCTAGTTTTCCAATCAACATCAACAATTCGTAATATCAATTGATCATCCACTTTCGATTAATACTAAAGATAATGTCTTAAGATTGTTGGGTGCAACAATCAAAATTGAGGAAAAATCAAATAAATAAAAGTTATTGATACTTAGTTGTAATGGAAGTGATTTGAAACTAGTGCTCCTCAATTCTCTGCAACAAAAATAAGATATGTAGCAAAACTTTGGAAAACAGAGTGGGTCAGGTGTTCAACATGCTATCCTTAAGATATTAGTGCCCGGCTATACTTTTTTTTTAATAGGAAAAGAGGAATTTTATTAAAATTATCTAACAAGAGTTCAAATGAAGTTTCTCTCGAATTAGAGTCTTCAACCACAAAGGAGAATCATTTCCCCAATATAAAGAAACACTACTGAGCCTAGCTTTATGTGCTAAACAGTGAGCTACTTCATTAATGTCTCTAGGAACATGAACACATATCCAACTACTGAACTTTCTTAGGAGTTCACAACAATCTGAAATGATTGGGTTATTTTTACATTTAATAGATATTATTTCACCATTTATTGCCCTAACTACATTCAAACAATCCCCCTTTAAATGCAGCTTTTGAACGTTGTGCGGCTTAACCCATTTGATTGCCTAACAAAGTGATAAATCCTCCGCCTGTTCATCGTCATCAGTTATTCTTTGTATATTCCACGCTTCAACAAAGATACCTGCATCATAAATCTTAATTATACAAGCACCGATAGTATTATTAGCTTTAGGAAAGTTACATCAAAATTAATTTTTATAAATTCATGCTTGGAGGAATCCAATTAACTATCTCCATATCTCTAGTCACAGTTGCACCCTTATTCATTTCCTTTCTTATGTGGTTATTCCATTCCATCATATCCTTCTTAGCTTGTCGTACCACTCCATCTACCTGCACAAGAATATTCTCAAAAAAACTAGCACATCTATCTTTTCGGATGTTCCACATACTGTGTCCTGCAACAATTATTAACTCATCCTGCATCACACTAGTTAAAAACCAACTTGCGATCCA
Organism: Papaver californicum; assembly: GCA_023531435.1. NCBI lineage: Eukaryota > Viridiplantae > Streptophyta > Magnoliopsida > Ranunculales > Papaveraceae > Papaver > Papaver californicum. The sequence goes on from JAJJMC010019832.1 coordinate 7,028,062, forward strand.
TTATTTAAGGGACAATCCTTTAATTAAACCAACAAAATTTGCATTTACTTCCTTCCAAACTTGTTTTGTCACATCATAGTTCAAGAAAAAATAATCCACAATTTTGATTTCCCTGTTGCAAAGAACACAAGAGGAAGTAATACTAGGCACAAATCTAGAAATTCTTTCCCTAACAGAGAGACAGTTATGCACACATTTCCAAAGTAGATGAAATTTTTTTGGGGTAAAGAAGCCTTCCATAACCGAATCCAAGGAAAACTAAGCTGAGTTGCAACATGTTGGGGATTGCGTCAAATACTATTAATGGTCTTATATGTAGTTTTCACCAAAAAAACTCTATTGTGCGAAGGAGTCCATCTCAAAATATCACTCCTTGACCTTGAAATTCTGACCTTGCAAATATTCCTGATAGTATCACAATCAAATAAAATATTCAATATATCAACATTCCAAGTATAAGTTCCTGAGTTGGTCTACAGTTTTAATTCATTAAATATAAACCTTGAGGATACCAACTCAGTCCTATTAGGTACCCATCTATCATCCCATATAGATATCATCTTACCATCCCCCACCTCCCAACGATAATTCTTTTTGATAATTTCTAAGCCAGCATAAATCCCTTTCCAAACCCTAAAGCCGTTTTTATTAGCCGTATGGAGGGGATTGATGCTAGGGAAATACTTTTGTTTCAGAATTTTACTCCAAAGAGCATCCGGATCACATAACATTCTCCAAGCTAATTTAACTAAGAGTGTTGCATTCAAATTAGCATTCTTCTTTATGTTTGAACCACCTAACACTTTAGGCATAGTAATAGCATCCCAACTTCTAAAACATATACCTCTATTAGATTGTTTAGTATTCCATAAAACTTACATTTTATAGTATCAAGCCTATCAGTAAGCATTTTAGGTATATGAAAAATAGCTAGATGATGCATATAACGAGCCAAGAACTGATTGGGTCATAACTGTCCTAGATGGTTGATTTAGAAGCTTGCTCTTCCAAGTTGATAGCCTACCATGGAAATTATCTTGTAAATGTCCAAAAGATTCCATTTTATTCTTTTGAATAAGCAAAGGAAACCCGAGATACTTATCTTGTAAGGTTAAACTTTTGGATTCCTAAATATTATCAATCTGAACTTTTACATTATTATCCATTTTGGGGCTGAATGTTATTCCATACTTGTCAAAATTAATTGGGTGTCCAGAAAATTTGCTAAAAATATTAATGATAGTATCTAATTGCTTAGCACAACCATTACTAGCTCTAGATGAAATGAGACAGTCGTCAACAAAGAACAAATGACTACTTATCGGACTATCTTTGGTTACTTTAATACCCTGAATATCATTAGTGGTTTCAACATTAAGAATTAAACTAGAGAAAGCTTCCATACATATAATAAACAAATAAGGTGACAAGAGGTCTCTTGCCTAAGACCCCTTGTAGAATACAACCTATCACCCGATGAACCATTCAAAAAAAAGACATGAAACTGTAGACACACAAGCATGAATCATGTTGCACCAGTTCTCATGAAAACCTAGATTTCTAAGGATAATAGTCAAGAAATCCCACTCTATCCTATCGAAAGCCTTGGACATATAAAGCTTGATAGTGATCAAACCTTTTTTTTTTTGCTTTACACTTCCTCATACTATCGATTAGTTCATGCGCCAACATAATATTATTCGTTATCATTCTAGAAGACAAGAAAGCTGCTTAAAAAGGGATTATGATCTTGTCTATTACCATTTTCAGTCTACTAGCCAAAAGCTTACTGATAATTTTATAGAAAAGATTGCTTAGACTTATTGGTCGAAAGTCAGAAGAACTTTTAGGACAATTCGACTTAGGAATTAAAGATATAAAGCTAGGGTATTTGTTTTAGAAGGTGCTTAGAGTGGAAAAAAACTTGTACAACCTTAACTGTGTCTTCCCCTACCACCTACCACATTTACTGGTAGAAACCAGGTGGGTAACCATCCGTACCTGGTGAGGTCCATGGTTCCATTTGAAACATAATTTTTTTAACCTTCTCTGCACTTGGGATATCAAGAAGAGATTCACTATCTTCAACAGAGATACAAGACTTAATACTGTCGAGCAAACATTCTGGACTCTGAGGATTAGTGGTACGACAAATTTTGGAAAAGTGTCTCTTAAGTTCACTAGCAATGTTGTCCATGTCAGTTAGCCACACACCAATAGAGGATTATATTGTGTCAATCTGAGTTCTTTTTTTCCTATACTTAACTTTGTCATTGAGTTACTTAGTATTCCTATCATCATAAGCTAAAGAATTTTCCTTAGCCCTCTGCATATAAAATTCTTGCTGCACCTCATACCAGTATTTAAGTTTATCCTCAAGCTCCTTAATCCTATTCATATCAATGTTTGCATTATCAACACTAACCGCAGCTAGTTACTCCTGAACAAAAGTTTGGATGTTGCCTAAGAACATGTTTTACGTTGGTTAAGGATCTAATAAGGCGAAAAGCAAACGAACCACTATCATAAGATTTCCAGTTAGAGCTTATGATATCCTTATAACTAGCATTCAAAAACCAGTATGTGTTGATTATAAGGCTTCTTAGTAGTGTTTTCTTCCCTCGCACTAACCAATATAATTGGACAATGATCACTCCCTAAACCAAGTAAATGATACACAATATAATTTGGAGACAAATCAAACCACTTATAATTACCAAGAGCTTAAGCCTTTCAAATATCACACTAGCATCATCTCTCCTATTACACCATGTGAAAGGATTCCCAATGAAATTAACATCTGAAAAACCAAAAAATCAAGATGATCGACAACAACATCGATTTGAGATTGCAGAACAGGATTACCACCTAGCTTATCTTATTTCCTAACAACAAAATTTAGATCTCCTATGGTTATCCAAGGACATTGAAACCTGCCTGAGAGACTAGACAAAAAAAACCATTGTCGCATAATATCACTAGCATCTAGATCACCATACGTACACATAAGAAGAACCTTTTCACTTCTAACATCAAATTGAACAAAACACACAATGAAATTATTGTTACAGTCCACTATTTCCATATTTAGACCATGTTTCCACATAAAAAATAAGCCACCCGACAATCCAATTGGATTTACATACCAATAGTTTGGATAACAATATTGACCTGTAAACCTAATCATTTTATGATATTTATTATTCGTTTCAGCTAGGGAAACTATATCAGGATTATTTGATCTTATTAAATCCTTAAGGTGATACCTTTTATGCTTATTACCAAAACCTTGAACATTCCATGCTAACACCTTCATCTCTAAAAGTTTACAGATGGTAATTTTAACAATTAAACAATACCCAGAAGTCAGTGAAAGATTATAGCAAGATGTATGAACTAAGATGCTCTAATAAAACGACGACTCAATTAAAAAATTCCTGGATATACCTATGTCTGACAATTTATCAAATACAATCAAATCAAGATGTTGTCGACCAAAAAAATTCACTAATTATTTTAGAATAAGAAAGAAAAGAAATAGTTATGATTATACAGGACAACAACAATTAAGAGATTTAGTTTTTGAAACTACCAAAAATAGGTAAAATTACCAAACAAAAACCAAGCACAAAATTATAATCAGACAATAAAGAAAATGTATGAGTTTTAAAAAAAAATTTAACTTGATTGTTGTATTACATGTGATTCAGTAACTGGGAGATGGTTAGCAGTATTATCATTTGGTCCTCTTCCTCCAATATCTACATCTTCCATATTCATATCTTCTTCACCATTAGTTCTGACAGCTCGATTCTCTGTGTGACCACCTCTACCATCTCCAAAACTTTTAGATTGGCTTAGAATTGTGCTAGGGTTCTGATAGTTTTTTTGGGAATTTTGCTCTAACAAGATATAATTGTCCTCACGATAATCATCTCTACTTCTCTTATATTTTCTTGGGTCTGGGCCAGTACCTTCCTCACTTACCGGCACATCATCATCCAAATTACTCAGCCCACCTTTATCAGTTACAACACCATCATTCTCCAGCATCTCCTGAACCTTATGAGAATTCTTAGCATAATTCTCTTCAAATTTATTATCTGACATTTTAAAAATAAAGAAAGCCAAGCAATCTCATCACATTTCTCTTCATCATGATCAATCACAAAGCAGAAAGGATATATTTTCCTTGGCTGATTTTCAAAATGGTGTTTAATCCATAATTTCTGTTTAGCTGCAATGTGTAACCATGTTCCTCTCTTAATTGGTTTCTTCAAATCAACTTCAATTGTCGCAGTAACAACTCTTCATCTGGTTGAATAACCTCATTTTCCTTCTCTGGATACCTTCCTCCCAACATCTTGACACATCTTATCGAGTATACTATTATCAAGATGTTCCAGCATCAGGCCTCGAAAGAGAATCGAAAATACTTGATGAGTGAATTTGTAGTCTTCCAACAGGATAGTGTTATCATATAATTGTAACACCATCAAATGATTATCAATAATCCATGGAGTTTTTTCTATAAATGCTTCCATATCTTCAGAGCATTTGAAATTTGAATACATACATATTACGGCCGATAGTGTTTATTACCACTCTTCTTTGTCTTCTCCAGATTATGCTCATTTCTTTTTGGGTTACACTAAAATCCACCTCACCCTTTGCAAATCTTTACAATAAGACAATTGCTCAATTTGTTTGCTGCCTCATCTATTTCTTCCACCGATATTTAACTCCCACGAACAATCCTTGCTTGATCTACACCAATACTAGTTTCTTTCATTCTCTTTGTTATAGCTGCTCGCTGCAATTAAAAGCTCGCAAACATTGTTGAATTGTAGAGTAAACATTAGCATTTTGTATTCCAATTCTTAGAGGTATACATACGATTAGGTTTTCTAGCTCTTGGAAAATTATGAACAGTTTTCGATAGGGGCAACACTTTCCAAATTTCGGAGATATTGGCTGACTATTTCGACGATAGGTATTATAAAATCTACAGAAGAATAAGGCTTTAATTTAGGTAAATGGTATTTAAAAATTTGAGTTTCCTTATGGAACGCTTTAAAGATGGTTAAAATTCCAAAGGTACCCTTAGCGTTTTGAAGATGGATCATCAGAACTTTTTGATCATGATGAATTTAAGTCTTAAAGATTGAAAGATTGGTATCAAACACTACTGATTTGAGGGTCACACAAAGAGATATAGAGGCTATTAGCACCACTGCAAATAGCATCACATAGTGTTTGACTGAATTGAACATGTCCATTGCTTAGTATGGAAAACACCACTATTTGATGAGTATAGAGGAACCAAATGCACCACTAATACCAAGAAAACCACCATCGGTACACCTACTGCAATCACAAATAAGTACTGCAACACAAGAATTAGATATCCATGAGTGAAAACATCAAAGGTTCAATTTTAATAAAGATTACTCTGGAATAAGGATATACTAAATATAAATCAAAAGAAAATAAATCTAAATATAAACACGTGAATGATTTTTATTGAATCTAAATACAAACAAGAATGATCTTATAGCCCCACAAGGACGGATGCCTCTAGGATGAAACACTTTACTACACCTACTACTAGCACTTGTAGCAGATGCTTAACTTAAATTTGGCAATTAAAAAAGATCCTCAAGGAAAATCTCGTAAGCTTAAAAAAAACATTAGAAAACATTATAATTTTGGTTCTCTAAATATATAGAGAAACCATTTTCCTTAGATTTTTTTTAAATAAGTTAAGAAAAACCTGTTAATATAATCTCTTAATGTAGTTTAAGAAATGGGAACTCGCAGTTTAAGAAGTAGGAACTCGCAGATGTTGGACTAATGTTTTTCATTCACAAAAGAAAAAAATAAAATCAAAACATGTGACCAATAGGTCAAGAGCTCGAACCGTATAGGCACAATATTTATTTATTTTAAGAAAATATCTAAAATCATATTAAAGCTATTGTTTTCCAACAAAATTTACATATCAGCCCTTATATATATTGCGTGTTGTTGAGGGCATATCCAGGCAGGGGCGGAAACATGACCTTACTTACCCTAGTTTTAGCCCCTCCGAAAAGCCCACAAAAAACCTTTTTTATAAGTCTCTTTCATTTTTCTTTTAATAATAAGCCCAAAAATTAGGCTTAAGCCATGGTAAACTTTTGGCCTAAGTCCATCCTTTGCTGAGCTTCTAGTTCCGCCACTGTTTCCAGAAGCGTACATATTCATTGTAGAGCAGCCACAACATGAGATGAGTTGTTTCATGTTCTGATCGGATTTTGGTACGGTGGTGTGATAGGGTTCCTAACACATTTAATTGTCTCTAGCCGTTCTGGTTTATCATGCACATCCGTTCTCTGTATTGTAATATAATGCAGGTATTATGCATCCTTCAACTCACTCAATTTGGTTGGAGAACTGACAAGTTTATAGTTCACCCATTAGCTATCTCAAAGGGCGCTAGTCATGTTCATATATGAAGTACAAACCGATATAATTCAACAAATATACTCATACGCGGTTGAATCGCGAAAAGAAGAATTCGTCACAAGGAAAAATGGCTGACAACTTTAAAGGTTTATCCATCCCATGTCACCTCATTAAAAGTGACTGTTGTCTACCTGGCTAGCCATCTATCAATCACCTTACCAAAAGTGACTACTGCCTACCTACCTATATAGCCATGTATCGTTCCGACATGCATGGGCAGACAATTAATTTCTTTTAAAATGTAGCAACAGTTTCGTTCTTAATTACTTTTGTTAACAGTGTGTACAGCTACATCTAACTACAGAGCTACTTGCAAATTTAAGCTTGTGGTGTTCCATGAAGGGATAGTTAGATCTATAAGACGGAAGGGGGGCCTAGTTAGGCCGACGTCTCACGTTTACAGGGAGAAATGGATATCATGCATTATGGATCAACTTGGACACATTGAGTAAGACAGTGAATCGATTGGACTCCTACGTACTACCAGCTCCATGGATAGATAGTACATTAACTTATTGATCAACACTACTCTTTGTCTGACCTTTCTCCATTGATATGCTCGACAAGTACTTCTTAAAGCTAGCTACTTAACTTATAGGCTCTAGCTATATACCCAACTTGATGATGCTTGTGGTTTGCAGTATCGTCAACTTGATGATAAGCTCTACTCTTATGATCAGCACTATTCTTATGCGTATACTTTACATACACATCAATCACATGCCTCTTCGCCCCACTAATTGAAACCCCCCACCCACAATGCGTGCCCACCTGTGGGCTAAATCACCAATGGAGTCTATATGTCAAGGTTTAAGATGGTTTAATGAGAACCACTAAGTTATTGACGACGTCAAACTTAACTAGGCCTCTTATCGTAAATATATGTATACACATGCTATTCCGCACCAGTAGACAATAGCTAGTGGCAGAATTTCGAGCAAGTTAACACTACTTAAAAGGAGTACGTCGTGTTAGTATATATCTTGGCAATAATTGTCGAAAATGCTTAACTGGTATACACCGGATTATGTAGACAGAAGATAACATGCATATCCACCCAAATGGTAACACAATGTCTTCATCAGGTACAACAATTAGCCAGCCATTGAATCATTTTATTTTTTATCAAGTTGGTCTCATCATATATAAGAGTGCGAGAAAGTAAATTGTTATTGACTAACTATTCTCGCTAGACTATGACGTGGTACTGTAATCTCTATATGTGAGACAATGACGTGGTACTGTAATGTCGACACTTCAGTTTGACTGTTGTCTCTTGTCTTTAACAGTAGTTTTGTATTTGATTTTAGGGCTTTTTTTGTCTGCGCTCCCCATTATATAATTCAAACTCAATCCGGTCCTCAATATATAAATAAATTTATTTCAGGTCCAAAAGTGACGGAACCCATTCAAATAGGCGTTAAATGACGCATGTCATCGTCCCGAACAGAACATTGCACTTCAAGTCTTGCAATGGTAGTCCAGTTAGTTTATTGGTGGAAAGCAATCGGTCATTCTCACCTCTATTAACATTCATAGTTGCAAGGAACTTGTGTCTCTTCCTCTGGAATTGTTTGGAGGAAAATCTTTGATCCAGAAACATCTTTGATCTGGTAGGGATTTGTAAAGGAGAAAATAAAATCCCATGTGGGCGTTTCATACCCCAGTACCATTGTTAGTAAATTAAAGAAGCATGACACGTGGAAGAAGATCAAGTTAAGAAGCAACCAAATTAAAAAAGACGAGAAACACAGGATCACTATTAAAGATATCAAATTTCAAAAAGACACGAGACGTTTCCTGACATCTGAGCGATGAATTGCATGAATGACACATAAGATCGAGAAAGCTGAACAGCATCGAATAAAACAAACAGCATTAAATGATAGCTGATCGGGAAAGTAAAAAGTTATTATTATTATATTATTTTATGATCGAGAAAACAAAATGTAATAATTATTTTATGATCGAGAAAGTGAATTGTAATAATTACTCTATTATTTTAATGATCGAGATCACACAAGTCTTTGAAGATAAGGAAACACGTGTCGGACATATAAAGCATCGAATCAAGAAGTAATTAGGAGCAATCTGTCATCTATATGATCGCACCAAGTAAAAGACAAAATACAAGAACGATAGATACATCGAAACAAGATGGATCGACCCAAAGAAGAATTGATCCAGAACGATGACCAGGCAGTAAAAAATGACACGTTGCATAAAGAGCGACCCAGAAAAATAGATCTATAAATAGAAGAGATCAAACAACAAAGAAGGGACGGAAAAAAAGAGATAGGAGGAGAGTTAGAGAAAGAGAGAGAAAATATTTTTAGGTATGAATCTATGGAATATAGTAGTATTATGTAAGGATTTCTGTATTTAAATTGAAAAGTGTAAGGATTATAAACCCAAAAATTGCAAAACCTGGGTGATGAATGGTATTGTTCATAAATGATTTTATGAAATGAATAAAAGGATTTTTCTTTATTACTCGATCTTAGTTATGTAAATTGTATCCAAGAATTTGATTGGTTGTTTAGTCGAAAGGATTTTTTGGCATAAACAACCATCATTACTCTAACCTTATTACCCATAGAAACACTCGTTCTCAACCTCTGCTTCTTTCAACCAAAGTTCCATCACAAATTTTCTTGAAACCAAATCCAAATCAATTTTTAATAACAATAGCAACCACTTGATTCAATCTCTTTGTAGAAAAGGAAATCTTAGAAAAGCTCTTCAAGTTCTTCCACATGAATCAAATCCCACTCAACTTACCTATGACTCTTAATTCTCTTAAATCAGTTAAATTTTCAGGATCTTGTTAACTTGGATCCCAAAATATAAATTATGGGTTATTAAAAAATTAATATTTGATATAAATTTTAACAATTCCCTCGAGGTGTTATGAATATTTTTGAAATCTAATTTTGTTTTATCAAGAAGAGATTAGATGATCCTATTTCCAATTTTACCTTCACAAATAATTAAACCTTTAGTAGTTAGATCAAGTGAGATGTAACGTCATCTAACCTGGAGTTAACCCTAGTTATCCACCGAATAATCGGTCAAAATATAAACTAAAATTTCTTCGCAAGCTATCATACTTCATTCGTGCAGTGCAAACTGCACAACATGTTGATAATTTATTTTGATGTTCTTGCTTATTAAATAATCAAATCCCATGATTAGTATCTTCCATTTCTCGTAGACCACTATTCAATTGGAGACGCGATTAATCAATCAAAGATCATGATCAGTACCTTCAATTGGAGATTAATCAATCAAAGCCCATGATCAACAATAATTAATAATTAATTTTCTGAAGATTGTATAATAACCTAGGGTTTCAGTACTATTCAATTTAAATTAATTTACATGACATATTTTTTCTCAACTTGAGCTTTTGAATAGGATATACCAAACAAGAACAACATTCATCATCTCATCTAAGCCGTGAGTTCATAAAGGTTTAAGTCAAAATATGTGGTGGTCATCAACTCATCGACATCTTCATCGTCAATATCATATCATTAATGGTTATTTTATAAATATAATTACCATTAACAGACCATCAATACTATTAGATACAACATCGGAAACAAAATAAGGTTGGAGCACATAGCACTATCACGTACTTAACAACCGAAGGGAAACGAAATGTTATTTTAATACACATGATGACACAAATACCTCAAACATTTGGTGGATAATCAGTTTTTTCCTCAATTGACTTTGTCATAATTTAATTACTAAAGATTTAATTATCTGCGAGGGTAAAATTTAAAGTATATCATCTAATCTTTCTTTGATAAAACAAAATCAAATTTCCAAGATATTTATAATACCTAGAGGGAGTTGTTAAAATCTATATCAAATATTATTTTTTTAGTAGTCCTTAACTTATGAAAATGGTTTAGTAGTACACAATCATCTAATTAATAATGGGTTTGATCAAGATTGTTATCTTGCTACTAAACTTATTAACATGTACTCAGAATTCAATTTCATGGATAATGCTCGCTATGTGTTTGATAAACTGCTTAAGAAAATAATTTATATGTTATGTAACGCCCATTTGGATGGTTCCGCCTGTTTTGGATCGGAAATAAATTATTTATATGGGTTGAGTTTGAATTATATAATATGGGTCGCAGGCAAAAAAATCCTTAATTTTAAACTGCCATTTTTTTTTACAATAGATCAGGTTTGGTTTCCAATTTATCTTTTAACATGGATATCCGAAGAATAGCACTCAGGTTCAGATGTGGAGATGTATTTATTTTAGACCAGACTTTTTAATGATTGGTTACTCATATACGGGACATGTTTTACCCAAAAATGGCATCTTGATACACAGAAAACAAAAACCTATCATCATCATCATCATCTCATCAACGACCTGATTTATCAACAACAATATAAGCATTCCACATGTTCTGCTGTTCTGACACAACCCACTAGCCATTCCAGTCTCCTATCATATGATCTTAGCTAGCCTTTTGACCTAGACCCAACTTTTAACGATAATTTTGATTGAACAAACATCCCACTGAACAAGCAAGATTTTTTTTTCTCTCTTTCTATGTTCATGGTTCATTGTTAGGTTATGTCCACAGAATATCTGATTGTGCTTCAAATAATTTCAGGTTACAAAAAGAGACGCCTACTGGAGCAATTATTTATTCATGTTTTCTTTTCTTTTTTCTTAAAGCGATTTGTTCATGTTTTTAAAGGAGTAATTGATAAAAGTTATTTGCACTTTGACGTATAGATGGAATCTTCTTGAAAATTAAATTTACTTACTGGAGCAATTATTCCATGTGTCATCCATCTTACATTAAAAGGGCGCTCCTCTGTATACCTCACAAATACTAATGGTATCGTTTTATCTGCGTAACCCCACTATTTATCTTCCTAACCCATCAAGCTACTAAAATTTGTATACCTATGACATTATAGAAAAATCAGATCTAAGGCTGACCGCTATGGTCCTTCAATTCAAAATTCAAGATGGAAAAACCATTATTTTTTCCCTTGATTCAATTTAGCGTTCAAGGGATTGCTTGAGGGTGTTCTTGAATCAAGTTTGTTTCGCCCAATGGTTGGACACTCATAAAATTTACTTTTCACGTCCAATCATTAGGCGCATCAAATCAAAGTCATCATATTTGATTTTATGAGTTAAATTCTAACGACTCGTCTATTTGCGCACAACCATTGGGCGCATTAATCTTGTACCATTGATTTTTTTTATAAGTTAAAATCTTACATCTTATATATTTACGCCTAATCATTAGGCACATCAAACTTGAATTATCATAGTGGATAGGGCCTGATTCAAGCTGACGTCACTAGTACAAATTTTGGCTTCCGTGACAGTTCAAAATTCTTAATCATGACAGTTCAAGAAATACCTGTCATAAAAGAATAAGCTACGAGATATACGCGACAGTTTCTTATAAAAAATCACACTAATAATGGTACAAAACTGTGACAGTTTATTAACTGTTACTTAATAATTATACCATGACAGTTTTTGTAGAAAACTGTTAGTGTATATTGATGTACAATAACAGTTATAAACTGTTACGATTCTTAAGCAATAACAACAATTTTATATAAGAACTGTTATAGAAGTGTATAGCTATATATGACAGTTTTTTTCAATTAAATTCATTTTCATTTATAGTGACAGTTTTGATCAAAAACTGCTGTTATTTATCATTCTCAAATACGTTTCTAATTAGTAAAGTTGTTTGAAATTTTTCTGAGTAGTGGGCGCTGTGAGTAGTGGGCGTTGTACCATGGGATGTTTGTTAGTGGGTCTTCTCGCCTCTCATCTCGTTCAACTTAAATGAAGATTTCTCACCCAAATCGCATCTCAAGTTTTCAGGCAAATCGCATCTGAAGTTTTCAGGTTAATCAGGAAAATCCCATCTCAAGTTTTCCCAACAAATGCAAAACATCAGGTAAATCCCATCTCTGATCTTCTTTTGGTTTTTTCTCTTACCCTAATCTGGATTTGGTTGAATCCTTATATAGTTGTAGTTACTTTCTCAATCTTGAATTAGAGTTCCAGGTGTGTGATTTATGTCTCTGTTGTTAGGTTAGGGTATGTGCTTTTTTCTTCTTTCTTCCCTAAACCCGAATTATGTTTATGAACACCCCCTATTTGTTATTTGATTACTAATTGAAGTTTTGTTTGTTAATTCATTGTTTTTATGCAGTTGTCGTGTATTGATTGTGGAGTAACATTTAATCAACATACTGTTCAAGCTCATACTCAATGCATTTATGAAATGGTTTGTTTTTAACACCAAATCGGCTGATTTTAACTAGTTTGATGGTGTTTGTGATTATCTGATTGGATTTGGATTTGGGGTTTTGTGTTTCTTCAGGAGAAATATGGACTTAAGGGGGATGTAAAGCCTGGGAGTAATACACCAAGACAAATAACTAATAAAGTTTGGCATATGTTATTTCTTCAAGACAAATATGTATGGGTTTTGTTGGCTCAATGTAAGGTTTATCTTTTTGTTGTAATTCCTACATGTTCCTTGAAGGTGTATTGTTGAGTCATAACATGTTCTTGTCCTGGTTTTGGTTATATGATCATCAGTCCATCATTTATGTTAATTGTCTTCATTATTTTGTCTGTCTTTGTTGTTTGTATGCTTCTCTGTGTTGTCTTATTCTATAATTTTGAGAATATGATATCTTATAGTTTCCTTGGGTGTTCAAAAGATTTGACTTCATACTGTCCTGTAATATCTTGATACTTTTTGTGCCAATATAAGGTTGTCTATCATTTCTCCAAAAAAAATATTTCTGAATTGGACTTATAACTTTATGCCGTTTATGTTCAGTTTATATTTTATCACTACATTCAGTTTTGGATGCGATAATTGGGTATGATTCTGGGATTCTGTTTTTTTTAGTTCATACAGTTGATTAAATGATTAAACTGATTCACTGTCTTGTTCCACCATGATTATAGGATTTTTTTTTTAATTTCAGCATGTGCAGTCACTTCTTGTAGTCATTGTGCACAATCGCGGTTGTGATATCCGTATGAGAAGTATCTCATCTTGTTGATCAACCTTTTGTAATGTAGCGTACTATACTTCAAAAAATAGATTAAATGAATGAGTAATTTAAACTGCCTGACCAGGGATTGGTGGTTCTTGGTTATTTTCTTTTGACTTATTTAATCCCTTTTGCAGTATATTCGGTATTATGGAGTCATTCTCGAGCATCGGTCCATTTTAGATTTCGTTGGACAAGGGAAGTCCTGATCTTAAATCATACTTTTTCGGGGTTATATTTCTTCAAATATGGCAAACCTGCATAAATTTTTAGGATTTTTTGTTTTCAGGTATGTCCAGTCTCATTGCATCATCGTTAAGGAATTTGTTTGATTATAAGTGTAGTTTTTGAATCATCCTTGTATACTTGTAAGATTGGCTTCATTAAGAAACTTGTTTATTTAAGAGGTATTTGAGATTATTTTGCCTAAGTTCTTATAATGATTTCAGGAATTTGAATGAAGTTGGTCTGTCCGAGTTAACTCAGTAATCTTTCTCGTCATCTCCATTATGCTGTTTTATGGTGTATTTATGTTTTAGTTTATGATGATTAATCTAGTCGCATGTTTTAGTTTAAGCTTAAAATCTTTTTTTTGCATATTTTAGTTTTATCATTCGTCCTTTAGATAGTTGTTTCTGGTTCCTATTTTCTTTGAATGCGTCTCTATCCTGTTTCTTTTAAAGAACTTGTTTATTTAAGGGGTGTTTGAGATTACTTTACCTAAGTTCTTTTAATGATTTCAGGAATATGAAAGAAGTTGGGTTGTTCGAGTTAAATCAATAGTCTTTTTCGAAATCTCCATTATGTTTTTTTATGGTGTATCTCTGTATCTAGCCGCATGTTTTAGTTTAAGCTTAAAATCTATCTTTTTGTATATTTTTATTCTATCATTCGTCCCTTAGTTGTTTCTGGTTTCTCTTTTCTTTGAATGCGCCTCTATCCTGTTTCTTTTTTCATCTTTTCATCCTGTTTTATTCTTACACTAATTCTTTTATTATGAAAAACCAATCTCTTTTTTGCAGTTCTCATCTTGTATCATCAGTTGTGTTTAACCAGTTGTGGTGATCCTGAAGGCAATTTGCTTTCCGGCCTAAATTGCAGTGATGCTTCTTCCAAGCATTGGTAATTTTTCGTATCTTCCTAAAGTCACTTTGCTTATTAAAATCTTGGTTCATTTCTCAAGATATCTATAATCTACTTGTTAAAATGATGTGTATTGTGATAAAAAAACCTTCAACATGTTCGACCTGTTCACCTCAGTCCAAAACTCAAATTTCAAAATACATTCCCTCCTAGTCCTATGGTCATAGTCGAGCAATTTCCTAGCCGGATTTTGTGCTTCCGATATCATTTTGACTGCATGCTAACAATATTCAGTCAAATTTTTTAAATAAAATGTTCTAATGATTTGATTTAAACTTCTTGGCATGTTTATTCTGGGAAGGTTTTAGCCTCTTATAGAATCATTTTCGGCCCTACACCAATTAGGGGAAGAACAAACGAAGACATTGGAGTGGGTTGAAGTAGAGGAGAGAGAGAGCCATGAGCATCCTTTCAAGCTGCTATAGGAGGATGAGATCCTATAGGAGGATGAGATCCCTGCATACATACTTATAAAAATTGGCCAGGTAATCTTTCGTTGAGTTTCATTTTGAAATATATGATTACTACTGTTAGATGTCTAGTATCTTAACTTTGTGTTATATATGTACTTTCGAAATGTTGTCCTTGGAATTAAACAAAATGCATGACAATATATTACTGCATGCTTGCCTACATAATAATGATGTGTGTTGTTAATTGTTGAATCTGAGTGGCATAAAAACAATGGTTTGGGCGAGAGTTCGATCAATCCTGGCCAGACATTTGAGCTTCAATTATAACTGTCTCTTCCCAATTCTGAACCTAGGTTTCTGTTCAATTTTTTATAAAGATGAATTTTGAGGTGTTTCTAGTCGTTAGTAATTGAATTTGATGGTTAAGTTAGGGTTATGTAGACAGATAAATGGTTATTGGTAAATTTACCTGAGCTAGTTGGTACTTGGTTAACTCTTGGTTATCGGTGAATTACAGAAGCTTGGTACCAATTGTCTCGACTCTGCTCTGTATCACATACACTATTTTCATAGTTATCTTCAAAACTTGGGTTTTCACATTAGCTAGTTGGTATTTGGTTAACTCTTGGCTACAGGTGAAGCTCAGTACCGACTCTGCTCTGTATCACATATATTATTTTCATAGTCATCTTGAAAACTTAGGTTTTTACTTTCTACCTTCACATAATTTTTCTTATGCAATACAGACAAATAAGTACCTTCTTTATTATTTGATAAAAGTAAAAAAATAATTAAAATTTAACATTTTGAACTTGTCAAAATGGTGCAAAGAGCACAAGTTGGCATTGATACTGTACTTAAGTTGTTGTTGGTTTTTTCTTCTACTCATTATTTTTGTCTCTGAATCTTCATTTACCTCAACTCATGCAAAGCAAGTGCAAGTAAATGTAGAAGTAGAAGCTCTTCTGAAGTGGAATTCGATTCTACTTACTGGACTTTAAAAAGTATAAGTTTTCCAACTTGGGTCACTTAACTCTCCACACTTGGCTGAATTTGATGTTATAGTAACTCAATCCCCTTGTGTAAAGCAAATATGCAAACTGCTAGTTTAATTGTTTAATAATCCTTTTTGTTATAATGGTTATAGCTTGACTTTGCTATACCATCATGTTTGGTTCCACCTATCTTTGCAATTCATATTTTCCATGATTCTAAATCTGTTATTGCTGATATCTCATTTGCTACATCTATTAATTTCTGTGCTAGTATTCCCTTATCCTCTTCCATAGCCTCTGTTGCTGCTACCCAAGAAGGCCCCAAAGATCCTTGTTGCAGGAAGTCATGCTGATAACCTTGGTAACCAATGTGGTGGCTGGACAATTACATGGTAGGGACTTACTGGGAATAACCTCACAAGTGGTATGTTTAGTTTATGTAATGCCATTCCTTTTCCTGCAGAACTCGCCGTCTTTTGAAACTTATGTGGATGGATTTTCTTAGTTCGTGAACAGGTACAACGATACTCCAAGGAATCAAAAATACCGTTGACAAAAAAACCAAAGTAGTTTTCAATGCAAACCCTGATGCAAAATTTGTGAAGGCAAGAAAATTCTCATACGCCATTGTTGTTGGTGGTGAAGTACCATATGCGGAGCAATTTGGTGACAGCATGAACCTGACAATCTCTGAGCCAGGCCCGAGCACAATTCATGACGTGTGTGGAGCTGTCAAGTGTGTTGTTGTCGTCGTCTCTGGAAGACCTGCCGTGATCCAACCTTACCTTTCTAAAATTGAGGCACTAGTAGCAGCATGGTTACCAGGAACTGAAGGTCAAGGTATTGTTGATGCTCTA
Source organism: Papaver californicum (assembly GCA_023531435.1). NCBI lineage: Eukaryota > Viridiplantae > Streptophyta > Magnoliopsida > Ranunculales > Papaveraceae > Papaver > Papaver californicum. Next base: position 7,045,069 of record JAJJMC010019832.1, read on the forward strand.
TTTGGCGATTACGGGTTCACTGGTAAACTAGCTCGCACTTGGTTCAAGAGTGTCGATCAACTTCCAATGAATGTTTGTGACATTCATTGTTAATTTCTTTTAGTTAGTACTAAGACTACTTTCATATCAAGTCTTTTGAATTATGTAGTACATTCACTTCTGGTAAACTTATTTTATTTGAACTTATATACTAGTTTCGTACTAGTTATCTGTTAAACAGTTTATTGAGTAATCTAATTGTCTATTAAAAGTTAAATTTTATTTCCATAATTATCTCGATATTAATTGAACATATATATGTCAGTATCAGAAACTAGTTTGCTATAAATTAGCCTTCTACAAAGTTGACTCTTCTATGACAGTTTTATTTAGAAAATGTAATTGATATTTGCCAACAATGACATGTTTATTAAACAACTGCTACTTTAGTATAAGAAATTGAGTTATGGATGACAGTTTTTATGGAGAAACTGTCACCTTAGTAAAAGAAATTAAAGAAATTAAGTTTTTAATGACAGTTTTTATGGAGAAAATGTCACCTTAGTAAAAAAGTTTTCAATGACAATTTTTATGGAGAAACGGTCACCTTAGTAAAAGAAATTAATTTATCCATGACAGTTTTTATGGAGAAATTGTCACCTTAGTAAAAGAAATTAAGTTAACCATGACAGTTTTTATGGAGAAACTGTCATCTTAGTAAAAGAAATTAAGTTATCCATGACAGTTTTTATGGACAAACTGTCACCTTAGTAAAAGCAATTAAGTTATTCACGACAGTTTTATTTAGAAAATGTTATTATATATTGTCAACAATGACAGGTTTATGAGAAAACTGATACAAATAGTTATGATTCTGTGACAGTTTCTTATAGACCCTTTCGTAACAGAGCCTTTAATGACAGTGCAATAATTTTTTAAAACTGACACATAAGTATTTTGGTGGAAGTTTTGAACTGTCATGGAAGCCCAAATTTGTACTAGTGCGTATCGTTTACTTGAATCTTGAGTTTATAGAGCCAGATTAGTTAGTCTAATAAAAGTACAATATTATCTTCCTCTTCTCTCATCTCTTGACAGATTTAGAAACTACAGAGATATCACTTTTTTGTTTTTCTTCCCTCCTCATATCCCAAATGCCTTCTCTTTTGGTTTATTCAATTCTTCAGACCAAAACATTAGTTTCTTATTTTTCTTATCTTTGAAAAAAATAGCCATTACCAATCAGTCGTTATCAAAAAAATATCGGAAAAAACAACAGTTTTAAGTGATGAATCGTTGATTTCAATTGATATTGTTGAAGGTATTCATATACGAACACATGTTTTTTTAAGGAAGGCATGGATTGAGAAACTCACGTTGTGTTTGTTGAGAATAGTCCCACATCGGTATGGGAAACTTAAGATCCTGCAGTTAATAAGCCTTGTACAACCATAACCTTGCAAGCCGGTTTTCAAGGTTAGTTAGGCCGATGGACTTCAATATGATATCAAAGCAGATAATTTTGTGACGAATCTAATATGACCTCACCTACGCTGCGTCATCCGATTAAATGTCCACGTATTAGATCCAGCAAGACTACGTATGAAGAGGCATGTTGAGAATAGTCTCATATTGGTATAAAATTTAGTATCCTATAGTTAATAAGCTTTGGATAACCCTCACATTGCAAGCCGGTTTCCGAGGTTAGTTAGCCATATTTACTTCAATAGTGTTTGTTTTTAAATAAGACAAATAAATTGATAACTAAGCTCAAGATAACTCCAGTTAATGTATAAACGAGGTGAAAAAGGATCGTTCACGAGGTTAATGGGATTATGAGTGTATAGAGTTTGAAAAGTATTTTTCTGGAGGATAATGGACAATATAATTTCTAACCTCAAATGTTTCTTTTGTTTGTGCTTTAGATGGTTGGGGTTTCTGTATTAAAGACTTTGTTGAATTCTATGCATCAAAGTTTAAGGTTAGTGTCGATGCTTCGCAAAAGGCTTTATAGGGTCTTCGTTATTTTAGTCTGGAAATAAAGATGGCTATAGAGAAAGAAGGCTATAGGTGTAGAAAGTAAAGCGAAGCCAATGCTCCTGCACTTTCTGTTAGAGCGCATAAACCTATTGGAGATAAGAAGGTGCTTGGAAAAGAGATAGGGGTATAAATATAAACAAATTCACAATAATTTAAGGATTTTATATTAACAAAATTATAACTAACATAACTAATTAATAGGGCATCATTTGTGTTTCTGGGTGTATATATATATATATTTCTTATCGAAAAGAGTAAATTCTATATAAAATGAATCTTAGTCACCAAATCAGTGATAAAAAGCAAAAGATTACAAAGGCATGATGTGTGAATCATTGCATCCCAATTACATATTATTTATTTTTTTGATATAAAGAGAAAAATATATTAAGAATAAGAATGTACAAAATATAATATTCTACAAACAATAGTAGAGAATAGAAAATGAAAATAGAAAATGAAAACTTGAATTACTTTAAAATTGAATTCAAATTATATATAAGTTGATAAAAAAAAAACCATAAAAAGGATATCAAAATCCAACGTATAATTAAACATCAAGCACTTAGCAACTATAATGATCTGAGTAGTACTCCTTAAAATATTATTATATAGCCTGTTATTTCTTTGCCTCCCTATTCTACCATAGGATGAAAGCTAATAAACTTTAAATCTTTTATATCCCGTTTGTACTTTTTTTAACACCCTATTTCCACCAAGTGTTTTTATATCACTAGTAAACACCCATTTAACATCAAAAATATTCAAGGAGTATGACCAAATTTTAAAAACAGTTTTACAGTATAAGAAAATATCATAATTTGTTTCAAACATGTTTCTGGGTATATAGGAATGCCCTATTAAAAACAAAATTATACCGACGATCTAACTCACTTGATCCAAGCCACATGAATCGAGCAAAAAATAAAAGAAAGAAAGAAAGAAAGAAAGAAAGATTATACTCAAATTTTGCGGACAATGAGTGATTTTCTAGCATTTTCTGGTCCACACTCTACGGAACTGAACCGACCAGTATCTGCTTATAAAAGGAGGTCTGTTCCCATCCAAGCGAAGTTCACCAAGCATTTTCCAAATGGACTGACACTCATGTCAAAATCTTAGCTAGCTAAATTTTCCGCTAGGCATAAGCTGAATGATAAACTTGTTGCATATTATTGCTGTCGGTCAGCTTTCTAGCCACTTGTTAGATTCCTGCATCATCAGTCCATGTGTTTTCCCAGACAGACACAACTAAACAATCCAACAATACTCTAGTTGTAAACTAATAAGACAATAATCGCACTTTACAACGTGAAAGTAAGGCACGTCAGACTTGGTTCTCAACTCTATGGAAAATTCAATTGTGCCTAACCACTTGTTCCTTGTTTCTGTTTCCACCAAGATTCGTATACTAATGGAACTTTTGAAGCATCTGATGGAGAGATACTTGTTTTACACGTGGCTGATCATTGCGGTCTATTATTGTGATCAACATAATTTTCAAATTGGATCTGTGTAGTATTGACGTGTACTTGGGAGACAGATTCAACGCAACATAGATACAAATACAGATAAATTCTAAAAAAATTAGGTTATATTACGAAATCAATAACACTACTCACTAAAATATACTCCATATTCTATGAATAAAATTTCTTTACAACCTCAATAAATTATAGATAAATAATTTTTTTATAAATATATATATCAATAGAATAACATTATATATATATAATATAAGTATTATTAATATATATTTATATTAAAATAATATGTGATATATATATATATATATATATATGAATGATGTGAGTGATGTGTCTGACGTGGAGACTTCTTAGGTTTGGATTCAACTCCGACTCAAACATCCAAAGGTGTATATACACGCATTCCTTTGAGACCAATCAGTAATCAGTGCCACGTAGCGTTATATAAAACCAGAGAGGATGTTTCCCACCCCAAAGACTTCATTGAACATTGCTTATTCTCGCGTATTTCCATTTTCAAATTTGAAATGAGAATGCATTATGTAAACTTGTGATAGGGCCACCCATCTATTAGAGGTATATGAGAGAAATGTAGTCCATCTCGACAGAGGCGGCTGGGAATCACCGTCTCAGTCCATGAGCGAGATAAATTTCTTAATCACGGTGAAAATTTTGCCGAGATAATGCAGTATAGAAATTTCAGCTCAAAAATCAAACCTAAAAGACTTGATTTCCTTTTAAATGTGTGAAATTGTAATCATATTACAAGGGACAATTTCAGATTAGTCTAAAATCTCCATGTCTATCTAAATTTGGTAATATCGAATCCGAGATAAGGTTTTCAAGGTGTCTCCGTCTCGTCTTATACGAAACCCAGATCTAAAATTGGCTACATTGGGTGAGAGTTTCTTCTGGATGCTAGTATCCGAATTTTCTTTTTTGTCAAATAAGAAATCCGCGTTATGCACCATAAATGTATTTTTTCTTCAACTTTTTGTTTTACACATCTTTAGATAATTATCGAGTTAATCCATGATTTTATGATAAATTCATACTGAACGTTAATTTTTGTATACCGTGATTGCCTTGTAAATACATATTCGGGAATCAATAGTTCCTATTCTTTATAAGGCTGATATAGGGGCTCCAATATCCTGGAGGGGCTCCTCTAATAAGACGAAATAGAGACATTTTGAAGTAAAACTCAAAAACCCGTTATCCATAATATTTTCACAATGCCTAAACCATCCCTGATTAATTAATCTTAATTACATTAATTAAATAATAAATTAAGCTAATCATGATTAATTAAACATAATCTTTTACTTAATCAGATGATTTGATTTATTTTATTTTTGAATTTGTGTTTGGTGGGAAGAAAAACTAGATGAAATTTAAGAAAATTTTGTCGTTTTTTTTTTAACCCTAGATTTTGATTCAATAAACCATAGTAGCATTGAATATACCTCTAACTTAAACTCTTGATCTTTTTATGGCTCAAATTTGATGAAATCACGATTTGAAAGATTGATTTTTTGTTGTTCAAAGAAACTTACGGTTGGGTTTCATGTCGAACCCAACCGTAACACCAAGAACACCCCAGATATACGGTGGGGTTTTCAACCAGACCCAACCGTAAGTAGAAGAAAATGAAGAACACCATTTTTTCCAATAGTTATGGTTGGGTTTTCAACCAGAACCAACCGTAAGTAGAAGAAAAAGGATGAACACCATTTTTTCCCATAGTTACGGTTGGGTATTAAGGCAAAACCCAACCGTAACACATCCTTTTGAGCATTGATTTTTTTGGTCAAATTTGAGTTTTAAAATCAAAAATTTGAAATAGTTCAATCATTTTAACTAGATTGATGGTAAATTGGGTCATTCAAACAAAGAAAAACCGAAAAACACACAAATTAGATAATCCAAATTTGTGTTATCCAGTAGAATTTACGGTTGGGTTTTGGCTTATAACCCAATCGTAACATATTCTGTTAATTTTTGTTACAATTTCAACACAGAGTTACGGTTGGGTTTTGCCTTAAAACCCAACTGTAACACATCCTTTTGAGCATTTATTTTTTAGGTCAAATTTGAATTTTAAATTCAAAATTTTGAAATTATTCAATCATTTTAACTAGATTGAAGGTAAATTGGGTCATTCAAACAAAGAAAAAACGAAAAACACACAAATTAGAGAATCCAATTTTGAGTGATCCAGTAGAATTTACGGTTGGGTTTTGGGTTAAAACCTTGGAACACACTATATTCCTCTTACTCACGCCTCTCTTCTGAACCCCTAAATGCTTTCCGTGGCGAGGGGTTGGAGTGTGAGAAATTGTTACCCCTCTTATTCTTCCTACAACACACAAGCAATACAAGTTAGATAATTTCCAAGCAATTCAACTTCAACTAAAAAAACAATTGACTACACAGGATTATTTACGGTTGAGTTTTTCTCAAAAGCCAACCGTAAATTTTTTAGTTGAAAATTTTGTCATTATTTTACGGTTAGGTTTTAACAAAAACCCAACCGTAAAACACATGTAGCCTGATGTGCACATTATTTTTACGGTTGGGTTTCTTAAAATCCAACCGTAATAATCTAACAAAATTTTTGTGTGCGCTATTGTTACGGTTGGGTTTTGAGCAAAACCCAACCGTAAATTGTTTTTAAAAAATGGCGCAAATTGTTTACGGTTGGGTTTAATTTTGAAACCCAACCGTAATATCCTTAACTCTTCATCTTCTCCCTTTGATTTACGGTTGGGTATTGAAAACAACCCAACCGTAATATGAAGAACATGATATATTACGGTTGGGTTTTCACACGAACCCAACCGTAATGTTAAGAACATGATATATTACGGTTGGGTTTTCACACGAACCCAACCGTAATATCAACTGTGTCCAATATTTTTAAACCAAAAACACAATCAAACATGCGAATCAATCAATTACAAGTTCTAAGAATAACATGGGTTTTCTTCGATACCTTAGATACACCATTGTTGGATTTTTCGGTGATTGATTTTGCTTTTCACTATCGATTTCTTCTTGAATCTCTTGATTAGGTTAAAGGAGCAAGGTTGATTGCCATCACTACTACCTTTAACGCCTTTATATGCTTCTTCATCTCGAATTGTTGAGTTTAATCGACGTAGAATTTTGCGAATCGGCGATGAATTACGGTTGGGTTTTTGTTTGGTTTAGTTTTTGAAAGTTATGAATAATGTTAAGGGTGTTTAGGTTTTAATCGGCATAAGGGTAAAATCGACATTTAACCAAACCCCTAGGACATCCCTTATCGTAAAATTGGATCACCTCGCCTCCACTTGGAGCCCCTCCAAGATTTTGGAGCCCCTATATCAAGCTTCATTCTTTAAGGTCTCCAACTTCAGCAATATTGATTGTGTAAGGTTCAGTAAATTGAAATTGAAGTTTTAAATCCTTAGCAGATTGTAAAGCTTAATGATTTGATCAGCATGAGTTGGAATTGAAGTAATATTCTTAGCAACCATTATAACTTTGAGAGAAATAGAAAGAAGAAAAACTGAAAGTTGAAAGATTGAAAACAGAACTTGAAAAATCGAGCTCTCTGAGAATTTTGATTTTGGTAAAAACTGATTAATCCCTAAATCTCAGATATTTTCCTTTTTAAGAGAAAAAGTTTTCTGGAAACTGGAGAGACGTGAACTGACGCGTTGCATCCCACCTCCTACTATAGCGAGTAGAAAAAAGACACGTGTATGCAAGTAACCCACTATCCGCGGTTAGGATACAACCCGATGGTTATATTATCCACTTGAAACTGCACCCTTTATCTTTTGAATGGGGGTAAAAAAACCTTTTTAAGCTTATGAAAACACGCGCATAATAAGCTTACATCGGCTATAATGATGGCCAATTTTAAGCTACACAGATATCTTGAATAACTCATAAAAGATGAGTCATATAACATATGACAAGATATCAAAAAATCAACTACTGATTAGACTTCAAAGGGATAAGATCATTACAGGTCAACTTAAATAAAAAATCTTTCTTTCTATTTTCTTTCTTTTGGGGTGAGAGGACGGTACTAAGTATAAACTCCTAATACCAAATATAAACTCCTAAATAGAGTAATTTTAAGTTAAAACCAGCTGAGATGGTTTTCAAAGCAGAGGTGAACTGAATTTTTTTAATAAAACTAAGACTAGTTTTAATAAAACCGTGAGGAAATATATAAATGATAAAATATTACACCTATCAGATAATAACCTGTTCAAAAGCAGGGAGCTATTAGAGACCAATAAACTTAAACGTTCATAAGCTGAGAGCTGACAAAGGGTTTAAAACTTAAGCGTTCATAAGTTGAGAGATGAAAACCTATTAAGAACCACTGAAAGGGATGAAAACCTGAGAGCCTGAAAGCTGAAAGCTATAAAGAACCACTGGAAATAATCGGGGGGGGGGGGGGGGGGGGGGGGGGGGGGGGGGGGGGGGG
>JAJJMC010019832.1:7053163-7093089 GCA_023531435.1 Papaver californicum
ACCGTCCTCTCACCCCCCCCACCACGAATAAAAGAGTTGGCGGAAAAGAAAAGCGTGAATTGGAAGGTCCCACTCTTCACATGGGCCAAATTGGACCCCACATTTCATACACTCGGAAAATAAGTTTACTAAATCGTATTTGTATAAATAGCCTTTAAGGTATTATAAATCACAAGACTTAATAGAATTTTAATTTATACATTCGTTTTTTTCATCTTTTAGAATCTTCTATTATAATACTTGTCAATTCTTTGTTAATTCCTTGATAACTTTCTAATTCGTCTTAACGATTTAGATGAATGTTTAGGCCGATTCAATAAGTTCAAGCAATCAAAAACGTTAATCAAGACAATTGAAGTTTACCTTTATGAAGTTATAATATCAAAATAAAATGTATCTTCATTGGCACCACCACGGGGAAAATGATGATTTTAGGGTTTTATGTTGATTTTCAATTTTTCTACGAAACCTGACTAGATTTTGATCGATGTGATTTTATGATGTTATTTATGAATATTTCGTCGATTTTATATTTGATTTTGCTAAATTAGCATTTATGATATTATGATGATGTCAATTAATCGATTAATCAATTTTAATACTTCATTTTCTTAAGAATTCATAGTGAGTAAGAAAATTTCAATAAGTAACAGTAGTTTTATCAATTTGAGGTTGATTTAGTCATTTTATATTCTTTGTTTTTTTTTTGTTTTTGGACTATAATCAGAGCACTGATGAGGAATTCCTTAAAAATGATGGAAGAGCAACTTTATAGCCGTATCAATGATTATTAGAAGCGATTTTGGTTCATGATCATCGTCAGAGAGGTTTCTTGAACGATTTATCATCGTTTTATCTTAATAATGAAGGTACTTTATGTTTTTTAATTATTTTCTTGATTTACATATCGTAGATCAGATTAAATTTTACAGATTGTCTGAAGTACATGTTGCTGCATTATTTTAATCATGTTTTTATGATATTATTATTATTGCAAGATTTAACAAAATGTGATTACGATGTTATCTCAGGTTTTGGACCGTATATTTTATCTTCCGTCCAGCTAATTTTTTGATCTTTTTGAATATATTTATTTTAATAACCGTTTGATACGTTATTTTTAACAAAAATCCTCCGATAATATTACAAAAATCGTTTAAAATAATTTGGTAAGCTTATAAAGCTTAACACTCCTTCCGTCTCAGTTTAGTTGAAAGTTTAAGGTTTATTTTAATCCCAAAATAGATGAAGGTTTTTCATATTATTCTCATTTTTTCCTGACTTTTTCGTGCATTGAAATCAGACCACTAGAAACAAGGAACAAAAAACTAGGATATTTAAATATATTAAGAATTATTGTTAAAGGATATATTTGAAAAAAAATTATTATCTTATTTTTTCTTAATATGCGTGAAAACACCTAAATCTTCAACTAAAGTGGTACTGAAAGAGTATAAATTGATAAAACTTAACAAATAAAAAGTTGTGTTGGTGAAAGCTGAGAAATTTTCCATCAGCAATATTTAATAATAATAATAATAATAATAATAATAATAATAATAATAATAATAATAATAATAATAATAGCTCATTAGAATTTAATTTCTTTATGAATCAACATATATGCCACATAGATGATTACCGCCAAGACCTGGCATATCATCGTCGTAAAGGACCTCGACTCCTTTCAGCTATTCGATATCAGAACCTGGGAAGACTAGTACATCGCAGTAACAGAATCCATGGTTCTGGGAAGGGGTTGGCTACTGGACATGCAACATATACCATAAATTTATCATCGTAAGTTAACGCCCAGTCGCCTCTTGTGGATTTTCATAAAGTTTATGACAACAAAGGGTGAATTTTTCATCTGTGGGGATCAATCTGTGTCAAAGGAGCTAGCAGTTCTATCGTTATCCCAACATGAAAACCCACATGGTGGGTGTAGAGGATAACAATTAAATCTTCCATGTAAGATAGCTAAATGATAAAACAAAATAACTGAACTTAATTACCTAGCGGTTATCCAAAAACAGGTCCACACCACGAGACCTGAAGCTGAGAAAGAATTGGTCTGTTTACCTCAGAACTACTGGAAGAAGTTAATATTGGAAAAACTGAGAATCCAATGATTATATATATCATCAAAGACATGTTAGCTGAAGAGAACTAGAGCTTTTTCCAGGTCTTGAAGAAGAACATGGATTTTTTTATTTAGAAATTGTCAGATATGCCAGGTAGCAATACAACTGTAGCTTGTCATTTCTTGAACATAGATCCATCTTTTCAAAGTGTGAAACATAAGAAGAGAAAAATAACTGAAAAACAGTATGAAGCTTCAAATGCTGACATTGGTTGTATGCTAGAAGCAAATATAATCAAGAAAATATCAGTATCTAATTTGGATTTCTTACATTGTAGTCGTGATGGAGAAAAATGGCAAAGTGAGGGTTTGTACTAATCTTATAAACCTGAACAAAGCCTTCCCAAAAGACAGTTAACCTTTACCTGGTATTGACAAGATGGTGGAAGATGTTACAACCTTAAAAGTTAGAAACGCTTGTTCTTCGTGGACGAGTATTCAGGTTATAACCACATACATATGAATCCATAAGATGAGGAGCATACTTCTTTCATAACTGACAGAGGACTGTATAGTTTCAAAGATATTCCATTTGGCTTTAAATACAGGTTGTGCTCATCAATGATTGATCAATAAGTTTTTCTAAGGCCTCATCGGAGACACCATGGAGTGTTATGTGGATGACATGTTTGTAAAAATCTCACAACAAACTGATCACGAGCAAGACTTGCGCAAGATATTATTGTTTAAGAAAATTTGATATGAAGGTAAACCCCTTTGAATGTGTTTTTGTAGTACAAAGTGACAAGTTCTTGGGTTTCATGTTAACAAGGAATTCCATTGAAGTTTCCCTATTAAAACTAAGCACAATCTAATAAATTCAACCATCTACCTGCAAGAATGATGTTCAAAAACTCATTGGAAATCTAGTTCCAGCTAATTATATTCATATCAAGATTATCCGACAAATGCAGACCACTGTTCAAGCTACTTCAAAAAAAGAAAGATTTCAAGTGGGATTCATACTGTCTGTCAGCTCTTGATCATATCAAAACATATCACTCATCTATTCCAATCTCATCAACCCCTCTTCATGGATGAATGTGTGATTATTTGCTTGTTAGGATTCGTATCTTCACAAAGTTTAGATTATAGTTTGAGTGTGAATTGCTTGAATAATTGATTGAATCTTTACTTGTTTAGAATCTGGAACTTCGAATTAGGGATAGTAAACCAGAAGAAAACTATTATGAGAGAGAAGCTGAAGATTAAGTTTATTGAAGAGAATGTATTAAGTTTACAAAATGAGCCTTAATGACGATACATACAAGAGATGGTCCACATTTTTATTATGTGACCAGTGAGGACCGATTGCATTTCACGTAGGCCCAACAAATCACTTTACATTTCCTGCCTTTTCCTGGAGACGTCTGATTTGTAATCTTGTATATCCCAGCTTCTTTAGGTGCTCATCTTGTCAGTTGGTAGGTGCATTGTATACATTTTTTGAGTGTTAATTACATACTTTTTTTGGTTATGCTTCTTGTATTCTACCTTGTATCACTCTTGTTTTCTTTTTTGTTACTCATGTTATGACGAATCAACCAAAAGTAGTGGAAATGGCCATAAAAGTGTTGAGGAAGTGAAGTATACTAATGGAGAATGACCAAATACCAATTTTAACTCATTCAAATATAATATTTCTTATCATCATCTTGTAGATAATGAAAATACAAAGCGAATGCAAAAAGAATGAGGTTATTCCGAGGTCGTGCGAAGAAGTTATGAGTAAAACAGTAAAACCAACTTGAATTTAGTTTTGTTGGTCTTGATTTGGGAAATAAGATATGCGTTTTGGGCTTGCCTTGGACGTGAAAAATTGAGTTTTGTTGGATTTTGAGGTGGTTAGTGTCCTAATTTGATAGGGATTAAGCTGAGGTGTTAGTATTTGAGGAGGTTAAGTTTTCTACTTGGATATGAATCAAAAGGAGGTAGAAATATTTAATGGTTACCAAGTTTACTAGTTTGATAGATATCACGAGGAGGTTACAAAAGCTTATATAAAGGGGAGCTTAGATACAACTTTCCACACAACTTCTCTACAGAAAAGAGAGCAATTTTTGGTTTACCCCTTTTAAAGGGGAGGAACTAGGATATTTTTTCTTTTTTTCTCATATTTTTTTTTCTTGTATATTTTTCATGGGTTTTAGTAAAACCATGAGTAGCTGATTCTTTTATTGGTTGGAGATGTAATCAGAAATTCAAAACATGGGAATCAATCTAGTTGGTTAGTTTTTATTATCTCTCTTTATTGTTCATGTTCTATTTTAATATCACCATGCATGATTGAAGGTTTATTTGTTGAGAATCCATACTGAGTGAATACATATTCATATCTAAAGCTAAACTAGAGTTTGGAGGTACGGAATAGTCGATAGACCCGACTATCAGTAGCATAATATGATTACTGATTGTATTAAAAACCTTCGTGTAATTGCATGTAGATACTTGACGTTAAATAGAATACTCATAATACTTTTATTGTATTGATTAACCTAATTCAAATAACCTAATAACGCTCTTGGAGGATTAAACTTAATAGCACTTTGGTGTTAGGTTGGTCACTAAGTAGTGTTTCCATATTCGTTGTTATGGTATGCGATACCATAAGGAATTTACTGAAGTATGTTCACGATGGGTTGCTCTAGGGATATTAGTATAAAGAGATATTTAATGTTGATCATCTATTTACGAACATGTTTTGGTGATGGAATATGAAACCTCTAATCGGTATTTTCTAAATTTGTTCACAACCTTTATTCACTTTATTTTAGTTTAGTTAAGAAACTCAACAACCCCCCTGGTTACCTAAAGAGTCGAAAGAAAACAAAAATTCCCTGCTCTCTGTGGGAACAAATCCCTACTTGCTTCTTTACTCGTTATTGTAGAAAGTATAGAAAATATCTTGGTCAGCTGATAACCTATCAAATTTAGGCGCCATTTTCGGAGAGAAGTTGGCAATTGTTTTTGTTTGAGATTTCTTTCTTGTTTTGTTTTACGTTTTTCTCTTTGTGTTTTTTAGGTTTTTAGGTCTTCTTGGTGGAAACAACTCGTTAGTGGAATTCGTTTCCTGTCAAAAGCGGGAGGAAAATTCGAAAAACAGGTTGTATACATCATTTTAGTTTGGTTTTTAGATTTTTAGTTAGATTTCCCCCTACTTTCTTGTGTAGTCGTCATGTTTCCTTATAAAAATAACATGTATGATGCACAAGATCAGGCATATTATAGTGGTAATCAGTTTAGTTATAACTCCTAATATTTTGGTAATTTCCCACCAACCATAGGATACAATCAGAATCAATTATTTAGTTTTGATCAATACTCTACAAAATCTTTTGGTTATTCTCATAATACCAACAACCTTATGGTGGGTATGTAGGTCAACAACCACAAAAAAGGTGGGACTATTATACTTCTAATTGGATCCACTCTAGTTATATACAGATGTTAGATCAATTAAAGGACATGAAACATAAACTAGATCATCTTGATCCAACACTTAATAGAGAGAACATTGTACCAACCAAATTCTACAATAGTATACCTTAGGGCAACTGTAACGGTGCGAGTATCCTGTCTAGTAAAAACCAAATTTGTTTGGTCTTTGGCTAAAAAACCACAGCGGTTGGGGAGTAAATTATACTCGCACGCCTCTTATGGTAGTCGTTTGATATTAGACGTTCTCTTAGATGGACGTAAGAGTACGAACGCTTAGTTGTCGTAACTTATGTTGTTTTGCGTTCACTTAGAAGAGCGCAGAACCATACGCTCATTCGAGTGAGCGCCCATATGAATGCGCTCAGTTAACAAGACGTATGGTTGAGCGTCTACTTTCAGCAGCGTCTCTTATGGAACGATCACCTAAATGACCGTGTGTTGAGTGAAGCGGCATGATAGAAAAACGGTAATGTATTGGACGGGCTCCTAAGTGAACGCTTGGTTTACACGGTTAGTTAGGTGACCGTCCCCACCTTACATATGTGTTGGTCGGGGGTGAAGGCCCAGTATGGAAAAGCTAGGTGACCGTCCCCATTTAGTGGGTTGGTTATGCCAATTGGTATTTGGTCAAAGCTTACTCAAGATCAAAAATGAAAAATGAAAAAGTAAAAAAAACACGGTAGTTAGGTGACCGTCCGTATCAACCCGACACACTAATGGACCGTATGCATTTCATACGGTTTCTAGTGAGGACGTCCAATATGTGGAAGTACTTCTACAACACCGTATGGACTGAACGGCATTTTAGAGAAGCGCATAAGTGTCGAGCGTTGAGACAGAAAGCCGTATAGTGGAGCGCTATTGTAATGTTGCGTATCTTCAAGGGGAGTTGTTCCAGCTAAGCGTATTATGAGGTGCGACGTTAAATGAGCGTAAGATCAGGCGCTTCTCTAGGGATACTTCCTATATAAATACGCTTTCCTAACAAACCGTATTAGGCGTACGCTTTCTCAAGTGGCCGTGCGAGTATACTTATAATTCAGAGAGAATTCACTCGTGTACTGTAGCAGAACTGGAGTATATCCTATATCTACTCTCCCGTTGCGGCTGCAAACTGGCGAGTAAAGAGAAAATTTTCTCTTCTCTCTTTACTCTACTTTGCCCATTGCAGTTGCTCTTACCCAATTTATGATCGTATTTATGATTATTCACCCATACAACAAAATGATTAAGTGTCTAGAGATTCTATTATAAATAATGGTGGAAGAAGTGTAAACATAATAAAACTCTTGAAAAAACTATATCAACTGGAAGATGACGGAGCATCGGAAGAAATTCTCCAAGAAATTAGTGGTAACATATGTATGGAATTGAAATGACGTTTTTCTAATGGAGAATACGAGGTCGATGAAGATTCTGATGAAGAGTATAATATCAAGGATGATGAAATATTTGAAAATGAGACTAGATTGAGTAATATCGTGGAAGACCCAATTGATCAGCTTGCCGATGACTATAATCGTAATATTAATGCTGAGATTTTGGTTGAGGAAGAAACTAATTAAGAATGGTTAAAGAGTTTGATAGAAGACCACGATACATATAAGTTAAACAAGTTGCTCAAGTTATTTAAAAACAACGAGGATACCGTAATACAAGAAATAATGGAAGGTTTGTATAATCCTTTACACAATTCTATTTATAATGATCTTCCTCTTCTAATCGAATTAGTTTTTTCAGAAGTTGTTAAACCAACTTTTGTGAAAATACCTCACTTAGGATTGCAGTTGTGTGCATCCAAAGTTTTTACGTATTATTTTGCTTCTAAAGTATCCACCATTAGAGATTCTTGATTCTCAAGATGTGCAGGTTCACCAAGAGGAACCCATTGAAGTTCCCTAATTCTATGTTCACTATACACTTCCAAGTATAGAAAAGACTAAGTGAGGGGTAACTTTTTTCTGATAATGGTTTAACTAGTACTATCATATGCTAACATTTGTGTGAAGCTATTATTGGAATTGCAGATCGTTATCTGAGTGGATCCTCAGATTTTCAGATTGTTGGTGTATGAACGATAATAAAAAGGTCAGGATGAGGACGTGAAACTAAACGCTGAATAGGAGGAAACCCATTGGGTTTTTTTTCTTTTATCTTTTCAGTTTCTTAGTTTTCATAACATATTAGGAATTTTTTACCTTGATTTTACATTGGATGGGTCAATCACATTGAGGACAATGTAAAGTTTAAGTATGGGGTAGTGGTTATTAAGCATACTAAAGTTTGGTATTCATTTTCATAGAATATAAATTTTCAAATTTTTGTAGATATCGTGCATAAACCTTCAACTTTTAGAGATTTTAGAGTCACGTTGTATACTTTTTGCTAAGTTTACATACAAAGTTCATGCCGGGGGAAAATTAGGTAAAGAAGGAAATGTAGTAGTAAAGATTTAATCAATCATTAGCGTAGACTTCCAATTTAATTTTTTTGAGTGAGGCACCAAGCCTTCAACATATTGTTCGTTTAGAGTATTTTATGCATGTTAACTCTGGGTAGAATCATAATCTACTCAACCTCACACCCCTTTAGCATTTTGTGATTTTTTGAGTGATAATTTTATAAATCATGAGGGCGATATCAAAATTGCGAACAAACCTCATCATGTAGTCCGAATTGTAGTTCACATCACTCCCTTACTCTCTCTCTCTCTCGAAACAACGACCATAGAAATACACCATCTGTTAGATGTTGGCTCGATTTTAGGAAACAACTAATTGATTCCTTTAATTAGTTTTGACACTGATTTTAGAATTTTGTTTAGAATCTCATCTAAACAGGGTTTCCTAATCTTAGCTAGTTTAGGTTTCTTAATTGAGGAGAGGTTGGTTTCCTAATTAAGGTAGATATTGGTTTCCAAGTAATCACCCTATTGTAAGCTTATAAATAAAGGCATAACCTTTAGGTTGTAGGAGGAATGAATCATCTTCATCACTCTTGTGTAAACCCTTAGGTTGTAGACATCTATCTCCTCAGAAAGAAGAGAAGTTATCTCTCCATTAGCAAGATGTAGATCTTCTCATACCTTTAGATATGTGAGGGTTGGAAGAGAGTAGAAGGTGAGTTGAGAATATGAAGAAGAAGGGGTGTTGAGTGTCAATTGTGTTGTGTATTCAATGATATATGAATGAAGTGAATTTCTGCTATCCATGGACGTAGGCACATCGCTGAACCACGTTAAATCTCAGTGTCTTTTGTGTTCTATGTGCATTAACTTCCGTGAATGTTTAGTTTTCTATTTCTGATGCCAGATCCTGGAATACGTTGAGGAATAATATGAACCTGTCGACACATCAAACTGGTATCAGTGTTTAGGTCTAGATTCTAGAAATCTAGGGTTTGCTCATTTGTATTGAGTCAAAAATAGTATATGAAGATATCAAAGAAGATGTCAAATTTGAAGAACACAAAAACTAGATCACGTCTTTGGCAGAAACTGTTGTGGAAGAGTCGTGACAATTCTGGAAACTGTGGTGAAAAGTAGTGACAATTTTAGAACTATAATCGCAAGGAAATCCGAAGAAGATGCATAAATTGGCATGTTTATGAAATCAAGTTATATCGGTTTGAAGATCAAAGTTACTTTGGAATTTAGAAAGTCGTTATGTATCCTTATATGAAGAATCTTGGAGATAAGGTCTTTGAATTGCATCAAGTTGAAGAGGCGGATATACTGGCTTGAAAGACACCGATTTAAGTATCAATTATTCATGAACGAATGTATTTGAAGTGTTTCAAGTTCGTTAAGTATCAAGTGGAAGCGCTACTTGAAGGAAGGATTTGACATTAGTATATTTCTTGAAGCATAAAACCTATATGTTTCGCGTAGCTTTGGGTAAGTAATTCTATAACCTTATTAACTAGTTTGATAACGGTGTTTGGTTATTTTTCGATCTTTACCTCGTTGAGACTATTGTGGACTATTTGGGAATACCTTTTCCGTTTGAATGTGTTTGCTTTGCAATCCAAGTTGCAAGAAAAAAAAAGAAATATTGTGCTTGAAGTACAAGTTGAATGGCTTGTACGTTGGAAGAGTTAAATCTATGATTTTGAATTCGTCAAGATCCTTAGAATTGTCCAAAGTACTAAGGGAAACAATTGTGAATTGTACCGGTTTGTCTTTAGCTCGATCATGTTGTCCTTGACGTAGTTGAAGAAATTGAAGGAGAAGTTAGACTCAAATTTGTATCAATTACATGGTGTAGCGAAGATTGCAGAAACCGTACAAGTAGGTTTCATCAGAGAATTATTGACCTTTTTGAATGTGTTAGTGTCATGAGAACACTAGTTGAGGGTTGATATATTCCGGTTGAAACACTAGTGGTGGAGTACTGAAGGTGTTTTCCAATGAAGTTGCAATGATAAAAGGATTGAAGAATAGGAATCTGTAATTTCTATGGAAAATACAGTATTGAACGTAAAAGGCGACATATTATATAGTATGCACAATATGTTACGGTTGAAACTAACTCATGCAGTTTAGGTATGAAGTTGAAGAACGCAGAATCATAGAGTTTAAGATTCGGCGAACATTGTGTGAAGGTGGAGAAAGAATCAAGCTTGGAGTAGGAAGTTCCAGTTTCAAAAATGATATCATGAATATCGCCACATGGAATATTGGAATGTGCTCACACAAATGTTTGGGTGCTTACTAAGACTTTGTAAGACATGAATTATTTCATCGTTTTTTGAAGAAAACTTCGTTGGTATGAAGGTACACCATATATTTGCAGAAGATGAAATACTGAACTTCGTATTGAAATATGAAGTGTTGGAAATTAGAAGAGATAGGATGGAGGAAGAGATCAAATTGACAATTAAAGTGGTAAGTTGAAGTCAAATATTATATCCTACAAGTTGAAGCAAATATGCATGTGATTAAATCTTGCAAGTTTGAAGAATATGTGCATGTGAACGTCTATGAAGTTGAAGACTCGTCAGGAATTCATAGAAAATTGGAATTGTTGAGAAATCAGTGAAGTTGGATAAGAATTGATGGAGTTTAAGAATATCCCCATTTAGACACAATTCCATCCCTATTATGGGATAGAATTTGTGAAGCACATGTTGAAGTACATTGCATCCCTAAAAAGTATTGAAATACTAATTGGTGTATTGGTGTCGGTCGACACATCTGAACCTTAGATAAGGAATTTTGAAAGTTGTACTGGTGAAGCATCTTCGGGTGTTGGCACCTACGGGTGAGTGAAATATTTAAGTCATTTTGTGAAAGTGAAGCATTTTTGGATGAGTAAACGCAGCAAAAGTTTGAAGGAAATGGAATGTCGAAATTTCATGCTAAGCTGAAGAAATCAGAGAATCTTGAAGTTAAAGTTGTCCTAGAAATCTTGCCAAGGTGGAGAATCGTTAGATGTTAACTCGATTTTAGGAAACAACTAATTGATTCATAAATTAGCTTTGACACTGGTTTTATAATTGTGTTTAGAATCTCATCTAAAGGGTTTCCTTATCTTAGCTAATTTAGGTTTCTTAATTGAGGAGAGATTGGTTTCCTAATTAAGGTAGAACTTGGTTTCAAGTAATCACCCTATTGTAAGCCTATAAATAAAGGCACAACCTTTAGGTTTTAGGAGGAATGAATCATCTACATCAGTCTTGTCTAAACCCTTAGGCTGTAGACATCTATCTCCCCACAAAGAAGAGAAGTTATCTCTCCATTAACAAGATGTAGATCCTCTAATAGATTTAGAGATGTGAAGGTTGGGAGAGAGTAGAAGGTGAGTTGAGAATGTGAAGAAGAAGGTGGTAGTAAGTGTCAATTGTGTTGTGTATTCTCTGATATATGAATGAACTGAATTTCTGCAGCCCGTGGACTTAGACACATCGTTAAACCACGTTAAATCCCTGTGTCTTTTGTTTTCTATGTGCATTAGCTTCCGTTCAATGTTTAATTTTCTGTTTTTGATGCCAGATCCTGGAATGCCTTGAGGAACAATATAAACCTCTCGGAACAACATCATCATCATCATCAACAAATGGAGCAACACAAATTTATGAAGAAAGTTGAAGAACTTCAAGGTTTACAATCAACAAAAGGAAAAGAAAAATTCTATATCCACAGTGATGACAAAGTGAAAAACAAAAATAGAGTATGTTTATTGAGTTTATGGTACCAAGGCAGTACAAGTTATGAAGAATCAAGTGCTACAATGATCCTATAGCCATTATTATCATTAGTTTCATATATATATATATATATATTGGTCAAGGCCAGGGGAATAAGAAATCCATAAATAAGTTTTAAAACAACAAGGGATCGAATAAAAATAAGTACAAGTTCGAGAGTTTATCATCATTGCTGAAGCCAAAGCCGAAGACGTTCCTATTGGATGTTGTGAGAGTACTGTTGATTGTAGATCAGATGGGAAGGTGAGCGAGCATTCCCATCCTTACATATGGTTAATTTCCTTTCTTAGAGTCATCAAAAACTAAAAATTAGCGTCACCTTTCCGTGTATAAGTATTCTCTTCTTTATTCTATCTTGTACATATGGAAAACCCATTTCTATCGTTTTATGAGTTACCAACAGGTCAGGCAGAAGTTGAGGCAAAATGCTCATTGGTTGCTCTCGAGGATTCATTCTACCGTATGGCATTGGTTTAACACATCATACTCTATTTCTCAATAATTAAGCGTATTTATGATTTATTAATAATGTTCTCTTGTACTTCTATCTTTTTATTATTATGTGCAGAAACTTTATGTCCTCATAGATTTTTGGATGCTTTCAACTTTGAAGTACACATGATTTGGAGTGAAGGTTTTGTAGGTATTCCTCTTGTAAACCCTCACGAGACACCTAGGGGTTTAAAGGCATGTTTTACATGTGAAGTGCAACTGTGACTTCAACGAAAATGAGTTCTTGTACTTTAATTTAGGTTTTGTAGTTTGCTCGGGGACTAGCAAAAGGCAAGTATGGTGGAATTTTATAGGTGCATAATATACATGTTTTGAGTGTCAATTCGATACTTGTTTTAGTTATACTTCTTACATTCTACCTTGTATCACTCTTTATATTTTGTTACTCATGTTAGGGTGAATAAACCAAAAGTAGTATATCTGTCTATAAAAGTGTTAAAGAAGTGAAGTCTACTTGTATATAATGAAAATACGAATCTAACGCAAAAATAATGAGGTCATTTTGAGGTCGGAGGCAGAAGTTATGAGCAAAACAGTAAAACCATATTGAATTTGGTTTTGTTGGGCTTGTTTTGGGCCTGCGTGGAAAGAAAAATAAGAGATGCGTTTTGAGCTTGCCGTGGACGTGAAAAATGGGGGGGTTTTGTTGGATTTTTAGGAGGTTATGTGTCCTAATTGGATAGGGATTAAGTGGAGGTTAAGTTTTCTACTTGGACGGGGATCAAAAGGAGGTCGAATTATGTGATGGTTATCAAGTTTACTAGTTGGATAGACATCAAGAGAAGGTTATAAAAGCCTATATAAAGGGGAGTTTAGATAAAACTTTCTACACAATTTTTTCAAATGAAAGAGAGAAAATTTTGGTTTACCCCAGAGGGAACTAGGATATTTTCTCTTCTTCTTCACCTATTTTCTTTTCTTATATATTTTGCATGGGTTTTGGTAAAACCTTGAGTATCTGATTCTTCTATTTTTTAGAGATGTAATTGGAAGTTCTAAACATGGGAATCAATCTGTCTGGTTAGTTTAAATTTTTATTATCTCTTTTTATCGTTCATGTTCTACTTTGGTAACCCCATGTATGATTAAAGGTGTGTTTGTTGAGGATGCCTAATGAGTGATCACATATTCATATCTAAAGCTAAACTAGGATTTGTAGATACATAATAGTCGATAGACCCGGTTATAAGTAGCATAGTGTGATTACTGATTGTATATAAAACCTTCGTGTAATTGCATGTAGAAGCTTGGCCTATGTGTTTTATAGTGAAAACAAATGTACTGTGGAAGTAATTAGATTCGAGAGATCAAAATGTATAACATTATCCTACACCAAGAAATGTTCGTTCGAGTATTGCTTCGGTCACAAGGAGGAGATTGGTTGGTCTTAGGAAGAGAAACAGAGAAAGTATTTGTAGTAAGGTTTGTGTGAACTGTTGTGTGAAGAAAGTTTTTTTGTGTTAGAACTGAGAAAAAACTTTTGTAAAATCAAAGTCAGATTATCTTACGTAAGTCTGAGGTGATTTAATGAATAAGTTGAGTAACTGATTTATAGCAATCGAACACGTTGATCACGTAAGTAGTTGCAATTATAGAAGAGTGGGAGGGTAGAGACTATGGAGGACGTGGTGCAGTCAGGTCCGCAAATTCAGGGAGACTTGCATTTGCACGCCCACTACTCTATTTACTCCTTTAACTGCTCACACGACTTAATTACTTTCTCATCGTGAGTATATTGTAATATCGCACCCGGTGTAAGCATCCAGACAAAAACCCTAGTGAATAACCCCCCCCCCCCCCCCATGTGACATGATTAATATCTCGTAGATGAATTGTAGAGTTAAGTATCTCTACTCTGTTAGTTCTATTAAATTATAGATGTATAATTTATTTGGTCAATTAGTTTACCTAGCTAGGCTGATGAATATTAGTCTGATCGCATTGGTGAGTCTAGCATAGTTCACATTAATGAGTATAGTATGGTTCGTGGAGAATCGTTATTTTAGTATGTCAAGCACACATTGTCTATTGAGACATGTTGGTGATGCTTAATATTAAATTATAGACATATAGAGTCTGATAGACACTTAGTAGTAGTTGTTGTACACCACTATGTAAGATGAAACAATAATAACATTTGAATTAACTTACTGGATTGGTAAATGTTGGTCTAATGAGATCATTAGGTCTAGCAGAGGCCAATTGGCTAAAAGAAAGAAAGAAAATAAACATAATGAGTTTTTAAAGCTGATGACACCAAGACAATACAAGTTATGAAGAATCAAGTGATAAAGTCATTTTTCTATGACCATTATCATCATTGGTTTTATTAATATATATAAATAAATTGATCAAGGCTGGGAGAAGAAGAAATCCATAGAGAAGGTAGAAAGACTAAAGTAGAAAGGCCTAGGTGGACCTTGGTAGAAATACTAATCTAGACAGTCTTAGGTAGGATTATCTAAATAAAATAGGTAGAATGACTTAGGTAAAATTAACTAGAAAGACCTAGATAAAGTTATCTAGGATAACCTAGGTAGAGAGACCTAGGTAAAATTAGCTGCGAGGACCTAGGTAAAATTATCTAGGAGGACCTAGGTAAAATTAGGTATAAGGACCTTGGTAGAATTAGTTAGAGAGATATATGTAGAGAGACCTAGGTAGAAATACCTTGGTAGAATTGGTTAAAATGACCTATGTAGAGAGACCTAGGTAAAATTATCTAGAGAGACCTAGGTATAATTTTCCAGAAAGACCTAGGTGGAATTAGCTAAAAATACCTAGGTAGAGAAACTTAGGTAAAAAAAACCTAAGTAAAAGGATGGTCCCACAAAATTAAAAGAGATAAAAAGACAAAAAAAAAGAATGGAGAACTGGCGCGGTCTCCTTTTACTTTTTTTTTTTTTTATGTTATTTTTTTCTCGATTTTCCTTTTCTTTATCTGTTTACTCGTTCTGACTTCCTCCATCTTCCTTTTGCCTTCATCCTTCTGACATGGTATTATGACCTTTTTTGTTATGCACACCTGTATTTATTTTTTGGTGTTATCCGGTGTCAGCCCATATGTATGAAAAGACAAATATTCACGATAGATTTATAAAATTCAGCCGAGAAAATCTATGAATCAATTTAGTGAATAGGTCGGAAGTTCAACACCTAATTAGGATCTGGGTCGTAGAACATGCACTTGATGTATTTGGGTCGTAGACTTACGAAATACCGGTTTGACCGAAAAATACAAATTTTTCATTTTTATCCTAACCCTACGGAATATTTAACTAGGTTATAACTGATCTGACCCACATTCTAGCTAACCCGGTTCAATTCTGTTGGACTTTTATTTATTTCTACTGTTCTTATATCATATCGCTTCACCATGACTTTTAATATAAGGATCAAGTGAATAACAACAATGGCGAATCTGTCTCCGATTGGTTTAACAAGTGTTGATGGCGAGGTTTTGACAAGGGAGAAAATTGTAATATTGTTTTTTCCCAGTTGCAGAAGCATGAAATAAATACTCACAAATTTCTGACCCGACATTAGGATTATGGATACATATCGCTCTTGCATTCCGTAAGAGAATTGAGAATCTGTATTCAACTTTTACCTACATTATCCATGTAGCTCTTTTATATATGTATACGCCTTCAAAATTTCAGGTCTTTACTCGGCTAAACCCTCGTTATTTCATGTGCGCTCATGCAAACTATTTGTATTAATCGTAACATACTGATTATGCAAAATTACGAGCATTCGGAATGGATATTGTACCATTTTATGAATAAAAACGCTAATTAGATGCATACCATCTAAACACAGAGTCACATCGAACATCATCTCAAGTCGCAGACTTCCACGGATGAATCCATGAATATGTTCTGCATGTAATGCATAAAAGCCAGGCATAATCCCAACATTAAATCTCATGCGATCGAGAAACTCTAAATAGGCCATAGTTATGGCCATGGCATTATCAAATGCCAATGCGAACAAAAAATAGGCAATAGCCATGGAACTAGCAAGTGTCAGCCCTAAAATCCCTAGCCGTCCTCTCAGCACTAGTGCCAACGTGCCAACACCAACTAGTCCATGTGCCAAACAAACCGGTTAGCGTCCATATGTCAACACCAAAGCCAACGACCAACAAAGCTAGCATTAGTGCTGCGCTGCCAACAACGTCTAGCTAGTATCAGCGCTAGCCTAGCAATGCTAGTAGCGCTAGCACCCTTCTTCCTTACCTTTCCCTGAACGCCAATGCTTGTCATCCTCACTTGCTTTAGCGCACCTTCTCACCCTTGCTCGTGCCAGCACTTTCCTTCGATACTAGCATGTACTAGTATTGCTTGCACAAATTGCATGTTGCAAACATGTAACAAATACGCCATTGCCATGCTAAGTCGGTATAAAATTTATTTGTAGCATTATAATTCACGTTCTTTGAGTCCATGACTCAACTAACTCCTACGAGAAATCAAAACAATTACATGAGGGGATTCTTCATGGGGTTTTGGTCTGGTGGTTACAGCAACGTGCGGCGTGGCAACACCCCATGATGAGAAAGTTACAAATTAGTAGTAGCGGTTGAAGCAGTTAATGGAGTAATGGTTTCCCGAAAATTCCAAGGCGGTTATACCATATTCCCCACAACTTTCATCTCTCCAAAGCTTCACTACCTCCACTACTTACAAAGAAATACTTGTGTTCCCAAACTATTATAAATATGCTAATTATCCATTCAGAAAAAAAGAACAAGCTTACCATTCTCTCATAAGCTCTTTTATTTTCCATAGTTCCACAACTCTACACACAATTCTTCACACTCATTTCCTTCAACTTTATTTGCTTCCCTCCCCTAAGATCAACCCATTTTCTCTTCTTGTGACCGAAGCAGGACGGATCGACTACTTTTGTGGTTTAGGCTTGTCCTATACGATTTTGATTTTCGAATATAAAGAAAGTACTTCAACAATACATTGTTTTGCCTAAGATTAATTTTTAGGTACTAACAATTGGCGACCACAGTGGGAGATCAATCTTTCGGTCACAAATTCGATTCTTTAACCATCTGAAATTCATTTCTTCAACCGTATGAAAAATGGTGGAGCTTAGGTCAGGTTTGGAAACAAACCTTAATTCAGGTTCAACAGCCACTCTAACCCCAACAACACCAGTGGTGGAAATCCAGAGATCATTCCTCAAAATACCTCCACTGAAAATACAAACACTCCTCTAGGTACCACCAAATATGTCGAAAAGGAGAAGTAGGCATCACCAACCATGGATGATCTGATGAAGCGCCAAGAAACCTTGGCCGAAACTCAAGTAGTCATGGCTACTACCCAGAAGGAAGTCCTTTCCTTTCTTTAGACTTTAACAGAGCAGCTGTCACCGGGGTAGTGTCATAATCAAATGGAGAAAGCTAAGAACACAACAGCCGGCATCGCCAACATATAAAGAGCTAATGCTCGAGAAGATGATGAAGTGCATGTTATCACCGACCGGGTACTAGAGAGGAATCAACATCAAAAAAACTTTGTTACTTGTGAATGGTTGGTTGTTATCCAAGCAAAATTAATTCAATTTCTTACTTCACAAATATAGATTAGAGTATAGTAATAAGAACAAGTTCGTTCCCACAGAGAGGCAGGTGATTGTTAATTACTTTCGACTACTTATGTAAACTGTGGGGTTTTGGTTGTGATTATAACTAAATTATGCTAATTTTTTTTGATTAAAACGAATATCAGAGATAAAGAACACTGGTTAGAGAGTTCATCTTCCATCTTCCATCTTCCAACATGTTATCAACCAAATCATACTCAACATTCATATACTCTCAATAACAATAACCCTAAAGCATCCTATCGCAGGCTTACTCCGGCAAAACTCCTATTATCATCAAAGGTGCAAGAGCCACTCTTTGAATCCTTTTCAACGAATAACTTGGCGCAAGAGCCACTCAAGTTTAACCCAATGAAAACAATGGTCTTTATGAGTTGAGGTTATTCTAAGCAATCTGGCGCAAGAGCCACTCGGATTTAACCTAGGTCACGCTTCTATACATAATTGCATGGTAACATCCCGTTACTAACAACTATGTTATGCTACTTGTAACAAGGATATTTCGACAATTTCGGACCTTAAACCCTAGTTTAGTTATAGATGTCAATGCATGCTCATCTAATTCGCGACGTAAACAAACAAGCAATCCATCATACAAAGCTTATAAACGGTAGAACATAAGCAATATTGAAGAGATTATAAACATAGGAGAATGAATACTTCAATTAATAAACATGTTTTCCAACTTAGGACTACATATCTAACCAATAAGAAAAGTTTAGTTCATCATGGATTTCTCAAAATCCATGGAAAATAATCAAGAGAGCAAGTAAAGAAAACCCTAGAAATCGTGATGATCAATCGCAACTCCAAGCCCTAGCTTCTTGTTCCCCTTGTGTTTTCAAGTCTCCAAAAATGTCCAAGATCCCTTTCTAGGGTTTTGGACGTCTTCTTATATAGTATTCATCATATCTAGGTGTTGTTATAATGGGACCATGATACCTTGATTTGGAAGTCAAAAACGTGTCTTAGAAGTGGCTCCCGTTGAGTCAATATCAGTAGGCTCGATTTCCGTGTTAACTACCGATTGTAGGAGCTCAAAAACGAAGTTTTCCTGTACCCGAAACTGCTTATAATCGGTAGGTTATTTTCCCTTGTAAACTCCCGATTGTGATGCTGAGTGTTTCATTATTTTCTTTCGGCTATTTTGCTCGTAACTTCCCCATACGAACTCCAAATGACCTCATTCTTTTTGCATTGGATTCGTCTTATCGTTCTCTTCAAAATGGTATTAAGAAATCCTGGATTTGAATGAGTTGAATTCGGTATTTGGCCATTCTCTATTGGCAGAACTTAACTTCCTTGTTCATTTCGTGTCGTAATGAACTCATTTCTTCTTCTTTGGTTGAATACACTTCAAAACTACTAAGAAACTCATAAACAAACAACAAAGCATAATGATATGAAAACTAACAAGAAGTCAATGAATTAGAGTATCCAAATAATGCAAATAATGCACCTATCAAATTCCCCCACAATTGCCTTTTGCTAGTCCTCGAGCAAACTACAAATTTAAACTAACCTAAACTACTACAACTCCATTTCGTTGAGGATACGGTTACACTTAGCATGTGTAACAATCCTTTAAACCCCTAGGTGTCCCTAGTGGACAAGTTATAGTCTCGTGAGGGTTTACAAGAGGTATACCCACAAAACCTAATTTCCAACTTCAAAATATTCCATAGCACATGCATCCAAAGAGCTACGAAGACATAAAGTTTCTGCACACTAACAATAGAAGTTAGAAGTATAAAGAACATTATTCTCATGCTTAACCATTGAGTTAGGAGAAAACTACCATATGAAAGAATCCAGGTTCGAGAGTGACCGAATGTTTCTGCCTCACCAACAAGATTTTATGAATTTGACACTCAAAAGACGCACTTTATGGTTCTCACATATGTGCATGCAGGAATGAAGATAGAAATCCTGCACACGTTGAATGGTGGGAAGGAAAGGTAACCTTCCGTATCATACGAAGATGTTATCCCATAGAACATGGGATGAAAAAGAACCCCTTTTTGTTTTTCTAATGACCTCTAATAAAGGAAGTCAACCAATATGCGAGGATGGGAATGCTTACTTACCTTCTCACTTGATCGACAATCAACACCACTCTCACAATATCCAATAGAAACGTCTTCGGTCTTCGACTGTTGATGATGAACTCTTGAACTTCGTAGAACCTTCACAATTTGTAACTCTTTTCCTCAATTTCTTGTTGTCTGCAACTTCTTTATAGATTTCTCCTTCCCCACGGCCTTATTGATTGAATACAAAAAACAAATATACACTAAAGCAATGATAAACATTTTTTTTATTTGTTTTTTTTATTATGAACATATAAACTGAAAAATAAATAAAATGATGAAACTACTACGGCCTTGGAATAAAGACTTTACCAATTGATTCTTCATGACTTGTATTTCCTTGATATCATGAACTTCACTAACTCACATCTTTTGTTTTCTTTCGCTTTTGTACATAAATCTTCAACATATATGTATAATTCTGCTAATTGTATTGTTGCTTTACTTGAATATGAAATTTGCTCTTTCACGTACTATTGCTTATAAACCTTGACAGTCTTCAACTTTCCTTTAAATTTTTGATGTTCCGCTTGTTGATGATGATATGTTTCTATGGACCTGTTGTTGTCGAGAGAATGGTGCCAACTGCAAACAAGACTACAAGATAAGTTAGCAATTCTGATGGCACCCTCATGATTGATAGAAATAGCACTCAAGAGATCAAAAAGTAGCGTTGAAATTGGTGCGAGGTTAGTAGCTCATCATTCTACCCGGAATTTGCACAGATGAAACACTTTAAGCGGACTATTGAAGTTTTGGTGCCTCACTCATGGGTATTGAATGATCAACAACTCTAATATTAAACTCTCTACCGGAAGTTTAAGTCCATTTTTATCAGCTCTAGCCTCTCAACAACTAAGCACTCGAATATAGTTCTCTAATACTTCTAAGTTCAGTTGTTTCGGTTAGAACTCCGTATGTAAACGTAGCTAGAAGTATACTAAGTGACTCTAAAATCTCTAAAAGTTAAAGGTTTTCATGCAAATATGTACAAAAGTCTTAAAATTCTACCTACAAAAGCAAATACTAAAAATTTTATATGCTTAATTACTCCCCACACTTAAACTTTACATTGTCCTCAATGTAAATTGATTCCTGCAATGTAAAATCAAGATGGAAAATCCTAACATGATATGAAATAATCAAAAAGATAAAGATAGAAATTCAAAACCAATGGGTTTCCTCCCACTCAGCGCTTAGTTTAATGTCTTTAACCCGACTTTTTGGTCGTCCATAGACCAACAATCCAAAAATTTGGGGATCCACCCATAGAAAAATTTGCATTGCAAATATTAACATCACAAAAACATTAGTACACGAAAATAATATTGAAGTTATCACTCGATAAAAGTTTCCCCCACAATTAGTCTTTTCTACACTCGGAAGTGGATAAAGAACATAGAATTCGGGAACTTCTATAGACTCCTCTTTGCTAACCTGCATAGTATGAGAATCAAGTACTTCCAACATCAGATATTTAGACTCAAAGTAATTTAATAGTACTTCCGAAGCACATATGGTTGTGTCGTAATTCTTACTCTTCCAAAATAGATTAAAGTATAGTAAACAAGAACAAGTTCGTTCCCACAGAGAGGCAATTAAATTGTTATTATTCTTAGTTACGCAAGTAAACAGGGGGGTTTTATGTTGTGAATTAAGCTAAATTAAACTAAAGCAAACTAAAGCAAATTAATAGAAACGTGTATCAGGGAGAGAAGCATTGGTTAGAGAATTCATCGTCCGTTTTCCAACATGTTATCAATCAAAGCATACTCAACATTCATGCATTAGTAATACCAAGAACCCTAAAGTAGCCAGTTATCTCGTCTACTTCGGCAAAACTCCTAATATCATCAAAGAATGAGTACCTCCACCCTTTGAATTCTTAGCACCGGATAACCTGAGTGAGTACCTCCACTCGAGTTCAATCCAATGATAGCTATGGTCTTTGTGAGTTGAGGTTAATCTAAATAACCCGGCGCAATTCGCCACTCGGATTTAATTTATGTCAAGCTTTTACACATACATGCATGGCAATTTTAAGTATTGTTAACAAATATGCTATACTACTTGTAACCGGAGTTCCTCGACAGAATCGACTCTCAGAACCCCAGTCTAGTTATAGATATCAATGCCTTTTTACTTGATTCTAGACTCAAACAAATCAGCAATCAATCATATATCATTATACTTAGTAGAACATGAACGATATTAAGAACAACATGAAATTGTGAGATATGCGCCATTCAATTAATAAACATGTCTTCAAACATCAGATTACATCCCTAACTAATATGAAAGGTTTTAGCTCATCATGGGTTTCTCAAAACCCATGGAAAACAATAAAGAAAAGTATAATCAAACCCGGAAAGATAGCGAAGAATTGTTGCTCCGAAGTGCAACTGCCGAAGTAGCCAGCAGCACCAAGTTACGCCTCATTTCTTCTTTCTTCTTGCTGTGTTCTTTTCTTTTGCTGTCCGTGTTATGATCTTTCACCGTCTATGTTTCTAAAACTCCTGGATACTTTAGTATTTATATGTGTACTCAGCCAAAAATCCGAAATTAGTTGCGTGACCACTTGTGTTTTCAGCCTTCTCCGAAAATAGTTGCGCCAGGCCAACTTGTGGCCTTTTTCCGAGTTTTGTTGCGTGTAAACCCTTGTCCAGCCAATTGCTCTTCTTCCTTGAGAGAATATCTCCTCCATGTGGCCTCCAATATTGTATCCCAACTTCACCCAGAGACTTGCCATGAGAAGAGTTTAGTTCTCCTTATAGAACTAGAGTTAGCCACTTTAGAATCCTAGTTGAATTAGGAAATGTGCTAAGTTTCCTTATTCCACTCCAACAAGATATATCAACTCCAAATTCTTTCCTAATCCCATATGACTTCCCCAAGCTAGATACTACTCCACCAAGGCTAGCCACTAGCCCATCAAACCACTCTAGCACCTCCAACTCGTCACTTAGCACATTAGTATATACGGTTCAGCCAACTTAGCGCCTGGGCGCTAGCAGCAAAAGCTAATTTGCCACCATGTGGCTTTGCCCATAACTTCCTCATACGAAGTCGGAATGACCTCATTCTTTCACTGTTGGCTTCATAATTCAATTTCCTGCACTGTGGACGGTGAAAGGACTAAATTCAGCAGATTTTTACTGGATCCTCGGTAATTCTTCTCATACAGCTCCATTCTGCGGGTTTCTAAACTGTAACCTGAAAAGACAACTAAACTTCGAAAGTAATAATAAAACATAGTAATTCACTCAAATATAGCAAATAAGGGTCAGGAAAAACTACTTAAAATGTATGATTTATGCACCTATCAACATAAATTCAAGCCAAAACGAGGTAAAGTAAAAGGATCAATAGTCAAACCTTCTAAAGTTTCTTGTATTACGAGATCCTCATCTTTCTCAAAAATTTCTAATGAATTACTTACCTCTTTTGTATTGTGGTCCTCTATCAAACTTTCTAAAACCGTTCTTCATTAGTTTCTGCCTCAACAAGAATCTCGGCATCAACATTATCAATATCATCCTCGGCAAGTTCAATTGGGTCTTCCACACTATTTCTCAATTTGGTTTCATTCTAAACATACTCCTCTCCGTTTTCAAACTCACTGTAATCAGAATCTTCACCGGTTTCCCAACCTTTTTCAGAACGCCGTTTAAATTCCATATGAATGGTCCTACTAATTTCTTCGAGAATCTCTTCCGGGGCTCCGTCATCTTCCAACTTGTATAACTTCTGAGTAAGTTTTTCTCATATTCACACGCTTTCTACCATTAACTACAGTAGAATCCCTTGCACACGACTCTTCCCTTTGAATGGGTGAATGATCGTTATTAAGACCAGGAGTTGAGTTAACTACACAATTATCAAGATTCGGAGTTGGAATAACGTCATCACTGGTGTAAGGATTTTGGAAAGGTTCAAAATCGTCATCGTATCCCATAGAATAACGTCGCTCACGTTCCTTTCTCAAATCTCTTTTAGCTTCTAGAATTTATGCACATGATGCCCCTTCATCTATCAATTGCTCAAACCTTCTATCAAGTTCTTTCAAACTTGGTAGTCTTACACCATTACTTGTGGTAGAGTTTCTAAATCTTATCCCCTCCCGTTGAATAGGTGAATAATCATAATTACGATCAAGAGTAGATTTAGATAAACTATCACAAGCATAAATATCCTCCCTCCTTGTAATTGTTCACTTACATACCTACTATAAGGAGATTGGCATGTATGAGAATAATTAAAAGGTACGTGGAATATTGATCATAACCAAAGGATTGGTTGTGATTATATTCCCCATATGGTTGGAAATTGTCATAGGGTTGATATTGAAAATCAAATTGATTACCATTATAAGTTTGATCTTGTGCACCGTACATGGAATACAAGTACCTGAAACAAGATTCTCAAAACTTTGGTTAGAAAAAAAAAAAAACTAAAAAACTAAAACTAAAAAACAAAAAAAAAATAAAAACCAAAAACAAAAACCAAAAACAAATAACAATCCGCTATGCCTCCCTGGAAGCAGCGCCAAAATTTGTTCGGTTGTCAGCCAAGCAAAATTAATTCAAGTTCTTACTTCACTAATATAGATTAGAGTATAGTAATAAGAACAAGTTCGTTCCCACAGAGAGGCAGGTGATTGTTAATTACTTTCGGTTACTTATGTAAACTGGGGGGTTTTGGTTGTGATTATAACTAAATTATGCTAAAAAAAATTGATTAAAACGAATATCAAAGATAAAGAACACTGGTTAGAGAGTTCATCTTCCATCTTCCAACATGTTATCAACCAAATCATACTCAACATTCATGCACTCTCAATATCAATAACCCTAAAGCATCCTATCACAGGCTTACTCCGGCAAAACACCTATTATCATCAAAGGCGAAAGAGCCACTCTTTGAATCCTTTTCAACGAATAGCTTGGCGCAAGAGCCACTCAAGTTTAACCCAATGAAAGCAATGGTCTTTGTGAGTTGAGGTTATTCTAAGCAATCCGGCGCAAGAGCCACTCGGATTTAACCTAGGTCACGCTTCTACATATAATTGCATGGTAACATCCCGTTATTAACAACTATGTTATGCTACTTGTAACAAGGATCTTTCGCCAATTCTGGATCCCAAACCCTAGTTTAGCTATAGATGTCAATGCATGCTCATCTAATTCACGACTTAAACAGACAAGCAATCCATCATACAAGACGTTATAAACGGTAGAACATAAGCGATATTGAAGAGATTATGAACATATGAGAATGAATACTTCAATTAATAAACATGTTTTCCAACTTAGGACTACATCTCTAACCAATAAGAAAAGTTTAGTTCAAGAAATCCATGGAAAATAATCAAGAAAGCAAGTAAAGCAAACCCTAGAAATCGTGATGATCAATCACAACTCCAAGCCCTAGCTTCTTGTTCTCCTTGTGTTTTCAAGTCTCCAAAAGTGTCCAAGATCCCTTTCTAGGGTTTTGGACGTCTTCTTATATAGTATTCATCATATCTAGGTGTTAGAGTCCTAATGGGTCCATGATACCTTGATTTGGAAGTCAAAAACGTGTCTTAGAAGTGGCTCCCGTCGAGTCATAATCGGTAGGCTCGATTTTTCCATGTTAACTACCGATTGTTGGAGCTCAAAAACGAAGTTTTCCTGTACCCGAAACTGCTTATAATCGGTAGGTTATTTTCCCTTGTAAACTGCCGATTGTGATGCTGAGTATTTCATTATTTTCTTTCGGCTATTTTGCTCATAACTTCCTCATACAAACTCCAAATGACCTCATTCTTTTTGCGTTGGATTCGTATTCTCGTTCTCTTCAAAATGATATTAAGAACCCCTGGATTTGAATGAGTTGAATTCGGTATTTTGCCCTTCTCCATTGGCAGAACTTACTTGCTTGTTCATTTCGTGTCGTAATGAACTCATTTCTTCTTCATTGGTTGAATACACTTCAAAAATACTAAGAAAATCATAAAAAAACAAAATCAAAGCATAATGATATGAAAACTAACAAGAAATCAATTAATTAGAATATCCAAATAATGCAAATAATGCACCTATCAGTGAAGACCTGGAAAGGTTCATGCGAAGTAGTGGAAAGGAGGATTCATCTCCAATCCATCAATACCAACCCTCTTACTAGTTGTTTTAAGGTAAAAACAAATGTACTATAAAGTGGTGCTTCCAGGTAGGTTCGAGAGATCAAGCTCGAACAGGACAAGCCTAAAGCAAGAAATGGTCGTTCACTTCCTGCTTCAATTACAAAGATGGATAGGATTTGGGTAAGTGTTAGGGGAGGGAAGAAAAGAAGGTTGAGAAAATATCAGTGTGATAGTATATGAAGAAGAAAATGAATTCTCTTAGAGAAATCACCAATTTTGTAGGTTTTATTTCTCCATACTGATTGTCTTGTCTTTTTCTGTTTCGAATAGATGAGAATCATCTAATGATAGTTCAAAGGAGACACACTGATTTCTCGTAAGTCATGGAAGTTAGGGAGAGGTGGAGAAGTGATGATTATGGAGATTGTAGTGGGGTGGTGCCCGAAAAGTAGGAAAGACCTGTCTGACCACTACTCCTTATCCTCTAAACTGCTCTGTAACCGCCCATTACTTGTACCTTCTTATTCCTGGAGGTGGTACCACCACCCACGATTATTGTAGACCGCCGGACCAATACCCCAATGAAAATCCCCACCCCATGTTGTATTTGATATCTCGTGGAAATAGTGGGGTCATAAGCCACTATGGTTTTGATTAAGTCAAGTCAAATGACTTGCTAAATCAGTGGGACAAGTTATGTGACTCACTGGATTGATATTCAGAATGATTATTTTCGATTCTGGGAAGTTCAGTGGCCATGTATTTACTTTCAAGTAACATGTCATATTTAGTGGCTAAGTATTAGCTCAGAAGCGACTTATCGTAAGTCTGAGAGGCATTTGAGGCCAAATATTTTAGAGGTCTTCTTAAGCAAAGAGACCTATTAAAATTCGTATAAGACTCTATGTTGGATCCATATTGAAAAGAAATGCGTATTTATGAGCAAAGTAGCTAGCTAAGATAGCACTAGCTACTTAGCGTAAATAAGAATATTTTATCTCTTTTAATGTAAAAGGCTAGTGTGCTAATATCTCAGGATTATGACCATAATGCACAACTTATAGTAATATTAATTTTATTAGAGCTAGGAAGATAGTATCAAGAAGGTTTGAAGTTAGCACTTCAATTGTATAGTTAGCACTAAGGTTTTAGCATTAATGTACTTGTGGCTAGGTCGCTAAGTATGGCTATGCTAGGCCAAGAGTGCATTAGCCATGAACGTTATTCAGAGACGTGCTAGGCATGACTAGAGACGCATAAGAGCCAAGGATACTAGAGTTGGTAACGACACATAATAGATAAGGCACATTTTGCTTTGGAGGCTCATTGGAGGATCTAGCGACACATGAACTAGGACGCTGAGGAGAAGCCAAGGGTACAAAGGAGCTAGGGGCGCCGTGTAGGAGGCCAAGGGCGCTGAGGCTAACTAGGGACGCATCGTCCTTAGAGGCGCATAGGAGGAGCTAGCGACGCACAAGGAAATTAAGGAGAATCCATCTAGGGGTGCCGCGAAGGAGGACAAGGGCGCTGAGGATAACTAGGAATGCATCGGCCTTGGAGGCGCATATGCCTTGTGGCGCATTAGAGCTAGGGGCACCGCGGAGGAGATTAGATGCGCTGGAGTTCAAGGGACGTTCTTGATCATGGTAGAGACGTATTAGTCTTGCGTACGCGTCAATCTAGGGGGCCCTCTGAGCCAGGAGATCATTGTTCTTAGTCGTTACCCGAGGGCACGTCAAGCTAGAGCTAACCAAGAGAGTTAGCGATTTGGCACTTGATGCATGTCGTGGGTGCAATCAAATTAGTGATCTTATTTTCACTCAACAAAATAATGTAATGGAAGTCAAGGTCGTTCCCACGAGGAGTGATGTGTTTCAGTTGTTCAAAGTGTCACAATGGGGGGTTTTGTTTTTGGTTTTTAGCAAAGTAAATAAAAAAGCAATTAAAAGTAAAGTTGTAATCAATGGAGAGATATATGACCGAGGAATTCTTCTTCGTTAATAAATAATCATCAAAGTAGTATACTCATCTATTCATTGTTAATCACCAATTATCACCAACTGTAGAATAACAATTTTGTTATCTCCAAAATTCCTTGTATCACTGGATTCGAAAGCACTCGACTACCAAATTCTATTCGTCTGAGCCACCTAGAATAAGATCTCAAGGTGGAACTCAATCGAATGCTTTAGGTCTTGTGAATTTAGGTTGATCCTAGCATCAAACGCATAAGCTCGGTCTGCTTACTAGTGTTGTTTTTACACGCAATTGCTCCACAAAATCCCTTTGTAAGGTCTCATGTTCTCTAGTTGTGTAGGAGGTTTTCGACTATTACAAGTATCTCACAAAACTCTATTATCTTTAGATTAATTAACAAACTGAATTAGTTGGCCACCTAAACAATCTATTAATCAAGCATAAACATTCATATTAGTAAAAACAAACGATAGTCATGTGATAATTAGAAGAATAAATTTATATGTTAGAAATTATAATTCATCCTCAATCACTTAGATGCTTAGATACTCATGGATGTAGTAATACCCATGTTATACATATAAGAAAAAAGATAAGAGATCGTTACGATAATGGAACCACTCTGAAACCCTAGCTTTCTCCTCTTGTGTTTTTTTGTCCTCCAAGACATGTAAAGTGATGTAAAAAGTGTCTTCTCAATATATTGGGAGTCTTCTTATATAGTGATCATGATGTCTAGGGCTTAGAATCCTTCCGGGCCCATGTTCTTTCCAAAATAGAGTGAAAAACGCGTCAAAAGTGTTCCAGGTGGTGTCAGGTTTGGCTGATTCGATTATGGACATTACCATCCGAACCTGGCAAATTGTTTTTTCTCCAGAATAGTGTCAGGTTCGGCTGACTTTGGATAAGAAATTATCAGCCGAACTTTATCCAAGACACCCTCTTCTTTTCGTCCAAAGTTTGGCTCACTTCTCCAAACTCATTATTAGCAGAACATTCTACTGGATACTTTGTTCAAAACTCACCTTGGGGTTCGACTATCATCATTGAATCATTATTTTGCCAAAAATTCTCTTGGATACTCCGAAATCTTGATTTCTCGGCTTCAGGTTCGGCTGATCCGTGTCGAGCAATTATCAGTCGAACTTCTCTTCGTAGACTCAATTCTTCAATGCTTGTTTTGCCCATAACTTCTTTGTCCGATGTCGGAATGACCTCATTCTTTTTGCGTTGGCTTTTTATTTCAATTATCTTCAAGATAGAGGTAAAGAATTTAGGATTTGAACAACTTCTAAGTGGTCTTCATTTGTAGGCTCCATATCCTTAGTACTTTTGTAGTTTTTTTTCTTTGTTTTCAGATGATTCTTCTAATATAAGACATAAGATAGAAAAAGAACATAATAACAAGTAATATGAAAGAATTATAGCTAAAAAAAGTATGGATTCGACACTAAAAACATGTAAATTATACACTTATCAAATTCCCCCACACTTAGCTTTTGTTATTCCTCGAGCAAACTATTATCTAAACTAACCTAAACTAAACTAAACTAAAATACAACAACTCCATTTCATCGAGGACACGATTACACTTAGCATGTGCAACAAGACTTTAAACCCCTAGGTGTTGATGTGGTCGTCTGCACGTCAAAATTATTTATTATTTTCTCACTACTTATGATTTATTATGAAGCAAGGGTAAGAAAGGATCGTTCCCACGAGGAGGTCTTGGTTGTTATTCAGTTTTGAAATGTTATATTAAACAATGGGGGGATTTTTCAGATTTAATAAAAGTAATTAAACTAATTAAGAAAACTAAGAAATTGTAGAAAATAATAAATAAATTGAGAGTATTGGCTAAGGTTTCGTTTTCATTCACAAACATGTTCTAGTAATAATAATTAGAATTGATATTTAATCTCGCTTTATGTAAATCCCTAGAATACCTTGATCGAAAGAATATCCCGTAAATTTCCTCAAACCATCAACAATCACATTAAACGATGCAAATATGAATTCTACCAAGAGAACAACCTAACGTGTAAAAGCACTAATCAAGTTTAATTCCCGAGGAGCATTAAGATTCATAAAATTAGGTTCATCAAAGCAATTGAACGTGGAAAGCGTACTAATTCAATTTAACAAAGGTCATGATTCACATATGATTACTAGGATATATCACTACAAGCAATAACCACACTATGCTACTTGTATTTAAGGAGTATCATTTTTGTGTATAATAAACCCTAAATTAGCTATAGATATGAACGTGATTTCAATTAATTTAGAACTTAACTAAACAAACAATCAATCAATGAGATATTTTTAATGAATCATAATCGATAATATTAAGATAAAACTAATTTATTAATTCAAAGATTCATGTTTGAGAAATCCAACTATTCCCTAACCAACAATTAAATTAACTAGTCATAAATTGGAGTTTACACAATTGAAGAAGAAAAGAAATTACAAACCCTAGATGTGAGAATTCTTCCCCGTGCAAACCTACAAAAAGAAGTAGAAGATGTGAGAAAAGAACTAGGTGAAAACCTAGATATCTCCCTCTCTTTTTGAAGTTGCTCTTATATAGCTTTCTCCCTTCCAAATCCGAACATAACTCTAAAAACCCTTGGTTTCCATATTTAAGTCGTCATGTACCCATGGCCCAAAATCAGAATTTGTTAAGTGAAGCCCACAGACATACCAAGCCTAAAACAGATAAGCTAAGTCTTTCACGGCAATGTCTTTAAAGCATTTCAGCGAACACAAAATGCGCAACTTCTGGAAGTGATGCCAACATATGAATTTGGTGATGTCAATCACCGATTCTCTCCTTCCTTATCATACATTCAAAATTTCAAGGAAAACCCATCATTCAATCATTTAAAATGCCCATTTCAATTCCATGAGCTCAAACACCAACATCAACAACTCCTCCCTGTTTTCACATCATACAAAGAACCCAAGAATCCATCTACCTCTTTATGTATTCTCTGTTTTCTTCTCTGTTGAAACTGTAGCAACAGTTCTTCCATTCTGAAACCTAAAATCAATTTCAATAAACCTCTCTAATATCGTTGTTCTTCAATCTTTACATCCAACAACGACCACCAAATCTCTTCTTCTCATCTTCACTGTCAACAATCAAAATATGGTCGAAATAAAAAATCTATATTTGATGGGGATTCTTCTTATACCTATGAATTCTATTGGGCAAAAAAATGATACATCGGAAGAATCTTTTTGGTCTTCCAATATTAATAGGTTGATTGTTTCGCTCCTCTTTCTTCCAAAAGGGAAAAAGATCTCCGAGAGTTGTTTCATGGATCCGAAAGAGAGTACTTGGGTTCTCCCAATAACAAAAAAGTGTATCATGCCTGACTCTAAATGGGGTTCACGGTGGAACCGGATCGGAAAAAGGTGGAATTCTAGTTGTAAGATATCTAAGGTAACTGTAGCTGGAATTGAGATCTCATTTAAAGAGAAAGATATCAAATATTTGGAGTTTCTTTTTGTATCATATACAGATGATCCGATCCACAAGGACCATGATTTGGAATTTTTTGATCGTCTTTCTCTAAGGAATAAGCGAAACATAATCAACTTGAGTTCGGGCTAGCTATTCGAAATCTTAGTGAAACACTGGATTTGTTATCTCATGTCTTCTTTTCGTAAAAAAAAGACCAGTTGAAGTGGAGAGTTTCTTCAAACAACAAGGAGCTGAGTCAAGTATTCAATCAAAAGAGATTGAACATGTTTCCCATCTCTTCTCGAGAAATAAGGGGTATTCTTTTGTAAAATTATGCTCAATTAGATTCATGACAATCCATTCCTCTTTAAAACTCATCTCAATAGGAGACTCGATCCACAGACCCACTTTCATCTGATACCCATTTTATTGATTAACATCGAAATCACATAACGAAACCCAATTACCTTTTCTTTCTCTGGCAACAGATCAACCTTTTCCTCCCTGATTCACTGCCATGACTTTACGACTTCGCAGACCTTCTTTCTCGTTGTTGCTATTTATCTGTTGCCTACGCTTGCAACCACTACAGACTCAACCCACTGAGATCCCATGGATTTGATGGCGTGAATTGGTATCAACTGTCCTAAAGAAGAAGGCTATGGTTCTCCCTTCGACCTAGGTTTAGTTTAGTTATAAATAACAAGGTTCCCCCTAGTAATAGTCAAGTCTACTTTTATAAAGAAGTAGACTGACTCCCTTTAGCAATACTTTAAGGAGAAACTGGTTTCCTCCTAGTAATTCACAGTTTTACTTTGTAAACTCGGAATTCCCCCTAGTAATTTTCAGTTTTGATGCATTAGAGACTTGTGTGCTTGCTAGCTTTGAGTCCATCAACGCCCAATGAATCCAAACGATGCCATCAGCCTCTATTTCTCTTTTTTTTTACTTCATGTGACTCCAAATTACCTACAAAACTCAAAACAAACATAAAATACACAAAATACAAGAGAAATAACTAAAACAAGCATAAGAAATGATATTCAAATAATGTATTTTTGGCACCTATCAGGTGTCCCTAGTGGATGAGTTATAGTCTAGTGAGGGTTTAAAAGAGGTATACCCACAAAACCTTATCCAACTTCAAAGTCACAAGCATCCAAAGATCTCTGAGGACATAAAGTTTCTGCACACTAATAATTAGACGTTAGAAATGCCAAAGAACACTATCCTCATGCTTAATTCTTGAGTTATAAGAAAACCACCATATAAAAGAATCCAGGTTCGAGAGAAATCAAATGACTTATGCCTCACGAATAGCGTTTCATGAACTTGCACTCAAAAGACGCACTTTATGGTTTTCATGTGTACAGGCAGGAGTAAAGAAAAATCCTGCACACGTTGAATGGTGGGAAGGAAAGGTAACCTTCTGAATCATATGAAGATGTTATCCCGTAAAATGTGGCACGAAAAAAAACCCTTTTTGTTTTTATAGTAACCTCTAAGAAAGGAAATCAACCACTATGTGAGGAGGGAATGCTTACTTACCTTCTCACTTGATCTACAATCCACACCACTCTCACAGCATCCAGTAGAAACTTCTTCGGTCTTCAACTGTTGATGATGAACTCTAGAACTTCATAGAACTTTGACAATCATAACTTTTTTCTCAATTCCTTGTTGTTTGAAACTTATTTATAGATTTCTTCTTCCCCACGACCTTATTGAATGGATACAAAAGGAAATATATACTAAAGCAATGATAAACATTATTCTTTCTTTTCTTTTTTTCTTTCTATTTTTTTTTCTATTTTTTTTTCTTTTAATTTTTATATGCTAAAATTGAAATGCAAACTAACAAATAAAATTAATGTGGCCATGGGAGAAGGATTTTACCACTTGATATCATGAACTTCACTAACTCTCGTCTTTTGATTTCTTTCACTCTTGTACATAATTCTTCAACACGTATATATAATTCTGCTCATTTTATTGGTGCTTCATTTGAATCTGAATTTTGCTTTCTTGTACCATTGCTTGTAAACCTTGAACGTCTTTAACTTTCTTTCAAATTTGTAATGCTCCGCTCGTTGATGATGATATGTTTCTTGGACCTATTGTTTTCGAAAGAGAAATGGTGCTAACTGCAAATAAGACTACAAGATAGAGTTAGGAATTCTGATGACAACCTCGTGATTGATAGAAATAGCACTCAAGAGATCAAAAAGTAGCGCTAAAATTGGTGCGAAGTTAGGTATCTTATCATTCTACCCTGAGTTTTTGTAGATGAAACACTCAAACGGACAATTTAGAAAGGTACAAAGAATTGAAGGTTTGGTGCCTCACTCATGGGTATTAAATGATCAGCAACTTTAATACTAAACTCTCTACCGACGGTTTAAGTCCATTTTTGTCATCTCTAGCCTCTCAACAACTAAGCACTCCGAATTTATGTCTTTAATACTTATAAGTTCAATTATTTCGGTAAGAACTTTGTATGTAAACTTAGCTAGAAGTATACAAAGTGACTCTAAAATCTCTAAAAGTTGAAGGTTTTCATGCAAATATGTACAAATTTTTTTTTAAAAAAAATTAAAGTGAATACTAAAAATCTATATGTTTAACCACTCCCTCACACTTAAGCTTCACATTGTCCTCAATGTTAATTGATTCCTCCAATGTAAAATCAAGATGAGAAATCCTAACATGATATGAAAAACTAAGAAAAATCAAAAGATAAAGATAGAAATATAAAACCAATAGGTTGCCTTCCATTTCGCGCTTGGTTTAAATTCGTCATCCCGACTCTCTACTCGCCCGTATTACTCCTCCAAAGGCAGAAAATCATAAAGCTTGATCTCATTGACATCCACCGTAGTGAAATCTTCATAGTATGACTTTAGTCTATGGACGTTGATTTTTAAAAAATTCCCAGTTTTGGGACTAGAGACTTCAACTACACCATGAGGAAAAACATTAGTAACAACAAACTGTCCCACCCATCGGGACCTTAGCTTCCCAGGAAATAATTTAAGACCATAATTGAATAAAAGAATTTTCTGCCTAACAACAAAACTTTTCCGAGAAATCATCTTGTTATGGAAAAACTTCGTCTTTTCTTTGTATATACGAGACCTCTCGTATGCATCATTACGTATCTCCTCTAGCTCATTAATTTTTAGTTGCCTTTGTTTCCCCGCTTTATCCTACTCCATGTTGCACATCTTTATTGCCCATAAAGTCTTATGTTCAAGTTTCAACCTCTAGATGACAAGCTTTGTCATAAACCAACCGATATGGAGACATGCCAATCAGAGTCTTGTATGCCATTCTATACACCCATAATGCATCGTTGAGCCTCAAGCTCCAATCTTTCCGTGTAATATTGACGGTTTTCTTTAGAATAGACTTAATCTCACGGTTTGAAATTTCATCTTGCGCACTAGTTTGTGGGTGATACGGCGTACCAACCTTGTGAGTAATTTTTTACTTCTTGAGAAGAGCATGGAAGGATTTTCGAAAGTGTTAACCTTCATCACTAATAACCACACATGGTGCGCCATGTATAGTGAAAATATTTTCCTTTACAAACTCACAAACAACTTGAGAATCATTAGCAGGGGTGGCTTTAGCTTCCACCCATTTTGAAACATAATCCACAGCAAGAAGTATATAAGATTTTCCATACGAATTGACAAAAGGGACCATAAAATCAATTCCTCACATATCAAATATCTCCAAAGGGAGAATTGGTGTGAGCGGCATTTGATTTCGAGCACCTAGATTGTCCGTTTGTTAATATCTATCACAAGATTTGCAAAAAGCATATGCATCCTCAAATAAGGTGGTCCAATAAAATCCACTCTCAAGAACTTTGAGAGCGGTACGTTTAGAACCAAAGTGTCCACCACAAGCATAGAAATGACAAAAAGATATAATGGATTGAAATTCAGATTTAGGTACGCAACTACAAATAATCTGATCAACACAATATTTCCACAAGTAGGGCTCATCCCACCCATACTTCTTGGATATCTTTTTAAGCTTAATATTTTGAGAACTAGACATTTTACTAGTACCTTCCTTGTAACCCAAGTAGTTCACTATATCAGCGTACCAAGGTGTTGATTCTTCTAATGAGAAAAGTTGTTCATATGGGAAACGATCTTGCAAAGGAAATTTTTCCTCGGAAACAACAAGTCTACTGAGATGATATGCAACCATATTCTCAACACCTTTCTAATCTCTAATTTCTATGTCAAATTATTGCAACAACAGAATCCAACGTATAAGTATAAGCTTAGCTTCTTTCTTCTTGAGTAGGTACCTAAGTGTTGTGTGGTCAGAGTAAACAACAACCTTGGTACCCACCAAATAAGATCTGAATTTTTCTAGTGTAAAAACTATAGCCAACAACTCTTTCTCCATGGTAGAATAGTTGATTTGTGCATCGTTTAGGGTCCTAGATGCATATTAAATCACATGGGACAATTTTTCCACCATTTGACCCAAAACAGCTCCAACTACATAGTCACTCGCATCACACATCAACTCAAATGGTAAACTCCAATCAGGTGACCTGATAATTGGTGCAGTTATCAACAACTTTTTCAATTTGTCAAAGGCATCCTTGCACTCCTAGTCGAAGTTGAAGATAGCCTCTTTTTGTAACAATTTGCATATCAGCATTGAGATTTTGGAGAAATCCTTGATAAACCTCATGTAAAAACATGCATGACCAAGAAACAAGCGAATCTCCCTCACCGAAGTAGGGTATTATAAGTTTCTTATTAAGTGTATCTTTTCTTTGTCTACTTCGATCCCTCAAGAAGACACAATGTGACCAAGCACTATACCATGGTTAACCATAAAGTGACTCCCAATTGAGAACAAGGTTAGTGTTATGCATCTTTTAAGAACAAGTTCAATATTTTCCAAGCAAATATCAAATGAATCGCCAAAAACACTAAAATCATCCATAAATACCTCAATGATGCATTCCACATAGTCATAGAATATACTAACCATACATCTCTGTAAAGTGGAAGACGCATTACAAAGACGAAACGTCATCCTTCTATATGCAAACGTACCAAAAGGACAAGTAAAAGTAGTATTCTCTTGATCCTCAGGTGCGATCACAATATGATTGTATCCCGAATAACCGTTCATAAATCAATAATGTGTATGTCCCGATAACCTCTCTAACATCTGATCAATAAAAGGGAAAGGAAAATGATCCTTCCGGGTAGCAGAATTAAGCTTTCTGTAGTCTATATATACTCTCATAATGTTTGAACTCTTGTAGGAATAAGTTCATCATCTTGAATTCTGGTAACGGTAACACCAGACTTCTTAGGTACCACCTGTACCAAACTAACCCATTTGCTGTCAGAAATC
This sequence comes from Papaver californicum, assembly GCA_023531435.1. NCBI lineage: Eukaryota > Viridiplantae > Streptophyta > Magnoliopsida > Ranunculales > Papaveraceae > Papaver > Papaver californicum. The sequence continues at coordinate 7,090,150 of JAJJMC010019832.1, forward strand.
GGGTAAATCACCACCACACTTAGCAATTTGAGGATCTCTTTCTTTATGACCTCCATCATCGGGGGGTTAATCTTACGCTGAGCATCACATACTTTCCTTGCATCGTATTCCATTAAGATTCTATGCATGCACATGGATGGACTAATACCTTTGATATCAACAATTGTCCAATCAATGGACGTTTTGTGCTCTTTTAGAACCCTAAGAAGACGTTCTTCTTGTATGACAGTGAGGTTCTTTGCAATGATCACTGGAAGCTCCTATTTATAATCTAAGTAAGCGTACTTTAAGTGATCGGGAAGAGGCTTCAATTCTATATTAGGTGCCTGTATAATAGAAGGTAAATGAACCTCTTCAGTTAAGGGTAAAGAAATATAAGAGATATTACCCGTTTGAGCTTCTTGTAGTGTCGTCAAAGCAACACACATCTCCACCAGCTCTTTGGCTAATTCAACGTCCAACTTCGGCTGCCCATGAACGTCCAATTCAATGCTATTACGCAACACAACTCCAAGTTCATCCTCATTGTTCAAATCAAACATTTGTTGTGCTAGCAAACCAATAACATCGATTGAGAAAGCGGAGTGAAAATCACTAGGATAACGTATCGCCTCAAATATGTTGAAGCGCATGATATCCTTATCAAAATCCATAGTGAGTGTACCACTATCAACATCAATCTTCGTCTTTGCATTTTTCATAAACGGTCTCCCAAGAAATAATGAAGTTGATGAACTATTTTTTCCATTCAGCATATCCGCAATCTAGAAATCCACCAGAAGGACTAACTCATTAACTTGAACTAACACATCCTCCACGAGTCGCTTAGGATATATGTTGGACTTGTTTACTAATTGAATGGTAATCCCTGTCTCTTTTAAAGGTCTAAGATTCAAAGAATAATAAATATCGGCTGACATAACACTAATGGATGCTCTCAAATTAAGTAAAGCACGCTCAAACCTCTTAGTACCAATAGTAATTGGCCCCGTAAAGCCTCTAGGATCGTTGCACTTTGCAGGCATCTTCTTCAACAACATAGCCGTAGCACTCTAGCCCACCTTAGTAACTTCATTAGGAATCAACCTATCCTTCTTTGTACACAAATCCTTCAAAAACTTGGCATATCTAGGCATAGTTTTGATGACTTCAATAAACGGGATGTTGATTTGCACCTTCTTGAAGATATACATGATCTTCTTATCTTGAGATTTTTTCTTGGATTTGGAAAAACGACTAGGAAAAGGAGGTTTTGTGGTAAAAGTAGGAACCGTGTCCTTAGGTTGGCCGGTTGAGGTTGGATTTTCCTTTGGCACGTTTTCCGCCTCTACTTCCTTCTTGATGTCGCCACTAACCTTATCTTGTTGTTGTGGTTCTTCAACTTGCGTTCCACTTATTAAGGTCACTGCATTAACGTGTTCTCTCGGATTCACAATCGGTAGTGATGACATATTTGTTGATGCTTGTGCCTTAAGTAGATTCACATCAGTTTCCAATTGCCCCACTTGAGTCTGCAAGTCTTTGATAGCAGATTCATTCTTCTGGTGACTTTTCTGAAACATAAAAGTAAGACCCTGCATTATAGCATTGAACTTGTCATCAATGTACAAGCCTTGCTCCTTAGATTTTTGTGGTTGCGGAAATTGTTGTTGTGGTTGAAATCTTCTTTGTCGCTCATAAGCTGGCATAGGAGCTGCGACTTGCTTGTTTGCATAGCTAAAATTTGGATGATCTCTCCAACCAAGATTGTAAGTGTTTGAGTAGGGATCATCTATTGGCCTCTGATTAGGGAAAACATCATTTACCTCAGCCTCCTCTTCATATGAAAGAACAACGGAAGAAGTTATACGTTGTACCATCTTTTCTACACTACCCATTCGTTGCTCTATATGTGAGAAATCTCCCATCTCGTTAATTCTTCTGATACTTGAGTCGTTTCTTGTACGAGCATTCGATGCATACTTTCAGTTAAACTAGTTACCTACGAGATCGTCTTTTTCTCTGTTCCAGAAGTAATCCTTCATAAAAGTATTGAATGATGAGAGTTGAGGATATGCTGTGGTGTGGGTGGGTTTCCAATAATCTCTTGTACCTCTCCTAGTTTTCATAAAGAGACTCTCTAGTAATATGTAAAATGCTACTAATCTCTTTACGAATAACGGACGCCTTAGAAGTAGGAAAATACTTTCCTAGAAATATCTTTTTCATCTCATTCCATGTTGTAACACTCCCTGAAGGAAGATAATACAACTACTCTTCGGCTAGATCTATTAAGCAAAATAGAAAAGCTTGTAGCATAGCCTTATCATTGTCTTCAGTACCTTGCCTAAGACTTGTCATCTTGTGATGGAATACTTGAAGATGACGGTTCGGATATTATCCTGGAATTCCATTGAGCTTTGGAAAATGGTGAATAAGATTCGACTTCAGCTCCACTGGGTCAGTTAGAGTAATACACAATGGTTGCGAATCTAAGAATGGAGATGTCAACTCTCGTAGATTTTTCTATGGAGGTTGAGGACTACCCATCTCTTTTATGTGATCTTCCTCTTTCTATGGTTCTGAAAATTCACTTGGTGAAGAACTAGAAGAAAGCGGAGTGTTCACTGCTCGAACGAAGTCCTTTTTAGTAAAGTGCCTGGTCGAAGATGTATACTAATGGGACTTGGTTTTCCCTCTTTAGCATTCACCAAAGATATTGTTCCTGAAACCAAAAATATCTTGAAAACAAAGTTAACAACTAAAAGTAAACCTAAAAACAAAAATAAACGAAAATAACTAAAACCAACTGCTCCCCGGCAGCGGCGCCAAAATTTGATATGTGTCGTGGGTCTAATCAAATTAGTGATCTTATCTCCACTTAATTATAGAATAATATAATGGAAGTCAAGGTCGTTCCCACGAGGAGCGAGGTGTTTCAGTTGTTTAAAGTGTCACAAT